>CP106724.1:94539096-95181326 GCA_025506655.1 Gossypium rotundifolium | reverse complement strand
CGATATGAGGGCTCAGATATCGGTCGCTAGTTCGACTTGCTCCACGACGTCTCAGTCGATGCACCTTCCGGTGCCTAAGGGCCTTTCTCGGAATGCCCTGTATCGTGCTTCCTGAGTTTCTTGATTAAATTGAAGGAAGTGGTGTCGAACCTCAGAAGAGGCACTGGTTGAGGATGAGTCGAGTCTTTTTCACTTTTTCGAACTCGGGGCGGTTGTTCTCTTTACACGAGATGACGACATTGTACCTGAAAAAAAAGAAATTGAGTATTCAAGTAATGGTTGTATCAAGTTTTTATCTATACGGAAATAATCAAGGCAAAACACGATGATTCTCCCAATAAGCAGCCAAAATGAAATGTTGTGAAAGGGTATAGTCAAAAGAAACTTATTAAATCTATCTAACAATAAATAATAATAATTAGAAATTTTGCTATAATAATGAGATTGCAAGTATTCATGAATGAAACATTGACATAATTTCTAAAATGAGTTTTTAAAAAATGAATCATACTTAAAAATAAAGAAATTACCCTAAACAAAACAAACTAATATGAAATTTGTCAATCTTTAAGTTAAAGAAATGAAATAATTGAAAGAACCAGGGGTGATGGTGGCTGGTTTTTGCAGAACACGGGCTGAGCACGGTGGTGGCTAGGTGTTTCAGCACGAGCACGGCGGGAGCAAGGGCGTGAGGGTTCTGTTGCACGACTATGTTGCTGGCGTGTGGATGATTTTGGTGCGGTTTGGATGGAAGAAACGGAGGTTAAGAAGGTTTTGGGTGGGGCAGGGGGTGTGGGTGTGGCTGGATTTTGAAGGGGGCTGAAACTTTTATTTTTAGGGTTAAATGGGGGGAATGAACGTTTAAGGTGTTTAAATAGTAGTGGGGGCACGGTAAGGCCATGCCTATGTTATTTTTTTCAAGTGCCCGTGTTTTTCGTGATTTTAAATTTTGGGCGCGACTGGTTTTTTGAGCACGGTCATTTAGAACGGGCGTGTCTAGCCCGTGTTTGATAAGCCAGTATGTTCCTATGGTTGTGAGACACGGGCGTGTGTGGCCCGTGCTTGGCAAGTCAGTACTTTAACACGGTCATTTAGAACGGGCGTGTCTAGCCTGTGTTTGATAAGCCAATATGTTCCTATGGTGGTGGGGCAGAGTCGTGTCCTGCCCGTGCTTAGAATGTCAGCATTTAAACACGATTGTTTAGAAAGGCGTGTCTCGCCCGTGTTTCGATAAAAGAATTTCCTCTGTTTGTACACGACTACTGGCACGCCTTTGGCTCATCCCCTGGCTTTTACACGGCCACGGGCACTCCCGTGTGTAAAGTCGTGTGACCCCAACCTACACTTCATTGGGTCAGATAATAAAAATAAAAATGTTAATAGATTAGCGCTAGGGTTGCCTCCCGAGAAGCGCTCGTTTATAGTCTTAAGCTAGACTTTCCTTGTTTTCATTAAAAGAAGGTTCACGGAGTTGAAGCTCCTCTCTTATGTCCCTAAAATCTGCACTATTATAAATTTTTAGTCGGTGACCATTTACCTTGAATGTGCCTTTGGTGGGGTGGGTTACCTCGATTGTACCATATGGGAAAATTGTTTTTATTGTGAATGGGCCCGACCATATTGATTTCAACTTCCCAGGAAATAATTTAAGCCTTGAGTTGTACGGTAGGACCAAGTCCCCTACTTCGAATTGTTTCAACTTCTTTAGACGAGAATCGTGGCATCGTTTTGTTGCTTCTTTGTATAGTTTTGAGTTCTCGTAGGCCTCAGCTCTCCATTCATCTAGCTCGTTCATCTACATCATTCTTTTCTTTCCTGTAGTTCTAAGATCAAAATTTAAAAACTTTACGGCCCAAAAAGCTTTGTGTTCTAACTCAAATGGTAGATGACAACTTTTCCCGTATACAAGTTTGTATAGGGATGTCCTTAGAAGTGTTTTAAAAGCTATTCTATAGGCCCATAGGGCATCATCTACTTTTAATGCCCAATCTTTTCTATTTGATTCGACTATTTTTTCTAAGATGCGCGTAAGTTCTCAGTTTGCTACTTCAACTTGCTCACTGGTTTGAAGGTGATATGGGGTAGCTGTCCTGTGGTGCACTCCATATTTATTTAGAATTTTTTCAAATTGAGTATTATAGAAATGAGTACCCCTATCACTAATGATAGCTCTAGGTGTCCCAAATTGAGAAAACAGTTTCTTAAGAAATTTAACTACTACCCTAGCATCATTGGTGGGTAAAGCTTCCGCTTTTACCCATTTTGACATGTAATTAACTGCCACTAGGATGTATTTATTTCCAAATGAACTAGGGAATGGTCCCATAAAATCAATACCCCATACATCAAATAATTTACATGATAACATATATGTTTGAGGCATTTCATCATGTTTAGAAATATTACATGTTCTTTGGCATTTATCACACGAGGTAACATACCTGTTGGCATATTTAAATAGAATAGGCCAATAAAAATTTGATTTGAGTATTTTGTGTGCTGTCTTAATGCCTCTGTAGTGCCCTCCTGAGGGTCCTGAATGGCAATTTTCAAGATTTTGCTTGCTTCTGTCTTTGTAACACATCTTCGAATTACCTGATCTGTACATATGCAGAAAAGAAAAGGATTTTTCCAAAAATAGTTTTTCACATCAGCAAAGAATCGCTTCTTTTGGTGATGTGTTAGTCTATTTGGCAAGATGTTAGCGGCTACATAATTTGCGATGTTTGCAAACCATGGTACCTCAGAATGTTTTATAGAAAAGAGTTGCTCTTTAGGAAACGAGTCATTTATCTCATTTTCATCGAGTTCTTCGATATGTGGATTCTCAAGTCTGGAGAGGTGATCTGCCGCAAGATTCTCAGCTCCCTTCTTGTCTTGAATTTCCAAATCAAACTCTTGTAAAAGTAAAATCCATCGTATGAGTCGAGGTTTTGCATCAGGTTTGGTTAAAAGATAACGGAGAGCTGAATGGTTAGTATAAACGACAACTTTAGACATTATTAGATACTACCTAAATTTATCAAAAGCAAAGACTACAGCTAGCAATTCTTTCTCTGTGGTGGTGTTAATGTTCTACTAGAGTAGTAAATTGGCTGAAAATGCTTGTCTCTTCGTTGTCCCAAAACTGCACCTACTGCAAAATCACTTGCATCACACATTAGTTCAAAGGGTAAATTCCAATCGGGTGCAATTATAATCGAAGCATTTATTAATTTATCCTTAAGGATATTAAATGCATCTAAACATTCTTGATTGAAATTGAAAGGAACATCTTTTTCTAGTAGTTTTGTCAAAGGCTTAGCCATTTTAGAAAAATCTTTAATAAATCTTCTATAGAACCTTGCATGTCCTAAAAAACTTCTAATAGCCTTAACTGAACTAGGGGGAGGTAATTTTTCTATGGTTTCAACCTTTTCTTTATCTACCTCAATCCCTTTACTAGAGATCTTATGCCCTAATACAATCCCTTCTCTAACCATAAAGTGACATTTTTCCCAATTCAAAACAAGTTTTGTTTCCTCACATCTCATTAGAACTCGTTTTAAATTTTTAAGACAAAGATGGAAATAATTACCGAATATCGAGAAATTATCCATAAATACCTCCATGATATCTTCCACGAGTTCATCAAAGATTGCCAACATGCAGCGCTGAAAAGTAGCAGGAACATTACATAATCAAAAAGGCATTCTATGATAAGCAAACGTACCGTATGGGAATGTAAATGTTGTCTTCTCTTGATCTTCAGGAGCTATGGGGATTTGGAAGTAGCCGGAGAGTCTGTCCAAGAAGCAATAGTACATATGCTCGGATAATCTTTCTAACATTTGATCTATGAAGGGTGGAGGGAAGTGATCTTTTCTGGTGGCATCATTGAGCTTTCTATAGTCTATACAGACTCTCCATCCTGTAACTATTCTTGTGGGGATTAATTTATTCTTCTCATTGGGCACCACTGTCATACCTCCTTTCTTTGGAACTACCTGCACAGGACTTACCCAAGTGCTATCAGAAATAGGATAAATTATTCCTGCATCTAGAAGTTTAATTACCTCGATTTTGATCATGTTGGGGTTTAGCCGTCTCTGGGCTTGCACACACGGCTTGTATTCTTCATCAATTAAAATTTTGTGGGTGCAGAACGATGGGCTTATACCTTTGATATCAGAGATTTTCCAAGCTATGGATTTTTTATGTTCTCTTAGTACCTTTATCAACTCCTCTTTTTCCTTGGGTTCTAGTTCTGAAGAGATAATTACCGGTAGCGTAGAATTGTCCCCAAGGAATGCATATTCTAAGTGTTTTGGTATCTGTTTCAATTCCAGACTGGGTGGCTCATCAATGGAGGATTTCTATTTTATTACGTCATTGTTTTCAATGCTTTCTTCTTTCATTTTCTTGAATGACGATGTATTCAAATTCATATCATCGCCTTCATCTTCTTCCCCCTCTTCTTGAGTCATGCATAGTTCCATCGTGTCGTCATTTATGATTTCCTGTAATGAATTTTTAATGATATGATCAGTAGTATCAACAAAGTAACAAGAATCATCTTGCTCTTTAGAATATCGCATGGCATCATAAATTTGAAAAATAATTTTTTCATCGCCTATCCTTAATGCAAGTTTACCATCACCTACATCAATAATAGCTCTAGCAGTAGATAAAAAAGGATGCCCTAGAATTAAAGGAACATTTATGTCTTCTTCTATATCTAGCACAACAAAATCAACGGGGAAAATAAATTTATCAATTTTTACCAAAACATCTTCGATAACTCCTTTAGGATATTTAATGGATCTATCGGCTAACTGAGTACTCATCCTCGTGGGTTTTGGTTCCCCAAGATCTAATTGTTTAAACATTTTGTAAGGCATCAGATTAATACTGGCACTTAGATCAGCTAATGCTTTCTTAATATTTACGCTACCAATTAAACAAGGAATAGTAAAACTTCCTGGGTCTTTTAATTTGGTTGGTAACTTGTTTTGGAGGATGGCTGAGCATTCTTCATTAAGTTCGACCATCGATACTTCTTCAAGCTTCCTTTTATTTGTCAGGAGTTCCTTTAAGAATTTTGCATACTTCGGCATCTTTGAAATAGATTCAACAAAAGGTAAGTTAATATGTATTTGTTTAAAAAGTTTAATAAACTTACCGTATTGGGCATCTAACCGTTCCTTCTTTAACTTTGTTGGATATGGGATTGGTGGTTTACTTTCTTTGCGTACTAAATTTACATCCTCAATTCCCTCATCTCTTGCTTTGCTATCTTCGTGTGGGAATTGTTTCTTTGGTTCAACTAATTCCTTTCCACTTCTTAGTGTAACTGCTTTTACCTATTCTGTTTCTTTAGACAAAATCTCTGCCCATATTTCATAGATCATTTTAGTAAGTAGTCCAATAGACTTAGTGAACTCCTCGATTGATTCAATAAGTTTTTAACTGACGCTTGTTGATCTTTAAGTGTTCTTTCAGTATCTTTGAAACGATTTTCTGTGTCTATCATGAATTTTGTCAGCATCTCTTCGAGGTTTGGCTTCTTTTCTTGCGGATTTGGCTGATTTTGGAAATTTTAAGGAGGTTGTTGTCTCTAATTCCCTTGATTTCCTTGGCCTCCCCATAAAAAATTTGGGTGGTTTCTCCAACCTAGATTGTAAGTATTACTATAAGGATTATTATTGGATCAGAAATTATTACCTATATAGTTCATTTGTTCGCTCTCTGCGATTTCTACGTGCGGTAGCTTCGATATCACTATCGTATACTAGGGGTCCTATCGGGTCCCTTCTAGTCATAAACTAGAGGTACCTGCTAGGAAAAAAAGGAAAAAATAAAATTACCAAAAACAATAAAATAAAATAAATTTCAAAAAAAATGGCTAAAGTAATAAAAATAGACCTTTCTTAATATTTTAGTTCCCCGGCAACGGCGCCAAAAAACTTCATCGTTGTTTTGTCGAGTTTTAAAATTTATAAAGAATATGATCAAACACGAAACTAACTCGATAATCGATTATAGGCAAGTGTACCTATCGAACAGTAGTATAGCTTAGGCAATACCAGATTGTCGAACCCAAAGGAACTAAAAGTACTAATACTCACTTTCTTTTTATTATTTAGCCTAAAATATGGAGTGATTGGTTGATTTAATCTAATTTAAAGACTATTAAGCTAAAGACACAAAGACAAAAAGAACAAATTGGGAAATAACTTGATGAAAAACTCAGTTGATCACGATGATACCCTCAGGAAGAATCCACCTAGACTTCACTTGTTATTTAACACTGAACCATACTATTTATTCACTTAGTTTGATCCGTAAGACTCCCTAACGTATATTAAACCCTCTCTCGAGGAGAATAACGTCTAACCCTAGGTTAATTAGTGGAACTCTCGTTCTCTTATAATAACCCCCTAGAACAGCAATAAATCGATCTATGGACTCCCATATTAGGTTTCACCCTAATCCAAAAAAATCTCGTCAGCCTATCTCTAGGCGTGCGATCAACTCCGCTTAATTATGCTAGATCTACTCTTAAGCAGGGTCTATTCCTCCTCCACCTAAGCACATTAGATTTGGATTAAGCATGTACAATTAAGAACAAACTAAGTATTTATCATATAATTCAGAAATCAATAACAAGATTCATCTAGGTTTCATCCCCTTCAGGTATTTGAAGGGTTTAGTTCATAACAAATAAAGAAAACATCTCAAGAGAAATGATAAAACAAAACATAAGGAATCCCTCAAACCCCCTGAAGGAATTGAAGGGGAAATCCGTCGTCTTGAGTAGAATTCCAACTTCTTGAGGTGGATCAACTGGCTATCTTTGTGTAATTCCCTGAATTGAACTGCTCTGGCTTGACTCTTTGGCCTCGCTGAATGCGCAACCCTTATCAGGTTACACTTAAGGTGTTTATATAAACTTTTGGAATGCTTTACTTAGCCTCTAAGTGTCCCGATTCAAGTACACTTCCTACTCAGTGTTTGAATAGGCTTTGGAATGTGTTTTTTTTGCCTCAAAGTATCCAAATCCAAGTGAAATTGCTCTTTCCCGTGGCATGGGCACGGCCATGGTAGACGCCCGTGTAAATCATTTTCAGGCCGTGTCTCGATTTGTAGATTGGGGCACGGCCGTGTAAATCGGGGCATGGCCGTGTCTTAGTTAATTGTCGAGGCGCGACCGTGTGGCTTGAAGTCCAGGCCGTGTCGATTTCTTCTTTGGCCTAAATTGGCCCTTTTTAAGCTCGTTTCTTGTTCTTTTCGTCCTCGAGTGCTTTCCTGAGTAAAAACATGAAAAGAAAGGATTAAGAGCACCTTTTTACATAAATCAAGGGCTAAATCATCCAAAAGCATACTAAATGTGGGCTTAAAATATGTTACTTTTACAGTTTATCATATAGTCATATGCTATTTGATGTGTTTAGGTTGATGCAAATTTAGGTGAGAAAAATGGCTTGAAAAATAGCTTACTTTTGTCGACACGGGCAAAGACACGGACGTGTGTCTCAACCCTGTGTGACACACGATCATGTGGCATAGCCGTGTGTCCCTTGATACTTATTAAGAAATCAAGTCAGTAGCTTCATATGGCCTAGCACACGGGCGTGTGGCTTGGCCGTGTGGTACAAGTCAATATACCCTACAGTTTTCACACGGTTTAGCACACATCTTGGCACACAGGCATGTGAGGCCATTTTGAAAGGTACATGGGCTAGTCACACGGGCGTGTGGTTGGCCGTGTGAGCCAAGTTAGAGAGTTATATAGGGTCAGACACGGGTTGGGACATAGCCATGTGATCCCATTTCGAATGTCTCACACAGCCTGTGACACGGGGGTATCTCTTTGCCATGTGAGACACACGACCTGTCCATACGGGCGTGTGTCCCTTGAACTTTGAAAATTTTCTATGTTTTTCTAAAAAATTATTAAGTATTCGACTTAGTCCTGAACCACTTCTAATGCTTGTTTTTAGCCTCAAGGGCTCATATTAGGGACTATATGATTGTATTTGAATGATGTTTGTTTGGATATGATAATTGTATGATTGTTTAATTGATAAGTTTGGTAATACTTTGAAACCCTATTCTGGCAACGGATATAGGTTAGCGTGTTACAGAAGTCATGATTTAAATCACTATTTGAAGTTGTCGCAACATTGGCTGAAACTTTGTAAAACTTTATAAATTAGTCTTCATTTGACCTCGGGTTAACATAAGAGCTTTCGTAAGCTCGTATAGGACCCAGAAATGATTATATAGCATAGAATGAATGTTAAATACTCTTAAATTCTAGTGTGTATGGTTGTGTGGTGTATATTTGACTGTAGTTGATCGATAACGATCGTGACATCTCGTAGCTCAGACTTGACAATCGGGTCAAGTATGGGGTGTTACATTTAGTGGTATCAGGGCCATAGTTTAGTCGATTTTAGGACTAAACATAGTATGTGTCGAGTGTAGAAATACTTTCCACAATAGTCTGTGGTGTGTGATGTGTTCTTATCCAAATTGGCTTTGATTTTCAATATAGATTAACCATGTCGGTTGGTTCAAACCGAGCCATGAGTGATTGACCTGCCACAATTCATTGTGGAAAATTTTGTGACAAATTAGACTCATTCTGTCACTTAACGAGCTTGTTTTTAGGCAATTTTATATTATTTTAATACATTTTTAGTTTTAGTGACTTAAATTTAATTTATAGCAAAATAAGCATTTTTATACACAATTTAGCTTTAGTTGACCAAATGGGTCGATAAGGGCCTAATGTAGTTTTAAGGAGCTAATCTAGTGCATAATACATCTATTTCTAGGCCTAGGAGCATCAGAACGACACAGTTGAGTCTCAACATGAGCTTCTAGGATCGTAACACAACAAAATAAGTTCCAGAATTTAGGTTCAAAGTTGTGTGTCGTGACACACACATCCTGTGTCATGACGGAACTGTGACGAGGGCCAAAAATTAATCTAGTGTGTTTTTGTCCACACAATCCAAATTTATCATAATTTAAGCTTGTATTGGACCTAATTAGGGCAGTTAATTATGCCCATAAATAGCAAGTCCTAGGATGAGCTATGGGAGGTGAGTTAGGAGGCCATTAGTTGGGTTTAGACATTAAATTTAATTTTCAATAAGGTTTTTATTTTAGTTTTAAAATAGTTTATTTTCTTGTTTCTAACTTGGACTCAATTTGAGTTTAAAACTACGTTATTTAGTATTTTAGTATTTTTCATTTACTTTTCTCTTGCAACTATTGATATCTCACTAGCTGTTAAAGGATTTTCTACAATCAAGCACATTCAACCTCTCAATAGATTGATTTCTCTTTTCCCTGTGTTTTAGTTTAATTTGTGTGTTTTGCATGATTAAATTATTTCTAAGGAAAATGATATTTAGATTCATGAGTGGCTAATTCCTTTAGAAAGATTAATGAGTGGATGTGGGAGTAATTAACGGGAAAATAAGGGTTTATCTTGGAATTAGTTGGCTTAAATTATGCATGCTTAAACCCTAGGATTGACGACCCTAGAAAGTAATCTAGGTAGATAGGCTGAAAGGATAAGTTTATTGAGCACATCATAATTTATCCCGATTTTAGACTACGAGGTTGAAAGATAAGGGATTTTTATCGATTAATTAATTAGTTAGAGGCCGAAAGGTAATAATTGGTTAGTGATTAGCTAATTCACTAAAACCCTAGTTTTGAAGTTAATTACAAACATTGAAGCGAGTTAATCTTCTATCTGTGATGTAGCGAAAAAAAATATTTCGACGATCCTCAGCCATTGATCCATGTACGAGGAACGAAATGGGTTGAAATAAGGTTAAAGATATATCTTCTTAACTAAAAAATGATGAAAGGATGTTGATGATTCGATGTCGATTCCAAGCCACAATGTAACAGCCCGTTTTCAGTAAAATCAGGATAGTGGTTTTGAGACCACAAATTTGATTTCGAAAAGAAAATTTATTTTAATATTATTTTATGATCTACAGTATGATAATAATGTCAAATAAAAATTTCGTAAAGAAATTTTACCGATTACATGTTTAATTTGATAAATGACCAAATTGCACAAAGTACAAATGTTGAGTTCTAATAGCTAAAGGGATTAAATAGCTATGAAATTCAAAATTTGAGGCCCTTATATGGCAAATATATCATTAAAAATACTTAGTTGTTAAGGATGATGAATCACCCATGAAAAGTAAAATAAAGAAAAGGACAAAATTGGAAAGATGAAAAATAAAGATGAAAAATAATAAAATAAAGAAAATATCACCATTTTTATGATCATCTTTCCCAAATAAATATGGAAACCCTAGCCATGGAGAATGGAAGAAAGAGAAAACTTATTTGGCCAAATTAGGTAAGTATTCAAGTCCCGTTTTTAGTAATTTTTATATTTCTGAGATCGAGATAACCTAATCTAGCTATTTTGGGGATTAATTTGAAAACTAATCAAAGTATAGAAAATTTTACATGGATGAATATGCTGAAATTTTGAAATATATGTTAGAAAATGAAAGGTTGTTGATAGATAAACAACTTTTGTAAAGTGAATTTTGATGAAATTATGATTTTAAGACTAAATTGTAAACTTGTAAAATTCATGGAAAATTTAGAATTTTTAAGAAATACATGGCCTGTAAATATTATATGAGAAATTTGGCTAGGCTTAGAATAAAGATTAAATTGCATGAATTTCATTTTCCGACCTTAGGGACAAAATCGTCATTAAAGAAAAGTTTAGGGGAAAATGGTAATTTTGCCTAAAATGTGAATTGGACTGAATTGAGTATGAATTTTATTTAATTGATGTTAAATTTAATCATATAGATCCGGATAGACCAAATTCGGAGTTAGAACGAGGAAAAGAGAAAAACGTTGGATTAGTAGATTTTACATACATGAACATTTGTCGAGGTAAGTTCGTGTAACTAAATCATGTATAATTGTATACTTGAATTGAATGTTGTGCATGTGAATTGTATAAATATCATATATATATTTATAAGAAATTGAAGAAATATCCAACAAAGCCCAATAAATGATAAAGACTGTTAAATGTAAAGTCCCATTTGAATAAATGAAAAATTGATGGATAGAATTTTCCCATATTGAATGTGGTCCTACATATGTTGCAGACAGAGTATAGATCGGATGAGAAATCCTATTATAATCCCTCTCGAACATCCTATTATATAGTTCCTGCGAGTATCCTGATCGGTAGTGATTCTGCATGTGCTATGCACTATCGCAGCTCTTTGTGAGCGTCGTATTACATGACTTGATTGGTTGTGATCTAACATATAATGCGGACTCAAACGTAGCTCTACGTGAGCGTCCTGATAGAGGCTCTACAAGCTTCCTGACATGGCTTGCTTGAACTCCCTATTACCTTATCCGGTACTGCCTGATAATAAGTCTTCGGAGTTACCTGTTATGTAACACTCCAAACCCGGCCCATGCGTTTCGACCAGATCTGGCGTGTTATGGAACACATAACACTTTATCGGATTTTGAAAACACAAGTTATTATTTAAAATTTGAATAAAGAAGTGACTTTTTGGAAATAAACCTCTTTGTATTATTATTACGTATAAATAAACCTTGTCATAAATTCATAAGTTGCATAACATTGAAAACTACTTAGTTGAATAAAACTAGGGGCCTTATTACATAAATATTCTTAAATAAAATAAAATAAAATTTAAAGAAATCCCTAAAATAATTTTTAGAAATAAAACTTGATGGCCCTCGAGTCCGTCTCTGGCTCCCATGTCCACGATCTACCGCTTCATCCGGAAGAGTAGAGAAAGGAAAGCGTGAGTCACCAAGACTCGGTGTATAAATCTCAAAACACACAACGACCCGAGCCCACAAACACATAATGGGCCCTGGCCCATACATGAAGGTAACAATCATAATCAAATGGTAAACGTCAAATAATGAATAACCCAACCCATCCTAGGTTTCCATCCTCTACACACCAACCCGTACCAACCATCACACCTTGGGGATTTCTACAATCAACCCTCCATCCGCTACACACCAAAATGACAGCCGCACTGCCTATTCCTATTAATTAGGAATCATTGAATGTGGCATAGCCACCGATCACTATGTGACCTAACATTTGTATATGTGGGATTTCCACCACCGATCACCAAGTGACCTATCATGCACTTCCCCTTCAATATCATATTCCCACCCCATGCATACACATAAAGAAAACATCACACAGTCATATATATTTTCCGATACACATAGGGAGTTCTATGTTTACATACCTGGCATCCTTGCCTAACCCTTTTAGGGTTCCATTCAACTGTCTAAACAGCCTTATTCTGGCTTTTAAGCCCATAATACATACATATAATCATACATACTGGATTAGTAGTGTGTTAGAGAACTACACACCTGACTTCTGATAGGATGATGCTTTTTATGTCGACGCTATCCTTAGTCAACACTACTGCTATCTGCCTAAGGTGTTGTTTAGAAGCCGGTCCACAACCAAGTGGCCAATCTCGAATGGCAGATACTGCTCTTTTCTTAAACTTAGGGATTTTCTCCTTTGCCTGATCCATATTTAATTCCATCACAAGTCCTTATCAGAACTACTATCACAATATTTCATCGTTAATTCTCATTATAACCTTAAGATCTTGCATATAATGATCAAATCTAATAGAAATCTAGGGAAATCTTCTTACCTTAAAAATCTTGAAAGTGGAGACTAGCTATTTTTGACTTTTAGATCTAATTGACCAAGCTTCCTTCAAATCCCGAATTGCCGCCCAACATAGAATCATTAAACTGTTAATTTTTGGCTTTTGCCTTTTAAGAACCGAAATAGAATATGAGATCTAACAGAAATCGGCACTTACCTTAGTATAGGGAATTCGACTAACACTTGTAAAGGAGATTCGACAATGCCAAAGGAAAGTTTTAAATGCCAGAAGAATAGAACTAATTCTCAAATAGGATGAATAAAAGAAACGACTATAGATGCTTCGGCTTTTTAGAGAAATCGGCACAAGGAGGAAAAAGTGGAGAAGAGTTTCGGCTTTTGAAGAAATTGGAGAAAAGAAATTGGAGAGGGAGAGGCTAAGGAATTTTGGCACAATGGGAGAAGAAATTAGGGTTTTCAATGTCAGAATCAAGGAACTATCCCCCCTATTTATAAATATTTTGACACCTCATGTATAAAACCGAAAACACCCTTCCTAATTAATTAAAATTCAAGCTAACTGAGAGGGAAAATTTGGCACCCCCTTTGCCATGCAGTAGTCAATTTCTACACTCCTCTAGATAGTGGATTTTCGGCCAACACCTCCCTTGAAGATAAGCTCCTAACTTTTCTCTTTTTATCTATGATATTATCACTTATAAAATCCACATAATTTCTCCTATTTTTGAGCCTTGTAGTCGTCCACCTCTACTAACCCTAATGCCGAAATTTAACTTACTTAAATTAAAAGATTTGGGCCTTATTAAACTTAATATTTAGGCCCCTAATTCCTTGTATGCGGTGTCACCCTATTTTCATTTAAAGTGCCAAAACTGGCCTAAAAACATGGGCTCTTTGAGACCCAAAACTTGTTCCTTTTTAATTGTTAATGACGCCACCTTAAAATAATTCAATCAAGACCTTTGCCTAATCCTAAGCCCAATTTTGAACCCCTATCACTTAAATTAACAAATTAAACATATCCTCACACTAAATGCATAGGCCCATAAATTTAGGATGTTACATGTTAAGCTCTATGAGCTTTCTGATTAAAACTCATATGAGTTTCTTGTTTATCCCGGATAGGCATCCTATTACATGGCTCATCTGAGCATCCTGACATGTGGCTCGAGGGTGTTTTACCTGATTACGTGCCCTAATTGGTACCCCTGATTATGAATTGACAATTTTTATTTGTACACTTTGAGTGTACTATATGTGTATCCATCGGTATTTCAAATAAATTCAAATGAGAAAATCTTGACATGAGAAAATATGAACATGAATTGAATTATTACATGTATTTGCCTGAATACATGAAAATGATGATACATGATGTATAGAAGTATTAGATGGTGATATATGAACATGGAACTTGTTTGATGAATATGTTCATCTATGATTATAGATTGTACACTTTGAGTGTATTTTCCGGGTTTTCATTGATATTTTAATTGATTTAATGAGCAAAATTTTGATATGAAATAATCTAAACTTGAGACGAAATATTATGAAAATGTACTTGAAAATACATGGATATGATTTGTATATGTTATATGAATTCATGATGTGGAATATATATATATATATATATATGGGAATTTTTTATTGAGCCCATATATGTTTCTTGATGTTTATATGAGATAGTATAACTTAGAAACTAATTATTACCCATGTGTACATGAAATACATGGAAATGATATTACCTGATATAATAATACATGAGTTTGTTGTTACTAGAATGTGGAAATTACTTGATGACTTTATTCATCCATGATTAAGAACTATTATATGTGATTACTTCGCTAAGATGATGTGGATAAGTGTTTAGGGCTTGTAACCAAATTGGTTGATAGTGCCTTGCATGTTTATTTTGAACATTAATATATAGTAAGTTATTTACCATGTTATACGAACTTACTAAGCATTTCATGCTTACTCTTTTTTATTTTACCGTGTCTTATAGTAATTCGGAAGCTCGTTGGATTGGAAGCATCGTTGGAGATCACTCACACTATCCATTGGCCCATCTTGGTACATTTGGTAAATTAATTATGGTTATAATGGCATGTATAGGTTAATTTGGCCAGTGTTGGCATGATAATGCTTTAGTTGTAACTAGCCATTGGAATGGCTAGTATTAAACATATTTTGATGAAATTGTATAAGCCCTTATTATGTTTGATGTGTTTGAAATGATTATGTGAAGAAAAACATATAAACCTAATGATAAATGGCTTTAAGTAAGCATAAATGAGAAAATGTACTTATATTTATATAAGTGTGTATTTGATAAGTTTAAACACTTGAACATAGGTAATGATAAGTCATGCATAAGACTCGGTTTTGGCTTGATTTGAACGTTTTGTATTGACTTGGGAATGTATTAAAATGTCTATGTAAGTGGAAAACATATTTGGGTGAGAAATAAGGCTTAGAAATGACTTTATTTTGTCCACATGGGAAGACGTGTGAGACACACGACCTAGCACATGGCTCAAATTGATCAGATTGATCACACGGCCTGGTACATGAGCATGTGGCTTGGCTGTGTGACCCCTGCACCTATACACGGTCTAGCACACGGGCGTGTGACCTGATCGTGTGACCCAAGTCAGAGAGTTACATGGCATGGGACACGGGCATGTCCCTAGCCGTGTGAACCACATGACTTGACCACACTGGCGTGTAACCTATGCACCTAGGAAAAATTTTGAGATTTTGCGAAACATTCTCTGAGCACTCGGTTTAGTCCTGACTCATTTCAAATCCATGTTTTTAACCTCGTGGGTTCATATAAGAGATTTAATGATTGATTTCTGATATGAGTACTGTATAAATGTGAAATGTTTGTTGTCTGATCTGTAATCTCTGGTAATGCTCCATAACCCTATTTTGGTGACAGTTCGGGTTAGGGGTGTTACACACAACGAAAATGTCCCAGCCTCTACGTAGTCCACCCGGTATTAAAACGAACGAAAAAACTCTCTTGGAACTTTTCCAAAGAAAAATCTCCCAAAACGGCTGCTAGACATTTTTTCTTATTTTCTTTTTAAAACACACTTAACCCTAATTTAGGATTTTGGTATCCATGTATTGAAAACAGAATCATCCTATAGAGAATATATGGAAGGCATTAAAAACATTATATTCTTTCCAAAAAGGATTGTAACTACCATGTTTTAATGTTTGACCAAAATAGTAATAAGAATAATTTATTATAATAATTTGGTAAACTATATCTTGTTAAAACTTTATATGAATCAAATTCATATTTTAGTTTTAACTATGTTCTCTATTTGTGTACAACAAGCTTATACATTTAATTCATCTAATATTTAACTGTGAAATTATTAATTTAATTTAATTCATGTGAGAGCTCAACACAATACCAACTATATTTGGATTTTGTTAATTTTAACCATAGGGTGTGACCCTTTAGGTTCTTGTAACGTTAGTAGTAATACCAGAAAATTTATAATAATACAAGCAATAAGTGGCATTTAGCAATGCATCATTGCTACCTAAGTTACAAGAAGTCATAATTCAACATAACCTTTCTGTGACAAACCTTTCATGTATTACATCCTTTTGTTCTTTATATCTAGATTGGACACAAGTCATGGAACAGTCACACTTGCATAATCCAATCTCATGTTTCTTAATATCTTGAGTAGGCTACAATAAATAGATAATTATGATATCTCATATCAAGTTATTCGAGTATGGCCATGCATTTCTTGTCTCACTAAATCAAGTGGCCTAAGATATTGCTCTCATTATGTAGGAGGGACAAATCCTATAGTGATCAACCATATCCCACTACATAGATTGTGGCATATCCAACATCAGTCATTTCAGTACAACCTATTACGGAAAACGTTTGACTGTATCAAAATATACAACTAACGATGTTGGGATAATGATGATCTCAAGTCTGAGAATCGTATACATAGTTATCACTATGGGTAATGTTGTGACTATTACATAATAATCCAAGAAACATACTCATAGCGGGTCAGTTCAATATGTTGCTCTTTAACACATACTCATGTGTTGATTTTGACATCCCTATGTTCATGACAACACTTTGTCATCAATCAACTACACATTAGTATCAATGCATTATTATTGTCCAAGTCCACAATAATACTTGACTAAGGACCTTTTAATAATAATCATATTTTTCTTAAGACTTTATTACAATTCAGTTTATTTATATACACAGAAAAAATGAAATAATAATGGCAATGTCTTATATTAATAATAGAAGTAAATTAAGTATGTAATTACAATCATCTCATGATTAGTCTTTGGGCATACTATAACAGAAAGAACGCAGAGAATAACAAAGGTGAAACATCTCGGCTATCAGCCACCTTATAGACTAAAATTTACTAGGATGGTTAGAAAATCCCACTATAGCCCTTGAAACCCTAGAATAGACTATAATTTGAAACCTAATCATCTACCAAACATAACAACTACCACTAATCAGCTTAGTGAGTAGTAAAACTTTGCTTGCACACAAAAACAAGTCAATAAACAAGTCATTTAGCTACCTAAACACATCAAGTTGTCATCTACAATACTCTAGTTCAATCCCAACTATGCCTCTATTAGACGATACTCACTGAGCCATTGTTTTTATAAAAAAAACAAGTCTATCTATCTGTGAACTAGTGAGTTTGCCCAAGAATCTGGGGTTGGCAGATTATATCTTAAAAGAGTCCAGCAAACCCTAGAGTCTGCCAAGTGATGAATTCCAACGCGCATTTTGCAAATGGGTATACTGTCGAATCCACGTAATTCGCCACCTAGACTCTTAGCGAACAATTCACCTATCTCATCGTTCTTCTACCCTGGCTTACTCAACTTTACACCAAATAGCTTATCGATACAATCTACGTTAGGTGGGCGGTTATATAGGCTCTAATACAACTAAATTATAACACCCAATATTTGAACCGATTGTTGGGTCCGAGTACCAAGTGTCACAATTAACCCGAGTTACATAATCCACCTTTTGAACTTGTTCTAATTTTAAAATTAGACAACACTGAATTGTAAACCGACATTTACCATACAGATTTATTCTAAATCCCTAAGTAACAACATGTTTCAAAAATTAACTTCAAATAAAATCTCTATTATAGAAGTACTAAATTTTTACAATCATTTACCATACCAGGCCTGTATATTTATATACATTCGTAAGTTCAGATGAACTTAGTGAGATTTTGTGCAACGGTAATCATAAAAGGCTCTAAATTTTGGGGGTAATAAGGATAAAAGCAATGTAATAGCCCGATCTAGGGCCTAGTCAAAATAGTGGTGCGAGGCCACGAATCTGAGGTGACTTTATGAGTTTTTAAGGTTTATGCCATGTTTGCATGCTAGTGTGAAAGTTTCATGAAGCAATTTTGTTAAATTGAGGTTGAACGGTCCAAAAGGACTAAGTTGCAAAAGTTGAAAAATATGAGTTTCTAGAAGCTTTTTGTATGAAATAGCTTTAGAATATCAATTAGAAGTCCTTAAGTAGCAATTTTCCCAAATTATAATTTTTGGACAAAATTAGACATGAGATAGTAAAGTGTAAAAATTTAGAGAGAAGGGCATTTTGGTCATTTAATCAATTTGAATGATTAAAATGGGAAAAAGATGATAAAAATCTATTCATCTTCTTCCCCTTATTGCTGAAAATGTGGAGACTCCATAGCTAGGGTTCTTCATTTTTTTTCAAGTTTGCTAGTAAGTTCATTTTACCCCCGTTTTTAATATTCTTCGTATTTTTGAAGTTCTCGTATTATGAATTAGCTATTTTTAGCTATAAAATGAGCTAGGATGCATGTTCAAAAATTTACCCATGAATGACATGCATGTTAAATGATGTTTTATGGAAGTTTATGAGAGTTTGATGTTAGATAAACATATTTTTCTAAGTAAATTTCATGAAAAATGATAGTATGGACTAATTTGTAATAGTTATGAAAATTTTTCATACATACTAGAAATAGTGAGAATTGATGATTATTATAGTAGAGAAAATGAATCAGCTCAGCATGAAGTTTAAGAAAGTGAAGTAAGTTGAATTATTATTATAGATCAAGAAAAACGAAGCCTGGATCGAAACCGAGGCAAGAACAAAGACGAGGACTTAATTGCATACCTACATACATTTTGTATATTGAGGTAAGTTTGTATGATTTCTAAGCTTTATGATTTCTATCATTGAATTTCTTAGTATAATGTACACTATTATCATGAAATGCTTATTGTTTTGTTAAACAAAAAAAAATCAATGAGATTAAGTATGAGCAAGTTTTGATTGAAGATGAATTTCCCAGGATACTCAATCTACCACATGACATAAGAAAGTCCGTATAAGACCAAGCCAAGGCATGACATTGGCAATCAAGAAAGTTATCATGTAAGTTCAAGGCAAGCTTGGCATTGAACAAGTTATCATGTAAGTCCAAGGCAAGCTTGGCATTGAACAAGTTATCATGTAAGTCCAAGGCAAGCTTGGCATTGAATAGATATCATGTAAGTCCAAGGCAAACTTGGAATTGAACAGATGTCATGTAAGTCCAAGGCAAGCTTGGCATTGAAAAGCTATCAAGATAAAGAGATCCCATGTAAGTCCAAGCCAAGGCATGTCATTGGTGAGAACAAGAAAGACTTCATACAAGTCCATGTCAAGACATGGCCTTGAAACCAATATGAGATATTCCATATAAGACCGTATTTAGGATATGGATTTGGCATCAAGATATGTGGGATGAGATTTAGTATCCTCGGTTATTCATAGAAATTCATCGGGCAAAAGAGTAAAGTTAAAATGAGTTAACAAGAAGGCTAGGTAAGCAAAGCTATTACCAAGTTGAAATTGAGTATCATTTATGTTATGAATAATGAATTAGATATCGTAATTATTATGTTAAAGTATGTTGATCAATGTGATCAAGTGATACAGGTACCACATTTACCTTACAAGTATGAGAATAGTAAGTATCATGAGGCATGTAAGAATCAGTATGAGTAAGTAAACTCTATAGCTGAAATTTATGATACCATTGTTATGTCAAATGGTTTATATTAAGCAAGTTTATTAATATGTGTTTTACATGCAAACTTACTAAGCTAAATGCTTACGTCTTTAATTATTTCATCCTATGTAGTCCCGCCAAGCTAACTTGTGGATCATTGTCATCGGAGTTCAGAGCACACTATCAATCGCTATTTTGGTATAGCCAAGTTATTTTACTAAGTATGGCATGTATAGGAAGCATTTCATTTTGAGAATATGTTCTACGAAGAACCAAAGTGTTGGCTATTAAGTTTATTATTCTTTTGTATATGGCTAAGTGTTTAGCCAAAATTGACTAAGTATGTATGTTTATTGAGATCAATGAAACATGTAGTAATGTTTATGAAAAATGTATTGAATTGAGCATGAGTTTGGTCTTGATCTCAGGGTGGCAATTGGCTTGGTAAATAGCCTCTAAGTGCCCACACGGTTAGATACACGGTCTAGGCCATGCGTACCCTGCACTTTAGTGTTTTAAGTCAGAATAGGCCACGGGCAAATCCCACGGTCATTTGTTTAAGCTGTGTGTGATACACAGTCAGAACATGGGCGTGTGCCCCAAACCGTGTGAATAAGTCAGTATATCAAGGTATAGCACACGGTTTACATCCACGGGCGTGTCAAGGCTGTGTGTAATTAGTCAGTGTCGACCACAGGTGGAAGACACGTGCATGTGTTAGGGGTACACGAGTGTGTCCCAAGTCACATGGGCGTGTGACCCCTATTCTAAGGAAAAGTTTTCATTTGAGTTCCAAAAGTTTCTAGATACGTGTTTAATGCCTCGTAGGCCCAAGAAATGTATGATTAGATTAAGAAAGAGAAGTTTTTAATTCGGAACAAAATTTTATAGCCATTAAGTACATGTTTTAATTGAGTTCAAGCATGGTAATGTCTCGTATCCAGTCTTAGGATCGGACTTGAGTATGGGTGTTGCATTTAGTGGTATCAGAGCTATGGTTTAGTCAGTTCTAAGACTAACGTAGCACGAGCATGAGTCTAGCTATACATGCCATATGTAATAATGTTTTTATAATGATAGTGTGACGACTCCTGATGACTTAAATTATGTTTATACATAAAGTAAATGGATGCCGAAAGAGCTGAGGCGGATGATGTAGAAAGTAACGCGTCGGCTCCTGCTGAAGGGACGGTGCCTAATGATAATGAGAATAGACCCACTACGGTGAGTTAAGGAGGAGAATAGGCTAGAGAAGCCTTCCTCCATATGATGAATACGTGGTACACGGAATTCGTTTGTACGAACCCGAATGTACAACCCCCTCCACCCCCTCCTGTTCCACAACCTATCCCTGTAGTCCCTCAAGTAGTAGAGGTGGTAAGAGGAGACAAACCTCCAATTGATAGGATCACGAAACATGGGGTAGAAGAATTCTAGGCTAGAAAAGATGATGATCCAGAAAAGGCTGAGTTCTGGATAGAAAATGCTACTAGGGTATTTAATGAGTTGTCATGCACACCTGAGGAATGTATAAAGTGTGTAGTTTCTCTTTTAAGAAATGCTACCTATTAATGGTGGAACACCCTTGTGTCGGTAGTACCGAGGGAAAAGATCACATGGGAATTTTTCCAAGAAGAGTTCAAGAAAAAGTATATCAGTCAAAGATTCGTGGACCAGAAAAGGAAGGAATTCCTAAAAATGAAACAAGGCAAGATGTTAGTTACTGATTATGAGCGAGATTTTGTGTGACTCAGCAAATACGCTCGAGAATGCATGTCCACTGAAGCCATCATGAGTAAGAGGTTTGAAGATGGACTAAATGATGATATCAAGTTATTTGTAGCTGTCCTCGAATTAAAAGAATTTGTTGTGTTAGTGGAAAGGGTATGTAAGGCTGAAGAATTAATAAAAGAGAAGAGAAAATCTGAAATG
Organism: Gossypium rotundifolium; assembly: GCA_025506655.1. Taxonomy (NCBI): domain Eukaryota; kingdom Viridiplantae; phylum Streptophyta; class Magnoliopsida; order Malvales; family Malvaceae; genus Gossypium; species Gossypium rotundifolium. The sequence continues at coordinate 95,159,597 of CP106724.1, read as the reverse complement.
GAGTCTCGTGACTCTAGAAAGAGACACTGGAATAAGTCATTCCAATCTTCATCCAAGAAGTCAAGAGATTTCCATACCCGATCGGCTACTTCCACTATGTTTTCAAAGAAGGACAAGAGTAAGCAGAATTCGGGGAATAAAGTACAGACTACTTTAGTTGCTAGTGTGGGGAACGTTCCATCTGATAGACCTGAATGCCAATAGTGTGGCAGACACCATCTCGTTGAATGTCGAGCGCATGAAAATGCTTGTTTCAGATATGGTTCCCATGATCACTTTATAAAAGATTGTCTTGAGATTATGACAGAAGAGAGGACTCAGAACCCGATATCTAGGGGTATGGTCAGAGGCAGACCGCAAAGAAACTCGAGGAGTGGGGCAAGTGAAAGAGGTAACCTTAGAAAGTAGGCTGCGAGACCTGAGGGTAAGGCACCTGCTAGGACTTATGCCACTCGAGCTCGAGAAGAGGCATCTTATCTTGATGTTATTACGAGTACCTTTTCTCTTTATGATATCAAAGTTATTGCTTTAATAGATCCCGGATCCATACACTCTTATATTTGTATGAAACTAGTATTGGTCGTGTCAAACAGTTGAGTTTTAATATTTATAAAAGAGTGATTGAACCAGTAGACTGACTGCGACAACGATAGAGGCAAGTGCACCTATCGAACAGTAGTATAGCTCAGGCAAGAATATCTTATCGAACCCAAGGGAACCTAAAAGTACTACTACTCACTTTCTTTCTATTATTTAGCCTAAAATATGGAGTGATTGGATTATTAAACTAATGAGATACTTAGACTAAATGCAAAGACAAAAGAATTAATGGGAGAAAGACTTTAGAAAAACTCAGTTGATAAAGACGATACCCTCAGGAAGAATCCACCTATGACTTCATTTATTATTCATTCCCCAAACCATATGATTTTTTTACTTAGCTTGATCTGTGAGACTTCTTAACCTATATTAAACCCTCTCGCGAGGCGAATAATGTCTAACCTTAGGTTAATTAGTGGAACTCTCGTTCTCTTATAATAACCCCTTAAGGAAGCAGTAAATCGATCAATGGATTCCTATATTAGGTTTCACCCTAATTCGGTAAAATCTCGCAACCCTATCTCTAGGCGCCCGATCAACTCTGCTTAATTATGCTAGATCTACTCTTAGGCGGGGTCTATTCCTCCTCCACCTAAGCACATCAGATTAAATTAAACAACATAATTAAGAACAAACTAAGTACTTATCATATAATTTAGAAATCAAATAATAAAATCCATCATAGGCTTCATCCCCTTCAGGTATCTGAGGGGTTTAGTTCATAACTAAATACGAAAACATATCAAGAGTAAAGAATAAACAAAACATAAGAAATCCCTAAAACCCCTTGAAGGAATTGAAGGAGAGATCCTCCATCTTGAATGGAACTCTGGCTTCTTGAGATGGATTAATTAGCTATCTTCAAGTGACTCCCTAAAAGATGAAAGCTTCAGCCAAAGCCTCTGCAAAAAGCTCCCTTTTATATTTGCCTTGGGTTGTTTATATAGGCTTTGGAATGCTATACTTGGCCCCTAAGTATCTCCTTCAAGTAGAATTACTATTAGGGTGTTGGAGTAGACTTAGGAGTATGTTTCTTTGGCTTCAAGCATCCAAATTCGAGTGAAATTTCTCTCTTCTGTGGTAGGGGCACAGCCATGGCACACGCCCGTGTAACTCATGGTTGGGCTGTGTCTCGATTCTGTCGTTTTGGGCACGGCCGTGTAAGTCAGGATTCAGGCCATGCTTCAGGTCTGTCGATTTGGGCACGGCCATGTAGATCACCAGGCACGTCCGTGTGATAAATGGATGCTGCACGACCGTGAGTCACGGAGTTGAGGCCGTGTTCTAGGTAGTTGGCAAGGCACGGTCGTGTGAGATTTGGGCCGGGCCGTGTTGATTTCCTACTAAGGCCCAATTACTCTGTTTTAAGCCCGTTTTGTGTTCTTTTTATCCTTGGGTGCTTTCTTGAGTATAAATATGAAAAGAAAGGATTAAAAGCACCTTTTTACAAAAATCACGGGATAAATCATCCAAAAGCCTATTAAATATGGGGTTAAAATATGTTACTTTTACGGTTTATCAAATACCCCCACACTTAAGCTTTTGCTTGTCCTCAAGCAAAATTCTCAACTTACAATTAAAACGAACTTTCCATAATTCATAATTCCTATCGACAATGTCTCATCATAATTCATAGATAATTTATACATGGATAATTCAACTCAAAGAACCCTAAAGATTCAATTATGATAAGTCATACCTTTATAGCACGAAAACATAGGTGTCTTCCCTTATCTAAGTAATTACCTTTAATTCAAAATCGACAAGAACTGAGATCCTCACTAAAGATTCACTCAAATCACTCGAAGTGTTTAAGGTTCAAGAATAAGCACTCTAAGTCAAACCTGAAAAGTTTATCCTATAGGCTTACTTGAAAATCAAATCTCCACCACTGTATATGAGATGATACACAAATCAAAAGGTCTTTAATTAGGGTTGTAACGGGGCTAAGGTTAAGGGTGTGGATACAGGCTGAATTAGAGGATTAGAATCGAGATTGAATTGACTAATTACCAAATCTAAGAATAATTAACTAAATATGAATATTTACATTGAATGAAAACTAACAATATCTACTATTGATAATTACTCTATAATAAGGAGTATTTTGATAATACTTTTAATACGAGCTTTTTCTTCAACAATTGGAGTTTAAATGCTCTAAGCTCTTTTATATACTACTAATATTGAATATACTTGGATTTTTTTAAAGAACAAACTAAAAACAAACCTATTAGAAGGAGCTTTGGTGATTGAAATAACCTAATTCAGCAATGGATCAAATCAATTCTCGATAAAGGGGTAGTCAAAGGAATGTTGATAACAAATACAAAGGGATTTTGGATTAACATTAGTGGGTGAGTCAATAAAAAGGTTCTTAGGATTCAATGGGATTCACGAGGGGTTATTTATGTAGGTAGGCTTTTTAGTGGAGTGAACGGGTTAAAACGTAGGTGCCTTTATCATCTCAGTATATCAAATCATTAATGTGGTCTCGACATGCATAAACGAGGCAAGTTCTAGAATAACAATTCAAAGTCAACACACTCATAAAAAAAAGTGAGCACGAAAAAGAATATATGCTCTATAAGGCTCAAAATCTCACAAAAATTATGGGTGTTTTAACATTAATCCTTATAAATTTTGAACTTCAAGGTGATACTCAAATTCAGTTCAACAACCTATCAATTTTAATTTTTAGAAAGTAGACTTATCATGCTCGATTCTCTAGTATTCCTTCAAATTTAATCATCAATGCACAATTATCTATGACTTATTCTAAAACATATCAATAAAAATCATAAATCATTAGAAATTTCGCCCTAATTAATAAAATGAGAAAAATAATTAAGATCAAGACTAATTTTAGGGTTTTGAGAATTATGGAAAAAGTTAGGCACTATTACCCCCACACTTAAGGTGTACATTGCCCTCAATGTACAAAGATAGATAATGATAATTAGATGCCAAATCAAATAGATAAGTGAGGAAAGTAATACTCCCTAAAATCTGGATGATCCCTGGCGTCTTTGGTGGCGGTGATGGTGTTTTCTATGGGCCTGGTGGAGTCGCTACCGAAAAGTAGTTTGCTAGATGAAGAAATTGGGTAGCCTGTGAAGATAAAGCCAAGAGATCTAGAGAAATAATAATACTATACTAATAATATCATTGAAGACTAAGAAAATAAAGAGAAGGAGACCAAGAAAAAAACTAAAATTTAAAGAAAAGTCTAATAGACTAAGAAGTCCTTATTAATGATGGTTCGTGAGGTGTGTATGACTTCCAAGGTCATGGAGTGTTGGTGATGGTGGAAGTGGCGTGATTCTCTAGCACCTTTAGAACCTAAAACCAAGAAACTAATATGAAATAAATTAAATTAATCAGAAAAGAAGTATAGATAAGGAAAATAAAGGAGACGAGAAAAGAAAAATAGAATCGAAGAGGTTTCCGAGACCCTTGGCGTGTCAATTACTGAAGCTGCCAGCATGAACTCATGTTTCGGTCTCTATTGAGGAGATGTTGCTTATCTTCTTACGTTTCTTCGGTATGATTTTTGTGTTGCTTAAGAGTCTTGGACCTTTTCTATGAACAGAGAAGAATTTGAAAGAAAGAAAAGGAAGAAGAAAGATGGGAGAGAGGGAAAGGCTGTGGGGATTTAAATAAAATTTCAAATCTGGCACGTTCCCACGCCCGTGTGTCGAGGGTGTGTCGACTCACACGGCCACCTCGCACGGTCGTATTGTGCCATGTGTTGTTCTTACATGCCCATTTGTTGGTTAGCATGCCCGTTTTCAGAAAGCTAGTATGTAAGCACGGTTGGACTGCACGGGTGTGGTCTATTCGTGCTTAATAAGTCAGTATCTTAGCACGATTGTGAGGCACGACCATGCTATTTTTTTGGTGCCCGTGCTGCGGGTGGTTGGATCCTTGACATTAGGGAGTGGTTGGACTGACTTGTACAGCTCTGCTCTGTCAGTGTGATGGTTCCGGTGGTCCACACGACCACGGGCACAGCCGTGTGTAAGGTTGTGTGGCCTGGAAACCTACATCTTTGTTTTAAATGTGGAGAGAGAAGAGAGAAGGAAAGAAAAGGAAAAAAATAATTTTGAAAAATAAGAAGTGTTAGTGCTCGGGTTGCTTCCCGAGAAGCACTCGTTTATAGTCTTAAGCTAGACTGTCCTAGACTTTGAAAATTTTAGGGATGGTTAAAGGTTTGAATATTTTCCCTCCTACTGACAGTTTTATTTTTATGACAAAGTTTAGGTTGAGAAGCGTTTACCTTGAAATTTCCAAATATTGGATTGCTTACCTCGACTATTTCGTGTAGGAAAACATCGTGTACCTGAAGGGGTATTTCTTCCTTTTTCTTCAGGTCTGTTGAAGTGATGTGAGGATCGGCTTTGTCTAACAGCACCTGGTCTCCTATTTTAAAGTGATTTGATGTCCCTATGAGCTCTTTTGGTGGTTCCTTAGGTTTTACTTCGTGTGGATCCGACTTTTCTTTAGTGTGTATTTTCTGCTCTTCTAATTTGTCGATCTTCTGGTTTTGTTTCTAGTGTGATTCTTCTGTGAGGACTTGGGGACTATGAGTTGGCTCAGCTTTGATGCTTTGTGATGTTTCTTGCGATGAAGTTTGAACAAGTTGATTACCTATTGAAACAGTTTGAACAATTTTGTCTGAGTTGAGAGCTTGAAGATTGATCGATTCTTCTCCTACGCGAAGTATGAGTTCTCCTGTGGCAACATCAATTTTAGTTTTGGCAGTCGCAAGGAAAGGTCTTTCTAAAATTAAAGGGATTGAATTCTCCACATCCATGTCTAAAACAACAAAATCTACTAGGAAAACAAATTTATCAATTTTTACTAAAACGTCTGCAATAATGCCCGTAGGAATTCTAACAGTATTATCAGCTAGTTGAATACTCATCTTAGTTTGTTTGGGCTTCCCTAGACCTAGTTGTTTAAACATTTCATAAGGCATGACATTTATACTTCTTCCTGGGGTGCTCAAGTTTTATTTGTGAAAAAGAAAGATGGCACCATGAGATTGTGCATAGATTACCGTCAACTTAATAAAGTGACAATGAAGAACAAGTACCCATTGCCTAGGATCGATGATTTGTTCAATCAAATGAAAGGAGCTAATGTGTTATCCAAAATAGACTTGAGATAAGGGTATTATCATTTAAGAGTAAAGGATTTAGATGTGTCCAAGACAGCTTTTCAAATAAGATATGGGCATTATGAATTCTTAGTCATGCCCTTTGGTTTGATGCCCTGGTATTCATGGACTTCGACAAGTTTGTAGTCGTTTTCATTGACGACATATTAATTTATTCCTGAGATGAGAATGAGCATGTCGAACACCTATAGATAATTTTACAGATTCCACGAGAAAATCAGTTGTATGCCAAGTTCAGTAAAGGTGAGTTTTGGCTCAAGGAAGTAGGATTTTTGGGACATATTGTCTCGCAAGATGGAGTCAGAGTGTATCCAAGCAAGATTTCAGTTATAATGGACTGGAAACCACTAAGTTATATCTCTGAGATTAGGAGTTTCTTAGGCCTAGCCGGCTATTACTGACGATTTGTCAAGGGGTTTTCTATAATCGCAACCCCGATGACTAAATTATTACAAAAAAATGTGAAGTTTGAGTGGACAAAAAGATGCCAACAAAGTTTCGAGAAATTAAAAGCAATGTTGACAGAATCTCTAGTTTTAGTACAATCCGAGACAGGGAAAGAATTTGTGATTTACATGATGCATCCTTAAATGGATTAGGCTGTGTACTCATACAAGAGGGCAATGTGATTGTTTATGCCTCAAGACAGTTGAAGTCTCATGAGAAGGATTATCTGACACATGATTTAGAGTTAGCTACCATAGTCTTCACTTTAAAGATTTAGAGACACCATTTATATGGTGAAAGATGTCGGATTTTTAGTGATCACAAAATTTTGAAGTACTTGATGACGCAAAAATAGTTGAATTTAAGGCAATGGAGATGGTTAGAGTTGATAAAGGACTATGAGTTGGTCATTGACTACCATCCAGGAAAGGCGAATGTGGTCGCCGATGCGTTGAGCAGGAAGTCCCTTTTTGCATTAAGGGTAATGAATTCACGGATGACCTTATCTGATGATGATTCTATTCTAGTTGAATTAAAAGCTAGACGAATGTTCCTTCAAGAGATCACTGAAGCTCAACAAGAAGATAAAGAGTTGCAAGCCAAGAGAACTCAGTGCGAGTCAGATGTTGAATCGACATTTGGATTAATTCTAATGGATACTTGATGTTTAAAGATAGAGTTTGTGTACCAAGAAAAGAGGAGCTTATTCAGAGAATTTTGTATGAGGCACATAACGGATGTTTATCTATTCATCCGGGTAGTACCAAGATGTATAATGACTTGAAGCAATTGTATTGGTGGCCGAGAATGAAGAAAGATATTTTAGAGTTTGTTTCAAGATGTTTGATTTGTCAGCAAGTAAAGGCTGAACACCAAGTACCTTCGAGTTTGCTTCAACCAATTATGATACCCGAATGGAAATGGGACCGTATCACTATGGATCTTGTAACGGGATTACCATTATCACCGAGCAATAAAGATGCTATATGGGTTGTAGTTGGTAGACTCACGAAGTCAGCTCATTTATTACCTGTACGAGTTGACTACTCACTCGACAAGCTGGCAAACTTGTATGTTTCTGAAATAGTAAGACTTCATAGAGTTCCTTTGTCAATCATATCAGATAGAGATTCGAGATTCACCTTTAGATTTTGGAAGAAGTTGCAAGAGGCCTTGGGTACAAAATTGAGTTTTAGCACAACTTTTCATCCTTAAACTGACGGTCAGTCGGAGAGATTAATTCAAGTACTCAAGGATATGCTTAGATGTTGTATTCTAGCATTCCGAAGCAGTTGGGAAAAGTTTCTTCCATTGGTAGAATTTACCTACAATAATAGCTTTCAGTCGAGCTTAAAGATGGCGCCTTATGAGGCTCTATATGGGCTTAAATGTAGAACACCTTTATATTGGACTGAACTCAAAGAAAACCAAATTCACGGGCTTGATTTGGTTAGAGAAGCTAAAGAGAAAGTGAAAGTGATACGAGAATGTTTAAAAGTCGCATCGATGCGGAAAAATCTTATTCAGACCTAAAGAGAAGAGAGATAGAGTATCAAGTCAGGGATAAATTTTTCTTGAAAGTGTCACCTTGGAGAAAAGTTCTTAGATTTGGCCAGAAAGGCAAGTTAAGTCCACATTTTATTGGACCGTTTGAGATTACCGAGAAAGTTGGGCCAGTAGGTTACAGATTGGCTTTGCCATTAGAGTTAGAAAAGATACATGATGTGTTTCATGTGTCAATGTTGAGACGCTACCGATCAGATCCTTCACATGTAATTACCCCGTCAGAGATAGAGATTCATCCTGACATGACTTATGATGAAAAACCAATCAAGATTTTAGCTCAAGAAGTCAAGCAACTAAGAAATAAAAATATTGCTCTAGTGAAAGTATTGTGGCAAAGGCATGGGATAGAGGAAGCTATACGGGAACCAGAAAAGAGCATGAGAAACCAATACCCAAACTTATTTCTCGGTAAGATTTTTGAGGATAGAAATCCCTATGGGGGGAAACGTGTAACAGTCGATTTAGGGCCTAGTCGAAATAGTAGTACGAGGCCATGAATCCGAGGTGAATTTATGAGTTTTTAAGGTTTATGCCATGTTTGCATGCTAGTGTGAAAGTTTCATGAAGCAATTTTGTTAAATTGAGGTTGAATGGTCCAAAAGGACTAAATTGCAAAAGTTGCAAAATATGAGTTTCTAGAATCTTTCTGTATGAAATAGCTTTAGAATATCAATTAGAAGTCCTTAAGTAGGAATTTTCCCAAATTATAAATTTTGGACAAAATTGGACATGAGATAGTAAATTGCAAAAATTTAGAGAGAATAGCATTTTGGTCATTTATCAATTTAAATGATTAAAATAAGAAAAAGATGATAAAAATCTATTCATCTTCTTCCCCTTATTGCCGAAAATTTGGAGACTCCATAGCTAGGGTTCTTCATTTTTTTTCAAGCTTGCTAGTAAGTTCATTTTACCCCCATTTTTAATATTCTTCGTATTTTTGAAGTTCTCATATTATGAATTAGCTATTTTTAGCTATAAAATGTGCTAGGATGCATGTTCAAAAATTTCCCATGAATGACATGCATGTTAAATGATGTTTTATAGAAGTTTACGAGAGTTTGATGTTAGTTAAACATCTTTTTCTAATTGATTTTCATGAAAAATGATAGTATGTAATAGTTATGAAAATTGGTCATACATAATAGAAATAGTGAGAATTGATGATTATTATAGTAGAGAAAATGAATTAGCTAAGCATGAAGTTTAAGAAAGTTGAATGAGGTGAATTATTATTATAGATTAAGAAAAATGAAGCCCGGATCGAAACCGAGGCAAGAAAAAAGTCGAGGACGAAATTGCATATCTACATACATTTTGTACATTGAGGTAAGTTTGTATGATTTCTAAGCTTTATGATTTCTATCATTGAATTGCTTAGTATAATGTACATTATTATCATGGAATGCTTATTGTTTTATTAAACAAATAAATCAATGAGATTAAGTATGAGCAAGTTCCGATTAAAGATGAATTTCGCAGGATACTTGATCTACCACATGAGATAAGAAAGTCCGTATAAAACCAAGCCAAGGCATGGCATCGATAATCAAGCAAGTTATCATGTAAGTCCAAGGCAAGCTTGGCATTGAACAAGTTATCATGTAAGTCCAAGGCAAGCTTGGCATTGAACAGATATCATGTAAGTCCAAGGCAAGCTTGGCATTGAAAAGCTATCAAGAGAAAGAGATCCCATGTATGTCCAAGCCAAGGCATGGCATTGGTGAGAACAAGAAAGACTTCATATAAGTCCATGTCAAGACATGGCCTTGAAACCAAGATGAGATATTCCATATAAGACCGTATCTAGGATATGGCTTTGGCATCAAGATATGTGGGATGAGATTTGGTATCCTCGGTTATTCGCAGAAATTCATCGGGCAAATGAGTAAAGTTAAAATGAGTTAACAAGAAAGCTAGGTAAGCAAAGCTATTACCAAGTTGAAATTAAGTATCATTTATGTTATGAATGATGAATTAGAGATCATGATTATTATGTTAAAGTATGTTGATCAATGTGATCAAGTGATACAGGTACCATGTTTACCTTACAAGTATGAGAATAGTAAGTATCATGAGACATGTAAGAATCAGTATGAGTAAGTAAACTCTATAGCTGAAATTTATGATACCATTGTTATGTCAAATGGTTTATATTGAGCAAGTTTATTAATATGTGTTTTACATGCAAACTTACTAAGCTAAATGCTTATGTCTTTAATTATTTCTTTCTATGTAGTCCTTTCAAGCTAACTTGTAGATCATTGTCATCGGAGTTCGGAGCACACTATCAATCGCTATTTTGGTATAGCCAAGTTATTTTACTAAGTATAGCATCTATAGGAAGCATTTCATTTTGAGAATATGTTCTAAGAAGAGCCAAAGTGTTGGCTATTAAGTTTATTATTCTTTTGTATATGACTAAGTGTTTGGCCAAAATTGACTAAGTATGTATGTTTATTGAGATCAATGAAGCATGTAGTAATGTTTATGAAAAATGTATTGAATTGAGCATGAGTTTGGTCTTGATTTCAGGATGGCAATTGGCTTGGTAAATAGACTCTAAGTGCCCACACGGTTAGACACACGAGCATGTGTCGAGGCCGTGCGTACCCTATAGTTTAGTGTTTTAAGTCAGAACAGGCCACGGGCAAATCCCACGGTCGTTTGTTTAGGTCGTGTGTGAGACACGGTTAGAATATGGGCATTTGCCCCAAACCGTGTGAATAAGTCAGTATATCAAGGTATAGCACATGGTTTACATCCACTGGCATGTCAAGGCCATGTTTAATTAGTCAGTGTCGACCACGGGTGGAAGACACGGGCATGTGTTAAGGGTACACGGTGTGTCCCAAGTCACATGGGCGTGTGACCCCTGTTTTAAGGAAAAGTTTTCATTTGAGTTCCGAAAGTTTCTAGATATGTGTTTAATGCCTCGTAGGCCCAAGAAATGTATGATTAGATTAAGAAAGAGAAGTTTTTAATTTGGAACAAAATTTTACATCCCTTAAGTACAAGTTTTAAGTGAGTTCAAGCATGGTAATGTCTCATATCTAGTCTTAGCATCAGACTCGGGTATGGGGTGTTACAAGCAAAGAATTAAAACTCCCTATGTATCTTAGGATATTCTATAGATTTACTACTATAACTGATGCCTTGCGTTCTTTGGGCTAACCGTTGGCGAATATGTCCACTGATTTAGTCGTAATTGTACTGTTTTAAATAACATTTTTCTGGGACTTCACCTTGTCTAGCTTCATCTTAGACTTTCAATTCACCTTTCCTAGGTTGACTCAATAAAGATATCCATGTATGTGAATATATAGATTGGTGACTACTATTAGTGAACTAGTAGATATCTCGCCACAACTACAAATTTTTACCCTAATCCTTCATTCCACACTGAGCTAAATATAAACTTACTATACTACTCCGACAATTATCTTCTAATGACCTAGCTTGTGCACAACCCCTTCTTTTATGGAAGTCCCATTTACAGAATCCTCATTTGTGGTCTTGAATATGAGGTTTGACTAGTAAATAAGCTCTCCATTCTTTGTGAACTCATATTGGAAAGATAGTCTGTAACACCCCTATCTCGTGTCCAATCACTGGATTAGGGTTAAAGGCGTTACTAGACAGATCAAAAACATTTACAGAATTATCACATAGTCATTTATCAATCTCAAACATAAAGTCCCTTAAGAAGGTAATCGAGACCCTAAACATGATCATAAACTGAGTCGGGGCTAAACCAAAACACATATGTAATTTCATAAAACTTTGAAACTTTTCTAACATACAGGGGACACACGGCCGTGGGGATAGGCCATGCCTCTCCTACGGCTACTTGACACACCCGTGTGTCTTTCCCGTGGCTATATACTGCCAAAACCAACATGGTCACCAAGCACGCCCGTGTGCTAGGGCCGTGTACAATAGATCACATACTGCCATTTCTCACAAGGCCACCAAGCACGACCGTGTCGAGGCCGTGTGTAATTTAAACCACACTCTGCTAATTCTCCCACGGTCTTAGGCACGCCCGTGTGCCTCAATCGCGTGACATTATAGGCCATTTTACAAGGCCAATATGCCACCCAAATGGGTCATACTTACAAGTAATGTTTTCTAGCACGTATTATGCATATATGGCAACCCAAAACATACTAATTTGACTCATCAATCAACACATTCAAAAACCATCTCAATCATGCCAAATTACCACTTAATATTCATATCATCATAGGCATAAACCATCCATTTGCCTAGTCAAAACTTAAGCATTTCATATGCAACTACCATATCAAGATTTGCATCATCTAACTCATCCATTCAAATATATATATAACCTCAAAACTTACCAAAGCACAAGGCTAGATTCACTTCATAATCATATACACATATCTAGCCTATACATGCCATAATTAACTATATACATTTTCAAAAGGATGCCAAAATGATTTTCGTAGTGTGATGACAATTCTTGATAGTCTCGAGCCTTCAGTAGCTTTGACGACCAATAAAATAGAGGAAACACGCACAGAGTAAGCTTTCCAAAAGCTTACTAAGTCATAATACAAATAAACTTAGCATAAAGGCATATATGCATAAAGTACATTGACACATAACATTTACTTAGCAACTATCACATATTGTTTTGGTTCATATACTTGGACCCAGTTGCCACACTCATCCATACCAGAATCATATGTTTATATATACCACTCCTTCTTAAACACTCTTGCATCTTATTCTAGTGCTCAAATTCAATCATACTTTTCTTTAATTCAAGTCATATAGGTACTTACCTTTTATAATCCTTTATTGTACATACCTAACATATCTAAAATAAATATACATTCACAAAATTATTCATAGCTCGGATTTTCTCATTGATCAGTTCGAAATCTAGTATGATACCCAAAAACTCAGAATAATTGTACAATGTCAACATCTTAGACTTGGTCATATCGGATGTTGATGCCACTGTCCCAGACATAACCTTACTCGTATTCAAATATCGATGCCACTGTTCCAGACAGGGTCTTATATATAATCAGATAATGATGCCTAGTCCCAGACGAGGTCTAATGTATAATCAGATAATGATGCCTATGTCCCAGACGAGGTCTTATATATAATCGGATAATGATGCCTACGTCCCAGACGAGGTCTTATGTATAATCATATAATGATGCCTACGTCCCAGATGAGGTCTTATATATAATAGGATAATGATGCCTACATCCCAGATGAGGTCTTACACGAAATTTCAAATCAACGCCAACGTCCCGGACGTGGTCTTACATGATAAAACAGAACAGATACCTATTTCAAGACATAGCTAATCCTATCTATTCCTAGGTTCGTACGGGACTTCTCGACTTTATCACTATATCTAACTTATTTCAGAATTCATGCACTTAGCATCTCATACTCATTCATTTTCATCGATAGAAATATAAATACAAATATTCAATTCAATACAGATAAGTTTATTTGCATAGTGACTTACCTCGGATTTGGTTTATCGAACTAAACAAACTACTCGGTTATTTTTGCTTTCCATGATCTAAATCATTTTCCACTGTTCGATCTAAACATATTAAGAATTAACCCTTTTATTCACCATTCCATTCAATTCAATCCATAGACACACATTTAGGGCTATTTGCAAATTAACCCTCATATTTGCATACTTTAACAATTTAGTCCATTTTTCACAAAACATTAAATTCACAAAATCCACACACACACATGCTTGGCCGAACCTCTCTAGGGACTATATAAGCACAAATATTTCATCAAATTTGTAATTTAGTCCTTCAATTTACCATTTTCACAATTTAGCCCTATTTAGCTAAATTCATCAAAACTTCAAGAACATAACATGTTCATCTAGCTCAAATATTTTATTTAGCACCATAAAACATCACAAAGCTCAACATATCATCAATGGCTTTTTTCACAAACATCATCAATACACAAAATTAAAACATGGGTTTTGTAGCTCTCAAAGCAGCGATTGCAAAAACGTAAAAATCATCAAAAATTGAAACCAAATCATACCTTAATTTAAGCCCTCAAATGGCCTAATTTACCAAGCTTCATCTTTCTTTTTCTTTTACTAGTTTCGGTCAAAATAAAATTATAACGATGAATACTTTCATCTTTTATTTCATAGATTTTGTGATAATAAAACAAATACCATTTTATCCATTTAAAAGATATTTGGCATCAATAGACAACAAGGGTATAATAGGCCATTTATCATCCACTATCTAAATAGTTGTCTATTTGCCACTTAAAGCCACAACTTGACAAAGCCACAACACATAGGCACTTTAACATATAGCATGCAAGTTTCGCATTTAATGAAATTCAATCCTTTTGTCAAATTAAACACGCAAATAGACAAATTCACTTACGAAAATTTACCACACGCTAATTCACATATCAACGGCACAGAAAATAATAGTAAAATATTATACAGACTCGGATTTGTGGTCCTAAAACCACTGTTCTGACTAGGGTATAAACTGGACTGTTACAATTCTCCCCCCTTAGGGATTTTCGTCCTCGAAAATCTTACCGTTCAACAGAGTCGGATATTGTTATCTCATTAAATACTCAAGCTCCCCCGTAGCCTCATCTATTCCGTGCCGATTCCATAGTACTTTTACTAACGAAATTTTCTTGTTCCTCAATTCTATCACATCATGAGCTAAGATACGGATCGGTTCCTCTTCGTATGCCATATCAGATCGGATTTAAATCTCAGATAGGGCACTCACATGTGATCAGATCGATATCAACGGAGCTTTGAGACATGATACATATTATGGATCCTTTCTAGTTCAAAAGGACAACCTTAATCTATATGCAACTGGTCCGACACGTTTAATAATCTCATACGGTCTGATGAATCTAAGACTTAACTTGTCTTTTCATCCGAATCAGAGTACTTTCTTCCATGGAGACACTTTCAAAAATACTTTATCGCCGATCTCAAATTCTATATCTTTTCATTTCAAATCTGCATAAGACTTCTGACGATCGGATGCTGCTTTTAAACAATCTCGGATCAATTTCACTTTCTGTTCTATATCATTTATCAAATCAAAGCTGTGTAACTTATTCTCACTAAGTTCAGTCCAATACAGAGGTGTACGACATTTACGTCTATACAAAGCTTCACATGGTGCCATTTTGATGCTTGACTGAAAACTATTGTTGTATGCAAATTCTATCAAAGGAAGGTACTGTTCCCAAATACCGTTAAATTTAAGAACGCAACATCTTAAGATATCTTCTAGAGTCTGAATGATCCACTCAGACTAACCATCTATTTGTGGATAAAAAGCTGTACTGAAACACAACTTCGTGCCCAAAGCTTCTTACAATTTTCTTCTAAAATGGCGATGTGACTCTCGGATCTCTATCTAACATAATAAACAGTGGCACTCCGTGTAATATTACAATTTTAGAAATATAAAGCTTGTCTAATCTGTTAAGTGAATAATCAGATCTTACCGGAATAAAATGGGTAAATTTCGTTAATCGGTCAACCACGACCCAAATCACATCTTTCTTTCTCGAAGTCTGAGGCAAACCAGAAACAAAATTCATAGTCACTCTATCTCATTTCTATTCGAGAATCAGAATTGGCTATAACAAACCAAACATAACTTGATGTTCAGCTTTCACTTATTGTCAAACTAAACATTTCAAAACAAAGTTAGAAATATCCTGTTTCATACCAGACCACCAATAGTGTCGTTTCAGATCATGATACATCTTTGTACTACACAACTGAACAGATAAATGACTATTATATACTCCATTCATAATCAATTGGATTAACTCAGGGTTTCTCAGAACACAGATACGATCTTGAAATCTCAAGCAATCATCAACAACTCAAAGCTCGAATTTAGAATTTGAATCACACTAAACTCGATTCGCTAACATTTCATTATCAACCTTTTGAGCATCACATATCTGCTGTAAAAACAATAGTTTTGCTTTCAATTCAACTAACACTGAATTATCATCAAACAAATTTAACACCCCCAGGATGAAAAACTCGGCCTTACGAACCCCCTGTTGGTTAATTCTTGCAACAGTGACTTTAACTCTTCCAATTCCATTAGTGTCAATCTATACAGATCTATCGAAATAGGGGTCATAGCAAGCAACAAATCTATACCAAATTCAACATCACAAATTGAAGGCAATCCCGGTAATTATTCAGGGAAAACATCAAAGAACTCACATGCTACTGGCACCAATTCAACTTTCTTTTCATATACTTTCAAATCAATCACATAAGTAAAATATGCCTCGTAACCCCTTTTTTCACATAACTTTGAGTTTTCAAAATAGATATCACAGTAGGCATTCCATTCAAATCATTAAACTCAACTCGTACAATCTCATCATTCGAACACCTCAAATCAATTGTCTTTCTTTTACAGTTCACAATAGTATCATACATAAACAACCCATCCATACCCAAAATAATGTCAAACTCATCAAATGGCAAAAGCATCAGATTAGTAGGAAAATAGGTATCTCGAAACATTAACAAATAGTTCTTTCATGCTTTGTCAACCAAAACACTTTTACATAAGGGTTCGATACTTTTATAGTAAACTCTGTAGACTCTACAGACAAGGTGTGGCTGAATACTAATTTCATACATATATACAAATGCGTAAAACCAGGGTCTATCAATGCAATCACAGAAATATCATAAAGAGTAAACGTACTCATAATAATACCCTCATAATAATATCTGAATATGAGGTTTCCTCACAAGCTCGAGCAGTATACATTCTAGATGGCTCTCTAAATTCAGATATTGCAACATTATCCCTTGTAGGCCTCTGACTATTATTGACATTTCTTTTATTTTGGGAAGATTGATTTCTCTCTAGGGTATTATCTAATCTCGAATCCTGAGTAGTCTCTTGTTCAATAGACTCTAGGCAATCTCGAATATAATGATCTAACGATCCACATCTGAAACAAGCTTGATTATTCAATCTATAATTCCCCTAATGTCTTTTATTACAACGCTTACACTTGAGTCGCTCGGATCTGACATTTTCAACACTCGCCATCGTTGGGCAATCTCGAATGAAGTGATTTCGTGATCCACATTTATAACAAACTCAATTGTTGTACTTGCCCCAACATTTTCCCACATGTCGTCTTCCACACTGTCTACACTTAGGTTTGTTGCTTTTAGTACTTCCATCATTTGATTCAATTTGAGCTTGAGTTCCCAGAGCAACATTTGGTCTCACACGATCTCTACTCGTATGTCCGATTGAAACATTTAATCTATTGCTTGCATCTCTATATTTTTTCGTCAAAGGTTGAGAGAAATTACTTATCGATCTTTTTCTTTCATTACGAGCTTCAGAATTGACTTTCTCGAAATTATCATCATTAGTAGCCCTAAACTCTCCGACTTCATGCTTACGAATTTGATCAACTGGAGGCTTATTCATCAGATTCAAATTTATAATCAAAAGCATAGCAAATGTCTGAGGGAGGTTAATCGGGGGCGGAGGTTGCAAAACAATCGGGTTATTTCTTACACATTGAGTGAACCACTCACTCATCAACTGGAAGAAAGCTTGTTTAGCTTCTCCCTCCTCACCGCTCGTAAACGGTCTCGAATAGAAGGCTCTATCCCTTACGCTAGAGCTGGCGCATTACTTTCTACATCGTCAGCTACGGCTCTTTTGGGATCCATTGCTATACAAAAATCACATTTCATACGTTAGGATTCATCGCACTATCACAGTTCAAATATATGGCATGTATAGCTAAACTTTGACATGCTACGTTAATCTGAGAATCAACTAAATTGTAGCTCTGATACCAACCAAATGTAACACCCCTATCCCATGTCCAACCACCAGATTAGGGTTAAAGGTGTTACCAGATAGATCAAAAACATTTACAGTATTATCACATAGTCATTTATCAATCTCAAACATAAAGTCCCTTAAGAAGGTAATCGAGACTCTAAACATGCTCATAAATTGAGTCGGGACTAAACCGAAACACATACGTAATTTCATAAAAAATTGAAACTTTTCTGACATACAAGGGCCACACGACCGTGGGGATAGGCCGTGCCTCTCCCACGACTACTTGACACACCCGTGTGTCTTTTCCGTGGCTATATACTGCCAAAACCAACACGGTCACCAAGCATGCTCGTGTTCTAGGGCCGTGTACAATAGATCACATACTGCCATTTCTCACACGGCCACCAAGCACACTCATGTCGAGGCCGTGTGCAATTTAAACCACATTCTGCCAATTCTCCCACGGTTGTTTGTTTAGGCCGTGTGTGATACACGGTCAGAACATGGGCGTGTACCCCAAACCGTGTGTAATTAGTCAGTGTCGACCACAGGTGAAAGACACAGGCATGTGTTAGGGGTACACGGGTGTGTCCCAAGTCACATGGGCGTGTGACCCCTGTTTTAAGGAAAAGTTTTCATTTGAGTTTCGAAAGTTTGTATATACGTGTTTAAGGCCTCGTAGGCCCAAGAAATGTATGATTAGATTAAGAAAGAGAAGTTTTTAATTCAGAACAAAATTTTATAGCCCGTAAGTACATGTTTTAAGTGAGTTCAAGCATGGTAATGTCTCGTATCCAATCTTAGCATCGGACTCGAGTATGGGGTGTTATAAGCAAAGAATTAAAACTCCCTATGTATCTTAGGAGATTCTGTAGATTTACTACTATAACTGGTGCCCTGCATTCTTTGGGCTAATCGTTGGCGAATTTGTCCACTGATTTACTCATAATTGTATTGTTTTAAATAACATTTTTTGGGACTTCACCTTATCTAGCTTCAGCTTAGACTTTCAATTCACTTTTCCTAGGTTGACTCATTAAAGATATCCATGTATGTGAATATACAAATTGGTGACTACTATTAGTGAACTAGTAGATATCTCGCCACAACTGCAAATTTTTACCCTAACCCTCCGTTCCACACTGAGCTTAATATAAAATTACTATACTACTCCGACAATTATCTTCTAATGACCTAGCTTGTGCACAACCCCTTCTTTTATGGAAGTCCTATTTACAATATCCTCATTTTTGGACTTGAATATGAGGTTTGACTAGTAAATAAGCTCCCCATTATTTGTGGACTCATACTAGCAAGATAGTCTGTAACACCCCTATCCCGTGTTCGATCACTGGATTAGGGTTAAAGGTGTTACCAGATAGATCGAAAACATTTACAGAATTATCACATAGTCATTTATCAATCTCAAACATAAAGTCCCTTAAGAAGGTTATCGAGACCCTAAACATGCTTATAAACCGAGTTGGGACTAAACCGAAACACATACATAATTTCATAAAAATTTGAAACTTTCTAACATATAGGGGACACACGGCCGTAGGGATAGGCCGTGCCTCTCCCACGGCTACTTGACACACCTGTGTGTCTTTCTCGTGGCTATACTGCCAAAACCAACACGGTCACCAAGCACACCCTTGTGCTAGGGCCGTGTACAATAGATCACATACTGCCATTTCTCATACGGCCACCAAGCACGACCGTGTCAAGGCCATGTGCAATTTAAACCACATTCTGCCAATTCTCCCACAGTCTTAGGCACGCCCGTGTGCCTCAACCGTGTGACATTATAGGCCATTTTAAAAGGCCAATATGCCACCCAAATGGGTCATACTTACAAGCAATGTTTTCTAGCACGTATTATGCATATATGGCAACCCAAAACATACTAATTTGACTCATCAATCAACACATTCAAAAACCATCTCAATCATGCCGAATTACCACTTAATATTCATATCATCATAGACATAAACCATCCATTTGCCTAGTCAAAACTTAAGCATTTCATATGCAACTACCATATCAAGATTTGCATCATCTAACTCATCCATTCAAATATATATATATAACCTCAAAACTTACCAAAGCACAAGGCTAGATTCACTTCATAATCATATACACATACCTAGCCTATACATGCCATAATTAACTATAAACATTTTCAAAAGGGTACCAAAATAATTTTCATAGTGTGATGACAATCTGTGACTATCCAAGCCTTCAGTAGCTTTGACGACCTATAAAATAGAGGAAACACGCACAGAGTAAGGTTTCCAAAAGCTTAGTAAGTCATAATACAAATAAACTTAGCATAAAGGCATATATGCATAAAGTACATTGACACATAACATTTACTTAGCAACTGACACATATTGTTTTGGTTCATATGCTTGGACCCAATTGCCACACTCATCCATACCAGAATCATATGTTTATATATACAACTCCTTCTTAAACACTCTTGCATCTTATTTTAGTGCTCAAATTTAATCATACTTTTCTTTAATTCAAGTCATATAGGTACTTACCTTTTATAATCCTTTATTGTACATACCTAACATATCTGAAATAAATATACATTCACGTTATTATTCATAGCTCAAATTTGCTCATTGATCTATTCAAAATCTAATATGATACCCGAAAACTCAGAATAATTATACAATGTCAACGTCCTAGACGTGGCCATATCAGATGTCGATGCCACTGTCCTAGACAGGGTCTTACTCGTATTCAGATAGCGATGCCACTGTCCCTATCCAGAGTCTTATATATAATCAAATAATGATGCCTACGTCCCAGACAAGATCTTATGTATAATTAGATAATGATGCCTACGTCCCAGACGATGTCTTATATATAATTGAATAATGATTACGTCCTAGACGAGGTCTTATGTATAATCAGATAATGATGCCTACGTCCTAGACGAGGTCTTATGTATAATCAGATAATGATGCCTACGTCCCATACGAGGTGTTATATATAATAGGATAATGATGCCTACATCCCAGATGAGGTCTTACACAAAATTTCAAATCAACGCCAACGTCCCGGACATGGTCTTACATGATAAAACAGAACAGATACCTATGTCAAGACATAGCTAATCCTATCTATTCTTAGGTCTGTACGGGACTTCTCGGCTTTATCACTATATCAAACTTATTTCAGAATTCATGCACTTAGCATCTCATATTCATTCATTTTCATCGATAGACATATAAATACAAATATTCAATTCAATACAGATAAGTTTATTTGCATAGTGACTTACCTTGGATTTGGTTTATCGAACGGAAACGGCTACTAGGTTATTTTTGCTTTCCCGCGATCTAAATCTGTTTTCCTCGATTCTTGATCTAAACATATTAAGAATTAACCCTTTTATTCACCATTCCATTCAATTCAATCCATGACACACATTTAGGGCTATTTGCAAATTAACCCTCATATTTGCACACTTTAACAATTTAGTCTATTTTTCACAAAACATCAAATCCACAAAATCCACACACACACATGCTTGGCCGAACCTCTCTAGGGACTATATAAGCCCAAATATTTCATCAAATTTGCAATTTAGTCCTTCAATTTACCATTTTCACAATTTAGCCCTATTTAGCTAAAATCATCAAAACTTTAAGAACATAACATGTTCATCTAGCTCAAATCTTTTATTTAGCACCATAAAAAATCACAAAGCTCAACATATCATCAATGGCATTTTTTACAAACATCATCAATACACAAAATTTAAACATGGGTTTTGTAGCTTCCAAAGCAACGATTGCAAAACGTAGACATCATCAAAAATCGAAACCAAATCATACCTTAATTTTAGCCCTCAGGCCAACTTTAGCAAGCTTCATCTTTCTTTTTCTTTTACTAGTTTCAGTCAAAATAAAATTATAAAGATGAATACTTTTAGATTTTGTTTCATAGATTTTGTGATAATAAAACAAATACCATTTTATCCATTTAAAAGATATTTGTCATCAATAGACAACAAGGGTATAATAGGCCATTTATCATCCATTATCTAAATAGTGGTCTATTTGCCACTTAAGGCCACAACTTTACAAAGCCACAACACATAGGCACTTTAACATATAGCATGCAAGTTTCGCATTTAATGCAATTCAGTCCTTTTGTCAAATTAAACCCACAAACAGACAAATTCGCTCACGAAAATTTACCACATGCTAATTCACATATCAACGGCATAGAAAATAATATTAAAATATTATACAGACTCAAATTTGTGGCCCCAAAACCACTGTTCTGACTAGGGTATAAACTGAACTATTACATAGTCTCGTATGATTTTCCTACTTCAAACTATTCTACCAAGATACTACTGGTAAAAGATAGTTCCCAAGTGGACTTCCCTACACTAGATAGTCTTGATGAGCACCCTTTTTCTTTATTAATCCATGGTTGACTTTACCAATTAGTCAATTACAGGCGAATATTCCCTCCAAAGTGGTTTTTAGAAGACTTCCCACTTTTCTGGTGACCACTTTGTTAACAACCCTTAGAATTTTAAAAACCTAAAGAATTGTTTTGTTACTTCATAGCCTAAGATGGTTTGTACGTCAACTTTGGTAGAGTCTTAAAAGAGGATGCTTATTTACAAATACCTTAAAGGGAATACCCCTTCCTTCGATATATGCATGCATTAAAATGCTTCTACTAGTTCCTCTTACCGTTGCATTTTGGCAAATCCTCTTGTTAGCATGCTTACCAACATTCTTAGACGCGCCATGACCATCGTGTTAGGTTGTTCATCGTCTGAGTCATACAATGGCTTCCCCTTTTTATTCTTTGATAGGCTTCCCTGTTCACTATCCTGGCGGACACCATTTTTGTCATAAGGTGTATCTGTTCATCACTAGAACATACTGAAACAACCCGTTTTTAGTAAAGTCAGAGAAGTGGTTTCGGGGCCACAAATCTAACAAGAAAATTTTCATTTTATTATTATTTTCATGTTTGTGGAATTTTGGAAAGGTCTTATAAAAATTTCGTTAAGAAATTTTGACATTTGCATGCTGAATTACGTAAAAAGTATTAAATCGTCAAAGGTGCAAAAGTAGAGTTCTAGTATCTAAAGGTGTTAAATAGCTATGAACTTAAATGTGAGTGACTTAAATGGTAATTAGACCATTAAAAATGTTAGTGGATTTTTATGGACATGTTATTAAGTGATTCAAAGGTTAGTTAATAAGGTTAATTTTGTAATTAGATAAAATAAGTTGTGTTAATAATAAAAGATGAAATAAAAACATTATCTTCCTCATTTTGAACCCTAAGAACCGACCACCATTTTTGAGATAGGGAGGAAGTTTCGGCCAAGAAAAATTGCCTTGCATGTAAGTGGATTTAATCTCGTTTTTAATGATTATTATATTTTCGAAGTCGTTGCAGCTTAACCTAGCTAACCTAGGGATTAATCTGCAAAATTTTTAAATATTTAAGGTCTTTCCATGAATTTGCTTGTATGTTTTTTGATGTTTGGTGGAGGATTATGAGTCCTTGTTGTTAAATAAACAAGCTTTGTAAAGGGATTTTTATGAAAATTTCATTTAAGGGTTTTTTTATAAAAATAATAAAAGTTTAAGTTAAATTCATGAAACGGTGATTTGTATGAGTTGGTAAATGTCCCTAGTGAACTTGGCTAGCATTAAATGAGGATGAAAATGCTTAGATTTCAATTTACGAGCTTAAGGACTAAATTTTAAAAAGGTTAAA
This sequence comes from Gossypium rotundifolium, assembly GCA_025506655.1. Classification (NCBI taxonomy): domain Eukaryota; kingdom Viridiplantae; phylum Streptophyta; class Magnoliopsida; order Malvales; family Malvaceae; genus Gossypium; species Gossypium rotundifolium. The sequence continues at coordinate 95,136,137 of CP106724.1, read as the reverse complement.
ATGTTAAGGGAGAAATGATAATTTTACAAAAAATATAAAATATGGACTGAATTGAATAATGTAATTATTAAATGAATTGAATTTGTCTATTTAGATCAAGATAGACCTCGTACGAATTTAGATCAGGGAAAAGCGAAAGCCTCGGATTAATTGACTATATTTTTATGCTTTGTTTTTCGAGGTAAGTTCGTATGGTTAAATACCATTTTAATGTTATATTGATCTATAAGTTCATGTATTATTTGCCATGTATCTAAATGATTTTTTATCCAACGATGTCATGATGATTATCGAGCCTCGTTTGAACCTTAAGGATTCATAGGATACAAATGACATGTCATTAGGGTTTTCATGTTTTGGGTGCTGGTCTTGAATGTCCTACCGATGTTTGAGGTCCTGCATTTTTTACGGATACTCCACAGCTTCATTGAGCAGCATCGTGTAGCTTACATTTCGATCCAAAGCTCGTGTGAGTAACAATGTAAAGGAAAAGAAAAGGTTATATGTTTAGCACACTTCGTGTGAGCTTCCCTGCGTATCCGATGTTATCCTGAATGGTTCAACAGGCATGAAAAGGGAAGGAATGGTAGGTGTTCAAATGAACTACTTCATGAATCTATGAAAATATTGAAATGGAAGTGTTCAATGAAAGTATATTTAAGTTCATGAAATGGATGAATTCAAAATTATTATGTTCATGTACATCTAGCTTACCTTATGATAATTCAAGTGATTTATGTGTTTATGCACTAAAATGTGTTGTTGATGGCGCTTAGGCTTGTGCCAAGCTTATGGTTGGATTATATCATGCTTACTTTTAATGTTATGCATTGAAATGGTAAGTTATGTTCATGTTTTACAAACTTACTAAGCATTATATGTTTATGTAGTTTTCTTTCCTATATTTTATAGATAATCGGAAGCTTGATCGGTTTGAAAGCTCGACAGAGATTTATCACACTATCAAGTGATTATACAGGTAGTTTTTGATCTTTTGGCCAAGGTTATAACAGCATGTATAAGTGAACTTGCATTTGATGTTAGTTAAATATTAGTTGATAAGTTTGACATGTATAAGTTATTTTGGATTGATGTACTTTTGATACTTTGGATGCCTTGTTGGTATCTGTTAAAATGGCTAAGTTTGATGCATGTTTTAATGGCCAATATGTATGTGAGGGAATAGTTTCAAAATGGTCAAGATAAGCTATGCTTTGAAAATGTATTAAACTAGATGTGTATGAATGAAGTATGGTCAAATATGCATATGTTTAGGTACGTTTTATGTTTGCTTTTGAGGTGCCTTGAATGGCATATTGGTTCTATGGATTTGGTCTTTTGAATTTATCATTTCATGCATTTTTTTGGGTAAGGTTTTGAAGCTTTGAAGTTATGCACAAAATGCTTATAGGTACATTTTTGGGATGGTGAAGGAAATGGCTTGAATTTGGCCAATTTCATGTCCACACCGGTGTGTGACTCAACCGTGTGTGACACATGGCCATGCGATGCGGTCGTGTGTCCCCTGTAGGTTTTAAGGTTACAAGTCAGACAGTTACATGGCCTAGCACTTGGCCTGGCACACGAGCGTATGTGGCCATTTCTAGATTTACACGGCTTGGCACATGGGCATGTGGCTTGGCCTTGTGACCAATTTTGAAAGTTACATGCACACAGACACGGGCTGGGCCATGGTTGTGTGTCCCTATTTTGATTGTTACATGGCCTGAGACACGAGCATGTGTCTCATTAGTGTAGACATTTCGAATGTCTACACGGTCTGTGACATGGTCGTGTCTTTGTCCGTGTGAGACACATGTCCAGGCCATACAGGCATGTGTCCTCTGTATTTTGCAAAAGTTTTTTATGTGTTCCAAAAGTTTCCTAAGTTAGTTTAGTCCCGAACCACCCCAAATGCATGTTTTAGGGCTCGTAGGCTTATACTAGGGACGATATGCATGTTGTTGAATGATGATTATATGGAACTTGATAATATATGTGAAATGTAAGTGAAATTGTATAATATGTTTGGTAATGCTCCGTAAACCTATTCCGGCATTGAATACGGGTGGGGGGTGATTTAGTCGAATCTTGGACTAACGTAGCATGTGTGAGAGTCTAGCTATACATGCCATATATAACATGTGATAGTGTGATATCTCTTGACAGTTTAAATCGTGTTTTCGTATGGTAAGTGGATTCCAATTAAGCTGTAGCTGATGATGTTGAAAGTAATGCGCCTTTCTCCATTCACTAAGTAGCACAATTAGAGTTGAGACCCGTGTCGGGTAGCCAGGGAGGAGAGACTAAAGAAGCCTTCTTCCAGATGATAAATGAGTGGTTTACAGAGTTTATTCGAACAAATTCGACTGCTCAACAACCTCCACTGTAATAGCCCAATTTTGGGGTTAGTCGGAATAATGGTTTTGGGACCACTAATCTAAGGTTGAAGAAAATTATTTTAATATTTCTTTATGTGTATAGCATGATTATGAGGATGCATAAAAATTTTGGTGCTTTAATTTTAATGATTGTATACTTAATTGCGAAAAAGGACTAAATCGCATAAAGTGCAAAAGTTTCATTTTACAAGCTAGAGGTGTCTAATAGTTATGGAATATTAAATTGGTGGTCCTTAAAGTGCAATTGGGCCTTCCTATAGGTGATGGGCGGCTAAGGGGGACAAGAGCATTAAATTGGTCAATATTTGTTGGCATTGGTAAAATAAATAAAATAAGACTAAATAAAGAAGTTATCATGTTTTACTATTTACATTTCTTCTTCCACCAAAAATTCAAGCAAGAATAAGGATTTTTGAAGCTCAAACTTTTAGCCAAGCCATTCCCTTGCAAGTGATTTTAAAGGTCTTTCTTGATAATTTTTGTACTTTTGGAACCCCTAAAGCTTAAGCTAGCTAATGAGAAGACTATTTTGCAAAATGGTGGAAAATTTAAGGATTTTCCATGAGAGTGCTTATGTTGTTTGCTGAGTTTTCATGGAAGAAAATGAATGTTAGTGGGTCAGAGAACAACTTTTGTGAAAGGTGTTTCCATGAAAACACCTAAAAAGACCTATTTGTAAAGGTTGTAAATTGAGTAGTAAATGCATGAAATGATTGTTATTGTGAGTTGTAATAAGAGTAATAAATGTTCAGCTAGGCTTGTTAAATGAGGAATTTTGATGAAAAATGATTTACGAGCCTAGGGATAAAATTATAATTTAGCCAAAGTATAAGGGCAAAACGATCATTTTTCCAAAGTAGAAATTTTGAAGTGTCTTGACTTATGAAGTGATTAAATGAGTAAATTTTATTATTATAGATCAAGAAGAACGTAGAAACAACCTTGACTAGGGAAAAGGCAAGGTTTCGGACTAAACTGCCAATTAACACATTTTGCACCAAGGTAAGTTTATATGTAAATGATACATTCTTATTATATATGTTTTTACCTATTAATGCATTGTGTGGATGTAAATGCTTATTGGAAAGATTTATTGATAATGGTAGATAATGGGGAAATTCTTAGAATGAACTTTCGGAATAGAAATATGAGTACAGATAAATATCTGCAAATGTGTAATTATCATTTTGGTTGGCTGTGTGCGATACCACCTTGTTATTTATTAAAAATGGGCTAAGCGCATTACCATCGTATTTATTATCATTTTGGTGGGCTATGTGCGATACCACCATAATTATCATTGTTGGTGGGCTGTGTGCGATACCACCCTATTATTGATAAATGGTGGGCTGTATGCGAAACCACCTGTTATCTTGTATCATTTCGAAGTGTTCATCAAGAAACTTGTTTAGCTATAATTTTCATGTGGCTTTGTGGTGATAAGTGTAGGGCATAAGTATAAGTAAATGTGAGCAATTTATATAGTATGTGGTTGGGATGTGGTAAGAGTTGAGATGAGTAAGCATGATCATGAGAATATGAATTGTTCTTACATAGTATGTAAGGTTTCTGATTGATTAGCATATGGTATGATGTTTATTTTTTTACATATAGACTTGCTAAACTTAAAGCTTACTCCCTTCTCTTTTATCTCGTTTTATAATGTCGAAGAGCTAGCTTGGGATACAGAGATAAGCAAAGGATCACCCACACTATTAGAACATCTTGGTATAGTTAGATTTAGCATTCTGAGTATGGCATGTACAGGGACTAGACTTAGTTGAATGTCATATTGTTTTGGCCAAATGTGTTGGCTCATTCAAGGATGAACTCTTTTGTATAAAGCTATAGTTGATGGCTCTTTCTTAATGATCTATGAAAAGATGAGGTTGTTCATGAATGTGCAAGTTGCATGATTAGTTTACTTGGTTTAAATATGCATGAATGGGTTGATGGTTGAATGTGATTTAGGTTTGTATGAGTTGGGGTGATAGAAAGAGCTTTGCAAATAGCCTTGTTCTTGTCCACACGGGTTGGTACACGGCAGTGTGCTTTAGGCCGTGTATGACACACGATCAATTCCATAGGCGTGTGGTTAGGCCGTGTGTCCCCTAGCATACTAGGTTTACAAGTCAGTGTGCCTAGTAGTAAACACACGAGCAGAGACATGGCCATGTGTCTCAATCGTGTGGGGGACTCGGTCATGGACATGGGTGTGTGCCCAGGCCGTGTGAAGTCTGCACCTAAAATTAGGAATTTAGTTCATAACACGGCCAAGGACACGGGCGTGTGCCTTGGTCGTGTGACATTTATGGGGTGATGACGTCACAAACAGAATGATAAGGTTTTTGCACACGGGCTAAGACACGGGCGTGTCGAGGCCGTATGAGGAACACGGGCCAAGGACACGGGCGTGTGTTCGGCCTTGTGAAAACCCTTGTAGGTTAGAATTGAAAAATAATTCCACACGGGTGTGGAACACGGGCATGTCATATGCAGGCGTGCCTCTTTATCCACACGGGCGTGTAGACTGTTTAGTGAAAATTTTCTAAGATTTTTCAGAGAGCTTTAAATGGGTTCGACTTGATCCTGACCCATTCCTAATTTGTGATTTAGGCCTCGTAGGCTTGTTTAAGAGATGCTATGAAAGGTTTTTGTAACACCCTAAACCTGACCTAGACATTACGACCGGATTTGGCATGTCACATAAGGTTGTTAAAAAAATTGCGTGTTTGTTTAAAGACTTCGTATTCTTTTTGAAACTTTGAGCTTTATTGTTCGTGAAATTCAGATTTGTTTTTATGGTTTTCTTGTAAAAACGTTATTGTCATTATTGTCATTATTATTTTGAAAAGAAAAACTATTTTTGTTATGAAAATTGAACTTGTATCGTTATGGAAACGTGAAATTTTGGAAAACGATTATTAATGTTTTAAGAAAACCCCGTATTTGTATGTTTAACTATTGTTAATGAAAACCTAAAAGAAAAATAAACCAATGGCCTTATTACAAAAGGTAAACCCAAAATAAATAAGCGTAAAATAAAGTAAAAACCAAAATTACTAAAGTTCGCGAGTAATAACTCCAATGTATGGCCACCACTGAGTCCTCTGCAGCTCCAAATCCTCTATCGCTAGGGATTACCTGCAAGGTTAAGGGAAAAGGGATGAGTTACGAGAACTCAGTATGTAAACCCCTAAACGGTCACTAACTACGCCCGAGCCCATACGACATCTATCTAGGCCTAAGCCCTATAATCATGATAATACAGATAATGTAATGCAGTGTAACCCAACCCAATCCAACCAATCACACCTGTGGGGATCAAGTCAACCCACCCTGCCAATCGCACCAATAAGGCAGACGAGCTGCTAATCACAATATTTGTGGCTGAGCCACCAGAGTCATAGTATATAAATATATGTGTGGCATAGCCACTAAATCAGTATGTGGTAGAACCACCAGGCTACACTTCCCTTCAGTTATTATCCCGCCCCATGCAACATGATAAAATGCAATGCATCCACGTATAAAAATGTAAATAAAAATCATACATACGACATTCAACCACAACTAAGGGTATAACGATCATTTTCACCCCCTCAGGTATTTTAGTAATTTTGCAACCTAGGGGTATTTTGGTAAATTTTCCACCAAGGGTATTTCGATAATTTTGCAACCCAGTGGTATTTTAGTAAATTACCCTTCAAGGGTATTTTGGTAATTTTGTAACCTAGGGGCATTTTGGTAATTTGCCCTCTAATGGTATTTCGGTAATTTTGCATTTGATGGCCTTTCCAAGACCTTTTTTGGGTCTCTACGGTACTATTGGGCCTAGAATCCATTTTACGCCCAAACGGGCCCACACACTCATGTGGCCCATTACACGTGGTCTTACTTTCAGTTTGCAAATTTTGCACTCCCATCTATCATTCAGTATTTTCCATCGATTTTGCCCTTGTGGACCTATAAGCCCATTGGGCTCGTTTAGCCCATTACAGTTCGATCAGGCCCGTTTCGACCTTAGTTACGCGAGAGTGCTCGCAACACTCTCAATAACCCACCTCGACATTTGTGTCTCACTTGACCACCACGAGTGTTCACATACTCGAGTGGTCACAATTACCAACTTTTGAGCTTATGGTCGATTCTCAAAACATCACATATATTTATTGTCAAAAGGTGTGAGATTACACACTTGTCACGAGTGTAGATTGAACCCTCGAGATTATGAACCTATAAATCCATATACTTTAACCATTAGCCTTAATCATAGTAAGACATATCCTTTCAGTTGAAAACGACAACCTAATCTACACTACTTACCAAGAATGACAGTAACTTCTTGCTATACTTGAATGTTCAGTTTACTCCCTCTAGTTTTGAAATCGAGTCCCTAATGAAGAGCACGAGTTATCGATGTTGTTTCAAGAATAACAAAGAAATGGCCTTTCGGCTTGAATGAACCTAAAATGGAGAACGACCACCCACTCCCCCTACTCGACCATATAAACTTACCAACTTGACCCAGATTTGGCAGTTGCTCTGAGTTTCAGCTTCCCACAAAGAAAGAACAGATGATACTCAAGGTGGAAAGGAGTATTCAGGTTCGGCCTTAGACAAGAAGAAGTAGAGTGAGAGATTCGGCTTACATGAGAGAAAATAAAAGAAAGCCAAAAAGAAGGGTAACGAACAAAAGAGAAAGAAGTATTACCTTTGATCAAAGAGAAGCCGAATGGAAAGAAGAGATTTGACACCTTAAAAGAAAAACACCACGCTTCAAGCTACCAAGCAATTGGCCAAATGAATCCAAGTAGAGGTAGGGTGGCTATTGTTCTAAGGAGAGGGAAGAAGTGAATGCAGTTGAGAGAATAAATGAGTAGGAGGGGGGTCAGCTATGGCGAAGAAAAACAAATAATAGGAGATGGAAAAGAGAGGTTCGACCAAGAGGTGTTTAGGTACCAATGAAAGGAGATGAGGCTATTCGACTTAAAGAGAGGAGAAGAAAAGTTGAAGAAAACAAAAAAATGAAATGCCAAATGAAGAGAACCCGATTCAGATGAGAGGATGGAGGAGATTCGGCTCTAGCATAGAAAAGAGAAACAAATTCAAATGGGAGAAGGTTGGGAGTTCGGCTTATGGAGAGAAGAATAGAAAGAAATAGAGAAGGGGAAAACGGAGAAAATGGTTTTTGACAAGTAGGTACATGCATATGTGACCCGAAATGCTTAAGGAGGATAGTACTAAAAAATGCAAGAATGCAACATAAAACACTACAGAATTCGACACCCTTTCTCCCCATCCAAAAATCAAATGTGCACCCAAAGTAACAAGTATTTTTGACCGAAATTCCCCCCATGCACTTCCCCAAATTCGGCCACTACCTCCTCTCCCTCCATTCCCACGATTCTCTCCTCCATTTTCTCCACCAAACACTCTCCACCTTCCATTCAATTTCCCTCAATAACCTTGACCAATTCAAACTCCACAATCTCTTCTCTACCTTCCATTCAAACTTGATTGACCAAGTCTCCATCCACTTCGTAGAGTTCCACTCCAACACAACCTCCTATCTTCTCCTGAGAAAAATAAAAGCCTTCCATCTGCCATTTGTAGGATTCGAACCCTTCTTCTCCTACTCTGCCAATGATGCCACAGCCACCACACCACACACTCAACTTGTGTCTCCTAAACACACCCAATTTTACTTAAGTCCTACCTCCAGTTGCCCTCACCCCTAAAGAGCCAAAAATTAAAATTCTTCCTATGGCCTAACTTGAACCCGGGACTTTGTAGAAACCCCGTAACCTTCCAAAATCATCTTCCTAATAGGTCTAACTTGAAATAATACTGTTTTCACATTCCCAAAAAATCTAAAATGCTCCTACGCTCGGGCCCACTAAGCCCAATTTGCCTAGGCCCAATTTTGGGGAGTTATAATTTTAATTTAGAGTGGAAGGTCAAATTTCAGTATCACATAATTGTTTACGTTTAAGTTTAGTAATGCCTCATACCCTGTTCTAGCGTCGAATACGGGTAAGGGGTGTTACATCCATCCCCATCGAATCCCAAACCAGTTCCCGTAACTCCTCAAGGTGTGGAACTTCTACGACTGAATAAGCCTCAGTTGATAAGATTCAGAAATATGGGGCCGAAGAGTTCAGAGCTACTATTGATGACGATCTCGAGAGAGCCGAGTTTTGGCTTGAAAACACTATTAGAGTATTTGATGAACTTTCTTGCACCCCGGCTGAGTGTTTAAAATGTGCCGTATCACTTCTAAGGGACACTGTGAATCAATGGTGGAATACTTTGGTATCCGTGGTACCGAGAGAAAGAGTTACATGAGAATTCTTTCAAGTTGAGTTTAGAAAGAAATACATCAGTCAAAGGTTCATTGATCAAAAGCGAAAAGAGTTTCCTAAACTGAAACAAGGCCGTATGTCTATGAATAAATATGAGCGAGAGTTTGTTAGACTCAGTAAATATGTTTGGGAATGTATTTCAACTGAGGCAATTATGTGTAAAAGATTCGAAGATGGGTTGAACGAGGATATCAGATTGCTAGTCAGAATTCTAGTGTTGAAAGAATTTGTGATGTTAGTTTACAAAGCCTGTAAAGCCAAGAACTTGGCAAAGAAAAGAGAAAAGCTAATTTCAAGGCTTGAGATTCGAGAAAGAGATAGATGAGCAAATCATATCAATCCTCATCAAAGAAATCATGAGATTCGTACACTAGTTTGAATGCTTCAATCGAGTATCCAAACAGAGATCGCGCAAAGCAATACTCAAATACTAAATCTCAAGCTATATCAGTATCGAGTGTTAGAAGTGTGAGAAACAATAAACCCAAGTGTCAAGAGTGTGGTCGACGACATTTTGGAGATTGTTGGATGAATAATAACAATTAAGCTTGTTTCAGATATGGTTTGCAAGAACACTTTATTCGTGATTGTCCTCAGTAATACAGTTGCCAGGTGTAAACAACCTCGAAGTGCTGGAATTATGACTAGTAGTAGAGGAACAACAAAGGACTTCGCTGTGAGATTTAAGGCCAGAGCATTTGCTAAAGCTTACGCTATTCGTGCTCGCGAAAAAGCGTCATCACCCGATGTTATCACCGGTACATTTTCTCTCTATGACACTAATGTAATTGCCTTGATTGATCCTGGATCAAATCATTCATATATCTTTATGAATTTAGTGTCTAATAAGAGTTTGTCTATTAAGTCTACAAAATTTGTGGTTAAAGTATCGAACCCCTTAGGCAAGTATGTCCTAGTTGATAAAGTTTGCAAGTATTGTCCTTTGATGACTCGGGGTTACTATTTTTAAGCTAATTTGATGCTTTTACTGTTTATGAATTCGATGTGATTTTGGGTATGGACTGGTTAACTCTGCATGATGCTGTTGTAAATTGTAGATGAAAGACTATTGAATTGAAATGTTAGAATAATGAAATTCTTCAAATTGAGTCTGATGAGTCGAGTGAGTTGCCTTTTGTGATATCAACAATGTTAGCTCAAAAATATGTGAGAAAAGGTTGTGATGCTTACCTTGCTTATGTACTGGATACAACAGTGTCTAAATCAAAGATTGAATTAGTACCAGTAGTTTATGAATATCCGGATGTGTTTCTAGAAGAGTTTCCTAGGTTGCCACCGATCAGAGAGGCTGAGTTTGCTATTGAATTAGTACCGGGAACATCACTGATATCGATAGCTCTATATAGAATGCCTCCGACAGAATTGAAAGAGTTGAAAGCTCAGTTGCAAGAGTTAACAGATAGAAGTTTTGCACGACCTAGTTTTTCACATTGGGATGCACCAGTTCTGTTTGTAAAGAAGAAAGATGGATTGATGATACTGTGTATTAATTATCGTCAGCTCAACAAGGTTACAATCAAGAATAAGTATCCTTTGCCGAGAATTGATGATTTGTTTGATCAGTTAAAAGGAGAAACAGTGTTCTCAAAGATTGATTTGCGGTCTGGTTATTATCAGTTGAGAGTAAAAGATTCGGATGTGTTAAAAAATGTGTTCAGAATAAGGTATGGGCATTATGAATTTATTGTTATGCCTTTCAGATTAACTAATTCTCCTGCAGTTTTTATGGATTTGATGATCTTTAGACTATATTTAGACAGATTTGTGGTTGTATTCATTTACGACATTCTAATCTATTCACGAGATGAGTCTGAGCATAAGAGCATTTGAGTATTGTGCTACAAACATTGAGAGATAAGCAACTGTTCACTAAATTTAGCAAATACGAGTTTTGGCTAAGAGAAGTTGGATTTTTTGGACATATTGTTTCAGTGGAACGTATACAAGTTGACCCGAGCAAGATTTCTATAGTTGTTAACTGGAAGCCACCGAGAAATGCATCCAAAGTCAGAAGTTTTTTGGGATTAGCTAGATATGACCGATGCTTTGTTAAAGGATTCTCGATGATTACTATATCGATGACTAGATTGCTACAAAAAGATGTGAAGTTTGAGTGGTCCGATAAATGTCAACAGAGTTTTAAACAGTTGAAAACATTGTTAATTGAGGCACAGTGTTGGTTCAACCTAAGTCGGGTAAAAAGTTTGCGATTTTCAATGACGCGTCATTAAACAGTTTGGGTTGTGTTTTAATGATTGTGGGAAAAGTGATAGCTTATGCCATCAAACAGTTAAAGCCACATGAAAAGAACTATCCGGCGCATGATTTGGAATTGACCGCTATTATTTTCGCATTGAAAATTTGGCAACATCATTTGTACGGTGAAAGTGTCATATCTTTACCGATCACAAGAGCTTAAAATATATAATGACTCAGAAAGATTTGAATTTCTGACAATGAAGATGGCTCGAGTTACTGAAAGACTATGAGTTGGTGATCGATTATCATCCGGGGAAAGCGAACGTAGTCATGGATGCTCTGAGTAGAAAATCATTATTTTCCTTGCAAGTGATGAACACACAATTACCTTTGTCTAATTAAGGTTCCGTTCTAGCAGAGTTAAATACTAAACCGGTATTTTCTTCAGCAAATTTGTGAAGCTAAGAAGTGTGATAATGAGTTACAAGCTAAAAGAGTGCAATATGAGTCAACTACTGATTCAGATTATCAGATCAGATCCGATAATTGTTTAATGTTCTGAGGTAGAATTTGTGTACCAAAGAATTTTGAGCTTGTTTAGAAAATTCTACATGAAGCACACAGTGGTTGTTTATCGTTTCACCCAGGGAGTACTAAAATGTACAATAACTTGAAATAGTTGTATTGGTGGTCGGGCATGAAACGAGACATTTCAGAGTTTGTGTCAAAATGTTTGGTTTGTTAGCAAGTTAAAGGTGAACATCAGCTGCCTTTGGGATTACTACAACCAGTGATGATACTTGAGTGGAAATGGGATAGAGTTATGATAGATTTCGTATCAGGTTTGCCCCTATCTTTGAAAAATAAAGATGTTATTTTGGGTTGTCGTTGATTGACTGACGAAATCAAGACATTTTATTCCTGTACGTATTGACTATTCACGGATAAATTGGCTGAAATATACAATTCTGGGATCGTTAGGTTGCACGGGGTGCCAGTTTTGATTATTTCAGATAGAGATTCGAGGTTTACGTCGTAATTTTAGAAGAAATTACAAGAAGCTCTGGCTACGAGGTTGAACTTTAGCACAGCATTTCATCCGCAAACTGATGGTCAGTTTGAGAGAGAAATTCATATTTTCAAAGATATGCTTCGTTGCTGTGTTTTATAATTTGAAAGAAACTGGGAGAAATATTTGCCATTGGTTGAATTCGCGTATAATAACAGTTTTCAATCGAGTATAAAGATGGCACTAAATGAAGCATTGTATGGTCGTAAATGTCAAACTCTGTTATATTGGACTGAAATGGGTGACAAAAAAGATTCACGGCGTTGATTTGATTAGAGAGACTGAAGATAAAGTGAAAATAATTCACAACAGTTTGAAAACAGCTTTAGATTGACAGAAATCGTACGCGGATTTGAAATGAAAATACATTGAATTTTAGATTAGTGACAGAGTATTTCTGAAAGTATCTCCATGGAAGAAAATCCTTCATTTTGGTCGTAAAGGCAAATTGAGTCCGAATTCATTAAGCCATATGAGATAATCGAAAAAATAGGACTAGTGGCATATTGGCTAGCATTACCGTCAGAATTAGAAAAGATTTACAATGTGCTTCATGTGTCGGTGTTGCGCCGATATAGATCAGATCCTTCACACGTAATTTATCCTGCAGAGATTGAGATTCAACCTAATATGACGTATAACGAAGAACCGATCAGAATTTTAGCTCGAGAGGTTCAAGAGTTAATGAATAAAAGCATAGCTTTGGTGAAAGTTTTGTGGCAATGTCACTTGGGAAACTGAGGAAGCTATGAGAAAATAGTACCCTAACATCTTTTATGTAAGATTTTTGGGGACGAAAATTCTTAAGGGGGAGAGTTGTAACAGCCTGTTTTTAGTCAAATTTGAATAGTGGTTCTGAGACCACAAATTTGAGGTCAAAATAATTATTTTATTATTATAATGTTTATAGTATGATAGAATAATTGTGTGAATGTTTCGTTGAGAAATTTTATTAATTGAATGCTTAATTTAATAAAAGGACTAAATTGAGTAAAATGTCAAACTTATGTTCTATAAGCTAAAGGTGTCTAATAGCTATGGATTATTAAAATGGAGGTCCTTATGTAGTAATTAGACCATTATTAATGTGAGTGGACATTTATGGACTTATATTAAGTGATTTTAATGAATTATATTAAAGGTTAATTTAGTAATTTATGTATTAAGGCTAATAAAATAAAAAAATAAAATATTTGGTGCTTTCATTCTCTTCCTTAGCTGAATTTTGAAGAGAAGAAAATCCAAACTTAGGTTTTTATTCGGCCAAGCTTGTATAGCTAATTAAGGTATGATTTTTGTCCTGTTTTTAATGATTTCTATATTTTTGAGATAGTTGCAGCTTAGTTTAGCTAGCCTAGGGACTAATTTGCAAAATTGTTAAAGGTTTAGGGTTTTTCCATTGATGAATGTTGGTGTATTTTGATTTTTAGTGATAGAAAATGCATGGTTGTTGTTAGATAAACAACATTTGTAAAGTGATTTTGAGTAAAATGTCCAAATAGGGATTAATTTGTGAAATGTGTAAATTGTGTGGTTAAAGTGTGAAATAAATGAAAAATATGGGCTGCTAGGGACCTAATTGAAATTTGCCTAGCATGGGTTTTGGTTGAATTGCATGAATTTGTGATTTTATGAAATAAGAACTAAATTGTAAAAATGTGAAATATTAGGGGTAAATATATATAATTGCCTTAATGTTTAATTTGGACTAAATTAAATAGAGAGATTATTAAATAAGTTAATTTTGATTATATTTAGATCAAGAAAGGCGAAATACGAACTTAGATCAGGGAAAGAATAAGGTTTTAGATAATTGACTTAAATTGCAGTTTTCACATTCGAGGTAAGTTCGTATGTAATAAGCTTTGTTATAATTGTATTTTAAATGCTTTGATATTGCATAAACTGTGAATACGACTCTACAGACATGTTCAACGATAATTCGAAAAGTGTCAAATCCTGGTTGAACCTTAGGAATAGATTAGGATACCATTGACATGCCATTAGGAGTTATTATTGTTTTGGGTGCTGGTCTGTACGTCCTACTAGTGGCTGAGTTATCTAGCATGTGTTGCGAATTCTCGTCAGCTTGTGTGAGAAGCACCGTGTAGCTACGTCATGTCCGTCAACTTGTGTGAGCAAACCCATTGATAGCTTGAGAGTGAGCATTATTGAGATATGATATTGAGATAGCTTCGGGCTATGTATTGGCACTTCAGTGCAAGATTTTATTGAGATAACTTCGGCTATATATATTGGCACATAGGGTGCAAGGTTCCCAAGTACCTTATATTATTCCAAATGGTTCAATGGGTATATCAAGGATATGAAATGGTGAGAAATAGATATGTATCAATACAGGTATGTACAGAAATTGAATATGCATTAAACATATGAAAGAATTGAGTTCATGGTTGATTATATGATTGAATATATGTTAAAATTGTGGTTATATATATATTATAGTATATTATATGCATATTTTGAATGGTAACTAAATGGTGAGTTTTTCTTATTATTTTCATACGAGCTTACTAAGCTTTATAGCTTGCATCATTTATTTTTTCGTGTTTTATAGTGAAATCAAGGTAGCTCAGATTCGGGGATCGTTGGAGACTTCATCAGACTATCCAACTATCACTTTGGTACTTTTGAATTTAAGTATTTTGAGTATATGACATGTATAGGGATTTTGGGTCATATTGGTTATGGATTGATAAGGAATTTAGCCATTTGAATTGGCTTGTAAATGTCTAAAGTTTGGTTCGTATATAGCCATGGATTTTGTGATATCCAGGAATTAGGGCTTTTGCATTTTTGCTTAATTGCATGTGCTTGTATGCCTGTGTATATTATGAATGTGTTTTATGAATTTTGTGAACTTCAGAATGTAGATAAATGCTTTAGAAATTATTTAATTTTAAGTTTCAAGAGGGAGCTAAGCCTAAGAGGTCTTAAGAAAATTAGTAGGGGAAATATGACATAAAAATAGGCTTGTTTAAGTGGCTTGGAGGCGCCACTTGGGGCTCAAGATGTGACGCCACAAGGTGGTGCAAGGGCCTAGGTTCGAGCAACGTGGGAAGTAAATGAAAGAGTTTTATTTTGCTGCAGGAGTGAGCAATAGTGGACGGCACTAAGGCACTAAAGGGATGGGTTTAATCTTTTTTAAAAAATTCGGCTAAGATAAGGGATAAATGATGGATTATTTTATTAATTTTAAATGATGATAAGAGAAAAATTAGGGAATAGATAGGGGATGAGTGTGGCCGCCCTAGGGACTCCCTTGATGTGATTTTCGGCCAAGCATAGTAAGGGGGGATAACCGAATTTCATTAAGCATTCTAGCCTCCCTTTCGTTTGCTCTTTTCTCTCTAAAGCTGTCACTTTTCTTTTTCTTTTAATTGTTCTGGCCGAAAGTTATCTTTGTTCTCCTCTGAATTCTCATTCTTTTCTTTTCCATACACGAATCACACCAAAAACGCCTCTCTTTCCCATTTGATAGACATTACTGATTCTTCCTAGGTCCTATACTTTTCTTTTCTTTTCTTGTTAAAACCAAATCTTTCTAGTGATCATCCAAGAGCCGAAAGTTTAAACTCTTTGAACCGATTTCTCCTGCAAGCTCTATCTGGCCGATTTCTTAAGGGTAGGATCAATTGTTATTCAATCTTCAATCTTTTCTTTTAGCCGAAATCTAGGAACTAATCCCCTTAATGTCTTTGGCCGAAACTATGAAGGATTCTTTCGGGATTTTGCTATAGTCGATTATAAGGAGGTCTCAGGATTTCAATATCCAAGGTAAGTTATGTGATATTCGGCCAAGGGCTACTTATTGTGATTTAATGTTAGAATTGGATCTAACATGAGTTTATAGGTATTTTGACAGATACCACAACTAAGGGACACTTTTCGGGATTTAGATCCACAAGGTAAGTGAACCATGATAGTCGGCCAAGGCCATAGTTAATATTGTAGGTCGGTTTCTTATTTGTTCAAAAGCCGAAACTCACCAAGTCCAGTGAACTAGTGTTGGCCGATTGCAAGGAAGAAATATCACAAAATTTCGGGATTTGATTAGTAGTAAAATCGGTAGCAAGGTAAGATTTCAGTTACGTTAATCCTTCGAGATTTGATTATTTAGCCGAATGGCTTTTTACTGAAGTACTTAAGGTTGGCCGAATGTAGGAACTAAGTATCTAAAGCATTAGATCGGGTTTTTGGGATTTCAGTGAAAGCATTAAGTGAACCATGTGTGTAGCCCCACACTAAATCTTAATAGATTTACGGTAATATTTTAATATATATGTGAATGAAAGTTTGTGAACGTGGTTAAAGGTACCAAAAAATGGTACAGAACATCCAGGTACGTAATCTTTCATATTACGTCAATAAGTGAATATTGATAAGAATGTGAAATAAGGCATAAAGCATGATAATTGTATGATTTGTATGACATGGGGCATATGGGTGATATGAAAAGGGGAAGTGATCGGTGGTTTATACCACAATATTCGAATGTGGTGACTCATGTCACGTAATCGAATGTGGTGACTTACATCACAAAATATTATCTGGTGGCTATGCCACGAATTTATAAAGGCGATGTGCAAGTCGCCCTGCAGCCGATCGCCTTCGATGATGTGTAGCGGATGGAGGGTCGACTTAGTAGTCCCCACGGTGTGATGGTTGATACCGGTGATGTGTAGCGGATGGTTATTTAGGTTTGGGTTCAAGAATTGCATCATTTCTTATAATTTGCTATATGTATATGTATGATCTGATATACCTGAATCATTGGGACTTTGTGTTGGTGGTTATACACTGAGTCTGTTTGACTCACCCCATTGTGGGATATTTTTCAGGTGACACTCAGTAATGGACTGGGTCGGCAGGAGCTCAGTGGTGGTCATGCTCAGCTCTGAGTTATTCTATATTCATTGTCTTTTTTTTAGTATTTCATATTTATTCGGGATTTGTTTTTGATGTAATTACGGCCATTATTATTAACTGTTTTAAGTAAGTGTTTTAAATTGGTTTATTATGATAAGGTTGTTATTAAATTGGGACTAAATAAATTTTCTCAAAAATGTAAACAAATATTTAAATGTTTTGACACATAAACAGCACCGTTTCCAATCTGAACCCAACACAAATCGAATGTTCTTCAAAACCATCCATATTTTTCCAAATCAATAAACAAGATTTGAAAAGTTTTTACTCAAGGAACATACCAGATCCGGTCAAGGCTCGTGGGCTGGGTTTGGGGTGTTTCAGCTTGGTACTAGGGCCCGGTTCAAAACTCGGCCTTGAGGGCTTTTAGGGCCCAAAATGTTTTCTTTCTTTTGAAATGGGATTTTTCTACGAAATGAGCAGGTTTTCTGGCATGGCACCTGAGTCTTCGGCCCGAAGTCCACCAGGTAAGTACTCCTAAATCTTTTGTGAGATGTATGTGGGAAATCATAGGGACGTAGATTAGTAGATTAGGAAATACTAAACCCTAGGATTAGTTTACTCCAACACCAAGACACATAAAACTTAAAGTCTAACCAAACAAACCTGTGTCTGTGTCGCAGAGTTAAAGGTGTGGCAACCGTTGTGCACATGTCTAGGATTGGATTAGTGGGAGCTTGGTATTTAAACAGTCCTAGTGACTCACCTCCTCACCACTCGAATCCTACCTGGTGCGTAGTGACGGTTCACCCTAATCAAGAGGACTCAGTCGTAGGCTAAACTCAATAACTAAAACCCGAAAGGGACCCGTCACCTTGTTTTGTGAAATTCTAAAGACAAACCATGATTTTAAAATTCCAAGTGCCCTTGATTTAAAAATGACCAAAATACCCCTAATTTGCAAATTGACCAAATTACCCCTAACCTGTACAAATGACCAAAATACCCTCAGTGTGGAATGTTACCGAAGTGGCCTCGATTTAAAATTTCCAAAAATACCCTTATTTTGAAAAGTCACCAGGAACCATATTTTGCAAAAAAAATTTTCGAGATGCCTGGTTTGAAAAATTACAAAAATACCCTCAGCTTATAAAATTACCATTTTACCCTTGGAATTTTCTTACCAAGTGTTTCAATTTTGTAAAAATACCAAAAATCTCTACTTTGTGAAAATTTTCAAATACCTTAATTTGAAAAATTACCAAAATACCCCTATAGGATAAAAATTACGAAAATATCCCTGGGTAGTGGAAAACAACAAACAATGACAACTACACCATTTTTTTCTGTAATGAACGCAAGTTCATGAATGTGATTGAATGAATGAATTGAGACTGTATATGTATAAAATCGAAAAAACTACTCCTTAGAACTATTGAACATAAGACTATTCGCGATAAATCAGTGAAACAAAAGCTAATCCATAAAATTATTTAATCAGATAAACGTGACTCAGAAGTATGAATTTTAGGGGACGTGTTCATAACGTGCGAGGTCGTGGTAGAGGCCGAATGACCGTGTCAGAGCCCGTTAGGTCAGGACAAGGGTCCGAAAATGAAATGCCACCACTACTACCATCTGGCGATGTGGAATATCAATATCGATGGGGATGATGCAAGGTGTCGAGCGATTTGTGAGTCCTGGAAAGGGTGGCTAGAGCAGGTGGAGGCATGGGAGCTCAAAAGTCGATACTTGAGTGACTTCGAACTAATGGAGCTGAGTTTTTTCGTGGAGTATCTGGTGTGGAACCCAATATGGCTGAGTATTGGTTAGAGGCGATGGAGTGAATTATGGACGATTTGGACCTAACTGCCGAGGAGAAGCTGAAAGGGGCAGTGTCGCTACTCCGTGATGAGTCATATCAATGGTGGCTCAAGGTTAGAGATGGTGCTGCCCCTGATGATCTTACTTGGGAATATTTTAAGGCGGCATATCAGAAGAAGTACATTGGAACTAGTTATGTTGATGCGTAGAGGATGGCATTTTTGAGGCTGGTTCAGGGAAATAAGTCCGTAGCGGAGTACGAGGTAGAATTTCTAAGGTTGAGCCACTATGCTCGAGGTATAGTGGCTACGGAACATGAACGGTGTGTCCAATTTGAGGATGGACTGAGGGATGACCTGAGGTTGTTGATAGCTCCACAGCAGGAGTGAGAATTTATCGTATTGGTGGAGAAGGCTAAGGTAGCCGAAGGGATTAAAGACTCTGTGAGACAGAATACGGATCGAAACAGGCAAAAGAGAGGTTTTGGATCAGCAGGGTCTTCTGGGAATGTGCAAAAGAGGCCTAGAGTTGATGGGCCACGAGATAAGCAGGTTGCTACTGGAGGGCAGTATCGTACTTGTGCTCATTGTGGAAGGATGCATCTAGGTGAATATTGGAAGAAGACGGAAGGATGCTTCAAGTGTGGGTCCAAGGACCACATGATTAAGGACTGTCCTATGAGAATGTAAGGGCCGACCAAGAAGTCGTGGTCCTAATCAGCCGAAGAAGTGGATGAGAGCCACAGTGGGTCGTGGTCTAGTTGGTAGAGGTAATGGTGCTGGAAGAGGACGTGGAACACCGGGCAGAGGTGGTAATAACACGGAGGTCAGACAGCCGGGTTTGGTATATGCAGTTTGCCGGAGGGAGGATGGAGACGCACCGGACGTCGTAATCGGTACGTTCCTTATAACTGACAAGCCTTACTTTGCTCTAATTGATGTTGGCTCTACCCACTCTTATGTTGCATGTAGAGTAGTTGAAACACTAGGCATAGCCTCTGAACTATCTAATAGAAAGATGACTGTAGTAAGCCCATTAGGTCAAACTGTAGTGGTGAATAAGATATTTCAGAGTGTACCTCTAGAGCTTCAGGGAGTGGTATTCCCTGTCGACTTGATGGAACTACCCTTCGAAGAATTTGATCTTATACTTGGCATGGACTAGATAGTGAAACATCGGGCTGTATTAGATTGCACAGCTAAGCGAATGGAGTTAAGGACACCGGAGGATAAGGCGGTAATTATGATAGGAGAAAGAAGAAACTACTTGTCTAACGTAGTTTCTGCTTTAAAGGCTAATAAGATGGTTCGGAAAGGGTGCAAGGCATTTTTGGCCTTTGTTAGTGCATTGGATGCAAAAGAAGGGGAAGTTAGTAGAGTTAGAACGATAAGGGAATTTGTGGATGTCTTTCCGGAGGAATTACCTGGAATACCCCCGGGTAGGGAAGTGAAGTTCGAAATTGACTTACTGTCGGGTATAGCTCCTGTGTCAATTACCCCGTACAGAATAGCACCAAAGGAGTTGGTTGAGCTCAAGGCTCAGATCCAAGAGTTGCTTGATCGTGGGTTTATTCGACCTAGTACGTCTCCATGGGGAGCACCGGTCTTGTTTGTAAAGAAAAAGGACGGAACTATGCACATGTGCATAGATTATCGTCAGTTGAATAAGCTGACCATCAAGAACAAGTACCCTTTGCCAAGAATAGACGACTTGTTCGATCGACAAGGGGCCATGATTTTCAAGATAGATTTAAGGTCTGGATATCATCAGCTTAAGGTGAAGGAAGCTGATATCCATAAGACAGCTTTCCAGACAAGGTACGAGCATTATGAGTTCTTGGTAATGCCGTTCAGATTAACAAATGCCCCAGCCGCGTTCATGGACATGATGAACTGGGTTTTCCAACCCTGTCTAGACCGATTCATTATTGTGTTCATTGACGATATTTTGGTGTATTCAAAATTGGAGGAAGAACATGAAGAGCACCTTCGAGTCGTGTTACAAGTTTTAAGGGAGAAGAAGCTTTATGCCAAGTTCAGCAAGTGCAAATTTTGGCTAAAGGAAGTTACGTTCTTAGGACATGTGGTATCTGCTGAAAGAATAAGGGTGGATCCTCGAAAGATTGAGGCAGTGTTGGATTGGATACCACCTAAGTCTGTGGCAGAAGTTCAGAGTTTCTTAGGATTAGCAGGCTATTACAAAGGTTTGTAGAAGGGTTCTCATCAATAGCCGCACCTTTGACGAAGTTGCTAAGGAAGGAGGTACCTTTCGTATGGGCTGATAAGCAGCAAGAAAGCTTGGAGAAGCTTAAGAGGGTTTTGACGGAAGCTCCAGTTCTGATTCAGCCTGAGGCAAGGAAAATATTCATGGTGTATTGTGACGCTTCTCACACAGGTTTGGGATACGTATTGATGCAAGACGGAAAGGTAGTTGCTTATGCATCTCGATAATTAAGGCCACACGAGGTTAACTACTCGACGCATGATTTGGAGTTGGCGGCAGTGGTCTTTGCTCTTAAGGTATGGAGGCATTATCTTTATGGAGAGAAGTCAGTGATCTACACAGACCACAAAAGCCTTAAGTATCTGCTGTCTCAGAAAGAGTTGAACCTGAGACAGCGAAGGTGGGTGGAATTATTGAAGGACTACGATAGTTCCATAGAGTATCACCCGAGCAAGGCAAATGTTGTGGCAGATGCCCTAAGTCAAAAAGTAGTGTCGGATCTGAGGGCAATGTTTGTACATCTTAGCTTGTATGACGACGGAAGCTTATTGGCAGAATTACAAGTTAAGCCGACATGGCTGAATGAGGTGAAAGAGGGTCAGTTGGCGGATGATGATCTAAGTGCTAAGCTTTGGCAAGTATAGAGCGGGGAGTTGAAGGACTATGGTATTAATGGCGATGGAGTATTATGTTTCAAGGGTAAGGTCTGTATGCCGAAGAACGAGGAGTTAAGGCGGAGAATTCTTCAGGAATCGCATAGTAGTCCTTATGCTATGCATCCTAGAGGTAGTAAGTTGTATAGAGATCTAAGGGAACAATTTTGATGGCCTGGTCTTAAGCGAGAAGTTACCGAATTTGTAGGAAAGTGCTTAACGTGTCAGCAAGTTAAGGCTGAACACCAAGTTCCATCAGGATTGCTTCAGCCGATTAAGATTTCGCAGTGGAAGTGGGAGAGAATTACCATGGACTTCATTAGTGGGCTTCCCTCACGCCTACTAAGAAGGACTCAAGATGGGTGATAGTGGATCTACCGACAAAGTCTCATGCATTTCATTCGGTCTTGGGTTGACTATTCTCTCCAAAAATTGGCAAAATTGTATGTAGTGAGATCGTGAGGCTGCACGGGTGCCAGTGTCGATTATCTCGGATAGGGATCCGAGGTTTACGTCTCGATTTTGGAAGGCGCTACATCAAGCTTTGGGTACCAAATTGGATTTCAGTACGGCATTCCATCTGCAGTCGGATGGCCAATCTGAGCAAGTGATCCAAGTGTTAGAGGATATGTTGAGGGGCTGTGTGATAGACTTCAGAGGAAGTTGGGAAGAATATTTGCCTTTAGCGAAATTTGCTTACAACAATAGCTATCAGGCAAGTATTCGGATGGCACCGTACGAAGCATTGTATGGACGAAAATGTCGCACTCCCACATGTTGGACGGAATTGGGAGAACGTCAGATTTTTGGTCCAAAAATTGTGGCAGAATCGGAAGAAAAGGTTAGGGTAATTCAAACACGGTTGAAAGAGGCATCTGACATGCAGAAGTCGTATGCAGATCTCAAACAGATGGAAATAGAATTTGATGTGGGAGATCAAGTGTTTCTTAAAGTGTCGCCTTGGAAAAAAAGGTGATGAGATTTGGTCGAAAAGGGAAGCTAAGTCCCAGGTTTATAGGACCTTATCGGGTATTGAAGTGAGTTGGAACAGTGGCATACCAGTTAGAGTTGCCACTAGAGTTGCAGCAGATGCACGATGTATTCCATGTCTCGATGCTACGTCGATATCGATCGAATCCATCTCATATAATACCGGTTGAGGAGGTGGAGCTGAGACCAGATCTGTCCTATGAGGAAGAGCCGATTCAAATTCTGGAACGAGATGTGAAGGTGCTTCGGAGGAAGTCGGTCCCTCTAGTCAAAGTGTTGTGCCGTAACCATGGATCGAAAGAAGCTTCTTGGGAGCTGGAAGAAGCAATGCGATAGCAATACCCTCACCTATTCTAGCCAGGTAATTTAGAGTTGAAATTATTTTAAGGGGGTAGAACTGTAATATCTGGGAATTAGGGCTTGTGCATTTTTGCTTAATTGCATGTGCTTGTATGCCTGTGTATATTATGAATGTGTTTTATGAATTTTGTGAACTTCAAAATGAAGATAAATGCTTTAGAAATTATTTAATTTTAAGTTTCAAGAGGGAGCTAAGCCTAAGAGGTCTTAAGAAAATTAGTAGGGGAAATATGACACAAAAATGGGCTTATTTAAGTGGCTTGGAGGCGCCACATAGGGGCTCAGTATGTAACGCCATAAGCAGGGTGCAACGGCCTAGGTTCGAGCAATGTGGGAAGTAAATGAAAGAGTTTTATTTTGCAACAGGAGTGAGAAGTAGTGGACGGCACTAAGGCACTAAAGGGATGAGTTTAATCTTTTTTAAAAAATTCGGCTAAGATGAGGGATAAATGATGGATTATTTTTATTAATTTTAAATGAAGTGATAAGAGAAAAATAAGGGAATAGATAGGGGATGAGTGCGGCCGGCCTAGGGACTCCTTTGATGTGATTTTCGGCCAAGCATAGTAAGGGGGATAGCTGAATTTCATTAAGCATTCTAGCCTCCCTTTCGTTTGCTCTTTTCTCTCCAAAGCTGTCACATTTTTTTTCTTTTAATTGTTCTGGCCGAAAGTTATCTTTGTTCTCCTCTGAATTCTCATTCTTTTCTTTTCCATACACGAATCACACCAAAAACGCCTCTCTTTCCCATTTGATAGCCATTACCGATTCTTCCTAGGTCCTATACTTTTCTTTTCTTTTCTTGTTAAAACCGAATCTTTCTAGTGATCATCCAAGAGTCGAAAGTTTAAACTCTTTGAACCGATTTCTCCTGCAAGCTCTCTCTGGCTGATTTCTTAAGGGTAAGATCAATTGTTATTCAATCTTCAATCTTTTCTTTTAGCTGAGATCTAGGAACTAATCCCCTTAATGTCTTTGGCTGAAACTATGAAGGATTCTTTCAGGATTTTGCTATAGTCGATCATAAGGAGGTCTCGGGATTTCAATATCCAAGGTAAGTTATGTGATATTCGGCCAAGGGCTACTTATTGTGATTTAATGTTAGAATTGGATCTAACATGAGTTTATAGGTATTTCGACAGATACCACAACCAAGGGACACTTTTCGGGGTTTATATCCACAAGGAAAGTGAACCATGATAGTCGGCCAAGGCCATAGTTAATATTGTAGATCAGTTTCTTATTTGTTCAAAAGTCGAAACTAACCAAGTCCAAATGAACTAGTGTTGGCGATTACAAGGAAGAAATATCACGAATTTGAGATTTGATTAGTAATCAAATCGGCGAAGAAGGTAAGATTTTGACACGTTAATCCTTTGGATTTGATTATTTAGCGAATGGCTTTTTTTCAAGTACTTAAGGTTGGCGAATGTAGGAACTAAGGATCTAAAGCATTAGATCGGGTTTTGGGATTTCAATTGAAAGCGTTAAGTGAACGGTATGTAGCCCCACACTAAATCTTAATAGATTTACGGTAATATTTTAATATATATGTGAATGAAAGTATGTGAATGTGGTTAAAGGTACCAAACAATGGTACAGAACATCCAGGTATGTAATCTTTCATATTACATCAATAAGTGAATATTGATAAGAATGTGAAATAAGGCATAAAGCATGATAATTGTATGATTTGTATGACATGGGGGATATGGGAGATATGAAAAGGGGAAGTGATTTGGTGGTTTATACCACAATATCTGAATGTGGTGACTCATGTCACGTAATCTGAATGTAGTGACTTACGTCACAAAATATTATCTGGTGGCTATGCCACGAATTTATAAGGGCGATGTGCAAGTCGTCTGCAGCGACTGCCTTCGATGATGTATAGCGGATGGAGGGTCAACTTAGTAGTCCCCACGGTGTGATGGTTGGTACGGGTTATTTAGGTTTGGATTCGGGAATTGCATCATTCCTTATAATTTGCTATATGTATATGTATGATCTGATATACCTGAATCGTTGGGACTTTGTGTTGGTGGTTATACACTGAGTCTGTTTGACTCACCCCGTTGTGGGATACTTTTCAGGTGACACTTAGTAATGGACCGGGTCGGTAGGAGCTCAGTGGTGGTCATGCTCAGCTCAGAGTTATTCTATATTCATTGTTTTTTTTAGTATTTTAGATTTATTCGGGATTTGTTTTTGATGTAATTACGGCCATTATTATTAACTGTTTTAAGTAAGTGTTTTAAATTGGTTTATTATGATAAGGTTGTTATTAAATTGGGACTAAATAAATTTTCTTAAAAATGTAAACAGATATTTAAATGTTTTGACACATAAACAACACCGTTTCCAATCTGAACCCAACACAAATCGAATGTTCTTCAAAACCATCCATATTTTTCCAAATCAACAAACAAGATTTGAAAAGTTTTTACTCAAGGAACATACCAGATCCGGTCAAGGCTCGTGGGCCGGGTTTGGGGTGTTTCAGATTTGGCTTATTTTGATATAGTTGACCATGTATATGTGTGTCTATTTGGTTTGTGTGATGTGTTGGATGTTGGTTATATGATGCTTGTTGATAATAGATGATATGGATAGTAATTGGTTGAGTTATAAAAATTGGCATGCTAGTGAATCTAGGCAAATAATGCATATTTGGAATTAGTTTGTTTGTTGTATTGTAAAAGTGAGTTTTAGTATGAAATTGATTGGTGTGTTGTGGTAATTTTGTGACTTGAAATGGTTGGTATTAAAATGTTATGAATTTGTATGAATTGAGTTTGATTGGAGATTATTTAAATGCCTAGTTATGCCATGTTTTGTGCCATTTGGGTTGATGTAGGTATATGAAAATTTGGGTGGCAAATTGGCTTGGTAAATAGCCTATTTTGTCCACACGGGTAGAGACACGGACGTGTGTCTCAACTGTGATTACATGGTCGTGTGTCCCCTGGTGTTGAATTAAAAATCAAGTCAGTATGCTCCACACGGACGTGTGATTGGCCGTGTGGCCTAAGTCAGTATACTCTATAGGTTTGGCACGACCTGGCACATAGGTGTGTGTGTCCATTTTTAGGGCACATGGGCTAACGACACGGGCGTGTGTGCTGGCCATGTGACCCAATTCAGAGTGTTAAACGGGGTCGAACACGGGCTGGGACACGACCATGTGATCCCATTTTGAATGTCCACACGGTCTGTGACACGGGCGTGTCTTGGCCGTGTGAGACACACGGCCGGGCCACACGGGCGTGTGTCCCCTGTATTTTCCAAAAGTTTTCTAAGTGTTCCAAAAGTTTTCTTAGTTATCGGTTTAGCCCCGAACCTCCTCGAATGCATGTTTTAGGCCTCGTAGGCTTATACTAAGGATGATATGCATGTTGTTGGATGATGATTATTTGGAACTTGATAATGTATGTGAAATGTAAGTGAAATTATATAATATGTTTAGTAATACTCTGTAACCCTATTCTGACATTAAATACTGGTGTGGGGTGTTACACCTAAAACCGCATTCAGAACCAAGTACGAACATTATGAGTTTCTTGTGATGCCATTTGGTTTAACTAATGCACCTACAGTATTTATGGACTTGATGAACATAATATTTAGACTGTACTTAGACAAATTTATTGTCGTATCCATTGATGATATTCTGATCTATTCAACAGATGAGACACAGTATTCCTAGCATCTGAGATTTATTTTGCAAACTTTACGTAAAAAACAATTATTCGTTAAGTTTAGCAAATGTGAGTTCTGGCTTCGAGAAGTCAGATTTTTGCGACATGTTGTATCGGCTAATGGTATTAGAGTTGATCCGAGGAAAATTTTAGCTGTGGTCGACTAGAAACCTCTGAGAAATGTATCTGAGGTCAAAAGTTTTCTGGGTTTAGCCAGATATTATAAAATATTCATCAAGGGATTTTCAAATGATAGCTACCCCATTGACGAAATTATTGCAAAAAGATGTTAAGTTTGAATGTTCCGAGAAATGTAACACCCCAAACCTGGCCTATGCATTAAGCCCGGATTTCGGCATGCCACACAATTTTAACGAACATTCAAAACATTTAACGAAGTAAAAATCAAATTGCAAAATGATTAAGAACATTACTTTATCGAAAAATCGAGGTTTATTTGAAATGCTTGATTTAAAACACAAGAATTTGTCGTTTGATATATATAAAGTAGTAATCGATAAAAACTTTAGATTTAATAAATCGGAATATTTCATCAAAAAGTTTTAAAAAGAATTTTCTAAGTTCCTAGATAAGAAAAACTTTTATTTGAAACGAGAGTTATAGAAAATCATTTACGAAAAACAAAATCAATCCAAGTTAATTAAACTAAAACATAAATAAATTCATCCACACAATAAAATCCATAATTAAAAAGGCCTTATTACATCGCCATTAATAATACTTAATAGAAATTATAAAAGAAGTCTCAAAGTTTTATGAACCACCATTTGTAGTAGTACACCACCCACTAAGTCATCTAGAACCAAGTCTCCATCAATTGTTATTACCGAGAGGGTAAAAAATGGGATGAGTTACTTAGAACTCAATGTGCAACTCACTTACCATAGTCCGCTAGGCCAAGACCATTTAAACATTTATTTGGGCCTAAGCCCATTTCAAAATATAATAATTTAGTATTTAAAATAATAATGCAAATGATATGCAATTCCCAAAACCAAACCTAGATTTCCATCCGCTACATACCCTGCATCCAACCAAACACACGTGGGGAGCTTTAGTCACCCACCTCGCCATCACATCAAGTAGGCTTTAGGCCCAATATCATATTTGTGGCAACGACCATTTAAATAATTGTGGTAGAACCACCGATCTAGATTTCGAGCAATGGCCATTGTGACAGAGTCACCTATCTAGAATTCTAGCATTAAGCCTTTCTTCTCTTCATCATTGATCCCAACCCATGCAATCATGTTTATGCATTTCAAAATATTCGTAGAGTATATCATATTATAGTTTATAGATTTCAGCCCATTAAAACACATTTCATATATAACCCATTTATCAATTATCACATGTGGCCCAAATTCTCAATTATCACATATGGCCCAATCTGTCAAATAACACATATGGCCCAAATTTGCCAAATAACACATATGGCCCAAATTTACCAAATAACGCATATGACCCAAATTTTCAAATATCACATATGGCCCAATTTACCAAATAACACATATGGCCCAAATTTGCTAAATAACACATATGGCCCAAATTTTCCAAATATCACATATGGCCCAAATTGCCAAATAACACATATGGCCCAAATTTGCCAAATAACACATATGGCCCAAATTTATCAACTACCACATATGGCCCAAATTTGCCAAATAACACATATGGGCCAAATTTATCAAATATCACATATGGCCCAAATTTTCCAAATAACACATATGGCCCAAATTTATCACTTATTAACGTTTTAACCATTAAGGGTGATTTTCAAAATTTCACGATCTTACTACCGATTTCGAGATTTTAACACTAAGTGCCAATAATGTCATATTTTTCGATTTCACCAACCTTGTGATTTTTAATCCAACTTTAACCATTGTATAGTCATCTAACCCATGAGATATAGTGTGAGATTACACACCTGATTATGGTGAGAACTACACTCTCCCGCTCGTCGATATCTAAACACACATTATGAAGGATTAGAACACTAAAACTTGATATTAAACTATTCTAATATTGAACGATCTAAATCTTACCCTCGGAATCTCGAATAACCACTATTTGCGATTTCTCTCCAACCAAAGGTTCTATACCCCGAGTAAACAGTGGTTCGGGAGTACGACGACTTGAATATTTGATTTTCACGGATGAAGGTCCACAACCCGGTGGAAAATCTTGGATTCTAAGCAGATCCTTCTCTTAAACTTAGGGGATTAATAGAACCACCCCTCTTCTGAGTACTATTTACTGCCCTTTTCGTCCCTATTTTGATTGCCTCTAATGATAAAAGATCATTAGTCTTAATAATAAACTATCGAAATTTGACTAAAAATTTAAAGAGTGGGATTAACTTACCACAAATACCCTCATTCCACAATATGTCAATCAGCGATAACTTCTCCTTAATACCTTAAATCTGATTTCAACGATCCACAATCTTTACGAATACTTGAGTTTCGACCCTCTACTAAGTTTCGATTGATTAAAGTTTGAGTAGAAGAGAAGAAAACAATAGATGCTTATGGAGAATAGAAGATTCGGCTATACAAAAACAAAAGAGAGGAAAAATTGATTCGGCTATGGTGAATGGTTACCAATATTCGGCCATGCAGGAAAAGAGAATAGAAGGAGAGAAAATAATAAAGATAAAACAAAAGAACTGTGAGATAAAAAATGTAATCGGCAATGATGAGGGAAAAGAGAAGAAAAGAAATGGCCTAAAATGGCTACATGGTTTCTAACACAAAGAAGAGAGAAAAGACTTATGATAATAATCAAACTAAGACCAAAATGGTCAAAAAGGAAGAAATGGTAAAAAGATGCAATTGTTTCCTCAAGGCTTAAGGTATATTCGGCTAGGAAGAGAGCAAATTTTGAAAGAAAAATTGATAAGAAAACACCAATTGACCAAAAAGAAAATGCTTATCCAACACCCAAACCTACCAAGCCAACAACAAAATCCGCCATCCCCCTAGCCCCTATGTCAGTCCACATACATGGTCAATAGGCCAATAAAAGTTTCAAAACATCTTCCCTTAATCCAAGCCTTATGTCCCTTATCATACCAAAATTTCTTGATTCCATACCTTAAGTTAGTACTTACCTTATTCCCTTAGTCTACTTTCCATAAATGAAAAGTCCATCCTTACCATAAGTATTGCTTGACCGACACTTGCCAAACAAGTGCAAAAAATAAAATCATCTAATTGCTATCCAAGGGATTCGAACATCTCCCCTCATGCAATTACTTATGCGCCAACACCACCTTGCCAATTACCCATCTTATGCTAATTTTTAGACACTTAAATTAACTTAAGTATTAGGGTCACTTGATCCACTTCAATAAATTCCCAATACTAAAAATTATTCAATACCCGAATAATTCTATGCCCTTTTCAAAGCTATAGTAAACACGAAAAAGAAGGAAAGAAAATTTTCATTTATAAGCTAAACACCAAAACATACAATATATCGATACTCGAATTTTTAGGGTGTTACAACTCTACCCTCCTCAAAGAAAATTTCGTCCTCGAAATTTATCTGATTAAAAGAGGTGAGGATATTGTTGCCGAATTGCATCCTCAGGCTCCCACGTAGCTTCCTCCACTCCGTGATTACGCCATTAAACTTTGACCAACGGTACAGTCTTCTTTCTTAGCACTTTAACATCTCGATCTAAAATTTCCACTGATTCCTCCTCGAAAGACAAATCCGCCTTAATTCCACTTCTTCTACCAAGATTATGTGCGATGGATCCGATCTATAGCGTCTCAAAGATAGAAACATGGAAAACACTATGAATCGACTCAATTTCGAGGTAAATCAAGTTGATAGGCTTGGTCCTACATGCTTCAACACACCATGACGCCCAATGAACCTAGGGCTCAACTTGTTTTTTCTTCCGAATTTGAAAATCTTTTTCCACGGTGAAACTTTCAAAAAGACCTGATCTCCCACCGTAAACTCGATATCTTTACGCTTCAGATCCGCGATACGACTTTTGTCTATCCGAGGCTTCCTTTAATCGCGCTCGAATAACTTTTACCTTTTCTTCCGTCTTAGTTATCAGTTCAGGACCCAACAACTATCGTTCCACTAATTCAGTCCAACAAGTAAGAGTACGACACCTACGACCATATAACGCTTCATAAGGTGCCATCTGAATACTGGATTGATAACTATTGTTATACGCAAACTCTGCCAACGGTAGAAAATCCTCCCAACTACCTCTAAAATCAATCACACAACCTCTTAACATGTCTTCCAAAATCTGGATTACTCATTCCGACTGACCATTTGACTGAGGGTGAAAAGCTGTACTGAAGTTTAACTTTGTACCCAGAGCCTCATGCAAAGCTTTCCAAAACCGTGATGTAAACCGAGGATCCCTGTCCGATATGATAGGCACTGGTACCCCATGCAACCTCACGATTTCAGATACATACAGTTTAGCCAACTTTTGCAACGAGTAATCCGCACGAACTGGTAGAAAATGAGCAGTCTTCGTTAATCGATCTACTACCACCCAGACATAATCTTTTTTAGTAGGTGTTAAGGGTAACCCACTAACAAAATCCATCGTTATCCGCTCCCATTTCCATAATGGAATCTTTACTGGTTGCAACAATCCCGACAGTAATTGATGTTCCGCCTTAACTTGTTGACAAGTCAAACACTTTCCCATAAAATCAGTAACTTCCCGTTTTAACGTTGGCCACCAATACTGTTCACGGAGATCCCGATACATCTTATTTCCTCCGGGATGCATAGCTTAAGGGCTACTATGGGCCTTTAGAAGAATCATTCACCTCAAATCCGAATCCTCGGGCATACAAACCCTTCCATGAAAACACAGTACACCTTCTTTGTTCAAACCAAAATCTCCTATTACACCACTTTCAGATTGTTGTATTAAAGGACCCAACTTTTCATCGGATAATTTCTTTTCCTTGATTTGTTCCAACCACAGAGGCTTCACCTGAAGTTTCGCTAACAAACTACCATCCTCATACAAATTGAGATGAGCAAACATTACTCTTAACTCTGATATAACCTTTCGACTCAACGCATCTGCCACAATGTTAGCCTTTCCAGGATGATACTCGATTGAGAAATCATAATCCTTTAACAACTCCACCCATCTCCGTTGTCTTAAATTCAACTCCTTTTGGGTAAGGAGATACATAAGACTCTTATGGTCCGTATAAATGATTAACTTCTCACCGTATAGATAATGCCTCCAAATCTTTAATGCAAGCACTACCGCAGCCAATTCCAAATCATGAGTAGGATAATTGACTTCGTGCGGCCTCAACTATCGAGAAGCATAAGCTACCACTTTTCCACTTTGCATCAGTACACATTCTAATCCCGTGTGTGACGCATCACAGTAAACGATAAACTCTTTTTCGACCTCTGGTTGAATCAGTACTGGCGCTTCTGTTAGAATCTTCTTTAGTTTCTCGAAAATCTCTTATTATTTATCGGTCCATACATACGGTACTTCCTTCCATAACAACTTAGTTAGGGGTGCAAAGAATCAACGAAAACCCTTAACAAAGCGTCTATAATAACCACCAAACCTAAGAAACTTTGGATCTCGACCATCGACTTTGGCGATTTCCAATCCAACCTGACCTCTATCTTTCGAGGATCAACTCTTATTCCTTCAGCTGACACTACATGACCCAAGAAAGTCACTTCCTTCAACCAAAATTCACACTTACTAAATTTGGCATAAAGTTGCTTATCTCGCAAAATTTGCAACACAGTGCGCAAATGAGAGTCATGCTCTTCTTCATTCCTCGAATATACCAAGATGTCATCTATGAACACTACTACGAACTGGTCTAAATAGGGCTGGAAGACTCGATTCATCATGTCCATAAATGCAGCTGGTGCATTAGTCAAACCAAACGGCATTACTAAAAACTCATAATGTCCATAGCGAGTTTGAAATGCCGTCTTATGAATATCTGCCTCTTTCACCTTTAGTTGATGATAACCCGATCTCAAATCAATCTTGGAAAAGATCAAGCTCCTCTTAATTGATCAAACAGTCATCGATTCTCAAGAATGGATACCTATTCTTGATCGTCAATTTATTCAACCGCCTATAATCAATGCACATACACATCGACCCATCCTTTTTCTTGACGAACAAAACCGGTGCTCCCTACGGAGACACACTTGGTCGAATAAATCCCCGATCTAGCAGTTCTTGAATTTGAGCTTTAAGCTCCGCTAACTCCTTCGGTGCCATTCTATAAGGAGCAATGGACACCGGAGCAATTCCGGGTAAAAGCTCAATGCCAAATTCTACTTCTATATCTGAAGGTAGACCCGGAAGTTCTTCGAGAAAGACATTTGAAAATTCTTTCACCGTTCTTACACTTTCTACTGATAAATCCTTGGCATCTATAGCATTGATGAATGCTAAGAATGCTCTATTCCCTTTTCGCACCAACATTTCTGCCTTCAAAGCGGATACCACATTTGCCAAAAAGTTTCTTCGCTCGCCTATCATTATTATCTCATTATCATCCACAGTCCTAATTGATATCCGCTTTTTGGCACAATCCAATTGCGCCCGATGCTTCACCAACCAATCCATGCCTAAAATAAGATCAAATTCACCGAAAGGTAATTCCATCAAGTCTGCTAGAAATACCTCTATTTGAATCTCTAAGGGCATATCTCTGAATAATTTATTCACTATTACCGACTGTCCTAAAGGACTAATTACTGTCATCTCTCTATCGATAATCTCAGATCTAATGCTTAGGTTTATAGATATAGCACTAGCAACATACGAGTGGGTAGATCCGATATCTATCAAAGCAGTAATAGGTACATCAGAGATGAAGAACGTACCAATTATCACATCAGGTGTATCACCGTCCTCACAACACCTGACAGCATAGACTAATCCTGGCTGTCTTGCCTCCGTGTTACCTCTAACACCATTACCTCGACCCGGTGCATCTTGTCCACGTCCGTTACCATTACCACCACGACCCTGTCCACGACCTCTTGGTGGCTGCGGAGTACCTCTAGCTGGCTGAGCCTCAAGGTTACGAGCTTCCTGAGTCATTTCAGTCCGTCGAGGACAATTCTTAAACCGATGATCCTTAGATCCACATTTAAAACAGGCTCTAGTTTTCCTCCAACATTCTCTAGGATGTCGTCTACCACAGTCGGCACATTCTTGAATCTGATTGGTAGTCACAGATGCCCTAACTTGAACTGCCTCATCATTTCGTGGCCTCTTTTGAAACCTTTTAGAAGAACCGAATACTTAAAATCCTCTTGCCTCTTACTTTTTCCCGATTCGGCATTCTCAAATCTTAGCCTCTTCGCTATCTTAGCTTTTCTACTAGCGAGGTAAAAGTCGCACTTGTTGTGGGGCTATCAAGACCATAACTCATCATTCATCCATCCTCAAAGTGTACACGGCCGCTTATGATCGTCTACACTATAGTACGAGCATAACGACTCAAACGAAGAAATTCGCCTCGAAGTCGCTATGCCTTACTTCCTTGAACCAAATTCAGAATTCCTTCCTCCGAGCATCTACATAACTTGCCCCGATGTACTTCCCTTGGAAAGCAGCTTTAAAGAAATCCCAATTAACCAATGTAGCCTCGGTGCCTTCTCGGACAGTAAGCCACCATTGATACGCCTCGTCTCTTAACAAAGACACGGCTCCTCTCAGTTTCTGCTCGACGATGCATTCCAAATCATCCATAATTCATTCTATAGCCTCAAGCCAATATTCTGCCACATTCAGGGCTACACCAGAGACACCTCTAAAAACTTCTGCACCACTAGGCTTGAGTCGTTCCGATATTGATCCGCAATTCATCGCCCGCCTGCTCCGACTACTCTTTCTAAGACTCGCAACATTGCTTGAGTCAAAGCATTATCCTCAATGGCATGGTCATGAGATCCAGTTTCGCTCTCGAATGACGCAGGTCATCCATTTCCGGTATGTGACCCAGTGCTTCAGATGCAATACCTCGGCCTCTACCATGGTCATGTCTACCGCGTCCACGACCACGTCCTCTAGAGCTCATATTGACTAATTCACTTTAATCTGGTTACAAGTTTTATGAATCAGAATATTATTTCAGTGTTTATTAACGATATTTATGAGATATAAGAGATAGAGTTGTTTTCGCTCGCATCCTATAGTCTCGGTCTCTATCATTTTCAACACCTAAAACTAGAAGTTCTAGAGTGTTCCTTAGGTCTCATCACAAAAATAAACAAATACTTACTGAACATACTTACTTGACTTGGTGTCGGATGCTCGTGGTTCCATACTACCTTTAAAACATAAAGTTTAGAAATTTAAGTGGTTTTTAAACAAAATCATTTGTTGAACCCAAACCACAGCCAAGTTTTGAAACTGGGCTCTGATACCATAAAATATAACACCCCAAACCCGGCCTATGCATTAAGCCCGAATTTTGGCATGCCACACAATTTTAACGAACATTCAAAACATTTAACGAAGTAAAAATCAAATTGCAAAACGATTAAGAACATTACTTTATCGAAAAATCGAGGTTTATTTGAAATGCTTGATTTAAAACACAATAATTTGTCGTTTGATATGCATAAAGTAGTAATCGATAAAAACTTTAGATTTATTAAATCGAAATATTTCATCAAAAAGTTTTAAAAGAATTTTCTAAGTTTCTAGATAAGAAAAACTTTTATTTGAAACGAGAGTTATAGAAAATCATTTACGAAAAACAAAATCAATCCAACTTAATTAAACTAAAACATAAATAAATCCATCCACACAATAAAAGCCATAATTAAAAAGGACTTATTACATCGCCATAAATAATACTTAATAGAAATTATAAAAAAAGTCCCAAAGTTTTATGAACCACCATTTGTAGTATAGCCACCCCACGAAGTCATCTCCGAAGCAAGTCTTCATCAATTGTTATTACCTGAGAGGGGTAAAAAAATGGGATGAGTTACTTAGAACTCAGTGTGCAACTCACTTACCATAGTCCACTGGGCCAAGACCATTTAAACATTTATTTGGGCCTAAACCCATTTCAAAATATAATAATTTAGTATTTAAAAATAATAATGCAAATGATATGCAATTCCCAAAACCAAACCTAGATTTCCATCCACTAGACACCCCTGTACCCAACCAGCACACCTGTGGGGAGCTTTAGTCACCCACCCCGCCATCACACCGAAAGTAACACCCCAAATCCGGTCAGCACACCACAACCGGATCTGGCATGCCACGGAGTGATAACCCTTTTTTTTTTAAAGCGAAAGTTTATCGGATAATTCTCTTGGGAAACCCTTTTTGTAATACGAAAAGTTTAGAATTCCTTTCTTGAAGTCTATTTATTATTGCAAGTTCTAGAAAACATTCAAGTTATCCTTGTTATCATATTTTAAGTGGTGTTACCCGATGGCAACGCTTTAAAGAAAAACGAAGGAGTTATAGTTTTGAAAACATTACTTTTTACCGGTTATTTTAACAAAACATATATCTAACATAGTCAAAAGAATAACAAATGATAAAACCCCAATATAAAACTTAGCGGCCTTATTACAAACCCAAAACCAAAATTTAAAGAAAATTAATAAAATTGAAATAGTAACAAAAAGGAATCAAAATCCAACGAACATGCATAGCCGCCTCGAGTCCTCCCGGCTCCATCTCCGCAATCTATTCATCTGCAAAATATAAGGGAAGGGGTGAGTCACTAATACTCAGTGTGTAAATCCCCAACCCGATGGAAAAGTACTTACACAAATCATGAATAGTATACACACATCATGCAACCCCAAATCTTAACCATCCGATCTCCTTTATCTACCCCGTGTGGTCAAAACCACTAGTGGTCAAAACCACTGGTGGTCAAAACCACTGGTGGTCAAAACCACTGGTGAGCATAGTCACAATTATATAAATCGGTGTGGCCAAAATCACTGGTGACCGTAGTTACAAATCAGGTGATGGGGCTAACCCATCTGTGGTCAAAACCACTGATGACAATCCCATAAATAATCTCGTGGGGCCAACCCACTGTGGTACCAAACCACTGGGATGAGTCACAAGTTCATATGTGGTCAAAACCACTGGTGGTCAAAACTACTGGGACTTAGTCACGAAATATAATATCAAGACGGGCCCAACTCGTCGTGTGGTCAAAACCACTAGTGACATTCCAAAATAAATCATTCCCCCTCCTCTCATCAAACCCATCATCATGTTCATAACATACGTGTCATAGTATCGAATGATCATGCAACTAACATATAACATAGCATCGTACAGATCATGATGATGTATACCAGAAATCACATAACAGGGGACTTACCCAGTTTCTAAGCTCATGTCCATAAAGCATAATCACTGATTCAATAGTTATAACGGTAACAC
The DNA here is from genome assembly GCA_025506655.1 of Gossypium rotundifolium. Taxonomy (NCBI): domain Eukaryota; kingdom Viridiplantae; phylum Streptophyta; class Magnoliopsida; order Malvales; family Malvaceae; genus Gossypium; species Gossypium rotundifolium. The sequence goes on along the minus strand of CP106724.1, from coordinate 95,098,981 downwards.
AATAAGCATATTATACTAATAGAAGTGTGTAAGCATTACACACCTGGTTACTAACGCAATCACTAAATCCCGAAGACTCAATCTACTGTACTAGATCCCCTTTGTCCCTACATTCGGCCAACACTTAGGTTATTACCAAAAGCCATTCGGCTATACCAACAAATCCCGAAGGGTGTGATAACGCATAACTAACACAATCCTTACCTTTCTCCCTTACAAATGCTAACCCCAACACAAGACATGCGAGACTGATCCTCCCCCTACAATCGGCCAATCATCAACTCTAAATCTTAATAGCCTTCGGCTTTTGAACGATTAAGAAATGGGTATTGAGATGTTAAAGCCTTACCTAGATCAGCCACCAAATCTTGGAGATTCGGCTACACACTTTCCTACAATCGGTTTAAACATTCCATTAGAGTTCTAAAGGCCATTCGGCCATAACATGAATCTCGAAACCAAGAAGTTGTCGCACCCTTACCTTACAACTGATTCGGCCTCTACTCACTAGGGATCGGCACACCCCAAAAAGAAGAATTAGATTCGGCTTTTAATCCCAAAGATCATAGGAGAAATAGGTTTCCATCAAAGGTTAGGAATCATGTCAACAAATACCGAATTTCGGCTTTTGTCCCCATGTGAGTCAACAGAGAAAAGAGAAAGGGAATAACAGAGATTCAGCCAAGAACACATACCCTCTTCAAATCTGATTAGAGAAGAACCCGAAGAAGATCCACTCTTGGTTGATATTCAGCCAAAATAGCACTAGAAGAAAGAAGGGAAATTCGGCCAAGAGGAGATTCGGCTATGGTTGATAGAAGGGAAACAAATGGGGTTCGGCTTAAGTGAAAAGAAAAGAATGAAAAAAAAATATGGAAAGGGAGAGGGAAGATTCAACTTTTGAAGATAGTAGTGAAGAAGAAAATCAAATAGAACAAATTTCGGTACAATGAAATGGGTTTTAAGAGAATGAAAAGAAAAGTGGACTAAGATGGTTTCGGTTCAAAGAAGAAAAGAGAGAAGAGCACCTAAGGTTCGAGTTTTAGCAGAAAATGGTAAGAGGGGAAAAACCATCTAAGCTAGCCGAAAATGCATCCACACTTAGCTTATGGAGATTCGGCACACCTAGCTTCCCAAACCGTCTACACCTCATCCCCTAAAGTCCAAAATTCAGCCAACTCTTCAAGACTCCCACTTCTAGCCGTCCCCCTCATCTTGCCTTGAATTCCTCATTCAAACAAATTTGAATGAGTCCTACACCTATCACTTGAATTTAGCCTAATCCAAATCCCTCCAACAGAGTCCTACCTGAGCACACCTCTGCTTGCCTGTGGCGTCAAAAATAAATAAGCAGAAAGAGATTTCTGCAGCTCGAACCAAGGTCCTCCTTGCTCCCTGTGGCGTCACCTCCCTTGTGACTTAAGTGGCGCCTCCCTGCCACTTTACCAAGGCACTTCTTGTGTCCAAATCCTCCAATAAATTCCTTTAACCCCTAATTCTTCTAGCTCCTTCTTCTTAAGTGCTAAAACAAAATTTTTAGCCATGACCCGAGACTAACCCAAGGTCATGCCTAGACCTCAAAACATATCAAACCAACACAGCATACTTACCAACACATGCAACCTCATGCAAAATGCAGAGACCCCATTTTAAGGATGTTACAGTTCTAACCCCCTTAAAAATAATTTTGCCTTGAAATTACCTGATCAGGAGAGTTGATGGTATTGCTGCCTCATCACATCCTCTGGTTCCCACGTAGCCTCTTCCGTCCCAAGGTTTTGCCATAATGCTTTCACCAAGGGTACTATCTTCCTACGTAAAACTTTGACATCCCGATCTAAAATCTGTACCGGTTCCTCCTCGAAAGACAAGTCTGAGCTCACCTCAATCTCCGCAACTGGCACAACGTGTGATGAATCTGACCGATAACTCCTAAGCATCGAAACATGGAAGACGTCGTGAATCTGACTTAACTCTGCCGGCAGCTCAAGCTGATAAGCTACCAGTCCTACTCGCTTCAATACTGTGTACGGCCCGATAAACCTAGAGCTTAGCTTCTCTTTTCGCCCAAATCTCAACACTTTCTTCCATGGCGATACTTTCAGAAAAACCTTATCACTCATCGCATACTCTATATCTCTGCGTTTTAGATCGTCAGAAGACTTACCTTTGTCCGATGCTTCCTTAAGATGAGCGAATCACCTTAACCTTATCCTCGCCGCCACCAACTCCGACCCAAAATATGCCGTTCACCCAACTCGCTCAAAGACATAGAGTACGACACTTCCATCCATACAATTGCCTCATATGGTGCCATCGGATACTAGCGATAACTATTGTTATAAGCGAATTTCGCCAATGGTAGATACTCCTCCCAACTACCACTGAAATCTAGAACACAGCCCCTTAGCATGTCCTCCAGAATTTGAATTACCCTTTCAGACTATCCATCAGACTGCGGGTGAAAAGCAGTGCTGAAATCCAACCTCATACCCAAAGCTTGATGCAAAGCTCTCCAGAACCTCGACGTGAACCTGGGATCCCTATCCGAAATAACTGACACTGGCACTCCATGCAACCTTATTATCTCGGCCACATACAACTTAGCTAATTTCTGGAGTGAATAATCAACCCTCATCGGTATGAAGTGAGTTGATTTGGTCAGGCGGTCCACAATTACCTAGACTGAGTCTTTCTTGCTGGGCGTAAGGGGTAGCCCGCTGACAAAGTCCATGGTCATCCTTTTCCACTTCCACTAAGGAATCTTCACCGGTTGAAGTAAACCTAATGGCAGCTGATGTTCAACCTTGACCTACTGACATGTCAGGCACTTACCCACAAACTCAGCCACTTCTCGCTTCAGCCCTGGCTACCAAAATTGCTTTCGCAAATCCCGATACATCTTGCTACCTCCAGGATGCATAGCGTATGGGCTGCTATGTACATCCTGAAGAATCCTTTGCCTCAACTCGATGTCCTTCGGCATACAAGCTCTCCCTTGAAAACATAGCACTCCATCGTGAGTCAAGTTGTAACCTTCCAAACTAGTACTCTGTACTTGCAATCTCCGTGCATTCAAACCCTCATCCACTAACTGTTTCTCCTTAATCTGCTCTACACAAGTCAGCTTTATTTGCAATTCTGCCAACAAACTCCCATCGTCATACAGACTAAGGTGAGCAAACATCGCTCGCAAGCCTGCTACCACCTTACGGCTCAACGCATCAGCTACTACGTTAGCCTTACCGGATGGTACTCAATCAAATAGTCGTAGTCCTCCAATAACTCAATCCACCTTCGCTGTCTCAAATTTAAATCCTTCTACGTCAAAAGATACTTCAGACTTTTGTGGTCCGTAGACTATCGACTTTTCCCCATACAAATAATGCCTCTAAATCTTCAAGGCAAAAACCACTGCAGCCAACTCCAAGTCATGTGTCGGGTAGTTACCCTCATGCGGTCTCAGCTGGCGAGACGCATACGCCACTACTTTCCCTTCCTGCATCAGCACACATCCTAAACCAGTATGTGATGCATCGCAATAGACCGTGAATACCTTTCTTACCTCAGGCTGTACCAGAACCAAACTTCCATCAAAATTTTCCTCAACTTGTCAAAACTTTCCTGTTGTTTTTCTGACCATACAAATGGAACTCCTTTCCTCAATAGCTTGGTCAACGGTGCCGCGATCAGAGAAAATCCTTCCACAAATCTCCGTAATACCCTGCCAGACCTAGAAAATTCTAAATTTCTGCAACTGACCTAGGCGGTTTCCAATCCAAAACTGCCTCAATCTTGCGAGGGTCCACTCTAATCCCTTCAGCGGACATTACGTGACATAAGAAAGTCACTTCCCTAAGCCAGAATTTGCACATACTGAATTTGGCAAATAACTGCTTCTCCCTCAGAATTTACAATACCACCCGCAAATGTATATCATGATCCTCTTCAGTCCTTGAGTACACCAAAATGTCGTCTATGAATACTACGACAAACTGGTCCAATCATCTTTGGAACACCGATTCATCAAGTCCATGAATCGCCAAAGGTATTGGTTAATCTGAACGGCATTACCAGGAACTCGTAATGCCCATACCAAGTACAGAATGCCGTCTTATGAACATCAGCCTCCTTCACTTTGAGTTGATTGTACCCCAACCTCAGATATATCTTTGAGAAAATTGATGCACCCTTAAGTTGATCAAACAAGTTGTCAATCCTGGGCAATGGATACTTGTTTTTGATCGTCAACTTGTTCAGCTGGCGGTAATCTATACACATCCGCATCGTACCATCTTTTTTCTTAACAAAGAGCACAGGTGCTCCCCACGGGGATATACTTGGTCGAATGAAACCTCGGTCCAGCAACTCTTGGATTTGAGCCTTCAGCTCCACCAATTCCTTTGGCGCCATCCTATACGGGGCTATAGACACTGGCGCAGTTTCGGGTAGCAGGTCTATACCAAATTCAACTTCTCGATCTGGAGGTAGACCCAAAAGTTCCTCAGGGAATACATCAGCAAATTCCTTCACTGTTTAGACATTCTCCACTGCTGACTCCTTGGCCTCCAAGGCACACACCTGGACCAGAAACGCCTCACAGCCCTTCCTGACCATTTTCTCCGCCTTCAGTGCAGAGACCACATTTGATAAGTACTCCCTCCTATTACCTATCATCACCACCTCCTCACCTTCCATTGTCCTCAACAACATGTGCTTAGCCGAGCAATCCAACTGGCCTGGTACTTCACCAGCCAATCCATCCCGAGAATCAGATCGAACTCCTCAAACGGTAGTTCCATCAAATCAGCCAAAAACACGACCCCTTGAAGTTCTAGGGGTACATCCCTATACATCTTATTTACTCCTACAGAGTGACCTAAAGGGCTAATTACTTTCATCTCCTAGAAGTAATCTCAAAGTCTAAGTTCATAGTTTCCACTATGCTACTGGCTAAATATGAGTACGTCGAGCCCACATCTATCAAAGCATCATAAGGTAGTCCAAAGATTAAGAACGTACCGGTTATGACGTCCGGTGCGTCACCCTCCTCTCGATGCCTCGCTGCGTAGACCAGTCTAGGCTATCTAGCCTCCGTACCACCTGCACCTCTGCCTGGTGCTCCACGGCCTCTACTAGAGCCATTACCTCCCCTAGCAGGACCACGGCCCTCGTGGGTCGATGACCATCCCTCCTGCTCGAGTACGATTCGATCCCAGATCAGAACCTAGGCGACCTCTGTGGACAATCCCTCACTCGGTGCCCCATTGATCCACACTCAAAGCATCCCCTATTTTTAGTCCAGCATTCTTCCATGTGAGACTTTCCACACCGAGCACATCGTGGCGGCCACTGAGTATTATCATCAGTAGGCCTAGCAGCTTGATTTGGCCTACTATATCTCCCCCGTTTCTGTTGATTTCTGGTAGACCCAGATGATCCAGCATTCTTCTTATTCCATCCCCTGTCCTGATTTCATCTTACCGACTGTTTCACTTTCTCAGCAACCTTGGCCTTTTCCACTAAGACCAAATTCTCTCTCCTTCTATGGAGCAACCTGTAGCCTCAAATCAACCCTTAATCAGTCATCAAATCTAACACACCGTTCATGCTCCGTTGCTATGATGCCCCGAGCGTATCGGCTCAACCTTAAGAATTTTGCCTCATACTTCGATACGGACTTATTTCCCTAAACTAGCCTTAGAAATGCTTTCCGCTGCGCATCAATATAGCTAGACCCAACATATTTCTTCTAATAAGCTGCCTTGAAATAATCCCAAGTGAGATCATCCACTGCAGCACCATTTCGAACCGTGAGCCACCACTGGTATGACTCATCTCGGAGAAGCGACACTACTCCTTTTAGCTTCTCCTCACCTGTCAGCTCCAAATCATCCATGATTCGTTCCGTCGCTTCCAACCAATACTCAGCCGTATTGGGCGCCACACCAGATATTCCTCGAAATACTTTAGCTCCATTGGTGTGGAGTCACTCGACATCTGATTTTTGAGCTCCTGCACTCCCCACCGCTTCAGCCACTCTTTCCAAAGACTCGCAAGATCGCCTACGACATCAAGATCTTCTCCTGCTTGATCCTCGATACTCGACACAAAGAAATGGTGGTGGTGGTATCTCATTCTCGGACCCTGACTGCACCTAACGATTTCGATCTGATTACTTCGCTCTACTATGTCCTCGCACATTCCGACCACGCCCCCTAGTACTCATATCTAAACCACGATTTATCTGCTTAAGAAATTTTTATGAATTAGCTTTTGTTTCACTAATTACCCACGAATAAGTTTTATGTAAAGATATTTGGTAGTGGATCTTTCAATCATCACACAGTTTTCATTTCAATTTCCTACCCTTATTCCACGAGTATGGGTATTCTCGTCATTTCACTACTCGGGGTTATTTTTGTAATTAACCTATTGGGGTATTTTAGTAATAAAATAGGGTTAATTCGAAAACCTTTACAAATCGTAGATATTTCAAAAATTCAGGAATCGGGGGTATTTTGGTAATTTCATAAGCTAGGGGTATTTTCGTAAAATACTTTTTTAAAAAAATATCGTTTCAGGTGATTTTACAAAATAAGAGTGTTTTGAAAAATTTCGCTTCGAGGGTACTTCGGTAATTTTCCATACTGAGGGTATTTTGGTAATTTTTTTTACAAGTCAGGGGTAATTTGGTCTTTTTTTCAACTCAAGGGTATTTTGGTCATTTTCTTAAATCAAGGTTACTGTGGCAATTTCAAAACCAAGGTTTAATTTTTTAGAGTGTCACAAAATAGGATGGCTCCCTTTCGGGTTTTAGTTATTAAGTTTAGCCTGTGAATAAGTCCTCTTAGCTAGGGTGAACCGTCACTACGCACCAAGTAGGATTCGAGTGGAGAGGAGGTGAGTCACTAGGGCTGCTTAAATACCAAGCTCCCCCTGAATCCACTCCTAGACATGTGCACAACGGTTGCCACACCCTTAGCTTAGTGACGTACTCACAGGTTTGTTTAGCGGATCTTTAAGTCTTATGTAATTGTATTGGAGTAAGCTATTCTTAGGGTCCAATAATTCCTAATATACTAATCTATGATCTCAAAATACTCATTTCCCCCACATATAATTTAGATAACAGTCAGAAGCACTTACCTGGGTGGATTGGTGCCGGAGACTCGGTGCCATGCTGTTCAACCCATGTGCCTTTTCCACAAAACTTTTCAATGTCCCAATTTAAAACATTTTGGGCCCGAGCCCAAAGCTGAGCTTTTGAACTTGGCACTGATACCAAAATTGTAACACCCCAAACCCGGTCAGCACACCACAACCGGATCTGGCATGCCACGGAGTGATAACCCTTTTTTTTACAAGCGAAAGTTTATCAGATAATTCTCTTGGGAAACCCTTTTTGTAGTACGAAAAGTTTAGAATTCCTTGCTTGAAGTCTATTTATTGTTGCAAGTTTTAGAAAACATTCAAGTTATCCTTGTTATCATATTTTAAGTGGTGTTACCTGATGGCAACGCTTTAAAGAAAAACGAAGGAGTTATAGTTTTGAAAACATTACTTTTTTTAGGTTATTTTAACAAAACATATATCTAACATAGTCAAAAGAATAGCAAATGATAAAACCCAAAATAAAACTTATCGGCCTTATTACAAAACCCAAAACCAAAATTTAAAGAAAATTAATAAAATTGAAATAGTAACAAAAGGAATCAAAATCCAATGAACATGCATGGTCACCGAGTCCTCCGGCCCATCTCCGTAATCTATTCATCTGCAAAATATAAGGGAAGGGGTGAGTCACCAAGACTTAGTGTGTAAATCCCCAACCCGATGGAAAAGCACTTACACAAATAATGACTAGTATATGCACATCATGCAATCCCAAGTCCTAACCATCCGATCTCTTTTATCTACCCCGTATGGTCAAAACCACTGGTGGTAAAACCATGGTGACCGTAGTCACAATTATATACATCGGTGTGGCCAAAATCACTGGTGACCATAGTCACAAATCAAGTGATGGGGCCAACCCATCTGTGGTCAAAACCACTGATGACAATCCCATAAATAATCTCGTGGGGCCAACCCACTGTGGTACCAAACCACTAGGACGAGTCACAAGTTCATATGTGGTCAAAACCACTGGTGGTCAAAACCACTGGGACTTAGTCACGAAATATAATATCAAGACGGGGCCAACCCGTCATGTGGTCAAAACCACTGGTGACAGTCCAAAAGAAATCATTCCCCCTCCTCTCATCAAACCCATCATCATGTTCATAACATACGTGTCATAGTATCGAATGATCATGCAACTAACATATAACATAACATCGCATGGATCATGCGAGATGTATACCGTAAATCACATAATGGGACTTACCGGTTTCTAAGCTCATGTCCAAAAGCATAATCACCGATTCAATAGTTATAACGGTAACACAATAAGCATATTATACTAATAGAAGTGTGTGTTGTTACACACCGTTACTAACGCAATCACTAAACTCAAGACCCGATCCATCAGACTAGATCCCTTTGCCCCTACATTTGGCCAACACTTAGGTTATTACCAAAAGCCATTCGGCTATACCAATAAATCCTGAAGGGTGTGATAACGCATAACTAACACAATCCTTACCTTTCTGCCTTACAAATGCTAACCCTAACATAAGACATGCGAGACTGATCCTCCCCCTACAATCGGCCAATCATCAACTCTAAATCTCAATAGCCTTCGACTTTTGAATGATTAAGAAATGGGTATTGAGATGTTAAAGCCTTACCTAGATCGGCCACCAAATCCCAGAGATTCGGCTACACACCTTCCTACAGTCGGTTTAAACATTCCATTAGAGTTTTAATGGCCATTCGGCCATAACATGAATCTCGAAACCAAGAAGTTGTCGCACCCTTACGCTACAACTGATTCGATCTCTACTCACCAAGGGTCGGCACACGTCAACAAGAAGAATTAGATTCGGCTTTTAATCCCAAAGATCCTAGGGGAAATCGATTTCCATCAAAGGTTAGGAATCATGTTAAAAAATGCCAGAATTCAGCTTTTGTCCCCATATGAGTCGACAGAGAAAAGAGAAAGGGAATAACAGAGATTCAGCCAAGAACACCTACCCTCTTCAAATCCGATTAGAGAAGAACCCGAAGAAGATCCACTCTTGGTTGATATTCGGCCAAAATAGCACTAGAAGAAAGAAGGGAAATTTAGCCAAGAGGAGATTCGGCTATGGTTGATAGAAGGGAAACAAATGGGATTCGGCTTAAGTGAAAAGAAAAGAATGAAAAAAAGAAAATATGGAAAGGGAGAGGGAAGATTTGGCTTTTGAAGATAGTAGTGAAGAAGAAAATCAAATAGAACAAATTTCGGTACAATGAAAAGGGTTTTGAGAGAATGAAAAGAAAAGTGGACTAAGATGGTTTCGGTTCAAAGAAGAAAAGAGAGAAGAGCACCTAAGGTTCGGGTTTTAGCACAAAACGGAAAGAGGGGAAAAACCATCTAAGCTACCCGAAAATGTATCCACACTTAGCTTATGGAGATTCGGCACACCTAGCTTCCCAAATCGTCTACACCTCCTCCCCTAAAGTCCAAAATTCAGCCAACTCTTCAAGACTCCCACTTCTAGCCGTCCCCCTCATCTTGCCTTGAATTCTTCCTATCCACTCATTCAAACAAGTTTGAATGAGTCCTACACCTATCACCTGAATTTAGCCTAATCCAAATACCTCCAATAGAGTCCTACCTGAGCACACCTCCGCTTTTCGTGGCATCAAAATAAATAAGGAGAAAGGATTTCTGACTCGAACCAAGGTCCTCCTTGCTCTCTGTGGCATCACCTCCCTTGTAACTTAAGTGGCGCCTCCCTGCCACTTTACCAAGGCACTTCTTGTGTCCAAATCCTCCAATAAATTCTTTTAACCCCTAATTCTTCTAGCTCCTTCTTCTTAAGTGCTAAAACAAAGTTTTTAGCCATGACCTGGGACTAACCCAAGGTCATGCCTAGACCCCAAAACATATCAAACCAACACAGCATACTTACCAACACATGCAACCTCATGCAAAATGCAGAGACCCCGTTTTAAGGATGTTACACCGAAGTAGGCTTTAAGCCCAATATCATATTTGTGGCAACGGCCATTTAAATAGTTGTGGTAGAACCACCGATCTAGATTTTGGGCAATGGCCATTGTGACAGAGTAACCTATCTAGAATTCTGGCATTAAGCCTTTCTTCTCTTCATCATTGATCCCAACCCATGCAATCATGTTTATGCATTTCAAAATATTCGTAGAGTATATCATATTATAGTTTATAGATTTCGGCCCATTAAAACACATTTCATATATAACCCATTTATCAATTATCACATGTGGACGAAATTCTCAATTATCACATATGGCCCAATTTGTCAAATAACATATATGGCCCAAATTTTCCAAATAACACATATGGCCCAAATTTACCAAATAACGCATATGGCCCAAATCTTCCAAATATCACATATGGCCCAATTTGTCAAATAACACATATGGCCCAAATTTGCTAAATAACATATATGGCCCAAATTTTCCAAATATCACATATGGCCCAATTTGCCAAATAACACATATGGCCCAAATTTTCCAAATAACACATATGACCCAAATTTATCAAATACCACATATGGCCCAAATTTGCCAAATAACACATATGGCCCAAATTTATCAAATATCACATATGGCCCAAATTTGCCAAATAACACATATGGCCTAAATTTATCACTTATTATCGTTTTAACCATTAAGGGCAATTTTCAAAATGTCACGATCTTACTACCGATTTTGAGATTTTAACACTAAGTGTCAATAATGTCATATTTTCTAATTTCACCAACTTTGCGATTTTTAATCCAACTTTAACCATTGTATAGTCATCTAGCCCATGAGATATAGTGTGAGATTACACACCTAATTACGGTGAGAACTACACTCTCCCGCTCGTCGATATTTAAACACACATTACGAAGGATTAGAACACTAAAATTTGATATTAAACTATTCTAATATTGAACGATCTAAATCTTACCCTCGGAATCTCGAATAACCACTATTTGTGATTTATCTCCAAACAAAGTTTCTATACCCCGAGTAAATAGTGGTTCGGGAGTACGTGCGACTTTGAATATTTGATTTTCACGGATGAAGGTCCACAACCTGGTGGAAAATCTCAGATTCCCGAAACAGTCCTTCTCTTAAACTTAGGGGGATTAATAGAACCACCCCTCTTTCGAGTACTATTTACTGCCCTTTTCGTCCCTATTTTGATTGCCTCTAATGACAAAAGATCATTAGTCTTAATAATAAACTATCAAAATTTGACTAAAAATTTTAAAGAGTGGGATTAACTTACCACAAATACCCTCGTTCCACAATATGTCAATCGAGCGATAACTTCTCCTTAATACCATAAATCTGATTTCAACGATCCATGATCTTTACGAATACTTGAGTTTCGACCCTTTACTAAGTTTCGATTGATTAAAGTTTGAGTAGAAGAGAAGAAAAAAATAGATGCTTATGGAGAATAGAAGATTCGGCTATGCAAAAACAAAGGAGAGGAAAAATTGATTCGGCTATGGTGAATGGTTACCAATATTCGGCCATGAAGGAAAAGAGAATAAGAAGGAGAGAAAATAATGAAGATAAAACAAAAGAACTTTGGGATCAAAAGTGTAATTGGTAATGATGAGGGAAAAGAGAAGAAAAGAAATGGTCTAAAATGGTTATATGGTTTCTAACACAAAGAAGAGAGAAAAGACTTGATGATAATAATCAAACTAAGACCAAAATGGTCAAAAAGGGAGAAATGGTAAAAAGATGCAATTGTTTCCTTAAGGCTTAAGGTATATTCGGCTAGGAAGAGAGCAAATTTTGAAAGAAAAATTGATAAGAAAACACCAATTGGCCAAAAAGAAAATGCTCATCCAACACCCAAACCTACCAAGCCAACAACAAAAATCCGGCCATCCCCCCTAGCCCTCTATGCCGTCCACATACATGGTCAATATGCCATTAAAAAGCTTCCAAAACATCTTCCCTTAATCCAAGCCTTATGTCCCCTTATCATACCAAAATTTCTTGATTCCATACCTTAAGTTAGTACTTACCTTATTCCCTTAGTCTACTTTCCATAAATGAAAAAGTCCATCCTTACCATAAGTATTGCTTAACCGACACTTGCCAAACAAGTGAAAAAAATAAAAATCATCTAATTGCTATCCAAGGGATTCGAACATCTCCCCTCATGCAACTACTCATGCGCCAACACCACCTTGCCAATTACTCATCTTATGCTAATTTTTAGACACTTAAATTAAGTATTAGGGTCACTTGATCCACTTCAATAAATTCCCAATACTAAAAATTATGCAATACCCAAATAATTCTATGCCCTTTTCAAAGCTATAATAAACTCGAAAAAGAAGGAAAGAAAATTTTCATTTATAAGCTAAACACCAAAACATACAATATATCGATACTCAGATTTTTAGGGTGTTACAAGAAATGTCAGCAAAGCTTTAATTATTTGAAAGCATTGTTAACAGAGGCACCTGTGTTAGTTCAACCATAGTCTGATAAAGAATTTGGGGTTTATAGTGATACTTCGTTGAATGGTTTGGGTTGTATTTTAATGTAAAAGGGCAAAGTGATAGTGTATCCTTCTAGACAGTTAAAAGCGCATGAAAAGAATTATCCGACTCATGATTTAGAGCTTGTAGTGATTGTATTGGCCTTGAAGATTTGGTGACACCATTTGTACGGAGAAAAAATTCATATCTTCACAGATCATAAAAGCTTGAAGTATTTGATGTCGCAAAAAGATTTGAATTTGAGATAGCGCAGATGGCTTGAGTTATTAAAAGATTACTACTTGATTATTGATTATCATCTAGGAAAGGCTAATGTTGTTGCTGATGCATTGAGTAAAGAATCTTTATTTGCTTTACGAGCTTTGAACACGTGGTTAACGTTGATTGGTGATGGTTCAATTTTAGCTAAATTAAAAGCTAGACCGACGTTTCTATAACAGATTTGTAAAGCTCAGAAATGTGATGATGGTTTGATAGCCAAACGGAAATAGGGTTGTACTTCAAAGGCAGAATTTGTGTTTTGAGAAATGCTAATCTCGTTTAGAAAATTTTGCAGGAAGCTCACAGTAGTAGCTTGTCTATCCATCCTAGTAGAAACAAAATGTATAGTGATTTGAAACAAATGTACTGGTGGCTAGGTATGAAACGAGATATTTTTGAGTTCATATCGAGATGTTTAGTTTGTCAGCAAGTTAAAGCTAAACATCATGTACTTTCACTTTGCTACAGCCAGTGATGCTTCCAGAGTGGAAATGAGAGCGTGTCACGATGGATTTCATATCGGGATTACCTCTATCACCGATAAAGAAAGATGTTATATGGGTCATTTTTGATCATTTGACGAAGTCTGCGCATTTCATTCCAGTGTGTACGATTTTTCACTCGAGAGATTAGTAGAGCTATATGTGGCTGAGATTGTTAGATTGCACGATGTGCCAGTTTCTATTATTTCTGATAGAGATCCACGGTTTACGTCTCGATTCTGGAGCAAGTTACAAAAAGCTCTAGGTACTTGATTGCATTTTAGTACTGCATTTCACCATCAGACTGTAACACCCCAAACCCAGCCCAAAACACCACGGCCGAATTCGAAATGCTACTAGGAAAAATGTTTGAAGAAAATTTGATTTAAGGGTGAAAACACATTTTGAGTTTAAAATATTTTCCTTAATTTTATAAAAGATAACATGTCTATAATATGTTCGTCATTTTGAAAATAAGTTGCCGAGGGTAATGAAAAACTTTGAAGGCTGTGTGCAGTTTAAAACCATTGTACGTTTGGAAACTCAAGAGAAATCGAGTTGTTATAAGTATCCGGGTTTTAAAACTTTAATGTAAGTCTTTAAATTGTAAGTTGTTTCCAAAACGGTTTCCAATTAATAACCGATAGTCAATCTAACTAAACATAGTAAAGATCCCCAAATATTTAAAATGGCCTTATTACATGAAAGAGAAATTAACCCAAAAGCAATTAAAAATCCAAGTGCATAAGGAATTAAACAACTTCTGCATGGCCACCCTGAATCTACTCCAGTCCGGTCCATATATCACGTATCACTTGCATTGTTTAAGAAAATAGGGTGACTCGAACAGACTTAGTGTGCAATTATTCCACATGCTTCCCAAATGGGCTTGGCCCAAAACCACACAATCCACAAACCACACATGATGATGCAAAATGTTACCCACCCCAACCTAATATCCATCCGCTACACACCCCCGTATCCTGCCACACACACCAGGGGATTACTAAATCGACCCTCTATCCACTACACACCTCTTTGGCATTCAAGCTGATCAAAGCTAATATAACATGGCCTAGCCACCGATCACCATGTGACCAAATATAACGTGGCCTAGCCATCGATCACCATGTGATAAAATCTTGATATCCACAATGTGACCCATGGTCATCATCAAACCACGATGAAGCACAAAGCTAACATCATCCCTCGATGTGGCACATAGTCGACATCAAGTCATGATATGGCACATAGCCAATCATCACCACGTACATAAATGTACACCCTGTCCTTCTTTTAACATATATATAGCAATCCCATGCATATGCAATATGTTATAATGATATGATAGAATAATGCATGATCATAATAGGTAGACTTATGGCATGATCACAATATCCATAGTAATCAACCACAAATTCACCTTAGATAGGGTACTAACTTAGCTACCGAAATATCCAATTAAGGGTAACAATTCCCCCACAACCACTGTACTGGTTATCACACACATAGCACATATAATTAATTGACTAACAGTAAACAACGAATTAACCACACACCTGATAACTCGAAGTACTAGACTTTCGATTTCCCTAATGTCCTCACTCGAAGAGATTACAGCGATCTGCTTGTCTCTTTTCGATATGGCCCACACCTCGTTGGCCAAGCCCAAACAGCAAAAACTGAACGTTTCTTGAACTTAGGGGTAGGGACCACGTGTCCAACCCCTTCCTCCATTTTGGCTAGTACTCAGTTCCATGAAGCAAAGTCTTGGTCAGAAGACCCGGTTAACACATTAAATCAAGTAATAGCGACGACCATAAAATACTAAGAATAGAATACTCACCAAATTGATGTAACTCGAAAGGTCTACACTTGAACTAAAAGATCGTCGAAGTACCTACATAACCCATATTAGATTTGGCCTAACATCTTGTGGTCCAAACGGAGTGGCCTTCGGCCGAATGAAAGTTATAATCCCCCTTACCTTGGTTAATCGAAACCAACGGATCCCTACTACCCCTCACCACGCTAGCTACAAACAAAGAAACAAGAATCAAGCCCTTCACATGTTCAGCCAACACTTAAGAACAAAGTTAGGCTTTTTGGTTACGGCAAATCAAAGAGAGAAAAGAGAAGATTCATGAAGAAGAGGACCCCCTTACCGCTAACACCAAGACCCGATTGAGAGGGATTGATAGGAGATGAGTGACGACACTCCCTCTAGAGATTATCAACCAAAAGAGCCACCACCTGAAAGGAGTATTCGGCTTGGAAAGAATGGGAACCGAAAACTTCAGATATGGAATGAAAGACAAGGTTTGGCCTTAGAGTAAATAGGAAAGAAGGGAAAACAAAGAGGTTTCCAAAAGAAGGGTGTGATGTTTGCAGTTGAAATGTTTTGGAGAAAGAGTAGAGAGAAAAAAGAAGATAGAGCAAGAAAGCATAAATGGTCACCTCAGTTTCGGCTTGTGATCATAGGAAAAAGGAGAAAAGAAATGAATGGCTTTTTAACTAACACCACACGACAAAGAGACTAAAGAAGAGAGAAAAAAAAACAACACAAATGCATCCACCCCCAAGCTACAAGCACACCCAAATTCGGCACCTAAGACCCCCCTAAACCAACTGAATGCCTAGCCACCCTATCACCCACAAATTCGGTTAACACACTCTCTCACCTCACCCCCACTCCTTCCCTTAATTCTCTCCTTAAACCCCTCTCTTCCACAATTTCAAATTCGTTTGAATAATTCAAACTCCATGCACCACTCTCCACCACCCATTCAAAAACCTTGACCAAGTCTCCCCCCAGAGTTTGCTTGTCGTCCAACACTTCCCTCTCCCTGACGCAAAATGCAAAATAAAACAAGGCTACCTTGCAGCTGATGTGATTCAAACCTCTCTCCCCCCTTGACACCCCTTGTGACGCAACACTCCCCCTTGTTCCTAGGCGTTACCCTTGCCAATTCACCACTTCTGTTCTTGTGTCTTAAACTCCACATAAAAACCCTTAAGGCCTATCTTCCCCTAGCTCTCCTCTAAAGGCCCTAAACCAAAAATTTACCTAAGGTCCAAACTTAGTCTCAAGATTTCTCGAAACCCCCAAACACATACAAACAGCATATAGAGCACACCACCACATAAATATAACTTAAAAAGAATGCAAAACCCCTAAACCCTGGATGTTACAGTTCTACCCCCCTTAAAAATAATTTCAGCCTCAAAATTATCTGATCAAAATAAGTGAGGGTATTGCTGTCGCATAGCTTCTTCCAAATCCCACGAAGCTTCTTCTGAACCATGGTTACGCCACAATACTTTAACTACCGGAACTAATTTCCTTCAAAGTACCTTCATATCTTGCTCCAGAATCTGAATCGGTTCTTCTTTGTAGGACAAATCTGGTCTCAACTCAACTTCCTCAACTGGTACTACGTGAGATGGATCCGATCGATATCGACGTAGCATTGACACGTGGAACACATCATGCATCTGCATCAATTCTGATGGCAATTCCAACTGATAAGCCACTGGCCCTACTCGCTTTAAAACCCTATAAGGTCCTATAAACCTGGGACACAGTTTACCCTTGCCCAAATCTCATCACCTTCTTCCACGGTGAAACTTTCAGGAATACATTATCTCCCACAACAAATTCTATCTCTTTTCGCTTAAGATCCGCATACGAATTCTGTCTGCCAGATGCTTCTTTCAACCGTGCTCAGATTACCTTAACCTTTTCCTTTGATTCTGCCACTATCTTTGGACCCAAAACATGATGTTCACGTAATTCTATCCAACATGTAGGAGTCTAACACTTCCGCCCATACAGTGCTTCATACGGCGCCATCGGAATACCTGCTTGGTAACTGTTATTGTATGTAAACTCTGCCAAAGGCAAGAATTCTTCCCAGCTACCCTGAAGTCGATAATGCAACCCCTCAACATATACTCCAACAACTGAATTACCCTTTCAGACTGGCCGTCTGACTGTGGATGAAATGCCGTACTAAAGTCCAACCTGGTACCCAAAGCCTGATGCAATGCCCTCCAAAACCTCGACGTAAATCTAGGGTCCCTATCCAATATGATCGACACCGGCACTCCATACAGTCTCACAATTTCTGCTACATACAACTTCGCTAATCTTTGCAGAGAGTAATCAACCCGAACAGGTATGAAATGCGCAGACTTTGTCAACCGATCCACAATCACCCATACCGAGTCCTTCTTAGAAGGCGTAAGAGGAAGCCCACTAACGAAATCCATTATGATTCTCTCCCATTTTCATTTCAGAATCTTCACTGGTTGCAAGAACTCGAAGGTACTTGGTGTTCGACTTTGACCCACGACACGCCAAGCACTTCCCACAAATTTCAGAACTTCTCGCTTCAATCCGGGCCATCAAAACTATTCCCGTAGATCCTTATACAACTTACTTCCTCTAGGATGCATAGCGTAAGGGCTACTATACGAGTCCCGAAGAATCTTCTGCCTCAATTCCACATCTATCGGCATACACACCCTACCACAGAAACACAAGACTCCGTCACTGTTCACACTATAATCCACTAACTCCCCACTCTGAACTTGCTGAAGTCGAGTACCCAAAACCTTATCCACCAACTGTTTCTCTCTTACCTGACTTAACCACGTCGACTTCACCTGTAGTTCTGCGAACAAACTCCCGTTGTCGTAGAGACTAAGATGTGCAAACATAGCCCTCAAATCCGATACCACTTTCTGACTTAATGCATCTGCCACCACATTTGCTTGACCCGGGTGGTACTCAATCGAACAGTCGTAATTCTTTAATAGCTCTACCCACCTTTGTTGTCTCAAGTTCAGCTCCTTCTGAGTCAACAGATACTTCAAGCTCTTATGGTTCGTATATATCACCGACTTCTCTCCATACAGATAATGCCTCCACACTTTCAAAGTGAAAACTACTGCTGCCAACTCCAGATCTTGCGTCAGATAGTTAACTTTATGCGGTATCAGCTGTCGAGACGCATAAGCAACCACCTTCCCTTCCTGCATTAGTACACATCCTAATCCTGTGTGAAAAGCATCAAAATACACCACAAAGTCTTTCCCCGCCACCGGCTGGATCAAAACCGAGGCTTCTGTGAAAACTCTCTTTAGCTTCTCGAAGCTCTCCTGCTACTTATCTGACCACACAAAAGGTACCTCCTTTCTCAACAGCTTAGTCAAAGGTGCCGCTATCAAAGAAAAACCCTCGAAAAACCTCCTATAGTACCTTGCTAGCCCCAAGAAACTGCGAATTTTAGCTACCGACTTAGGTGGTTTCCACTCCAGTACTGCCTCAACCTTTCGGGGATCCACCCTTATTCCTTCCGCGGATACCACGTGACCCAGAAAAGCAACTTCACTCAACCAGAATTCGCACTTGCTAAACTTGGCATACAACTTCTTTCCCTTAAAATTCTCAACACCACCCGAAGATTGCATCATGCTCCTCCTCCGACTTGGAATACACCAGGATGTTGTCTATGAACACCACAACGACATTACCAGGAATTCGTAGCGATCGTATTGAGTCCGAAACACCGTCTTATGGATATCAGCCTCCTTCACCTTAAGCTGGTGATACCTCGACCTCAAATCTATCTTTGAAAAGATCGCAGCTCCTTTAAGCTGGTCAAACAAGTCGTCTATCCTCGACTGCGGGTACTTGTTCTTGATCGTCAGTTTATTCAACTTGCAGTAATCTATGCACATATGCATAGACCCATCATTCTTCTTTATGAACAACACCGGTGCTCCCCACGGAGACACACTGGGTCAAATAAACCCACGATCTAGCAACTCTTGGATTTGGGCTTTTAGCTTAACCAACTCTTTTGGTGCCATCCTATAAGGAGCGATGGACACTGGCGCTGTTCCTGGCAACAGGCAATTCCAAACTCCACCTCCCGATCCGGAGGTAACCCTAGGAGTTCTTCTGAAAAAATATCCACAAACTCTTTTACTGTCTTGACCTCCCCCACAGCTGCCTCCTTAGCATCCAAGGCACTAACCAACGTCAGAAAAGTTGAACACCCCTTCTTCACCATCTTCACCACCTTAAGAGCAGACACTACGTTAGACAGGTAGTCTCTCCTCTCACCTATCACTGCAACCTTATAATTCTTGGGAGTCCTTATTGACATGTGCTTAGCCGCACAGTCCAGATTCGCACAATACCTTACTAACCAATCCATCCCTAGGATCAGGTCAAATTCCCCGAACAGCAGCTCCATCAAGTTAGATGGGAATACCACCCCCTGAACCTCTAAAGGCACATTTCTAAAGAGTTTATCTACTGCCACAGATTTCCCTAAAGGACTAAGTACAATCATCTTCCTAGGGACAGTCTTAGAGTTCACATTCAAGGTTCCAGACACCATGCTAGCAATGTACAAATACGTTGACCCAACATCAATTAAAGTAATAAAGGGTAATCCATAAATAAGGAACGTACCCGTAATAACATCTGGTGCATCCCCTTCCTCACGACGTCTGGCTGCATACACTAACCCTGGCTGCCTCCCATTTGAGCTCCCAGCACCTCTACCCGGTGCTCCACGACCTCGGCCAAAACCATTTCCTCCACAGTTCGGGCCACGACCTCTCGACATCTGTGAACCACCCCTTCCTGGCTGCACATACCCTTGACCCACTGACTGAGCCCTATCCGCATTCTGAAGACAATTCTTCACTAAGTGAATCTTGGACCCACACCTGAAACACTCCCTAATCCATCCCCAGTACTCGCCTATGTGAGTCCTCCCACACTGGGCACATGGACGGACCTGATTCCCAGTAGCCGGCATAACAGCATGAGTAGAATTATCCACCCTAGGCTTTTTCTGGAAACCTCTCGAAGACCCTGATGATCCAAAACCCCTCTTGTTCTGACCTCTGTATCTATCTCTATTTTGCCTTTCGGTTCGTTTAACTTCTTCGGCGATCCGAGATTTCTCCACCAAAGTGGCAAAGTCCCTCTCACGCTGAGAAGCTATCAACACCAGCAGTTCATCTCGGAGCCCATCCTCAAACCTCATGTAGCGCTCGTAATCAATAGCAAAAATCCCCCTGGCATACCGACTTAACCTCAGGAATTCTGCCTCATATTCTGCTACTGACTTACCCCCTTGCACCAGATTCAAAAACACCTTCCTCTGTGCATCCACGTAACTAGCTCCGACATACTTCCCCTCAAACTTTACCTTAAAGTAACTCCAATCCACTCGGTCTGCTGGAGTACCCTCTTTGACGGTAAGCAACCACTGATAGGCCTCATCCCGTAGTAGAGATATAGCACCTTCAGCTTTTCCTCAGCAGTGCAGTCCAAATCATCCATGATCCTCTCGACTGCCTCCAACCAATACTCGCCACATTCAGAGCTACCCCCGAGACACCTCTAAATATCTCAGCTCCATTCGTTGGAAGTCTCTCAAAAATAGACTTCGAGCCCCAATACCCACATTCGCTCCCGCAACTCTTTCCAAAACACGCAGCATCGTCTAAGATACTGTGTCATCTCCACCCGTCTGATCTTGAAACTCAGCTTCTATCGCAAGCGACATCGTTTCATTCCCCGATTCTTGACCAGACCCAATTGGTTTCGATATTGACATTCTGCCCCTAGTACGTCCACGCATACTATGACCTCGTCCCCTAGAACTCATATTTATCACTGCGTTTTAATCTGTTTAAGAAATTTTATTCATTAACTTATTGTTCCACTGATTACCCACAAGTAATTTTATGTAAAGACATTTAATAGTAGTTTTTTCAGCCATTCAAAGTTTTTGTCTCAAGTCCTCCATCCTATCTCAGAGAATCACATTCATTCATTAACACTATCCACTACACATGTTCACCACTTTGAGCATTTTTGTCTGTTCCCAACCCTGAGGTATTTTCGTAATTTGTCCTATAGGGGTATTTTGGTAATTAATAAAATTTTTTGAAATAAGGGTAATTTGATTATTTTACAAAATTAGGTATTCGGTCCCTTTCGGGTTTTAGTTATAGATTTGGCCCATTAACAAGTCCTCACGGTTAAGGTGAACAATCACTGCGCACTAGGTAAGATTCCAGAAAAGAGGTGGTGAGTCGCTAGGACTGCTTAAATACCAAGCTCGTTTGAAATCCATGCCTAGACATGCGTATGCTTATTACCACACCTAAACTATGAGACTTATTCCTGGGTTTGGTGAAATGAGTTAAGTCTTATGAAATTTAATGTTGGAGTAAGCTAATCCTAAGGTTCAATAGTTCCTAACTTACCAATCTACGGTCCCATATCACCCTTCATTCTTACATACAAATCACGCAATGGTTTGAAGTACTTACCTGGTGGACATCGGGCCGGAGACTGAGGTGCCATGCCAGAAAAACCTGATCAGCTTGTAAAAATACATGTTTTAGTAAAACCCATCTTCGAAAGACGTTTTAGGCCCAAAATCCCTTAAAGTCGAGTTTAGAACCTGGCTCTGATACCAAACTGTAACACCCAAACCCAGCCCAAAACACCACGGTCAAATTCGAAATGCTACTAGGAAAAATGTTTGAAGAAAATTTGATTAAAGGGTGAAAACATGTTTTGAGTTTAAAATATTTTCCTTAATTTTATAAAAGATAACGGGTCTATAATATGTTCGTCGTTTTGAAAACAAGTTGTCGAGGGTAATGAAAAAACATTGAAGGTTGTGTGCGTTTAAAACCATTGCACGTTTGGAAACTCAAGAGAAATCGAGTTGTTATAAGTATCCAGGTTTTAAAACTTTAATGTAAGTCTTTAACTTGTAAGATGTTTCCAAAACGGTTTCCAATTAATAACCGATAGTCAATCTAACTAAACATAGTAAAGATCCCCAAATATTTAAAATGGCCTTATTACATGAAAGAGAAATTAACCCAAAAGCAATTAAAAATTCGAGTGCATAAGGAATTAAAACAACTTTTGCATGGCCACCCCTAATCTACTCTAGCCCAGTCCATATATCACGTATCACCTGCATTGTTTAATTAAATAGGGTGAGTCAAACAGACTCAAAGTGCAGTTATGCCACATGCTTCCCAAATGAGCTTGGCCCAAAACCACAAAATCCACAAACCACACATGATGATGCAAAATGTTGCCCACCCCAACCTAATATCCATCCGCTACACACCCACGTATCCTGCCACACACACTAGGGGATTACTAAATTGACCCTCCATCCGCTACACACCTCTTTGGCAATCAAGCTGCTCAAAGCTATTATAACGTAGCCTAGCCACCGATCACTGTGTGACCAAATATAATGTGGCCTAGCCACCGATCACCATGTGACCAAATCTCGATATCCACGATGTGACCCATGGTCATCATCAAACCACGATGAAGCACAAAGCTAACATCATCCCTCGATGTGGCACATAGCTGACATCAAGTCATGATATGGCACATAGCAAATCATCACCATGTACATAAATGTACACCCTGTCCTTCTTTACACATATATATACCGATCCCATGCATATGCAACATGTTATAATGATATGATAGAATAATGCATGATCATAATAGGTAGACTTACGGCATGATCACAAATATCCACAGTAATCAGCCACAATTTCACTTTAGATAGGGTACTAACCTGGCTACTGAAATATCCAATTAAGGGTAACAATTCCCCCACAACCACTGTACCGGTTATCACACACATAGCACATATAATTAATTGACTAACAAGAAACAACGAATTAACCACTCACTTGATAACCCGAAGTACTAGACTTCCTATTTCCCTAACGTCCTCACTCGAAGAGACAACAACGATCTGCTTGTCTCTTTTTGATGCTGGCCCACACCCTGGTGGCCAATCCCGAACAGCAGAAACCGAACATTTCTTAAACATAGGGGTAGGGACCACGTGTCCAACCCCTTCCTCCACTTGGTTGGTACTCGGTTCCATGAAACAAAGTCTTGGTCAGAAGACCCGGTTAACACATTAAATTAAATAATAGCGACGACCATAAAATACTAAGAATAGAATACTCCTTACCAAAATTGACAGAACCCGGAAGGTCTACACTCGAACTAAAAGATCGTCGAAGTACCTACATAACCCATATTAGATTCGGCCTAACATCTTGTGGTCCAAACGAAATGGCCTTCGACTGAATGAAAGTTATAATCCCCCTTACCTTGGTTAAACGAAACCAACGGATCCCTACTACCCCTCACCACGCTGGCTACAAACAAAGAAACAAGAATCAAGCCCTTCACATGTTCGGCCAACACTTAAGAACAAAGTTAGGCTTTTTGGTTACGGTAAATCAAAGAGAGAAAAGAGAAGATTCATGAAGAAGAGGACCCCCTTACTGCTAACACCAAGACCCGATTGAGAGGGATTGATAGGAGATGAGTGACGGCACTCCCTCTAGAGATTATCAACCGAAAGAGCCACCACCCGAAAGGAGTATTCGGCTTTGAAAGAATGGGAACCGAACTTCAGATATGGAATGAAAGACAAGGTTCAGCTTAGAGAGTAAGTAGAAAAGAAGGGAAAACAAAGAGGTTGCCAAAAGAAGGGTGTGATGTTTGCAGTTGAAATGTTTTGGAGAAAGAGTAGAGAGAAAAAAGAAGATGGAGCAAGAATACATAAATGGTCACCTCAGTTTCGGCTTGTGATCATAGGAAAAAGGAGAAAAGAAATGAATGGCTTTTTAACTAACACCCCCACGGCAAAGAAACTAAAGAAGAGAGAAAAAAAATAACAACACAAATGCATCCACCCCCAAGCTACAAGCACACCCAAATTCGGCACCTAAGACCCCCTAAACCAAACGAATGCCTAGCCACCCTGTCACCCACAAATTTGGTTAACACACTCTCTCACCTCACCCCCACTCCTTCGCTTAATTCTCTCCTTAAATCCCTCTCTTCCACAACTTCAAATTCGTTTGAATAATTCAAACTCCATGCACCACTCTCCACAACCCATTCAAAAACCTTGACCAAGTCTCCCCAGAGTTTGCTTGCCGTCCAACACTTCCCTCTCCCTGACGGAAAATACAAAATAAAACAAGGCTACCTTACAGCTGATGTGATTTGAACCTCTCTCCCCCCTTGACACCCCTTGTGACGCAACACTCCCCCTTGCTCCTAGGCGTTACCCTTGCCAATTCACCACTTCTCTTCTTGTGTCTTAAACTCCACATAAAAACCCTTAAGGCCTATCTTCCCCTAGCTTTCCCTAAAGGCCCTAAACCAAAAATTTACCTAAGGTCAAAACTTAGTCTCAAGATTTCCTGAAACCCCCAAACACATACAAACAACATATAGAGCACACCACCACATAAATATAACTTAAGAAGAATGCAAAACCCCTAAACCCTGGATGTTACACAGACCGATGGTCATTCCGAGTGAGTAATTCATATACTCAAGGATATGCTTCGATTTTGTGTTCTAGAGTTTGAAGGTAACTAGGAGAGATTTTTACCGTTAGTTGAATTTGCGTACAATAGTAATTATCAATCGAGCATTAAAATGGCACCGTATGAAGCTTTGTATGGTCAGAAGTGTCGAACTCCGTTATACTGGACTGAGCTCAGTGAGAAAAAGTTTTTTGGGGTTGATTTGATGCAAGAAACCACAGAAAAGGTTAAAGTGATACGAGATAGTTTGAAAGCAACTTCGGATCGACAAAAATCATATGCAAATTTGAAAAGGAAAGACATTGAATTTCAAGTCGGCAATAAAGTCTTTTTGAAAGTATCGCCCTGGAAAAAAGTTCTTCGATTTGGTTAGAAAGGCGTAGTCTGTGGTTTATCAGGCTGTATGAAATCATTGAGAGAATCGAGTCGGTCGCTTATAGATTAGCCTTGCCGCCAAAGTTAGAAAATACTCACAATGTATTCCATGTATCTATGTTATGACAGTATCGATCAGATCATTCACACATGATTTCACCTATTCATTAATGATTAAATTAATAAATAATGAGCTTTTTTTTTTTAGAAATGCAATAAGGTGGCATGATTTGATTGCAAAATGCCTATGCTAATGTGATGTTTTGTTTTATGCAATACTATCTATATAATTTATTACGTTGTTATGTTGAACATGTTTTTATTGAGTTGTGGCCTTAATTTATTCCATTTTAGTCTATAAATTATTTTCAAGTTTATTACAATACATATTTTGAAATTAATTCTTACATTTATTTTATTATTTTCGCTATTCTACTCTTATATTTGTCATTTATTTTATTATTTTCGTTGTTATGGAGATCAATATTTTATTAAAATATTAACATGAATTTTCAATATTTTGACTAAAAATATTAATTTATTACATGATTAAATACTCTCTTTTGACTAATAATATATATTTAATACTAATTAATGTATATGTTTAATAATATTGAAAATTATAATGTTTGATTTTAATATTTAATATTTTTAAATGAATGCAAAACTTAAAATAAATTTTTATCAATATAATAATATTTACCATTAATTAAATTTATTTTTATATAAAAATCAAATTACTTATCTTTTTAACAAAAAAAAAAAAGATTTAAAAGCTTTTTCAAATTAAAAGTAATTTTTGTTAACCATCAAATTATAACCCATTCTTATCCTAAATAAAGAAAAATATAAGCATATAAAATGGATTTATCGTACTAGTATATTTTTTAAAAATTGATCGCTGTATGACTTTCTCCGACCAGATATTAGATGACGAACTCACCTAATTAATCCCCAAAATGAGTAACCACAAATTGAATGGAGCGCTTTCAAGGTTCAAGCACATGGACAAGTTTAAATTTTTAAATTAAAAGAGTATAATTAAAGGGTTAAAATTTAAAGTTAAAAATTAAAGATGATAAACATAACTTATATAAACATTTAAAGAAAACATTGGATCATAACTTACATAATACATAAATATATATCATATCTATGGACTTATATAACTTAAATAACTTACATAAATATATATTATATCTATGGACTTACATAACCTGACATAACTTACATAATTTACAAAACGTACATAAATATATATCATATCATAACTTACATAACTTACATAGTTTACACCCATTAGATACTTGATACTTGATATGTATTATCTATTTTAGTACAATGACATGATTTAAATCAATTGAGAACAATTAAGTGACCGTAATTTATTGTCAACTTTAGACTTCAAGAACTACGAAATGGATAAGAGTTGGATGAATTTGTCAAGGGTAAGCAATGACTATCGAAATGGAGTACAAACTTGTCTAAATTTAGCATTTCAAAATGCAAGCCAAGAGAATATGATTCTTTGCCCATGTAAGAAGTGTGGCAACATCAATTGGCATTTTCGTGAAGTTGTCTACGAACATCTAATTATTGATGGCTTTATTCGAGGGTATAAAAAATGGATTTTCCATGGTGAATGTACACCTAGTAGAACCTCTTCAATGATTAATCTGGCTTATCCTCATAGTGCTTACCATCAATCTGTTAGAGAAGATGACAAGGAAGGTATGTTGCGGGATGCATTTAATATACATAGTCATGGTTTGCAATCGTTTCCACCTGACTTTATTCCATCCAATGATTGTAAACATCAGGTGGAATAAAGATACTAGACAACAATTGATAAAGTGCCAAATGGAGAAGCGGTGAAGTTCTACAAGTTACTTAATGAAATGAATGAAGAACTTTACTTGAAAGATATTGGACAACAATTGATAGACGAGCTGTATGTATTTTCTTCTAGAGTGAAACAAGTTTTTTACTCGAAAGATCCAACTAATGACGGTTGGTACGTTGTACTCGTAACACCCCTAGAGACTTGTTTGACATGGGCAATGGAAGTAGAGATGACATCGACGAAAGATCATAAACTTTACCTTTTCCAGAAAAAAACTTAAATAAAAATATCCCTAGTACTAGTACACAATTTCAATGGGTCTATAGGGCCTAGTATAATTGGGCCTAGTTGAATTGGGCCTTGGGCATGGGAGCATTTAAAATTTAGAGAACAACATAACGGCACAATTTTATGTTAGATCTATTGGGTGAGTGATTTTGGAAGGTTATGGGGCTTCTAGGAAGTCTTGGGTTCAAGCCATGTCATTTGGAAAAAAATTATTCTTAGAATTAGGGGAACCTTGACTCTTGGTATTAATCCTTTTAAGTGGTTGTGATTAAAAAAAGACACAAAAAGAGCCTGTGGTGGAGTGGTTGTGGCATCACAGGTGTGGCAAGGAAGACAAAGGTTCAAGTCTTAGTGCATGCAAAAAGGGATTATTTATTTTGCTCATGAGTGGATAAGAATTGGTGTTGGATTCGAACTCTGTGTTGGAGAGTTTGAATGAATCAATTGAGGTATTTAAGGAGTGGATCATGGAGGAAATCAAGGAGAGGGAGATGGAGATTTTTAAGGAGTTGAAGGCTTGAGGAGTTGGTGGCGAAATGGGGTATTTGATCTTAAAAATTCGGCCAAAGGGGGTTTGGGGTATATTTTGGACTTTGATGAGTTTTTCTTTTCTTTTCTTTTTTGGTCAGTTCGGTTACCAAAACTGAAGTTCCTTTTTGGTCTTTTCTGTGTTGCTGAATTTGTGCAAAAGTGACCTCTCGTGCATTCTTTTTTGCTTGGTTTCACCCTGCTTTCTTGTTAGCCAATTTTGCGTTACCGTTTAGGCAACTTTCGTACCATTTCTATCTATTTCTCCTTGGGTTGATTGCATCTTCCTCTATTTTTCTTCCTTGTGCCAAAAAGTGATCTTCTATTCTCTTCATCTCTTCTACCTTCTTCTCCAATCGCATTCGTTCCTTAATTAGAAGGGTTCAACTTGGGGGTTTATTTTGATTGTTTGGATTGCACTTTCATTTTCATCTTCTCTTTTTCGTGGGTAAGTGTAAGTATTAATGACTCTTTTTATTTAGGAATCTTTGTTACGGGTACTATTTACTTTCTCTTCTACCGAATCTCCCCCTCTTCTCATATTTTGATATTGGTTAATTCCTAGGTCCTCTCGAGGATTGATAGAGGGACAATCGACTTGAAGTAATCAACATTCCACTCTTATTTCTTCACGAAGGTGAGCATTCTTGCCTTGTTGGTTGGGACCGAATACTCTTGATGGCTTGTAAACGGTCAAGTGTGGTTTTAATCACAAGGTTATTCGTTTCTCTTAATAAGGCTTGATGTAATGCAGAATCCGTCAAGGGGTTTAACCTTGCTAATGATAAGAGAGGGTTTAACAAGGTTCGATCGATTAAGGTAAGTGATATTATGGTTTTGGCTTTTAGTTGGAAAAAGAGGATAATTGTATAGATCAAATGGCTAACTGTTAGTATTAAATGTTATAGGTTCGGTGCTAGAGAATTGTAGGGCGCTTCGTAACATGTGTGTACTCACACCATTCCTACTGTAGATGGCAAATGTCGAAATGTCAAAAATACGGCAATGGCTACCATACGAGTGCACGAACGCTCGTGTAGGGAAGTCGATTCAACGACAGAGGTCACCATAAGCGTCTTCGTGCTCTTGGGCCATTACGGGCCTCGTTTGGCTGAAATGGGCCGTGTAGGCCTAACGGGCTTGTAGGCCCCACACAATTTAAATTTGCGAAAAGTGGTAGAAATGAAGTTGGGCTATAACGTTCAGATAGCCGTGATTGAAAATGGGCTACACGAGAGTGTGGGCCCACCTCGAGTATTGGGCTTTAGGCCCAAATACACTATTTAGATGATATATGTTATCTGTTTCACTCGAGACGACTGTAAACCTTTGGGCAAGGTTGTAAAATTATAGAAATGCCCCTAGAGGGTAAAATAACCGTAATGCCCTTGGAGGGTAAAATGACCGTTATGCCCCTAAAGGGCAAAAAGACTAAAATGCCCCTACATGTTATATGCTTGTTATTGTATGCCATTTATGGTATTTCTGCATTCATGTGATATTATGCTGCATGGGGGATGGGATTATTGATTTGAAGGAAGTATATGGTTTGTTAGGGTCACAAAGTCGCTTGACAACTGTGGATCCACCGATGGCTTTAAGCCGATTATGTGACTGGTAGCTCTACTGTAATATTGGTTAGTGCCGCAACCTGTGCTACATAAGGAGTGTAGGGATGGGTGGGTTGATTAAATCCCCATAGGAATGTAGGGTTGGACAAGAGACGGAGTGTAGGGTTGGAATGGGCATTAGTTCATTGCAAACACTTATTCTGTTATTGAGATGGGCTTAGGCCCAGATAGATGTGATCTGTGACATTTGATATGGGCTAAGGCCCAACAGAGGCTATTATGGGCTAAGGCCCAAATGCCACCATTACTGTAATTGGCTTAGGCCCGGATTGATGTGATGCATGTTTTTATCGATGAGGGTTGTATACACTGAGTTTTCGTAAACTCACCCCCTCTTTTTAATTTTTCAGGTAATCCTCAGTAAGCGGTTCGACGTACGGGAGGACTCGGAGGTGGCCACACTACGGGCATCTTTAAATTTTAGTTTTTATGTTACCTTACTAAAATCGCTTTCTTATTGGGTTGTAATAAGGCCGCTTTTAATTTTTGGTTTTTATTTGGGATATTTATCTATGATGTTTTATAACTATTAAAAGTAGATCACTATTTTCCTAAACAAAACTATTTTCAAAACATCATGTTTTCGCAACTCAATTATTCTTAAATTAAGCTTCTGCAACAATAAGGTTTTGAAGGTAATAAATTTTTAATAAACCTCAAAAAAAAATAATAAACCGATGTAACTGGGTTTTTACTCAAGCTTTTAATTAAGAAGGGTTTTCAATGAAAATACGATTTTCAAAAAACACTTCAATGTGGCACGCCAGATTTGGGCCTAACTTCTGGGCTGGGTTTGGGGTGTTACAATGTGGATAAAGATATTTATGAATTATGGTGTAGTAAGGTTTTACGATTTTTTAATTATATATAATATTATAATTTAAATCTTAGTCTTGTTAAATATTTCAACTATTTTATATGTACTATTCTTGTTGTAATTAGTTACCAAAATTTTAACTATTTTATGTGTATTGTAAAAAAAATGCCTAGAAGAAGATTGCGAGATCTAATTATTGTTCAGAATACTCCAAATTTAGAAGAAACAAATAGTTAATAACAGACTGCTATTGGATCTTCGAATGTCACGAATACACCTGACGAACATGTAGAAATTCAAAATAATGTTAACTTTAATTTACATACGTGTTGACTTTTATTATTGATTTCTTTTTCAAATTCTTATATTATAATATACTATTTTTCAACTGAAAGTGGTGGGATGCGCAAAGCTCGAGGACGTCGCTACTAAAAGATTTATACGAGTTAAATCCTGTCGAGCGTGTTAAAGTATCTAGAAACAGTCATGGTCAGCCTGTTGGATTAGAAGCTTGACTTTTAGCAGGACATTTGGGCATTATAGCACGAAATGCCAATATGTTGCCTATCAACTATGAGTCAAGGCATCAAATGCCTGATAGTAACAAAAATCAAGCTCTCGATAATATTAAGGTAACAAAACGTAAATGTAATTTATAATACTTTGGTTTAAGTTTCATTTATATTTACTTTCTAAACATGTGGTTTTTGGAGGAGAGATTTGCTTTAGAGGTCTCAGATAATTATGTCAAGAAGGCATTGGGAAAAAAAATGGAGAGACCATAAAAGCACTTTAAAGAATGTAACGCCCCGACTTTTGGGCCTAGAAGAAATGGGCTTCACGTATCGGAGGGACTGGAATTTAGCTGTGCAAGTGAATAACACAACTGACTGTCTACTTTAGTGGTTAAGTGATTTAGCAGTGTTTGGGAGTGGCTGAGAAGTCCTGGGTTCAAACCTGGGCTTTAGCAAAAATTTTGGTTTTAAGTCGATAAAACCCTGGATGCTTAGATGTAGGCCTTTTAAATTATTGTGTTAAAAAATGACCCAAGGAAGCATGTGGTCTAGTTGTTGTGGCGTCATTAAGGTTGCAAGGGAGCCTGGGTTCAAGTCTTGGCTCTTGCAATATATTTTGGTTTTTCTTTTAAAGGAACCTGGACTTTGGCCTTTAGACCTCTTAATTAATTGAAGTTAAAATGTGACACAAGAAGAGCATGTGGCCTAGTGGCAAGTGGCGTGTTGAGTAAATGTGAGGTCTGAGGTTCAAATCCTAGGATAAACATTGGAGAGTTTATTTTGCTACCTGAGCTGGGAAGGTGGAAGAGTTGGATTGAAACACTGCTAATGAGGTGTTTGAATTGGTCATAGAGTGATTTAGGAGAAAATCATGGAGAGAATCAAGGAAATTCAAAGTTGGTGTGTTGTAGCCGAATGAGGACTCTATGAGAGCTTTGGGTTCAGTTTGGGAATCATTTGAGATGCCATTTGAGGAAGGGAAAATGTTGAATGCTCAGTATTCAATTTCGGTAGTCTTTGTTTCGAGAGTGTGGTGCTTTTCTTTATTTTACACATTTTTCCTTGGCCGAATAGGTATTTTCTTTTGGGTTCTATTTGTTTTCTCAACTCTCCCTTTTGTGGTAAGCCGAATCTTGCTCTTCTCTTTTGGCCGATTTTTCCTATCAATTGGCTTGTCTTTCGAGCAACTTTATTTTCATTCTCTTCTCTCCTTCTCCTCTCATTATCCTAACCGAATTCACTTTCCGTTCCTCCCTTTTCATTTACCTTTCTTCCTCTTTTCGTCCCATTTTCATTTTCTTCATAGTGGCCGAATATTACCTTTCTCCTTTCTCATCCCTTATTCTTTCTTTGGGTTTCGAGTTGGATAATTGTTTTCTGGTAATTGGCCAAGTATTCCATTACAACTGTTTATCTCTGTTGTTCTGATTGTGGGGATTAGAGCACCATCTCGTGCTTCGGTTTGAGGGTTTGAGGGTGCATTTTTGTGAGTCAATTTCTGCCGCTACTCACTCTTTGTCTACTTTTGGTAAGTTGTTCAATTGGTTCAGGTAATCAAGTCTAAGGTTTTGCGGTTGCAATAAGTTTACATATGGATTTAAGCTATGTGACTAAACAATCCGGCTATAACGCAGATTTTAGACAAGGAGATTGTAGTTAACCTTCATCAGCGTTATTAGGGGGTTAAGTACCTTTATCAATCAAGACAAGTTTTATTACTAATCTAGATAAAAAGTGTTATAACAAATAATATTATGGATCTTGTGCTAAAGAGGACCGATGGTGGTTTATGTTCGAATCTAGGGTTGGAGTGCTTGCGGACTGACTGCACATTTTTGTAAACAGGTGTGTAGCAATACCCTGTGACTGATAATTGGCAAAAGAGCCGAATAGCGTGTGTACACACACACACAACTCCAAGTAGATCGGTAACTGCCGAAAAGCTGAAATATTGGTGAATGATGCCACACGAGTGTGTGATCGCACATGTGGTGGATCGAGCCCACGAATATGGGCGTAAGATGGTTGAGGTCACCATGAGCGTCCTCACAGGCTTAGGCCATTTTTGGGGCCAAATGGACCGAATTAGAACGAGTGGACCCAATGGGCCCGTGGGCCCTACGCAAGTAAATTTTGTGGATGGATAGGAAATAATGAGCCAGCCATGACGATCACATGGCCAAAGGCAATTTTAGGCTAAATGAGCCACACAAGTGTGTGGGCCCACTTAGGCCGAATATTGGGTTTTGGGCCCATTTACACTGTTTTGATGATATATGTTATTTTGTGTCACTCGAGGTGACAGTAGACCTTCAAGATGGTCACTAAATGATTGAAATACCCCTATAGAATAAATTGACCGAAATACCCCTATAGGGTAAAATGACCATTATGCCCCTGAAGGACAAAATGACCAAAATGCCCTTGCATGTTATACGATTGTTATTGTATGCTATTTACAGTATGTCTGCATTCATTTGATATTATGCTGCATGGGGGATAGGATTATGGATTTGGAGGAAGTGTATGATTTGTTAGGGTCGCATGGTCGCTTGACGATTGTGGATCCACCGATGGCTTTAAGCTGATTATGTGATTGGCAGCTCAGCTGCAACATTGGTTAGTGCTGCAACCGGTGCTACATAAGGAGTGTAGGGATAGGTGGTTTGATTAAATCCCCACAGGAGTGCAGGGTTGGGCAGTAGACGAAGTGCAAGGCTAGTTTTAGTATTCATGCATTACATATACTGATTCTGATATTGAGATGGGCTTAGGCCCAGAGAGATGTGCTATGTGACATTGGATATGGGTTAAGGCCCAACTGAGGCTATTATGGGATAAGGCCCAATTGCCACCGTTACTATGTTGGGCTTAGGCCCACATTGATTACTGTAATGGGCTTAGGCCCGGATTGATGTGATGCATGCTTTATGATCGATGAGGGTTGTACACATTGAGTTTTCGTAAACTCACCCCCTCTTTTTAATTTTTCAGGTAATCCTCAGTAAGTGGTTCAACGTACTGGAGGACTCAGAGGTGGCCACATTACGAACAACTTTAAATTTTAGTATTCTATTTTACCTTACTTAAACAATTTTTTTTATTGGGTTGTAATAATGCCTCTTTTAATTTCTGGTTTTGATTTGGGATTTTTAGTTTACTACATTTCCAATCTGATAAAAGTATATCACGGTTTTCTAAAATAATAACTATTTTCAAAACACTATGCTTCTTCAACTTAATCTTTAAATATCACGTTTTCATAAATCGGTTACTTTTAAACTTAGCTTCCGCAACTGGAAAAAATTTTGGGAATAAACTTAATAATTATTCTATGTACCACGTTTAAAAAAAACAAATAAATAAACTAACGTAACTGGGATTTTACATAAGCTTTTAATTAAGAAGGGTTTTCAATGAAAACATGGTTTTCGAAAGACACTTCAATGTGGCATGCCAGATTCGAGCCTAACTTCTGGGTCGAGTTTGAGGTGTTGCAAAGAAAAAATATTTTAAGAAAAATATAAGCCTCGAAGAAAAATTGTTAAAAGTCCAGCTCGGAATGTTGAGGTACCAATGGGAAGATGCGGTTGGATCCTGGAATTCAAAAAAAGGAGAGGTATTACGTACTTCCAAACTCTTATAATGTAACACCCCTTACCCGTGTCCTATGGCAGGACCGGATGCGAGGCATTACCATGCTTAACCTTACTGGAACGTATAGTAACTGGCTATAACATTTCGTTCAAACCCATTTCTTGCTCATTCTTGGCCTACACGGCCCTAAACATACCTCCGAGTGGTTTCGAGATTTAACCGAGGACTTTTATGAACTTGGAAAACTTTTCGTCAAAACAGGGGCTACACGCCCGTGTTGAACTAGAGGCACGCCCGTGTACCCCTAAAACATGCCCGTGTCTTCCACCCGTGGTCGACATTGACTAATTTCACACGGCCTTGACATGCCTGCATGCCAAACCTTTTCATTCTGACTTATCGACATGACCTATACACACGCCCGTGTGCTTCAATTGTGTGGCAACTTAAAGTTCAAATACAAGGTACATACCTCACACAGCCTGGGCATACACCCATGTGCTAGCCGTGCCTCCCACACGATCTAGACACACGCCCGTGTGTCTACCCTTGTGGACAATTAGTGGGCTATCTACCAAGCCATTTTTCCACCCCACATCGCACACACACAACTCCAATTAAAATCATTCCAATTTAACAGATGAGCAATTAAAATCTCTAGAAATTTTAGAAAATGAGACATACACAAGAGCATACACTTCATGAAATTTACCTTCATTGAGCAAAGGTATTTGCCAAGTATTGGCCTAACTCAAGACCATTTACAAAATGACTTTAGTATCATACTTAGCCAACACTTTGGCTAACAATTACAACTTAACAAAATACTCGAGTCCTATACATGCCATACTCAAAATAAGTCTAAATTACTATACCAAAGTGATGTTGATAGTGAGATTTCGAGCTTTGATGTCCAACGATCCTCGAGCTAACTCGGTGAAACTACAAGGAAAAGGGAAGAGAGAGGGGTAAGCATATAGCTTAGTAATTTTTCATGAAACTCTAGGATGACAATTTACTCAAACTATAATCATTCATATCATGAAACAATGGCGACATAGCACCAATGAATAAAATGTACTTACTCGTACTTATTCACACTTATTCTTACTTACTCTTACTCATCTCATGTTAATATGATCTGGTAACTTTTACTTAATCAAGATACTTGTAACACTGATTCATGTAGTTTAGCACATTTGCTAACATAACCATATACTCACATCTTTATCATTCATACCAGGAACATCACTCAAGGCCATCCATAAATAGTCTTGGATCTAGGCCTACTCACTTACTTGACTCCTTTGCTTATGAATAATTTGGATCATCATGAATCATTCAAGCTTAACATACATAAGATTTGATGCCAATACCATATCCCAGATATCATCTTACATGGGATCATTCTTTAGTGTCGACGTCATATCCCAAATATGGTCTTATACTGAATCTCATAACTCAATGTCGATGCCATGTCCCAGACATGGTCTTGTACGAGATCATACTTAGATGTCAATGCCATATCCCGGATATGGTCTTACACGAGATCATTCTTTGGTGCTGAAGCCATATCCCAGATATGGTCTTGTACGGGACTTTTCCTTTCTCATATGCATACTTAGATATTATACTTATTCCGGAACTATAACTGAAACTACAATTTAGCCTGTTCTCATCGTTTACTCATCAAGACTTTATAACTCGATTTAATTCACAATAACATACCTTAACATAATAATGAACGATTTCAAATATCGAACATTATGAAATACCAATTTCATACAAACTTACCTCGAATCTCAAAATGTGTCTCGATGCTCGATTTAGTCTTCAACTTTGTTCTTGCCTCAGTTTCGATCCGGGCTTCGTGTTTCTTGATCTATAATAATAAATTTCTCTTGTTAAACACATTCATTGACTAAATCGACTCATAACCCATATTTGGAAAAATTACGATTTTGCTCTTAAACTTTCACATAATTACACTTTCACCCCTAGGCTCGTAAAATGATTTTCATTCAACTTTCTTGCATTTCAAGCCTAGCCGAATCATTTTCTCAACTATAGCAACATTAAATTTCCCCTATTTCACTCATGTATGACCATTTCTATAACTTTACAAATTGGTCCCTTTTCATGCATCTTTCATGAAAATCACTTAGAAAAAGATGTTTATCATACATCAAACTTTCATATTCTTCCATAAAACATCAAAATACATGTATTTCATACATGGGTAAATTTTTGAACATAAACCCTAGCTCAACATATGGCTAGAAATAGATAAACCGAGCTATAAAGGTTTCAAAAATACGAAGAACATTAAAAACGGGGCTAGGATGCACTTAATTTTAGCTTGAAAATGAACAAAATCCTAGCTATGGAGTCCTTGCAAATTTTGGCACCATGGGGAAAAAGATGGACATGATTTTTGGCTTATTTTCCCATTTTATTCTTTAATTAACCGAATGACCAAAATGCCATGCCCTTAATGACCCATTCTTAATATTTTTCCTTCCCATGTACTTTTTTTTCCATCATCACATATAATGGTCTAATTGCTAAATAAGAACCTCGAGGATTTTTTATAATTTTATTTCATACTTGAACCTTCTAGAATCTCACGTTTTCTATTCTTTGCAATTTAGTCCTAATGGTCAATTTATTCACTAATTAATAAAATTTTTTCATGTGACTTTCACACAATCATGTAAATACCTTATAAACCTTGTAAAATCATTTAAACACATATTTTCTACTTCATATTTGTGGTCTCGCACCACTATTCTGACTAAGCCCTAAATTGGGCTGTTACATATAATTATTTCAGTTTATAGTATTTACTATATAAGTAATAATAATTTCATAATGTAGGATCGTGAGTGAGTTGGAATAACAAGCAGGCAAAAATAAAAATTCACGCACACAGTAGGTGTAACACCCCTAAACCGTAACCATCGCTGGTTTAGGGTTAAGAGGCATTATCAGACAATCAGAAACTTTTATGGATATTTCATAATAAAATTCAATGAATCAAATCAAAGTGTCCCTTAAATAGGTCAACGAGACCATAATCATGCTTTAGAACAGGGTCGGGACTAAACCGAACACATACAGAATTTCTCAGAAATTTGAAAGTTTTTCTAAGTTACAGAGGTCACACGCCCGTGTGGGCAGGTCGTGTGCCTCAGACGGCCTCAAACACGCCCATGTGCCCAAGCCTTGTCAAAACAGGGCATACATATAACTTGACCACATAGTATGGGACACCCCCGTGCGCCCCACTAGTGGTGGAGCCTGACTTACACCATACGGCTAGTCACACGCCCGTGTGTCTAGCCCGTGGTCAAGCGTGACTTGTTTTGAATTGCAACCTCGAAGGACACAGTCGAGCCACACGCCCGTGTGCTCAATCGTGTGGGCAATTATAGGCCATTTACAAGGCCAAATTGCCACCGACACATGGGTCATTCCTACAAACACAATTAAGCACCAATTGAAGCATCATAGGCAATTAATACATACCAAAATGTACATCATTTCCAACCATTCAAGAGCCTAAGAATCATACCAACTTATAAAGCAATTGGTTCTACATAACCTCAATCATTTCAAGATAGAATCCATCACATAATTATCATTAGCAATGTACTAGCTATGCATCAATAAGTTCACCATTCATGTAACCATTTCATTTTCCATCAAGCTAAATCAAAACTAGCATCATGAAACTTATCTAGTCATTCAGAATCACAAACATATATTTAGCCATATCACATGGCCATTTACACATACCAAACATAACCCAAAGTAACTAGCCTATACATGCCATATTTCACTATATACACATTTTCAAAATACCAGAAAATGATTGAGTAGTGTGATAATGATCCTCGACAGTCCCCGAGCCTTTAATAGCTTTGATGATCTATAAAACAGAGCAAACACACACAAAGTAAGCTTCCAAAAGCTTAGTAAGTCATATACAAATAAAATTAGCATAAAATGCAAAAAGTCACATTGTTACAACTTAGCATAAAACTTAGCATAAACTTACTTTGGATTTGGAATAAACGATCGATTTCGTCTACTCGATCACTTTAGACTTTCCGCGATCTAAATTTGTTTTCTTCGGTTCTTGATCTATACATATTCAAATTTAATCCATTTATTCACCAAATTACTCAATTCAATCCAAAAACACATATTTAGGGCAATTTACAAATTAGCCCTCATATTTTCACATTTTGACATTTTAGTCCCTATTTCACAAAATCACAAAATACACAAAATTTCAATACACCAATGCCAAGCTAAATTTTACTCATGTTCATATGAGTCCATACATTTCATTTATTTTGTAATTTAGTCCCTCAAAATATTATTCTTTCAATTTAATCCAAATTACTCAAAATCATCAAAACTCCAAAGACAAACAATGTTATTCTATCACATATAATTCATATTTCACCATCGAACATACAAAAACTCACATGTTCATCAATGGTACATTACAAAATATTCATCTATTTACAAAATTGAAGCATGGGTTTTGAAGTATACAAAGCAACGATTGCAAAGAACGTAGAAATTATTAAAAACTGAAAACAAAACATACCTTGATCAAGCTTTAAAAATAGCCAAATGCCCTAGCTAATTTTCTTTCCCCTTTTTCTTTGAACATTCGGTCATAAGCCAAAAAGATGAACATGGCTTTTTTTTTTTTTGTTTAATTATAACATATATTATTATTTTTATTTACTAAATTAACCTTTTACTAAACATATAAACATATAAACATTAAGGGCATACTTGTCCTTTGCCATCCACTAACTAATAAAGTGGCTAAATTTCATCTTAAGGCCTTTCCATTTATAAAGACACATCAATTCGGCCATTATTAAAATAGAAGGCTACTTTTACATTTTATGCGAATTAGCCCTTTTCTCAAATTAAGCACATAATTAATCAAATTAAATTACAAAAAATTCACACATACTAATTCACATACTCTGAGACACAAAAAAAAAATAATATTAAGACTCGATTTTGGTCTCAAAACCCTTTATTTGACTAGGGTTTAAACCGAATCATTACAATGAGGTCAAAAGTTTTGCTTACGTAGCTGAGGCCGAGGTATTTTGAATTTGTTAATTGTGTCAAATATTAATTAATTTCTATTAAATTATATTTTTACTACTATATTGTAGGAACTCTCGTTTGGTCAAAAAGTTGGACGCCTTCAGCTTTTTGACATTGCACATAGGAAGAAATATGGATCTCCTATGACTTCTAAAGTTAGAGAAATTATGGTATTTTTACTTAATAAAATTTGATTTATTTTAAATATTTTTAATGTTTAATTATAATGGTTTAATTCGTTGTTAGTAGTTCTAAATAATAGTAAGTTATGTTGCATTTGTTTTTATTATATATTTCGTTTCTAACTCTTTGATTGATTTATTAGGAGAAACTAAAGGATAAAAAGGTGGAGTATGAAGCGGTTACTTCGAGTGATAGTTCTGTTAATCTTGACGACATTGATTAACAGAATTATTACTGAAGTTTTGGGTCCTGAAAGTTATGGTCGGGTTCGATTTCAAGGATATGGCGTTAACCCAACCAAATATTTTGGATCCAGTTTGCAACAATACATGCCTTAGGGGAGTCAGGCTCAAGCTGAAGTTTTGAGGTTAAAAGACCAGATGACTCAGATACAAGCGAGCACAGTTGAGCAAATTGCTTAACTTAAAGCAAAGGCAGTATCGAGAGAAGTTGAGGTTCAAAGAAAATATGAAGAACTCCAACTATAACTTAAAGTGGAGGCAGTAGCGAGGGAAGCAGAGGTAGCAGCGAGGGAAGCAGAGTAGAGCAGAAAGTATGAAGCACTCCAGCTACAGCATCAAAATATGATGAAAATGTTTCAGCAGTCGCAAGATCCGCCATCTTAGACATTTTCTTATTGTAAGAATATTTTTAACATTGTAACTTTTAACATTATTATAAGAATATTTTGAATTATACTTCATTTATTAATTTATATCATATATCTTTCATTGAATTTGAAGTATCATTCAGATTTGTTATTTTTTGGTTGGATTTCATGCTATAGGAAGGGTTGTATATGGATGAAAATGGGATGTTGCAAATATACCAAAGTTAGTGGCATTTTTCTAAAAAATGCCGCTAAAGAATGGTACTTTTAGCTGTGTTTGTTATAAAAGTGTCGCTAAAGGTACTGTTCTTTAGTGGCGTTTTTGAAAAAAAATGCCACTAAAAGCCATGCTCGATAGCGGCATTTGTTTGTGAAACGCTGCTAAAGGTCATGTTCTTTAACGATATTTGTGATAAAAGCGCCGCTAAAGGTCATGTTCTTTAGCGGCATTTGTGATAAAAGCGCCTCTAAAGGCCATGTTCTATAGCGGCGTTTGTGGAAAAGCGCCGCTAAAGGTCATGTTCTTTAGCAGTGTTTGTGGGCAAAGCGCCGCTAAAGGTCATGTTCTTTAGCGGCGATTGTGGGCAAAACACAGCTAAAGGTCATGTTCTTTAGTGGCATTTGTGGGTAAAGCACTGATAAAGGTCATGTTCTTTAGTGGCATTTTTTTCACATAAACACTGCAAAATTTAGTGGCATCGTCTATAGCGGCATTTTTTGCAGCGCCTGTAAAAATGTCGCAAATAGTTTTAGCGGCGGTTACAAAAATGCCACTAAAAGTCTGTTTTACTACAGTGAACATTTAAAATCATACCTCATCAAGGCATTTTTCAAGCATTTATACTCCACAAATCAATTAACCATTTGAGCAACTATATAACCATAACCATGTTCATACCAAACATACCAAAATAAGCCATCACTCATGGCTATAAATACAAACCAAAACATATACATTTACAAGCCATATCTCATGGCTATAATCACAACCAAAATACCACATCTAACCTATACATGCCATATACCATAAATGTACAATTCAAAAGTACCAACTTAGATGTTTGATAGTGCGATAATGTTCCCGACGACTCCTAGATCCGAGCTAGCTTTGATTCACTATAAAACATAGAAAAATGACACGAAGTAAGCTTCATAGCTTAGAAAGCTTGTATGTGAATAACTTATTTCATCGAATAAATGCAAATCAACCAATTACACATGAAAAACCATATACACATTAACTACAAACCTTTCTTATGTCTTAAAACATGATCAAATACAAACTCATCAAACTTTCACTATTTAATACTCGAACAGGTTCTCTACGTACATGTATTGCCTCATACTAACCTGTTTCTCAACCGCATCATTTGTTTACCCGTTGAACCATTCAGAATAGATATCAGATACTCAGGAGTCTCATACGATAAGTACCTATTCCATGGCCCGTAGCCAAATCAAGGTAACTTATCTGAAGAACTATTATCATGGCCCGAAGCCAAATCATCCGATATGCATGGCCCGAAGCCAAATAGGTAAAATACGCACCCGAAGTGCTAATATCATGGCCCGAAGCCAACTCAACATATCACTTACTGACATGTCAATAGTATCCAAAACTATTCTTAATGTTCAATCAAGCTTTCACACTTTTCTTTTCTATCATCGAATGCATCTGTAAAGTCATTTTTATAATTCATAAATTATCCATATCGAACTTACCTCGTATTCAGAATTGACGGATCGGGTCGACTATTCGATAACCTTGCTTTTCCCCCGATCTAAATCTGAATTCTTTCTTTCTTGATATATATGAATTCAAAATTAACTTATTTATTCATCTACTCATTCAATTAATCCAAAAATACACATTTGGACATTTTTACACATTAGCCCCTAAACTTTTGCATTTAATCAATTTAGTCTTTATTTCACAGATACACAAAATTCACACAATTCAACAAAGCCCATGCTTGGTCGAATTATATATAGGTCCCTAGCAGTCCAAAACTTTCATTTATTTCATATTTCAACCACACAGTTTGTACATTTCACAATTTAATCCCTATTATGCATTTTCATCAAAAATCAATTAACAAAACATGAAAAACTATCATCAAGCTTTCATATTTCAACATTAAACATCAAAGAACACATAGATTCAACAATGGAAACTCTTAAAATCTTTAACAGTTTTGAAATTAAAGGTACGGGCTAGTTAGATTGAGCTGCAACGATTACAAAAACATAGAAATAATTAAAAACGGGACAAAAATCATACCTAAATGGACAATAAAAGCTTGCCGAATGAAAAACCCTAAATAGCTTGTTTTTTTACTCCAATCTTTGGTGGAGAACACTTTTTGGGGAAGATAAGAAAATTTTTGTTTTATTTAATTAACCTTTATTTACTAAATAACAAAATTAACCTTAAAAATTATCACAAATTTAAAAATTACCAGGCCATTATCATCCACTAACATATTAATGGGCTATTTACCACATAATGACCTCCACTTTAAGGTTTCATAGCTATTAGAAACCTTTACCTAATAGAACTCAAGTTTTACACTTTACGCGATTTAGTCCTTTTTATCAAATTAAGCATTCAATCGATAAAATTAGCTCACGAAATTTTCACACATATCAAATAACATGCTGTAAATACCAAAAATAATATTAAAATAATTTTCCTACATCAGATTTATGGTTTCAAAACCACTATTTCAATTTAGTTAAAATCGAGCTGTTACATTTGAAGTTATTCACAAAATGCTTGTAGGTACATGTTTGGGATGGTGAAGGAAATGGCTTGAATTTGGCCAATTGCATGTCTACACGGCCTGATACATAGGCGTGTGACTCAGACGTGTATGAAACACGGCCATGCGACATGGCCATGTGTCCCCTGTAGGTTTTAAGGTTTACAAGTCAGGCAGGTACACGGCCTAGCACACAGCCTGGCACACGAGCGTGTGTGGCCATTTCGGGAGTTACACGACTTGGCACACAGGCGTGTGGCTTGGCCGTGTGATCCAACTTTGAAAGTTACATGGGCAAGGACATGGGCTAGGGCACAACCGTGTGTCCATATTTTGATTGTTACACAGCCTAAGACATGGGCGTGTGTCTCAGCCGGGTGAGTCACACGGCCGTGTGACTCCTATAGTTAAATTTTTCCAAATTTTTTCAATTTAGTCCCGATTTGGTTTTAAAGTGTTTTTAAGACCTCAAAGGCTCTATTAAGGGACTATGTGCATGTAGATGAATGGATTATGTTATGCTTATATTAATGTTTGGAAATGTATGTTTTACGTTATTTTTCCT
Source organism: Gossypium rotundifolium (assembly GCA_025506655.1). Classification (NCBI taxonomy): domain Eukaryota; kingdom Viridiplantae; phylum Streptophyta; class Magnoliopsida; order Malvales; family Malvaceae; genus Gossypium; species Gossypium rotundifolium. The sequence goes on along the minus strand of CP106724.1, from coordinate 95,055,287 downwards.
GGTAATGCTCCATAAACCTATTCTGGTGATGAATACAGGTTAAGGGTGTTACACATACCATGGCTAGCCATGGAATTTTGATTCTAAATATTAGTAAACCCCTTTCGAGGTGTCACCTGTAGGACCAATATACCGTTTACATGGTGTCTCCCTAAAAGACCAGTAAATAATCATTCCACAATGGCTGCAAACTCCCTTGAATCCCTTATCAATCAACCCATTCCTCTATATGCCAAATTTCCTATCTTCAACTAACCCATCAAAGTAACTCCCTCTATACTTCACATTTTACAAACATGCATTTTACGCATAACGTTACACTTATCACTATAACATATAGTACGCCACTTAACAATATGTCAATACAAAACCACATTTGGCATCTAGAGAACATGCTTGCAAGCATCCATATATTTTTGTAACTCTATGCATGCATAGCAGACTCATTCACCAGAATCACATGCAACCATAGGATTCAAATAAAACTCAAAACAGACATAGCCACAGACCATACAATAAACAAAACATCCATCAATCACTCATAAGTAAAGTACAAAACCTTACCTTAAACACTTTTCCTCACCATCTTAGCTTGTCCAAATGCTAGAGCCTCCTTCATCCTATAAGTTAAGCATGAAAATCCATACACCAATTAAACCGAAGGTATTTAACTTAGAAACCCAGAATCCAATCTTATATAGGAGCTCTTTCAAAGACTAAAAAATCCTTACTTCTCTTTACTCAATTTCACGAACATAGAAATATGGAAAGCCTTACTAGTTTATCGAATTCAATACATTCTAGAATTAAACCTTACGATCACCGCCCTATATAGGACTCTCCCTAACTTCCTCTTGTTTGGAGCAACCAAAGAAGACAATGCAGATTGGAAGGAAATATAAATCAAATTGAGAAGAATTTCCTCTGCTGAATAAGGCTTTTCACATATATATACCCCTTTTTACGCACAATCTAAAGCCCCAAATGACCATTCATCGGTCATTATTTTGCCTCCCACTAAGGAACCAGTTGATTTCATTTTAACTGAACTAGAATTAAAACTCAACTAATTCACAATCAGCCAAAAAAATTTCCCAAGTTTTCTAGTAAAGCCCAATAACTTACTATTTTATTCAATTAACTCCCAACTTTCCTTTAAATTCGAGATTTAAATGAAAATCGGTTGTGACATTATAATTCAAAAAACCATACTTCTCAAAGATGAACTTTTAAGGGTTCTAATATAATGTAAGGTTCGACATTACTCAAGAAAAGAATGATTAGGCCCAAAATATCTATTTAAAAAGAAAACATTTCTATTGAAGAATTTTACATTAGCGCTTTTCATATTCAAAACTTTTTCTTTTCTTTTCCCATCTTTTTCTCTCTTTTTTATCTTAAAGATAAGTTGGGTTTCTTTACTTTCTCGTGCAAGGAATTATCTTTAACAATATCGGTTTATGGTTTATGGTTTGTAGTGTAGGGATAAAGAACACAAGATTTTTTCTCCATGATGACTGGAACACAAAAATGTATAGAGTTTTAGCACCTTTTAAGCTTTAATTCATGAAGTTCGTAGTAAATTTTTGTCGATATTCAAACTTTAATTATAAAAATAATTAATTTTCACTTAAATTATTAATATATTGAATTTTAATTATTTTTATAATAATTTTTTTCACAAATTTGGTTTATTTTCGACAATTTTGTATAAAAGGTAAAAATTGGCTTGGCAGACACCTCGAAAAAGCTTGAACTGTAACAGTCTGGTTAATACCCTAGTCAAAATAGTGGTTTCAAGACCACATATCCGAGTTAAACAATATTTTAATATTATTTTTTGTGTCTACAGTGTGTGATAAAACATGTGTGAAAGTTTCGTGAATTAATTTGGTTGTCTGTGTGCTTAATTTGAGAAAAGGACTGAATTGCATAAAAGGTAAAAGTGGCAATTCATATGTTAATGTGTTAAATTGACATGGCTTATTAAAGGAGAAGTCCTTAAATGGATATTATATTTTTTTTATGCTAGTGGACATTTATGTCCATATTTTACATGATTTTTATATGGTTTAATAAAGGTTAAAGTTGTAAAATGATCAATAAGTTATATTAAAATAAAACAAACATAAAACAAGCCATTATTGTCTTTGTCTTTGCCAAAATTGAAAGAAAAGAAAAGAAAAAGAGATAGCTAGGTATTCGGCCTTTGTTCATCTTGATTGAGGTATGTTTTGGTTTCGGTTTTTGATAATTTCTACGTTTTCGTAATCGTTGCTTCGAGTACTATAAAACCCATGTCTTAATTTTGTGAATTGATGATGATTTTGAAATGTGCCATTGATGAATTCATGAGCTTTTTGATGATCGTTGATGAAAAATGAAACATATGTGTTAGATTAACATGTTTTGTCTTTGGATTTTTGGTGTATTTGAGTAATTTGGGCTAAATTGTGAAAATAATATTTTGAAGGACTAAAATATGAAATAAATGAACAATATGGGTTTCTAGGGACCTATAGAGAATTCGGCTAAGTATGGGTTATATTGAATTATGTGTATTTTGTGATTTTATGAAATAAGGACTAAAATGTAAAAATGTGAAAATATGAGGGCTAATTTGTAAATTTCTCTCAATGTGTGTCTATGGATTGAATTGAATGGAATGGTGAATAAAAGGGTTAATTCTGAATATTTTTAGATCAAGAACCGAGGAAAACAGATTTAGATCGCGAGAAAGCGAAAATAACCGAGTAGCCGTTTTCGTTCGATAAACTAAATTCGAGGTAAACTTTATGCAAATAAACTTATCTGTATTGAATTGAATATATGTATTCATATGTCTATCGATGAAAATGAATGAGTATGAGATGCTAAGTGCGTGAATTCTGAAATAAGTTCGATATAGTGATAAAGCCGAGAAGTCCTGTATGAACCTAGGAATACATAGGTATCTGTTCTATTTTATCATGTAAGACCACGTCCGAGATGTTGGCATTGATTTGAAATTTCATTTAAGACCTCGTTTGGGATGTAGGCATCGATATGGATTATATGTAAAAGACCTCGTTTGGGACGTAGGCATCGATATGGACTTTATGAGTAAGACCATGTCTGGGACATCAGCATCATATTGACTCGTGTAAGACCACGTCTGGGACGTTGGCATCGTTACGATTTGTATGTGTAAGACCCTGTCTGGGACAGTGGCATCGATATACGAGTGCATGTAAGACCTCATCTGGGACGTTGGCATTTTACTATTATTTCGAGCTTTCTAAGTATCCTACTAGGTTCCTAAGGTTCAACGGGCAAGTCTGCAATACGAATGGTATATCCAAGTTATGATCAATTAAGTGAATGAATATCTGATTTAGGTACGTTGAATATGCATTAAGTATGCATATGACTTTGATTTGAAGAAAGGTATGTTTGAATAGGATAATGTGAATGAGATGCATGGAAGATTGTGAATGAGCCATGTGCTTCAAATGGGTTTTGAATGGATAAAAGTGACCAATGTAGTCAATCAAGCATGTACATGATAAATTGTTAAGTGAATGAGATGAGCAAAAGTTTCAAATTGCATTTATGCTTTTTATGCCAAGTTTATTTGTATATGACTTACTAAGCTTTTGAAAGGTTACACTGTGTATGTATTTTCTCTATTTTTTTAGGTCGTCGAAGCTATTGAAGGCTCAGAATTGTCAAGGATCGTCATCACACTACTAAACTTATTTTGGTACCCTTTTGAAAATGTATATGGCTAATTATGGCATGTATAGGCTAGATAGGTGTTTATGTTTATGAAGTGAGTCTGGCCATGTGTATTGGCAAGTTTTTGAGTTGATAAATGTTTGAATGAATAAGTTATGAAGCATATATTTAGTATGTTTTGATGCATATGGAATGGTTAAGTTTTGGTTATGCAAATGGATGATACATGTTTGCAATGAGGTAGGATTTAGTTTGTAATTTGGAATGGATGGATTTGGTATTGGATGTATGAATGAAGTGAACCATTTGATATGTTTTGGTTGCCATATATGCATATTATGTTTTGGTATGTATTGCTTGTAGGTGATACCCAAAATGGGTGGCATATTGGCCTTGTAAAATGGCCTATAATGTCGCACGGTTGAGGCATACGGGCGTGCCTAAGACCATGGGTAAATTGGAAGAATCTGCCTTATATTGTACACGGCCTCGACATGGGTGTGCTTGGTGGCCGTGTGAGAAATGGCAGTATGTGAACTATTGTACACGGCCTTAGCACACTAGCGTGCTTGGTGACCTTGTTGGTTTTGGCAGTATATAGCCACGGGGAAGACACATGGGTGTGTTAAGTAGCCGTGGGAGAGGCATGGCCTACCCCCACGGCCTTGTGTCCCCTGCATTAGAAATTTTTTTATTTTCCTCAAAATTTTGTATATGTTTCGATTTATTCCTGACTCGGTTTACAAGCATGTTTAAGGTCTCAATAACCTTCTTAAGGGACTTTATGTTTGAGATTGATAAATGACTATGTGATAATTCTGTAAGTGTTTTCGATCTGTCTGGTAACGCCTTTAACCTTAATCCAATGATCAGACACGGATAGGGGTGTTACATTTGGTTCGTATTAGAGCTATGGTTTAGTCGATTCTAGGACTAACATAGCGTGTCAGAGTCTAGCTATACATGCCATATATTTGAACTGTGATAGTGTGATGAATCCTGACGTGTAAAATGTGATTTCTGTATAGTAATGGATCCCAAATAAGCCGTAGCTGATCATGTAAAAAGTAATGCGCCTACTCCGCACAAGAGACAGAGCCTTCTGATTCGAGACCGGCTATGATCGGTCAAGAGGGAGAAGCTAAACAAGCTTTCTTCCAAATGATGAGTGAGTGGTTCACTCAGTTCGTAAAGAATAACCCGACTGTTTCACAACCTCCGCCCCTAGTTAATCCCCCTCAGACTACAGTTGTGCCACCGATTATATATCCGAATCTGTTAAATAAGCCTCCAGTTGATAAGATTCGTAAGTATAGGGCTGAAGAATTCTGGGCCACTAATGCTGATGATGCTGAAAAGGCTGAGTTCTGGATTGAAAATACTATTCGAGTTTTCGATGAAATGTCTCTGACTCCGGATGAATGTATAAAGTGTGTTGTATCCTTGCTTGAGATGTGGCTTATCAATGGTGGAAAACCTTAATTTACATTGTTAGAGAGAGCGGATTACACAGGATTTCTTTTAGATTGAGTTTTGGAAGAAATATATCGGTGAAAGATTAAGTGGATCGAAGCGAAAAGAATTTCGGAGCTTAAGCAGGTCGAATGATCGCCATCCTTTGAATATGAGCGAGTTTGTGCGACTAAGTCAATATGCCCGAGAGTGTATATCTTCTGAAGCTATAATGTGCAAAAGATTCGAAGATGGTCTTAATGAAGATATCTATATGCTAGTCGGGATTTTAGAAATAAAAGAGTTCGTTGTACTCGTTGACCGAGCTTGCAAAGATGAGGCACTCGAAAAAGATAAAAGAAGAGCTGAGTCTGAAGCTCGAGATACAAGAAAGAGATTTCAGAGTAAATTATTTTAGTTTGCTCTGAAAAGATTCTGAGATGATCAAAGTCATTTTAGAGATAATGTGGGACATTTGAATAGAAATCGAGCTAAATTGCAAATGAGTTCCAAAACTCCAGCAACTTCAGTGGCCAGCGTTGGTAATGTTCGATTAGAGAGACCTAAATGTAAACATTATGGAAAAAGACATTCGAGAATCTGTAGATTGAATGCGAGAGGTCGATCATTAAAGACTGTAAAGAATGTCAGTGGTAGTCAGAGAACTATGAGAGCAATGTTGTCAGATCCGAAACCAGAGTGCCTGTCAGAGCGTATGTTATCTGAGCTCGTGAAGAAGCTTCATCGCCTAATGTTATAATAGGTACTTTTACTCTTTATGATACTTTTGTGATAGCTTTCATAGACCCTGGTTCTACGTATTCGTACATATGCATGAATTTAGTATATGGTATGACTTTGCTTGTAGAGTCTACTGATTTTACTATAAAAGTATCGAACCCCTTAGGTAAAAGTGTCCTTGTTGACAAAGTATGCAAGAATTGTCCATTAATGTTTCAAGATATCTGTTTTCCTGTTGATCTGATGCTTTTGCCATTTGATGAATTCAATATTATTTTGGGAATGGATTGGTTGTTTATGCATGATGCCGTTGTGAACTGTAAAAGAAAATCTTTTGATTTAAGAAGTTCCAATGATGAGATTGTACGGATTGAGTCTGATGATTTCAATGGATTGCCTACTGTGATATCCGTTTTGAAAGCTCAGAGTTATGTGAAAAAGGGGTATGAATCATATTTTGCTTATGTGATTGATTCAAAAGTATTCGAGAAGAAAGTTGAATCAGTACCCATTGTTTGTGATTTTTCTAATGTGTTCCCTGAAGAGTTATCGGGTTTACATTCGATTCGTGAAGTTGAATTTGGTATTGAATTGTTGCCTGGTACGACACCTATTTCGATAGCTCCGTATAAGATGGCACCAATAGAGTTGAAAGAGTTAAAGTCATATTTGCAAGAGTTGACTGATAGAGGGTTTGCTAGACCGAGTTTCTCGCCTTGGGGTGCACCTGTTCTATTTGTGAAAAAGAAAGATGGCACGATGAGAATGTGCATTGATTACCGTTAGTTGAATAAGGTGACCATAAAGAAAAAATATACGTTGCCTAGGATTGATGACTTATTCGACCGGTTAAAAGGAGCTACTGTATTTTTAAAGATTGATCTGAGATTGGAATACTACCAGTTGAGAGTTAAAGATTCAGACATTTCAAAAACTGCCTTCAGAACGAGGTATGGGCATTATGAGTTTTTAGTTATGCCATTTGGACTAACCAATACTCCTGCTACTTTTATGGATCTGATGAACAGAATTTTCAGACTGTACTTAGATCAATTTGTGGTAGTATTCATAGATGATATATTGATCTATTCATGGAATGAAAATGAGCATGCTGAACACATGAGGATTGTGTTGCAAACTCTGCGAGAAAAGCAATTGTACATGAAATTCAGCAAATATGAATTCTGGTTGCACGAGGTTAGTTTTCTGGGACACATTGTGGCAACTTCTGGAATCTGAGTATACCCAAGCAAGATTTCTACTATTTTGAATTGGAAACCTCCGCGAAATGTATTGGAAGTCCGCAGTTTTTTGGGGTTAGCTATTTTTTACCGTAGATTTGTAAAGGGTTTTTCAACAATAGCTCCTCCGTTGACAAGATTACTTCAGAAAGATATCAGATTTGAATGGTCGGATAAATGTCAGAGAAGTTTTGATCGGTTGAAATTTTTGTTAACGGAAGCTCCAGTGTCAGTACAGCCAGAATCGAGTAAAGAATTTGTTGTTTACAGTGATGCTTCATTAAGCGGTCTGGGATGTGTTTTGATGCAAGAGGGCAAAGTGGTAGCTTATGTTTGAGACAATTAAAGCCTCATGAAAAGAATTACGAAACACGACCTTGAACTCACTGCGATTGTGTTTGCACTTAAAATTTGGCGTCATTATTTGTATGGTGAGAAATGTCATGTGTTTTTAGATCATAAAAGTCTGAAATATTTAATGATCCAGAAAGATTTGAACCTACGTCAAAGAAGATGGTTAGAACTGTTAAAAGATTATGAGCTTGTGATAGATTATCATCTGGGTAAAGCAAATGTGGTTGCTGATGCGTTGAGTAGAAAGTCATTGTTTGCACTATATGCTTTGAACACTCAGTTAGATTTGTCTGATGATAGTTCTGTGATAGCTGAATTGAGAGCGAAACTGTTATTTGTACAACAAATATGTGATGCTCAGAAGGTTGATAATGAATTGTTGTTGAAACGAGCTCAATGTGAATGAAATTCTGAATCTAAATTTTGAGTTGTCGATAATTGTTTGAGATTCCGAGATCAAATCTGTGTTCCAAAAAATTCGGAGTTGATTCAATTGATTTTGGGTGAAGCACATAACCATTGCCTATCTGTCCATCCGAGAAGTACAAAGATGTATCATGATTTGAAGCAACACTATTGGTGGTCTGGCATGAAACAAGACATTTCTGACTTTGTTTCAAAATGTTTAGTTTGTCAGCAAGTGAAAGCAGAACATCAAGTTCCATCTGGGTTGTTACAGTCAATTCTGATCCCTGAATGGAAATGGGATAAAGTAACTATGGACTTTGTTTCGAGATTGCCTCTGACTCTGAGAAAGAAGGATGCGATATGGGTCGTAGTTGACCGATTGGCAAAATTTGCCCATTTTATTTCGGTAAGATTTAACTATTCACTCGAGGGATTAGCCGAGCTTTATATTTCTAAGATTGTGAGATTTCACAGGGTGTCACTATCTATTGTGTCAGATAGAGACCCGAGATTCACATCGAGGTTCTGGAAGAAATTGCAAGAAGCTTTGGGCTCGAAATTGCATTTCAGTACAGCTTTTCATCTGCAAATAGATAATCAATCTGAGCGAATTATTCAGATTCTCGAAGATATGTTAAGATGCTGTATATTAGAATTTAATGGTTCATGGGAACAATACCTACCATTGATCGAGTTTGCGTATAATAATAGTTTTCAGTCGAGCATCAAAACAACACCTTTTGAAGCTTTGTATGGACGTAAGTGTCGTACACCTCTGTATTAAACTGAATTCAGTGAGAATAAGTTACACGGGGTCGATTTGATAAAAGATACCGAACAGAAATTGAAACTGATCTGAGATTATTTGAAAGCAGCATCTGATCGTCAGAAGTCCTATGCAGACTTATAATGAAAGGATATAGAATTTGAGATCGGCGATAAAGTATTTCTGAAGGTGTCTCCGTGGAAGAAAGTGCTCCGATTCGGACGTAAAGGCAAGTTAAGTCCAAGATTCATCGGACCGTATGAGATCATTGAACGTGTTGGGCCTGTTGCATATAGAACGAAGTTACCCTCAGAACTAGAAAAGATTCACAATGTATTTCACGTTTCGATGCTCCGTAGATATCGATCTGATCCATCACATGTGATTGCCCCATCTAAAATTGAAATTTGATCTGATATGACATACGAAGAGGAACCGATTCGTATCTTAGCTCGTGAAGTGAAAGAGTTAAGAAACAAGGAAATTCCATTAGTGAAAGGACTCTGGCATCATCACGGTATAGAAGAGGCTACGTGGGAGCCTGAGGACTCATTGAGACAGCAATATCCAACTCTGTTTAACGGTAAGATTTTCGGGGGCAAAAATTCCTAAGGGGGAGAATTGTAACAGTCCGGTGTATACCCTAGTCAGAATAGTGGTTTCGGGGCCATAGATCTAAGTCAGAAAAATATTTTATTATTATTTTTCGTGTCTAGAGTGTGTGATAAAACATGTGTGAAAGTTTCATGAATTAATTTGGTTGTCTGTGTGCTTAATTTGAGAAAAAAGACTAAATTTCATAAAAGGTAAAAGTGGCAATTCATATGTTAATGTGTTAAATTGACATGGCTTATTAAAGGAGAAGTCCTTAAATGGATATTATATTTTTTTATGCTAGTGGACATTTATGTCCATATTTTACATGATTTTTATATGGTTTAATAAAGATTAAAGTTGTAAAATGATCAATAAGTTATATTAAAATAAAACAAACATAAAACAAGCCATTATTATCTTTGTCTTTGCCGAAATTGAAAGAAAAGAAAAGAAAAAGAGATAGCTAGGTATTTGGCCTTTGTTCATCTTGATTGAGGTATGTTTTGGTTTCGGTTTTTGATAATTTCTACTTTTTCGTAATCGTTGCTTCGAGTACTATAAAACCCATGTCTTAATTTTTTGAATTGATGATGATTTTGAAATGTGTCATTGATGAATTCATGAGCTTTGTGATGATCGTTGATGATAAATGAAACATATGTGTTAGATTAACATGTTTTGTCTTTGGATTTTTGGTGTATTTGAGTAATTTGGGCTAAATTGTGAAAATAATATTTTGAAGGACTAAAATATGAAATATATGAACAATATGGGTTTCTAGGGACCTATAGAGAATTCGGCTAAGTATGGGTTATATTGAATTATGTGTATTTTGTGATTTTATGAAATAGGGACTAAAATGTAAAAATGTGAAAATATGAGGGCTAATTTATAATTGCCCTAAATGTGTGTCTATGGATTGAATTGAATGGAATGGTGAATAAGGAAAGGAAAAGCGAGTTTAGATCACGGAAAGCGAAAATAATCGAGTGGCAGTTTAGTTCGATAAACCAAATTCGAGGTAAGTTATTATGCAAATAAACTTATCTGTATTGAATTGAATTGAATATGTGTATTCATATGTCTATCGATGAAAATGAATGAGTATGTGATGTTAAGTGCATGAATTCCGAAATAAGTTCGATATAGTGATAAAGCCGAGAAGTCCTGTATGAACCTAAGAATACATAGGTATCTGTTCTGTTTTATCATGTAAGACCACGTCCGAGACATTGGAGTTGATTTGAAATTTCGTGTAAGACCTCGTCCGGGATGTAGGCATCGATATGGATTTTTTCGTGTTAATTTAGAAAGCGTGTGATTCAAATTTATAATTAAAACAAAATATCCAACATATAAGAAAATAACTAAAGTAAAGTATGATGAGGCCTTATTACATAGAAATAAAACAACCCAATAACCGAATTTAAAATAACAAGAATTAAAGTCCATTAAACTTTAAGTCCACCGCATGGCCTCCTCAAGTCCTCTCAAACAAATGTCCCATAATCTAAGCATCACACAGAAAGAAATAATGGAGAAGGTGAGTCACCAAGACTCAAGTATGTAACCTTCCCCGTTTTAAAATATTTTTCATACTACGACATATAACAATTAATATGCAAAATAATGGGTACCCAACCTAGCCAACCATACGCATTATCTACCCGTTGTGGTACCAAACCTTTGGTGGTGCCAAACCACTGGTGACATATAGTCACATGTGTTACCAAAACAACGGTGTCCAGTAGACACAAATCGGGTGATGGGGCCAACCCATCGTGATACCAAATCAGATATGTAAAATACCTTATACGGGACGTGAGCATCGATATGAACTTTATGAGTAAGACCATGTCTGGGACATCGGTATCATATTGACTCATATAAGACCACATCTGGGACGTCAGCATCGTTATGATCTGTACGTGTAAGACCCTATCTGGGATAGTGGCATCGATATACGAGTGCATGTAAGACCTCATCTGGGACATTGGCATTGTACTATTATTACGAGCTTTCAAAGTATCCTACTAGGTTCCTAAGGGTTCAACGGGCAAGTCTGCAATACGAATGGTATATCCAAGTTATGGTCAATTAAGTGAATGAATACCTGATTCAGGTACGTTGAATGTGCATTAGGTATGCATATGACTTTGATTTGAAGAAAGGTATGTTTGAATGAATGAGATGCAAGGAAGATTGTGAATGAGCCATGTGCTTCAAATGAGTTTTGAATGGATAAAAGTGACCAATGTAGTCAAAAGTATGAATCAAGCATGTTCATGATAAATTGTTAAGTGAATGAAATGTACTTAAAGTTTCAAATTGCATTTATGCTTTTTATGCCAAGTTTATTTGTATATGACTTACTAAGCTTTTGAAAGCTTACTCTTTGTGTGTATTTTCTCTATTTTTTAGGTCGTCGAAGCTATTGAAGGCTCGAAATTGTCAAGGATCGTCATCACACTACTGAACTTATTTTGGTACCCTTTTGAAAATGTATATGGCTAATTATGGCATGTATAGGCTAGATAGGTGTTTATGTTTATGAAGTGAGTATGGCCATGTGTATTGGCAAGTTTTTGAGTTAATTAATGTTTGAATGAATAAGTTATGAAGCATATATTTAGTATGTTTTGATGCATATGGAATGGTTAAGTTTTGGTTAAGTAAATGGATGATACATGTTTGCAATGAGGTAGGATTTAGTTTGTAATTTGGTATGGATGGATTTGGTAATGGATGCATGAATGAAGTGAACCATTTGATATGTTTTGGTTGCCATATATACATATTATGTTTTGGTATGTATTGCTTGTAGGTGATACCCAAAAATGGGTGGCATATTGGCCTTGTAAAATTGCCATAATATCACACGGTTGAGGCACACGGGCTTGCCTAAGACCGTGGGTAAATTGGCAGAATGTGCCTTATATTGTACACGGCCTCGACACGGGTGTGCTTGATGGCCGTGTGGGAAATGGCAGTATGTGAACTATTGTAAACGGCCTTAGCACACGAGCATGTTTGGTGACCATGTTGGTTTTTGTAGTATATAGCCACGGGGAAGACACATGGGTGTGTCAAGTAGCTGTGGGAGAGGCACGGCCTACCCCCACGGCCTTGTGTCCCCTGTATTAGAAAATTTTTAGTTTTCCTCAAAATTTTGTATGTGTTTCGATTTAGTCCCGACTCGGTTTATAAGCATGTTTAAGGTCTCGATGACCTTCTTAAGGGGCTTTATATTTGAGATTGATAAATGACTATGTGATAATTCTGTAAGTGTTTTCGATCTATCTGGTAACGCCTTTAACCCTAATAAGATGATCAGATATGGGATAGGGGTGTTACATGAACCTTTGGAGAAATTTTTGCATCAAGTGAACCAAGAGAAAGGCTAGATATTTATCCATCCAAGGACGGTCCAAATGATGATTTTTTTATGTACTTTATATTTAATTTTTATCCAAAGGTAATTGGGTTGAAATTTAATATAAAGCCTGAATGAGAAAGTGACCCAGTATGCTAAGAAGAGATGACTGATCCATCAAGCAAATTGCCAGCCCAAAACTGTCCAACAAGCTGACCCAATCAGCTAATTTTTGTTGATTTTTATGCTTGCAAAATATCCCTCAAAGTTTCTTTAAACTCCTTTCAAACCCTTCCACTTTTTGTGCCCTTGAATATTTCCTCCATGCTAAATATAACAAAGTTTGAATTATTCAAACTTGCTCCTTTTGTGGCTTGCTAAGGAAGAGTGTATGCTTGCTAATTATTAGCTATTTTTAGCAACCATTTCCTTATTGATTTCCCCTCTTGGAAAGCAGCCGCCATCGAATTTTGTTTAGCAACATTTAAAGTGTTCATACATACCTCGATCAACAGAACGAGCAAAGAAGAAGAGGAGCGTATTAGTCTGCTATGGAGAAACACCGGATTACTTTATAGTTCCCTTCTCTTTAGAAGAGGAGCGTATTAGCCAGAGTACTCGAAGATGCACTACGATTAAATTTCTTTCCATATTCACTAAGGGACATAGCTCGAGCCTAGTTGAACGCACTGCCACCAATTCCATGACTACATGGAAATAATTAGCAGAATGATTCCTTATGAAGTACTTCCCACCTAGCAAGAATGCTAAGTTGAGGAATGAGATCAGTACCTTCTAATAGATGGATAACAATCATTGTATAAGGTGTAGGAAAGGTTTAAAGAACTATTACAAAGATGCCCTCATCATGAAATCTGTCATTGCATCCAATTAGTATAGCAGTCTCAGTGCTCACACAAGGATGGTAGTGGATGCTTCTGCTAAAGGTGCTCTTCTTTCTAAGTCTTATAACGAGGCTTAGGAACTCATCAAGAGGATTGCCAGAAACAATTATCAATGGCAAACAAATTGAGTAGTGTTAGGAAGATGAGTCGCTGAAGTACATGAAGTGGACGCTCTCACTTCACTTGCATATTAGGTATCCTCGATATCCACAATGCTTCAAAACTTTACTACTAATAGGTTTAATAATTTTGCAACTCATCTACTGAATCAATTCAAAAACGTAACTTGTGTTTATTATGGGGAAGGGCACTTCTTCGAAGGATGCCCATCAAACCCAGAATCTGTGTATTACATGGGTAACCAAAACCAAAACTAAGAAAGCCAAGGACTGCAATCCAATTTTTATAACCTATCTTGGCGAAACCACCCTAATTTCTCTTGGAATAAACAAGGGGCTGGAACTAATAACATTTATGCACAACCTAGACCGACCCAGCCACCTATTTTTACCTAATAAGTTCAAAAACCAACTTAAGATGAACCTTCCAATAGCTTAGAGAACCTATTGAAGGAATATATGGCAAAGAATGATGCCAATTTGTGGAATTTGGAGAATCAAGTGGGTCAACTTGATACTAAACTTAGGAATCAACCACAAGGTGCTTTGCTTAGTGATATGAAAAATCCAAGAAATCTAGGGAAAGAGCATTATAAAGCATTGACATTGAGGAAGGGAAAGAAATTAGAGCCCAATGCTGTCAAAGTTAAATAGGAGTCAACTGATGCTCAAGATTCAGCCAATGTTCAACCAAGTGTTGGAATTCCAGCTTCACCGGAACCAAAATCTGCAAAACCAATAAGGTAACTTCTGAGCCAATCAATTCCGATAAACTAACAACTTTTTTAGATGGAAAATTGCCACTAAAGACGAATCAGCTAGTTCAAGTTAACAATCCTATGCCACCTACCCTCAAAGACTTCATAAGCAGAAGCAGGAAGTCTAGTTCAAGAAATTCCTAGATGTACTCAAGTAGTTTCATATCAACATTTCGTTGGTAGAAATTCTTGAGTAGATCCCAAACTACTTCAAACTCATGAAGGATATCTTGTCTAAGAAACAAAGACTTGAAGAATTTGAAATGGTAGCTCTGACGAAGCAATGCAGTGCATATCTACAAGATAAACTACCCTCAAAGATGAAGGACCCTAGATGTTTTACCATACCTTACAACATTGGAGCAACTTATTGTGATAAGGAATTATATGACTTGGGTGAAAGCATCAACTTGATGCCTATGTCCACATTTAGGAAGTTGAGGATAGGTGAACGTAGACCTATTACGGTTACACTTTAATTAGTAGATTGGTCCTTAGCATATCCAGAAGGAAAAATTGAGGATGTATTGGTACGTGTAGACAAATTTATTTTTCCAGCTAACTTTGTTATCTTAGATATTGAAGCAGATAAGAAGGTGCCAATTATCTTAAGAAGGCCTTTTCTAGCAATTGGAAGGACCTTTATTAATGTGCAGAAGGGCGAGCTTACAATGCATGTTCAGGATGATCAGGTAACATGTAATGTTTCTAAGTCTATACGATTTCCTGATTCAATTGATGATTGTTCTATAGTATTCGACTTAGAGGACTTAGCCGTAGAATGGGAACTCAATTCTACTGAGGACTCATTTGGACAAGTCTTAATATCAAACCCTCTAGTGATGAGGAATGGGAGGAATATTTAGCTTTGTTGGAAGCTAACTCAAAAGGATTCACTCCGAATGTTCAGTTCGAGTCACTAGCGTTGTCATCTTGTGAGTACAAGCAACCCAAACTATCAATAGAAGAACCATCAGAGTTAGAATTAAAGGTTGTGGAAAAACATGTAAAGGATATTAGGTGGACTATTTCAGATATCCGAGGTAATTATCCTTCGTACACTCACAAGTTATTGATAGGAGAAACTGAAAAGGTATCTATCGATGAACAAATAAGCTTAATTCAATCTCGAATATTTGATCTCGGGAAACTCAAGTCTCAATGGTTAAAATCGGAGATCATTTATGACAACTTTTGGATGGACTCTATTCAATATGTATTGAATGAAGAGTTGATTCTAACAAAGATGGTTACTTGTTGGAGAATCTTTGTGGGCTACAAGAAGCTAAGCAAGGTTTTCTAGGAAATATCATTTCTTGTTCCTTTTCATGGATTAAATACTTAATAGAATGGTTGGCCAAGACTATTCCTTCTTTCTAGACGAGCACGATTGGTATGACAAATGGCCATTTGATATCTCCTTGGTCAATGACGGTCCTCAATAATATCAAAGGAGTTCTCTCTCCGTCATTATTTTATATTGTTCTTTTGAATTAAATAGCTAACTTAGGATATATTTTCTAGATTAATATGTTAACATAAATTCTGTCTAGGAGGTTGGAACTTAAGCATAACCATTGTGACCCTTCCAAACTTTCCTAGGAATTGAATTTCACATAATATTCTGAGAAATTATTTTCTAAGTGGCAAAATAATGTTTAATTTGTCAAATAAAAGGGTCAATTTTTATCCAAGTTTTAATTGCTGCTCAATTTTCAAAATTTTTTTAAGTTTAGGTTCTTAATTGAATTATTTGATTGGTTGTTCTTTTTGTAAATATTGAAATTAGCTAACTTTTACGTAAATATTTTAAAATAGCTAAAAAAAGTTTTCAACTTTTATTTTTAAATAAGATTATAACAACTAATATATAATTATATTTACCATAATATATATTCATTGTTATCAACTTGGTATAGGATTATAATTTTTAAGTATTTTTTATTTTTATTTTAATAAATAAAGTAATAGCAAATAATATATTAATATGTTTATATTATATACTAATTGTTATTCATGTTATATAGTATTAGGATTTATGTAAATTTATTATTATTTTGTTTTAAGAATTCAAGTTAAACTCCTTCCTTTTTCCACTTTGAATACTACCACCCTCACTTTTCTTTCACATCGCTTACCACCTATTAAACCAACCTCCCCATACACCTTTCTCACCGTCGGCCTAGCACCCTTCAACCTCCAAACAACCTAACATCGCACGTCCCTCGTAGAAACAAGTGCAAACTCCAATTGAAACCACCAGTAGCCACCATCGCCTTCTTGCACGCCCTACGGGTTACACACCAACCTCGCGTCCTACCCTGTACACTGCTGCTGCTGCTTCCCTCACACACGTTCCAACCTTGCTTGAGCCTCACACGTTGCTGCTGTTTCTTACTTCAACCCGTGCGCATCCCTTGCATTACACACACTAACCGCATACCTTTATTTCCTTTGCACCACACCATCATCGAACCTTGCCGCAACCATTAAATACACCAATCAATTACCCTCCAACAAACACTAATTTGACATATTTAGCTTCGTATTCTATTATTTATTTTATTGAGTTCTTAATTTTTATACAAAGGTGGTTAATCATGTCTTGCAAGAGAACTCGTGCCTCTGTCCAATTTGAAGAATGATAAAACAAATTCCACTGTGAAGAAGCCAAAGCTAGATACAACAATATTTTCAAAAATCAAAAAATGCTTCCAGAAAAAGGCTTTACACTAAAAGAAAGCAACTATACTAATTTCATGGCGAGCATTTGACAAGTTGTTGAAGCTTTAAATTTGGAAGTGTTTTGTGAGAAAAGACCAAGCATAGATTAAGAGTTAGTCCATGAATTTTATGCGAATTTGACCTCAAGAGAATTAGCAAAAGTCTCTATCCAAGGAATTAAGGTACCAATAAATTCAAGAACTATTAATGAATTCTTTAATTTACCTAATTTTGAAGACGACGAATATTTTTCCTTAATGGAAAATAATGAGGTCAAAAAATTGTAAGAAATTCTCAAGGAACTTACAGTTCTAGGATCTAAATGGATTGTGTCAAATCATGGCACTCACACTTTTCACAGAGAATATTTGCCACCATTAGCGAAGGTATGGTTTTATTTTTTTCAGTTCAGCCTTATGCCTATTTCACATAGGACTATAATTTTAGTAAAACAAATGGTCTTTTTATACTCAATTATGACAGAAAAGATCATTGGTATCGAAAAATCATTCTGAGAGAAATTTGAAGTTGTACCGCTAGATGTTCTCGCCCAGCATACTTTCCTTTTACGATAACAATTTTATGCTTGAAAGCTAAAATTCTTGCAAATGTAAAGAAGACCGGTTCTAGCCAAGGCACAATTACAGATTGGGATCTCTACCGAGTAGCTGGAGATTCTGTTCTATACCAACGAGTTGAATCGAGCGAGGATCTCGAAGAATAAGAAGATCCCACAGAGATCAAACCAATGCAGTCAGCTGGAATCCCTGATAAGACAGAACCAATTGAACCAATGATCAAACCTGACATGGCGACCTCAACATGTAGAACTCATTTGCCTCACCCAGATCTTCATGATGAGCTGTCAAAATAATGGACCTAATGCAACATATGAAGTGGCAGCAACAAGATTAGTAGAGATATTTAAAAATACAGGACGGCTCAATGAAAAGTACTTTTATAAAAATTTTCCATGACCAGTTTAATTTTGTGCCTGAGTTTCCAGCTTTTATATTTGTACCATGGAGTCCAATATCAAAGAGGAAACAAAACAGTTCATGCAAAAAAAAAAGGACGATGGAGCAAAAGGCAGTCGATTGAACACCCACACACGCCCACGAGCACGGATAGGATCTGGTATGTTCCTAAAGTAAACCAATTCAAACTCATTCGATACTTAGAGAAAATTTGTAGATTTTTAGAAAAACTATTATTTGAGCTGGGCTTAGATTAAAAACCCATTTATTTAATCTTGTAAATCCAATTCGGTGTAACATGTCCAAAATAGTTCTTTAGCAAAATATTAAAAGTAATGTAAAAACAAAGAATAATCCATTGGGCCTTATGGCCTTATTACATCAAATAAACCCAAAATAAAATTAAAAAGTATTAAAATTAAATAAAGTCCAAATTAGAATAAATTCTTCAAGTGATGCATGGCCTCCTCATGGTCTACCGGCCGGTCCGTCCTGATCATCACTGAAAAAATAATTCCCACAATGGGGTGAGTCAGCAGACTCAATGTGCACACCATACTATCATTCAATAAATCAGGCATTCATGTTCAAGTCATCAAGTCCATGTAATAACGAAATTGTGATGCAACCCAAACCCAAAACCTACAAGCCATCCGCTACTCTCCAATTGCACCAACCTTGCACACCGTGGGGACTACTAAGTCGACCCTCCATCCGCTTACTCTCCACGTTGTGTCATTAGACACTATTGTAACCGAAGTTACCGGTATTTTCGCAATGTGACCGTAGTCGACATATTTCGTTGGTGAGACCGAAGTCAACACCTTCGTTGGTGAGACCGAAGTCAACACCTGTTCTCCCCCTTTAGCATAAATCCCGAATGCCCCAAAACATGCATATATATATATAGCATAATTTAATTTCATGTTCATTTTCATATATTCGCATGTTATTAAAATAACATTTTTATACACAATCCTATCAGAGGTAGGAAACGTACCTTGGTACTTTTTGTCACATGTGTGGTACATAGCCACATTCATATTTTTATTCATATCGTATATATTAAAATATTTAACCATAATATATCGAAGAATAGTAGGGTACACACCTTTTCGCTTAATAGGTTCCTTGATTTCTAGAATCCGATCTAATTTTTTAGATCTATTAATCCTATATTCGCCCATCCATTAACACACATTAATAAACCCTTTTAAACAAAACCAAATCCTAGTAGGATTTGTGAGGAAAAACTCACCTTTGCCGATTTGGTGATTAAACAAATCCGAAAGTTTGGTTTTCTTCTACTTGATATTCGGCCAACCTTGTAGTTCAATATGGTTAGTTTTTCGTCTTTTCAAAAATTAAGGAATGGATTTAGATACTCATACAACCCTTAGCCGAATATTTTAGAGACTTACCTTGGAGATTCCAAATCCCGAAAGTTTCCTTTTTTGTCTTGAATATCTGTCGAAATCCCTAAAGATCATAGGTTAGATTTGATCTAACTTTAATAATTGGTAGATGGCCTTTAGCCGAATGTGTCTTACCTTAATTTTCCTCGGATCTGAAATCCCAAAACTCCTCCTCTAACATTCGACCATAGACAAAAAGAGAGGTTATTTTCTTAAGCCTTGTTTAGATTGATTTAAAAGAACAAGAATCAATTGTTCTTACCTTAGATCCTTGATCTTTATGTTCAACGATGGTGGAAACCGAGATCCCTTGTATATTCGGCCATGATCAAAGAGAATAGGAATTAAGCCTTTTACTTTCGGCAACTAGAAAGAAAGAAAATTGAATGGCTTACTTACCTTGAAACCTTCAATCACTTGTTTCCTTGTCTTGGAGTTCTTTGTAATCGGCTATGGAGATCTAACCGAGATTGGAAGAGAAAAGTTTTGACTAGGCAATGGCAAAAGGAAGGAAAAGAAAAGATGGAGTCCTTTCTTGGGGAAGTTTCGACAATGAGAGGGAAAAGGAAGAGCAAAATTTGACAAGTGGAGTGAATGAGAGAAAAGTCTCTTTTCCTCTTTTAAGCGAATCGCTAGACCAAGAGTCCAAAACTTGGCCACTACTCTCCCAAGTGATAATTTAAATCTTCATTAATTATCACTTTATTAAATTAAAATAACCTTTAATCCATCCTTTAATTTCTTATTTATCTTAGTAAAATAAATCCTCTATTTATCACTTTAATTTGACAAGTTTTAATAAAATAAAACTCTCCCTTTCAAGCAAGCATGTGCCGTCCATCCCTAGCCTTGGGAAACAAAATTAAACTTTCAAAATTGCTTTCAAGTGACTCGAACTCATGCCATTCCATAAACCCTTAGTGACACTTCGTGCCACTTTTCCAAGCTCGATTGTATGTCAAAATTCACCAACTTTTTCTTTTAAGGCCCTCCGCCTTATCTCCCATTTTGGGCTTTGAATTTTGTCATTCCAATTTTATTTCTAAGTTTCCTAAAATTTTCATGTGCTCTATAGCTTGCCATTTTTCCTTACATCTTTAGGTTTCCAAAATGTTTAGGTTTCCAAAATGTTTAGGTTTCCAAAATGTTTAGGTTTCCAAAATGTTTAGGTTTCCAAAAATGTCTAAGTTTCCAAAAATGTCTAAGTTTCCAAAAATGTCTAAGTTTCCAAAAATGTCTAAGTTTCCAAAAATGTCCAAGTTTCCAAAAACGTTCATTTCCATTTCCATTTTCATTTCCATTTCCATGCATTTCTAGATTTCTAAAAGTATCAAAAATTTATTCATAGTACTTGAAACTTGTCATTTCATACATTTAAGCTGGAAATGCATAGGCCCTATTGAGGATGTTACAATTCTACCCCCCTTAAACAAAATTTCGTCCCCGAAATTTCCTAACTAAAATAGTTGAGGGTATTCTTTGTCTCATCGCCTCTTGGCTCCCTGAAGCTTCTTCCATTCCATGATTGCGCCATAGCACTTTGACTAGAGGAACTCTTCTTTCGTAGTACCTTCACATCACGTTCTAAGATCCGAATTGGTTCCTCCTCGTATGATAGGTCTGGCCTTAGTTCCACCTCTTCAACCGGTACCACATGAGATGGATCCGATCGATAGCGACGTAACATGGACACATGAAATACGTCATGCATCTACTGCAATTCTGGTGGCAACTCTAATTGGTATGCCACTGGTCCAACTCGCTTCAGTACTTGATAAGGCCCTATAAATCTTGGGCTTAGCTTTCCTTTGCGGCCAAACCTCATTACCTTCTTCCAAGGTGAGACTTTCAAGAACACTTAATCCCCCACTTCAAACTCTATTTCCTTTCGCTTAAGGTCTGCGTACGACTTTTGCCTATCAGAGGCTTCCTTCAACCGTGCCCAAATTAACTCAACCTTCTCTTGGTTTACGCCACCAACTCGGACCTAGAACTGGCGTTCTCCCAACTCGGTCCAACAAGTAGGTGTTCTACACTTCCTTCCATACAATGCTTCAGACGGTGCCATCCGAATCTTTGGCTTGATATTTGTTGTTGTAGGCGAATTCAGCTAAAGGCAAGTAACCTTCCCAACTTCCTCGAAAATCCATTACGACCTCTCAACATATCCTCCAACACTTGTATAACCTGTTCGATTGCCCGTCGATTGTGGATGAAAAGTAGTGAAGTCTAGCTTAGTGCCTAAAGCACGATGAAGTGCTTTCCAAAATCGAGACGTAAACCTTGGGTCTCTATCGGAGATGATCGACATTGGTACACCATGTAACCTCACAATTTCCGCCACATACAACTTAGCCAACTTCAAGAGAATAATCCATTATTTGGGATAAAGTGTGCGGACTTGGTCAAACAGTCCACTATTACCCATACCGAGTCCTTCTTAGTAGGCGTAAGGGGAAGCCCACTAACGAAGTCCATGGTAATTCTTTCCCACTTCCATTGGGGAATTTCGATTGGTTGGAGCAATCTGATGGAACTTGGTGTTCAGCCTTAACTTGCGACCGTCAAACATTTCCTCACGAATTGGTCACTTCGCTTGGTCGGACCACCAAAATTATTCCTTAGATCTCTATACTGACTTGATGCCTCCGGGATGCATGGCATAGGGGCTACCATGCGCTTCAGAAGAATCTTTGTCTCAACTCCTTATTCTTGACATCTGAGACTTTACCCTTGTAGCACAATACTCCTTCATTGTTGACATCATAATCCTCTAATCCCCTTTGTGCTTCTTGTAACTTAATACTTAAGTCATCATCACCAATTGTCCTCCTTTACTTCCTTTAGCCATGTGGGCACGACTAGCAACTCAGCAAGAGCTTCCATCATCATCTGAGACTTATATGAGCGAACAAAGCTCGTAGATCCGATACAACCTTCCGACTTAGGGCATCGGCTACTACATTCGCCTTGCTCGGATGATACTCTATTGAGCAGTCGTAATCCTTTAGCAATTCCACCCACCTTCGTTGCCTCAAGTTCAACTCATACGAGTTAATAAATACTTAAGGCTCTTGTGGTGCATGTAGATCACCGACCTTTCTCCATAAAGGTAGTGCCTCCAAACCTTAAGGGCGAAAACCACCGCCGCTAGTTCTAAGTCATGGGTTGGGTAGTTAAGCTCATGAGGCCTTAGTTGCCGAGACAGCATAGCGACTACTTTGCCATCTTGCATTAGCACACAGCCTAACCCCGTGTCACGAAGCATCACATTACACCACAAATTCCTTTCACGCCTCTGGTGAATTAACACTGGAGCCTCTGTCGGTACCTTCTTAAGCTTTTCAAAGCTCTCTTTGCTTAGTAGTCCATTGAAAGGTACTTCCTTCCTTAGCAACTTGGTTAAAGCGCGGCTATTGACGAGAATCCTTCCACGAACCTTCTCGTAATAGCTTTGCCAAGCCTAAGAAACTTGGTTCAGACCCACGGACCTAGGTGGCTTCTAGTCCAACATCGCTTGATCTTCCTAGGGTCCACTCTTATTCCTTCTGCGGATACCACATGTCCTAAGAATGCCACCTCCCTAAGCCAAAATTCACACTTCTTTGAATTTGGCATAGAGCTTTTCTCCTTAATACTTCCAACACGACTCGGAGATGCTCATCATGCTCCTCCTCCGACTTTGAATACACCAAAATATCATCGATGAACACAACGACGAATCTATCCAAGTAGGGTTGGAAAATCCGATTCATCATGTCCATGAGCGCTACTGGGCGTTTGTCAATCAAGCAGCATCACCACAAACTCGAAGTGACCATATCTTGTCCTAAAAGCGGTCTTATGAATATCAGCCTCCTTCACCTTCAACCGATGGTATCCGATAGTAAATCGATCTTGAAAACATCTGCGGCTCCCTTCAGCTGATCGAACAAGTCCTCGATCCTTGGCAAGGGGTACTTGTTCTTAATGGTCACTTATTTAGCTGACAGTAGTCTATGCACATACGCATAGTTCCATCCTTCTTCTTTACAAATAAGACCGGTGCTCCCACGAGACACACTGGTCGGATGAACCCACGGTCCAATAGTTCTTGTATCCGAGCCTTGAGCTCCACTAACTCCTTTGGTGCCATTCGGTGAGGCGATTGACACGGAGGCTGTCCCCAGTAACAATTCAATCCTAAATTCGACCTCCACATCTGGGGTATTCCGGTAACTCCTCTGGAAACACATCTACAAAGTCCCTTCTTGTCCTAACTCCATTAACACCTTCCTCCTTCCCACCTATCGCACTTACAAAAGCTAAGAACGCTTTGCAACCTTTCTTAACCATCTTCACCGACCTTGGTCAGAAACTACATTAGATAAATAATTCCTCCTTTCTCCGATCATTATTACCACTTTATCCTCCGGGGTTCTTAATTCCATCGTTTAGCCGCACAATCCAACACGGCTCGGTGTTCCACTAACCATCCATTCCAAGAATAAGCTCAAACTCTCGAGGGTAACTCCATTAAGTCCGCTCAAAAGTTCACTCCACGAATCTCTAGGGTACATTCGAAAGATCTTGTCTACCACTATAGTTTGGCCTAATGGGCTTACTACGATCATCGACCTATCGAGAGTTCGAGTCTAGGCCTAGTGTTTTCACTACACTACTTGCAACATAGGAATGGGTCGAGCCCACATCAATCAAAGCAAAGTAGGGTTTGTCAAAAATAAAGAACGTCTGGGTTATTACGTCTGGCGTCTCCATCTTCCCTTGACGAACCGCATAAACCAAACCGGTTGTCTTGCATACGTATTAGCATTAGTACCTCGACCACTGTGTGCCACGGCCTCTCTGCACCACTACCACGGTTACTCGAACCACGACCCGTTGAAATTCTTGTCGCGCCTCTACCGGTGCAGCTAACATTTTGAACTACCTTCGGCTTTAAATGCGGTTGTTTGGGGCAATCCTTAAACATATGATCCTTGGACCCACACCTATAGCATGCTCCTATCTTTTCCAACACTCCCTAGATGCCTCTTCCCACAATACTCACACAGACGAATCGCACGGTACCCGGCTTGTTGATTCGTGGTCCATCAACCCGAGGCCTCTTGTAACCCTTTCTGATGACCCAAACCCTCTTTGGTCTTATTCTTGTCCACAGTGCTGCTTGGTAGCATCCTTAATCCCTCGCCACCTTGGCCTTTTCTACCAAAAGCAGAAAATTCCGCTCGATGCGGTGCTATTAATGATCTTAAATCATTTCTCAGCCCGTCCTCAAAACGAACACAGCGTTCATGCTCAGTTGCCACTACTCCCCGAGCATAGCGGCTCAACCTCAGAAATTCCGCCTCATATTCTGCGACGGACTTACTCCCTTGGACCAACCCTAGAAAAGCCTTCCTCTGCTCATCTGTATACCTGGTTCCCACATACTTCTTCTGAAAGGCCTCCTTAACAAATTCCCAGGTCAGATTTTCAGCTACGGTACCATCACGAACAGTCAACCACCATTGATACGCTTCATCGCGTAACAACGCCACCATTCCTTTCAGCTTTTCCTCTGGAGTCAAATCAAGCTCATCCATGATGCGTTCCGTTGCTTCTAACCAGTACTCAGCTGTACTAGGTGCCACATTGGATACTCCTCGAAACATTTCTGCTCCATTAGCTCGGAGTCGTTCAGGTACCGACTTCCGATTTCCTCCATTTCCTCCTGCACCGGCCACCAATTCCAAAACTCATGAGCGACTGCGACACGTCTCTTCCCGTCGAGCTTTCTTTGCTCAACATTGACAGCTGGGGGTGGTGGTGGCGGTGGCATCTCATTGTCGAACCCTTGACCCGACCTAACGGGTTCGACACGATCATCCTTCCTCTTCCTCGTCCCACGGCGACCACGTCCTCTAGAGCTCATTTTCTAGCATCGGGATCGATTAAGAAGTTTTATGAATTAGTTATTTGTTCCACTTATTTATCGTGAAGAAGTTTTATGAGAAGGATTTTAGAGTGGTTCTTTCGTATCATACAAACACAGTCTTTTCCATTCTTCCATTCATTCATCAAACAAGTATGAACTTAGTTCATTCGAGAAACGTTGTAGTTTTTGTTGTTTGTTGTTGTTTTCCACTACCCGGTATTTTCGTAATTTTGTCCTCTGAGGTATTTTTGTGATTTGTCAAAATAGGGTTCCTTGGTGATTTTGTCAAAAGTATATTTTGAAGATTTCGAAGTCTTGGTAATTTAGGATAAATTTCAAAATTTGGGGGTATTTTGGTAATTTTCGACCTCAGGGGTATTTTGGTAATTTTTTCACAAATCATGGTAAATTTGAAAATTTTAATAAATTTTAGGTATTTCAAAAGTTTGTAAAACTTTGAGGGTTCTTTTCGAAAGTTGTTTCTTCAAAGATGGGGATGTTGCAAAAATTTGAAAATTAGGGTCATTTTGGTAATTTTGTAAGTTAGGGGCAATTTTGTAATTTTTTTCCAAAATCACGGTACTTTGGTATTTTACAAATTAGGGTTTTTGAATGTTCATGAAATTATGAAATTTTGGTAATGTTGTTGAGTAGGTTGAACATTTTACAAACCAGGGGCGTTTTGGTAATTTTACTGCTAAGGGCATTTTTGTAATTTTCGCAAATCAGGAGTTTTTCAGAAAATGTTGTAAAAATAATTTTCTCAGATTTAAAAGAAAGTTTTAAAAGGTTGAAAAACTAGGGTTTGTTGTTTTGTTCTCATTTTTTTTTAAACATGGCTAGTTCCCTTTCGGGTTTTAGTCGTTATGTTTAGCCTATAATCGAGCCCTCTTGGTCGGGGTGAACCAAAGCTACGCACCAGGCGGGATTCGTGTGGAGAGGAGGTGAGTCACGCGATCGCTTAAATACCAAGCTCCCCCGAAACCATTCCTAGACATGCATACAGAGGTTACCACACCTTGAGCCTTCCGAGTTATGGTGAGCCGAAGCTACGCACTGGTAGGATTCTGAAGAGGAGGTGAGTCACTAGGATCTGCTTAAATAGCAAGCTCTTAGGATCCAATCCTAGACATGCGTATAAGGGTTACCACACCACTAGCTCGATGACTTAGCCATAGGTTGGTTTAGTACATTAAGTCTTATGTGTTTGTGTTTGAGTAGTCTAATCCTAAAGTTCAAGTTCCTATCATTCTATTCTACGTTCCATGCCTTTTCTACCCTTATATAAATCACAAAATCACACATATAGTTAGGGGTACTTACTGGTGAATTTGGAATTCGGAGACTTAGGGGCCATGCCAAAGCACCTTACTTTAAAAGAAAAAAAAATCATTTGGCTCGCTTTGAAAGCGTTTTGGGCCTTAGCCCACAGCCAAGAGTTTAAAACTGGGCTCGATACCAAATCGAAACACCCACATTTAGCCCACGAGCACGGACCGGATCTGGTATGTTCCTAAAGTAAACCGATTCAAACTCATTCGATACTTAGAGAAAATTTGTAGATTTTAGAAAACTATTATTTGAGTTGGCTTAGATTAAAAACCCATTTATTTAATCTTGTAAATCCAATTGATTGTAACATGTCCAAAATAGTTCTTTAGCAAAATATTAAAAAGTAATGTAAAAACAAAGAATAATCCTTTGGGCCTTATGGCCTTATTACATCAAATAAACCCAAAATAAAATTAAAAGTATTAAAATTAAATAAAGTCCAAATTACGAATAAATTCTTCAAGTGATGCATGGCCTCCTCATGGTCTACCTACCCCGGTCAATCACGATCATCACTGAAAAAATAATTCCCACAATGGGGTGAGTCAACAGACTCAATGTGCACACCATACTATCATTCAATAAATCGGGCATTCATGTTCAAGTCATCAAGTCCATGTAATAACGAAATTGTGATGCAACCCAAACCCAAAACCTACAAGCCATCCGCTACTCTCCACAGTACCAACCTTGCACAGTGGGACTACTAAGTCGACCCTCCATCCGCTACTCTCCACGTTGTGTCATTAGACACTATTGTAAAGTTACCGATGATTTCGCAATGTGACCGTAGTCGACATATTTCGTTGGTGAGACCAAGTCAACACCTTCAATTGGTGAGACCAAGTCAACACTGTTCTCCCCTTTAGCATAAATCCGAATGCCCCAAAACATGCATATATATATATAGCATAATTTAATTTCATGTTCATTTTCATATATTAGCATGTTATTAAAATAACATTTTATACACAATCCTATCGAGAGGTAGGAAACGTACCTTGGTACTTTTTGTCACATGTGTGGTACATAGCCACATTCATATTTTTATTCATATCGTATATATTAAAATATTTAACCATAATATATCGAAGAATAGTAGGGTACACACCTTTTTCGCTTAATAGGTTCCTTGATTTCTCGAGAATCCCGATCTAATTTTTTTAGATCTATTAATCCCTATATTCGGCCCATCCATTAACACACATTAATAAACCCCTTTTTAAACAAAACCAAATCCTAGTAGGATTTGTAAGGAAAAACTCACCTTTGCCGATTTGGTGATTAAACAAATCCCGAAAGTTTGGTTTTTCTTCTACTTGATATTCGGCCAACCTTGTAGTTCAATATGGTTAGTTTTTCGTCTTTTCAAAAATTAAGGAATGGATTTAGATACTCATACAACCCTTAGCCGAATATTTTAGAGACTTACCTTGGAGATTCCAAATCCCGAAAGTTTCCTTTTTTGTCTTGAATATCTGTCGAAATCCCTAAAGATCATAGGTTAGATTTGATCTAACTTTAATAATTGGTAGATGGCCTTTAGCAGAATGTGTCTTACCTTAATTTTCCTCGGATCGAAATCCAAAACTCCTCCTCTAACATTGCCATAGACAAAAGAGAGGTTATTTTCTTAAGCCTTGTTTAGATTGATTTAAAAGAACAAGAATCAATTGTTCTTACCTTAGATCCTTGATCTTTATGTAAAACGATGGTGGAAACCCGAGATCCCTTGTATATTCGGCCATGATCAAAGAGAATAGGAATTAAGCCTTTTACTTTAACAACTAGAAAGAAAGAAAATTGAATGGCTTACTTACCTTGAAACCTTCAATCACTTGTTTCCTTGTCTTGGAGTTCAGTAATCAAGCTATGGAGATCTAACCGAGATTGGAAGAGAAAAGTTTTGACTAGGAAATGGCAAAGGAAGGAAAAGAAAAGATGGAGTCCTTTCTTGGGGATGTTTTGACAATGAGAGGGAAAAGGAAGAGCAAAATTTGACAAGTGGAGTGAATGAGAAAAAAGTCTCTCTTTTCCTCTTTTAACTGAACTGCTAGACCAAGAGTCCAAAACTTGGCCACTACTCTCCCAAGTGATAATTTAAATCTTCATTAATTATCACTTTATTAAATTAAAATAACCTTTAATCCATCCTTTAATTCCTTATTTATCTTAGTAAAATAAATCCTCTATTTATCACTTTAATTTGACAAGTTTTAATAAAAATAAAACTCTCCCCTTTCAAGCAAGCATGTGCCATCCATCCCTAGCCTTGGGAAACAAAATTAAACTTTCAAAAATTGCTTTCCAAGTGACTCGAACTCATGCCATTCCCATAAACCCTTAGTGACACTTCAGGCCACTTTTCCAAGCTCGATTGTATGTCAAAATTCACCAACTTTTTCTTTTAAGGCCCTCCTGCCCTTATCTCCCATTTTGGGCTTTGAATTTTGTCATTCCGGCCTTATTTCTAAGTTTCCTAAAATTTTCGCGCGGCTCTATAGCTTGCCATTTTTCCTTACATCTTTAGGTTTCCAAAATGTTTAGGTTTCCAAAATGTTTAGGTTTCCAAAATGTTTAGGTTTCCAAAAATGTCTAAGTTTCCAAAAATGTCTAAGTTTCCAAAAATGTCTAAGTTTCCAAAAATGTCTAAGTTTCCAAAAATGTCCAAGTTTCCAAAAACGTTCATTTCCATTTCCATTTTCATTTCCATTTCCATGCATTTCTAGATTTCCAAAAGTATCAAAAATTTATTCATAGTACTTGAAACTTGTCATTTCATACATTTAAGCTGGAAATGCATAGGCCCTATTGAGGATGTTACACAGATTTTGAGGGATCTGCAAATAAATAAAAACGGGGGATTTTTACTTTATTTTATTTTCTTTCTTATGATATTTAAAGTTTTTAGGATTAGGTTCTATTAGTATTTTATCTCTCGTGTAATAAAATAAGAGATGGAAATCATCAATAAAATGGAACAAATTGCAAAATTAGAAGTGTGGCAATAGATATGTACATGTCTAGGATTGGATTTGCCTTGGAAAAGCTTGGTATTTAAGCAGTCAAACTTGACTCACCTCTTTTTGCTAGGGTCTTACCTAGTGTACAATATCATTCACTTCTTTATTTTCATTCTCTCTATTGTTTTTAACAATGGGGACATTGTTCATCTTAAGTAGGGGGCCAAAAATTGAAATTGTTTTTCAAGATACATTATTCTTATAATCATGATTAAATTATATTTTGTTCAAAATTTTGAATTTTTGTTAATTATGCTAACTTCTAGTATAAATAAAGTTCTATCATCTCAATAATTTCTATGTTAGCGCAACTATGAAATAATGTTACTCTTAATAAAGTTTGTAAATCATATCATTTTTTTCTTTAGGAGAGCTAGACATGCATGAAAGTTTAAGTCTCTAGAATTGACTTAGTAATTTCTTGAGGCGACATCCTAGGAAGCATGGAATCTTGAAAATGACTTAGGCAAACTTTTGTTTGGACCGCTTGAGCCAGTCAAGCCAACCTTAATGAATGTTTATCCCTTGAAACCTAACTTTGAGACTATATGACGTAATTTTATTTGAAACTTTGTAACATTTATCCATCACTTCTCTCATAATTATCTTTAAATTTTCCCAAACATTAGACTCAGTTTATCCAAAATATTCTTCGCAAATAAGTTTAGGGGAGTTAAAAAGAAGTATCAACTACTCTAAGAAAAACAAGTTTGTTGTACGTACAATAAAATGCTCATGTAAAAAAAAGAGAGAGAGTATATGTACTCAAAAGAAATAGATGTACAAAAGAGCATGTGAAAGCAAAATGAGTTGGTGTATTGAAGTTACTTATTCTGAAGGTCCAATACAAGCTGAGTCTAGGGTTTTTACCTTAAAATTATCTATCTTTTACCTACCCTTAGCCCATCCACGTTACAACCTATTTAAAAGACCTTTCGATTCATATTTCTGTACTGCCTACATTAGTGGAGAGAAATTGCTAAGCTCAACATATGAGGACATAAGTTAAACTGAGTGATTGCAATTTAGTATTAAATAAAGAAATAAAAATTAAGTGGTAAGAATTAGCATGAAAACATTTAGTCTATTCTTGTTAGCATGATAACAATTGAGAATAATTCAAACAATATGTATACTTGAGTTGCATAATTGCAAAATTCTTGTTCTTAAGCATAATTACACTAAACTCATAATTGTAGGGAAATATATTCTAAAGACATTTTTCAATAGTGATTTCAAGAACTACCTCTTTTCAAATTGTGCATTACTCGAGACGAGCAATGAATTAAATTTGGGGGTGTAGAAACACAAAAATATATAGACTTTTTTAGCACCTTTTGAGCTCTAATTCATGCATTGGAAAAGGTTCAATAGATTGGTTAATTTTTTAATAAGTATGTATGTGCACTAGTTAGCAATTTATCGAGTTGCCACTAAATTATTCGTAACAACATGAGCATGAGTTTAGTTATTCTATGTTAAAGAATGTGACTGATCCAACACATTTATGTCATCTTGATTAAACCCATCTTTTGAAACCGTGTGGTTATGATAACTCGACATTTAAAGTTTTATTTTTATTTTTATTTTATTGTTACTTAGTTAAGTTTTAGTTTTTAATCACTTCCTCAAAAACAAATATTTTCATTCACCAAATTGTTTTAATCTGAATTTCATAAAAATTTTCTTTCACAATCCCTGTGGGTATGATAACTCGACATTTACTTGTCACTTTATTACTTGTTGTGATTGTGTACACTTGTACATTTCAATCGTTCCAATTACCTTCATAAATTCTAAAGGCATTTCATTTCTTTTTCTTTTTCTTTTTTGGATTGCTTTAGACTGATCATTTTTTTTTTATTTTCACTTTAAAGTTCATTTCCTTGTTTTTCACGCTTTCAAGTACTTAACAATGTTCCCAAAAAATCAAAAGGATAGACTTCCTAATTAAAAACCCATACTTAATCAAAGATGATGTTTTAAGGGTTGTAATGTAGGCTAGATTTAAGGTAACAAAAGAAAGGGATAATTGAGTCCAAGATATCTATTTAAACCAATAGTCATTTTCCAGTGAAGAAATCTACATTAGTGATTATCATATTTAAAACTCATTTCCCTTTTAAAATTATCTAGATTTATTTATTTTTCTATGACAAAGCACAATCTTTAGCAATATGAGTGAAATTTCTCATAATCATTTTTTTTCATTTCCCCTTGTATTGACGTGACTCTTGATTTGTAATGCCCCAAAAACTACCTAATATTTATTGTCGGGGGTTTGTGACATAAATAATTATCTGTTTTAGTGGTTATGTGTTCTGGGAGTGTTTGGGGAGGTCCCAAGTTCAAGCCGGGCTTGGACAAAATTTTTTGTTTTCTTTGAATAAAACCCTATCTTTAGACAGTAGGCTTTTAATTAAATATTGGTGAAATACAACAGAATGGGTCTGCTGGTCTAGTGGTTAAGTGGACTGAAAATGCGCAGGAGGTCTGCAGTTCGAGTCCTTGCGCAGGAAAGGGACGTATTTTTGCTGCCAGTGCCATGTAGGAGTTTGAGAAGGAGTGAAACGCTGATAGTGGAGAGGTTGAGGGAGTAAAACTAGGAGCAGGGGATTTTGGAAGTTATTAGAAAATATTTCCTCTGATGTTAACTTTGTTTTTTTTATTTATCTCTGTCGTCTCTTTCTTCATGCCCAGCTTGCTGCTGTTTTTCACTTTTCCCTTTCACATCATTCTCATTTTATTTCCCCTTTCCCCATTGACACCGCACATCTCTACGGTTAGTGTGTGATGGATACTCGAAACAACTATTATTTCGACAAAGGCAAGCGCACCTATCAAACTGTAGTATAGTTGTGGTGAGTCCGGAATATCATATCCTCAAGGACCAAGAGTACTTACTAATAACTATCTTTTTATTATCTAGCCTAATAATTAAAGGGGATTTACTTTTAATCTAAAATTTAACTAACTTATGAACTTGACAGGGAGTAAACTGGGAAAATACTTTGGACAACTTATATAAGATGGACAACACCTAAGGAAGAATCCACCTAGACTTCACTTATTACTTTTGATTCGTGTGATTTATTCACTAGACTTAATCCATAGAAATCCTTGAATTATATTAATACCACTTTCGAGGCTACTAACAATTGAATCTAGGTTGATTAATTGAAATTCTTTCTAATTAAAACACCTATTGTCACATTAATTCGATCTCTGGATTCTCATATTAGGTTTGACCCTAATTCGACAGATTCTGTCGCCCTATTTCTAGGGTTGCAATCAACTCCGCTTAATTGTGTTGATCTACTCTTAAATAAGGACTTTTGCTCCTCTGAATAAGCATATTCGACTTGAATCAATAACCTGAATTATCAAAACAAGAATAAAACTCACAATTAAGAATAAGCACAAGTATTTATCTCATAAATCAAATAATAATAAGATCTGTCATAGGTTTCATCCCCTTAGGTATCTAAGGGAATTAGTTCATACTAGAAAAGGAAAACATCATAAAAGAGGAAAAACAATAAAACATAAGAAAACCCAAAAACTTTTAAAGAACTTTATGGGAGATCTTCAGTCTTGATGGAGATCCTTCTCCTAAGCTATTCCCGACGGTTGTCTTGGAGTATTTTCTCCTTCTATTCGAGATCTATTCGACGTCCTGTCGAACTCCCCGTTTAAGTTACCTCCTAGGGTGTTTATATAGGCTTCGAGATGCCTTTCTTGGCTCGAAAGTATCCTAATCTGAATGACATTCTTTTTTGCTGCGGCAGGGACACGCCCATGTGAATCGAGCCCAGGCCGTGTTTGTAACATCCTAAAAATTGAGTATCGATATGCTGCATGTTTTTGGTGCTTAGCTTGTGAATAATTTAATTTTTGTGCTTAATATAGTCTTGAGAAGGCTGAGGATTTATTCGAAATTAGAATAAATTTTAGTAATAAGTACTTTATTGAAGTGGATCAAGTGACCTTGATGTTTAAGGAAATTATGTGTCAAAAAATAGCATAAGATGAGCTAGTAGTAAAGTGGAGTTGGCGCTATAAGTGTTGCTTGAGGGAAGAGGTTCGAATCTTTAGGAATGCATTTTGTGACATTTATTTTTGCTCTTTCCTAGCAAGTGTCGGCCAAGCATCAAATTTTTGGTAAGTTAGACTTTTATTTTTATGGTAAGGTGGCTAAGAGAATAGGTAGGTACAAACTTAAGGTAGGGAATCATGAGAAAATGGCATGTAGGGGGGACACAAGGCATATCTTAAGGGTTATGTTTTGGAAACTTAGAATGGCTAACTTGTGTATGAACTTGGACGGCTTTGTGGACTAAAGGGGAGCCGAATTTTGGTGGTAAGCTTTGGGTAAGGATGGTAGCTAGATAGAATCACATTTGGTCATTTTTGCTCTTTCAAAACACCTTTTTCCTTTCATCTTTTTTTCTCTTAGTCGAATGTGCCATATGCTTGGAGAAAAAAACTTTGTTTTGTTTCATTTGGTCATTTTTGCCAACCTCTCAAGTGTTTCATTTTGTGCTTCTCTCCTAGTGCCGAAATCATCAAACACAAAAAGACCATTTCCTTTTCTTCTTTATTCCCCATTACCGAATGCACATTGTTCCAAACCTTACTTTTTGCTCTTTTCTCACCCTTGAAAATCGAATCATAAATATCTCATCTCTATTCTGCTTTCTTATCCATTTTACTCATCTTTCAAGCACATTTTTTTCCTTCTTATTTCTTCCATGGTCGAATGTTAGAGACCACCTCCATAGCCAAAATTATTTTTCCATTACCATTAAATCATAGCCAAATCTTCTTTTCCTCATAGACTTTATTCTCGATCATTTCTTATATTCAACTTTGGACAACCGGTAAGAATCATCTTCCTTGTTTTCTTTTACTTTTTGGTCACCTTGGCCGAATCTTTAGGTTGGCTTAAAAGAGCCTTTAAATCGATAATCATTCATCTTCTTAGACGATTTCCTTTTGTTTTTTTTTTTTGTGATATAGTGGAGGGCCGAATCACCATCTCGTCAAAAGTTATCTTGAAGTTATTTAAGTTTAGATCATCTATCAAGGTAAAAAAAAAAGGGAACTCTTCATGGATTTCATGATCACCCTCGATATTACCAACGATCTTCAATTGGGTTTGTTATAAACAAAAGTTTTATATAGGGATCCTTTGGAAATCACTCGAAACTTTAAGGCAAACAAGATAGGGTCGAAAAGAATGGTGAATAATGATCGGAAGAGGGGCAGTTTTGCTATTCCCTCTAGATTCAAGCGAAGGGCTGTTTCAGCAATCCGAGACTTTCCACTGGGTTGTGGACCCTCATCCGAGGAGAATTGATTATGCGAAGTTCTTCGTAGTTTGGAGCCATTAGCTGTTCGGGATTTTCAATCGGGTTGTGAACCGTCAATCGGGGAGAAACGACAAATAGTTATTGTTCGAGATTCCGAGGGTATCGACGAGCGGGAAAGTATAGTTCTCACCGTAATCAGGTGTGTAATTTCACATTTATCACATGGGTTAGATGTTATACCGTAAGCATTAGAATAAAAATCGTAAAGTTGGTAAAATCAGAAAATGCAGTATATTAACACTTTTTATGTAAATGCATGAAATCGGTATTAAAGTCGTGGAAATTACAGAATTTCCCTCGATGGGCTAATTTGATAAAAAGTAATTTTTGGGCCTCATGTGCTTAATGGATCAGATTGCTAGATTGCTTAATGGGTTGAATTGTTAGATTGCTTATGGAGCCGATTTGATAAATTACCATATGGGCCAAAATGAGAAATGGGCCAACTTGTAGTATGGGCCTTATGTTGAAATTATCATATGAATATTGTTATGCCTTGTATATGTATACATGATTGCATGGGTTGGGATAAAATTGAAGAGAAATTCTGGTGGCGCTGCCACAAGCTAGTTCGGGTGGCTCTGCCACAATCTAGTTCGGGTGGCTCAGCCACAAACATTTTAAATGGCTTTATGCCTACGATTGGTGTGTTGGCGGGGTGGGTTGACTTGATCCCCACAGGTGTGCTAGTTGGTATGGGTGGTGTATAGCGGATGGAAATTTAGGCTTGGTTGGGAATTGCATTTCACATGTATTTTTTTTAATTACTATATTGTGAAATTCATAAATGGGCTTAAGCCCAATAAAATGCTTTGATGATTTGGCCCAGTGGACTTGGTAAGTGGGTTACACACTGAGTTCTAAGTAACTCACCCCGTTTTCTTACCCTTTTCGTAATGATAATTGATGGAGGCTTGGCGAGGATGACTTCGAGGGCCATACTTCAAATGACGATTTTGATGAACTTTGAATTACTCTTTAAGTATTTTTACTTAATTAATTTTTGATTGTGATGTAATAAGGCCTTTGGTATTATTTTATGGATTTTTACTCGTGGATGGCTTTTAATATGTTTTAGATACTAAAAGGAGACTATTTTAACTTTATAAATGTTTTCTTTAATTTACATATAATTAAAGGGGTTTTCTTAAAATCACTAACTCATAAGAATTTCGTGAAAACTCTTTTATGAATTCTGAATTCAAATTCCTTTTGAATTCTTTTAAACTTCTTGTAAAATTTAATCAATTATTTCTCTGAGATCAAATTAACTTCAGTTTTTGATAAACTCCATCTCTAAAATAGTTTTTGAAGACCTATTTTCCTTAAATCATTAGATGACTAGATGTATGTTCGATTTGTGTGGCATACCAAGTCTGGTCTTAACGCATAGACCGGGTTTGGGGTGTTACATTTTATGGTATCAAAGCCAGTTTCAAAACTCGACTGTGGTTTGGGTTTAACAACAATTTTTGTTTAAAACTGTTTAAATTTCTAGACTTTATGTTTTAAAGGTAGTATGGCACCACGAGCATCTGGCACTAAGTCAAGTAAGTATTTGTATATTAAATGTTTATTATTGTGATATGATCATAAGAACACTCTAGAAGTTTTAGTTTTAGGTGCTAAAAACGGTAAAGATCGAGATTATAGGATGTGATTGTGAAAACTCTATCTCT
This sequence comes from Gossypium rotundifolium, assembly GCA_025506655.1. NCBI lineage: Eukaryota > Viridiplantae > Streptophyta > Magnoliopsida > Malvales > Malvaceae > Gossypium > Gossypium rotundifolium. The sequence goes on along the minus strand of CP106724.1, from coordinate 95,018,417 downwards.
TATATCTCATAAAATATCGTTAATAAACACTGAAATAGTATTCTGATTCATAAAACTTGTAATCAGATTAAACCGAAATAGTCAGTATGAGCACTAGAGGATGTGGACATGGACGCGGTAGAAGTGGCCGTGGTAGAGGACGAGGTGCTAGGGTTGTATCTGAAGCGCCGGGTCATATGTCGAAAATAGACGCACCTGCGTCACCCGGGAGTGAGACTGGATCACATGACCATACGAGAGAGGACAATGCTTTGACTCAAGCAATGTTGTGAGTCCTAGAAAGGGTTGCTGGGACTAGAACTGGCCCAGTAGTTCGTGGATCAATATCGGAACGACTTAAATCAAGTGGTGCCGAGGTTTTTAGAGGTCTCTCGTGTAGCTCCAAATGTTGTGAAATATTGGCTTGAGGCTGTAAAGCGGATTATGGATGATCTGGAGTGAACCATCGAGCAAAAACTGAAAGGAGCGGTGTCCTTGCCAAGGGACGAGGCGTATCAATGGTGGCTTACAATTCGAGAAGGCACTGAGGCTGCATTTTTCACTTGGGATTTCTTCAAAGCTGCTTTCCAAGGGAAGTATGTAGGGACAAGTTATGTGGATGCCCGGAGGAAGGAATTCCTAAATCTGGTTTAAGGAAATAAGACGGTGGCAACTTATGAGGCAGAATTTCTACGCTTGAGTCGTTATGCTCGGACTATACTGCCAATGGATCATAAGTGCTGTGTACGCTTTGAAGATGGGTTGAATGATGAGTTGCGGGTACTGATAGCTCTACAACAAGTAAGGACTTTTGCCACGCTTGTGGAGTAAGCCAAGATAGCCGAAGAGGCTAAGAATGCAGAACGATAGAACCGGGAAAGAGTTAGAGGCAAGAGGGACTTTAAGTACTCGAGTTATTCTAAAAGGTTCCAAAAGAGGCCTTGAAATGATAAGCCAGCTCAAGCTAGAGCACCTGTGACTACCAATTAGAGCCGAGACTATGTGGACTGCGGGAAATGACACCCCGAGGAATGCTGGAAAAAAATTGGTGGTTGTTATAAATGTGGTTCCAAGGATCATCAATATAGGAATTGCTTTTGATGGACTGCTCTGACTTAGGAAGCTCATAACCCTGATGCACAGCCAGCCAGAAGAGCTCAACAGCCACTGAGAGGCCGTGGACCAGGTCATGGTGGTAATGGTGATGGACGTGGTCAAGGTACACATGGTCGAGGTAATGGCTTTAGAGGTAACGAGGAGGCAAGACAGCCGAGGTTGGTCTATGCGGTCATGCATCGTGAATATGGCGATGCACCTGATGTGATAACTGGTACATTCTTCATCTTTGATGTACCTATTACTACTTTGATAGATATTGGGTCTACCCACTCGTATGTTGCTAATGCCATATTTGGAAACCTAAATATTAGATTTGAGATTACCATTAAAGAGATGACGATAATTAGTCCTTTAGGACAGTCTGTAATCGTGAATAAATCGTATAGAGACATGCCTTTGGATATCCAAAGAGAAATATTTTTAGCGAATTTGATGGAATTGCCTTTCGGCGAGTTCGATCTTATTTTTGGCATGAATTGGTTAGTGAAGCACCGGGCGTAATTGGATTTTGCTGAAAAATGGATGTCAATAAGGACTGTGGATGATGTGGAAGTAGTAATGATAGGGGAATGAAGGAACCTTTTTGGCAAATGTAATATCTGCTTTAAAGGCAGAGAAGTTGGTGCGAAAAGGGTATGGAGCGTTCCTAGCCTTCATTAGTGCTTTGGATGCCAAGGAATTATCGGTGGAAGGTGTGAAAACGGTGAAAGAATTTCTAGATGTCTTTCCTGAAGAACTTCCAGGTCTACCTCCAGATCGGGAAGTAGAATTTGGCATTGCTCCTTATAGAATGGCGTCGAATGAGTTAGCGGAGTTTAAAGCTCAAATTCAAGAATTATTGGATTGGGGATTTATTCGACCGAGTGTGTCTCTGTGGGGAGCACCGGTTTTGTTCGTCAAGAAGAAGGATGGGTCGATGCGTATGTGCATTGATTATAGGCAGTTGAATAAATTGACGATCAAGAATAGGTACCCATTGCCGAGAACCGATGACCTATTTGATCAATTGAGAGGGGCTTCAGTTTTCTCCAAGATTGATTTGAGATCGGGTTATCATCAACTCAAGGTTAAAGAGGCAAATATTCATAAGACGGCATTCTGAACTCGTTATGGACATTATGAGTTTTTGGTGATACCGTTTGGTTTGACCAATACACTAGCTGCATTTATGGATATGATAAATCGAGCCTTTCAACCCTATCTAGACCAGTTCGTAGTAGTGTTCATAGATGATATCTTGGTATATTTGAGGAATGAAGAAGAGCATGACTTACATTTGCGCATTGTGTTGCAAGTATTGCGAGATAAGCAACTTTATGCCAAATTCAGTAAATGCGAATTTTGGTTGAAGGAAGTGACTTTATTGGGTCATGTGGTGTCAGCCAAAGGAATAAGAGTTGATCATCGAAAGGTAGAGGCTATGTTGGATTGGAAACCACCGAAGTCAGTGGCTGAGATTTGGAGTTTCTTCGGTTTGGCTGATTACTATAGACGCTTTGTTGAGGGGTTTTCGTTGATTGCTGCACCCCTAACTAAGCTGTTGCGAAAGGAAGTACCGTATGTGTGGACCGATAAACAACAAGAAAGTTTCGAGAAACTGAAGAAAATTTTATGGAAGCGCCAGTACTGTTTCAACTTGAGGTTGGAAAAGAGTTTATCGTTTACTATGATGCCTCACACAGGGGTTTAGGATATGTTTTGATGCAAGGAGGAAAAGTGGTGGCTTATGCTACTCGTTAGTTAAGGCCGCACGAAGTTAACTATCCTACTCATGACTTGGAGTTGGCTGCGGTGGTGTTTGCTTTAAAGATTTGGAGGCTATCTCTACGGTGAGAAGTCGATCATTTATGTGGACCATAAGAGTCTTAAGTACCTCCTTATTCAAAAGGAGTTGAACTTGAGACAACGAAGATGGGTGGAGTTGTTAAAAGATTATGACTTCTCAATAGAGTACCATCTTGGAAAGGCTAACGTGGTGGCAGACGTGTTGAGTCGTAAGGTAGTATCGGAGTTAAGAGCAATGTTTGCTCATCTCAGTTTGTATGAGGATGGCAGTCTGCTAGTGGAACTTCAGGTGAAGCCATTGTGGTTAGAACAGATCAAAGAAAAGCAGTTATCAGATGAAAAGTTGGGTCCTTTAATGCAACAAGCTAAAAGTGGTATAATAGGGGACTTTAGAATGAACAAGGATGGCGTGCTGTGTTTTCGTGGAAGAGTTTGTATGCCCATGGATTCAGATTTGAGACAAATGATTCTACGAGAGGCACATAGTAGCCCTTATGCTATGCACCCTGGAGGAAATAAGATGTATTGAGATCTCCGTAAGCAGTATTGGTGGCCAGGGTTGAAGCGAGAGGTTACTGATTTTGTTTGAAAGTGTTTGACTTGTCAACAAGTGAAGGCAGAACATCAATTACCATCGGGTTTATTGCAACTGGTTAAGATTCCTCTATGGAAATGGGAGCAGATAACGATGGATTTTGTTATTGGGTTACCCCTAACACCTACTAAGAAAGATTCTATTTGGGTGGTAGTTGATCGATTGACGAAGACTGCTCATTTTCTACCAGTTCGTATGGATTACTCACTGCAAAAGTTGGCTAAGTTGTACATAGCAGAGATCGTGAGGTTGCATGGGATACCAGTGTCTATCATATAGGATAGGGATCTTAGGTTTACATCACGATTTTGGAAAGCTTTGCATAAGGCTTTGGGAAAAGAGTTAAACTTCAATACAGCTATTCATCCTCAATTAGATGGTCAGTCAGAAAGAGTAATTCAGATTTTGGAAGACATGTTAAGGGGTTGTGTAATTGATTTTAGAGGTAGTTGGGAGGATTTCCTACCGTTGGCAGAGTTTGCATATAATAACAGTTACCAATCCAGTATCCAAATGGCGCCCTATGAAGCGTTATACGATCGTAGGTGTCGTACCCCTACTTGTTGGACTGAATTGGGAGAACGGCAGTTTTTGGGTCCTGAATTGATATTTGAGACGAAAGAAAAGGTAAAGGTGATTCGAGCACGGTTAATGGAAGCTTCGGATAGACAAAAGTCGTATGCGAATCTGAAGCGTAAGGATATTGAGTTTGCGGTAAGAGATTAGGTCTTTCTGAAAGTCTCACCTTGGAAGAAGATTTTAGATTTGGAAGGAAGGGCAAGTTGAGCCCTAGGTTCATTGGACCGTACCGTGTGTTGAAGCGTGTAGGACCAGTAGCCTATCAGCTTGAATTACCTCCAGAGTTGAGTCAGATTCATAGTGTTTTCCATGTTTCTATACTGAGGCGTTATAGATCGGATCCGTCTCACATAGTACTGGTAGAAGAAGTGGAGTTAAGGCCAGACTTGTCTTTCGAGGAGGAGCTAGTGAAAATTTTAGACCGTGATGTTAATGTGCTAAGAAAGAAGACTGTGCCATTAGTTAAGGTTCTATGGCAAAATCACGGAGTGGAGGAAGCTACGTGGGAGCCTGAGGATGCAATTCGGCAACAATATCCTCACCTCTTTTAACCAGGTAAATTTTGAGGACGAAATTTTCTTTAAGGGGATAGAATTTTAATATCCTAAAAATTGAGTATCGATATGTTGCATGTTTTTGGTGCTTAGCTTGTGAATGATTCAATTTGTGTGCTTAATATAGTCTTGAGAAGGCTCAGGATTTATTCGGAATTAGAATAAATTTTAGTAATGAGTACTTTATTGAAGTGGATCAAGTGACCTTGATGTTTAAGGAAATTAAGTGTCAAAAAATAGTATAAGATGAGCTAGTAGTAAAGTGGAGTTGGCGCTATAAGTGTTGCTTGAGGGAAGAGGTTCAAATATTTAGGAATGCATTTTATGACATTTATTTTTGCTCTTTCCTAGCAAGTGTCGGCCAAGCATCAAATTTTTGGTAAGTTAGACTTTTATTTTTATGGTAAGGTGGCTAAGAGAATAGGCAAGTACAAACTTAAGGTAGGGAATCATGAGAATATGGCATGTAGGGGGGACACAAGGCATATCTTAAGGGTTATGTTTTGGAAACTTAGAATGGCTAACTTGTCTATGAACTTGGATGGCTTTGTGGACTAAAGGGGAATCGAATTTTGGTGGTAAGCTTTGGATAAGGATGGTAGCTAGATAGAATCACATTTGGTCATTTTTGCTCTCTCAAAACACCTTTTTCCTCTCATCTTTTTCTCTCTTAGCTGAATGTGCCATTTGCTTGGAGAAAACAACTTTGTTTTGTTTCATTTGGTCATTTTTGCCAACCTCTCAAGTGCTTCATTTTGTGCTCCTCTCCTAGTGCCGAAATCATCAAACACAAAAAGACCATTTCTTTTTCTTCTTTATTCCCTATTATCAAATGCACATTATTCCAAACCTTACTTTCTGCTCTTTTCTCACCCTTGAAAACCGAATCATAAACATCTCATCTCTATTATCCTTTCTTCCCTATTTTACTCATCTTTCAAACACATTTTTTTCCTTTTATTTTTCCATGGCCGAATGTTAGAGACCACCTCCATAGCCAAAAGTATTTTTCCATTACCATTAAATCATAGCCAAATCTTCTTTTCCTCATAGACTTTATGCTCGATCATTTCTTCTATTCAACTTTGGACAACCGGTAAGAATCATCTTCCTTGTTTTCTTTTGCTATTTGGTCACCTTGGCCGAATCTTTAGGTTGGCTTAGAAGAGCCTTTAAATCGATAATCGTTCATCCACTTAGACGATTTCCTTTTGTTTTTTTAGTGATATAGTGGAGGGCCGAATCACCATCTCATCAAAAGTTATCTTAAAGTTATTCAAGTTCGGATCATCTATCAAGGTAAAAACAAAAAGTGAAATCTTCATGGATTTCATGATCACCCTCAATATTATCAACGATCTTCAATTGGGTTTGTTATAAATGAAAGTTTTATATAGCGATCCTTTGGAAATCACCCAAAACTTTAAGGCAAACAAGATAGGGTCGAAAAGAGTGGTGAATAGTAATTGAAAGAGGGGCGGTTTTGCTATTCCCTCTAGATTCAAGCGAAAGGCTATTTCAGCAATTCGAGACTTTCCACCGGGTTGTGGAGCCTCATCCGAGGAGAATCAATTATTCGAAGTTGTTCGTAGTTCGGAGCCATTAGCTGTTCGGGATTTTCCATCGGGTTGTGAACCGTCAACCGGGAGAAACGACAAATAGTTGTTGTTCGAGATTCCGAGGGTATCGACGAGTGGGAAAGTATAGTTCTCACCGTAATCAGGTGTGTAATTTCACATTTATTACATGGGTTAGATGTTATTCCGTAAGCATTAGAATAAAAATCGTAAAGTTGGTAAAATCAAAAATACGGTATATTAACACTTTTTGTGTAAATGCATGAAATCGGTATTAAAGTCGTGGAAATTACGAAATCACACTCAATGGGCTAATTTGATAAAAATTAATTTTTGGGCCTCATGTGCTTAACGGGCCGAATTGCTAGATTGCTTAATGGGTCAAATTGCTAGATTGCTTAAGGAGCCAATTTGATAAATTACCATATGGGCCAAAATGAGAAATGGGCCAACTTGTAGTATGGGCCTTATGTTGAAATTGTCATATGAATATTGTTATGCCATGTATATGTATACATGATTGCATGGGTTGGGATAAAATTGAAGAGAAGTTCTGGTGGCTCTACCACAATCTAGTTCGGGTGGCTCTGCCACAATCTAGTTCGGGTGGCTCAGCCACAATCATTTTAAATGGCTTTATGCCTGCGATTGGTGTGTTGGCGAGGTGGGTTGACTTGATCCCCACAGGTGTGCTGGTTGGTACAGGTGGTGTGTAGCGGATGGAAATTTAGGCTTGGTTGGGAATTGCATTTCACATGCATTTTTTTTAATTACTATATTGTTAAATTCGTAAATGGGCTCAAGCCCAAAGAAATGCTTTGATGATTTGGCCAGTGGACTTGGTAAGTGAGTTACACCGAGTTCTAAGTAACTCACCCCATTTTCTTACCCTTTTCAGGTAATGATAATTGATGGAGGCTTGGGCCGGGGATGACTTCGCGGGGGCCATACTTCAAATGATGGTTTTGATGAACTTTGAATTACTCTTTAAGTATTTTTACTTAATTAATTTTTCAGTTGTGATGTAATAAGGCATTTGGTATTATTTTTATGGATTTTTACTCATGGATGGCTTTTAATATGTTTTAGAATCTAAAAAGAGACTATTTTAACTTTATAAATGTTTTCTTTAATTTACATATAATTAAAGGGGTGTTTCTTAAAAAATCACTAACTCGTAAGAATTTCTGTGAAAACTCTTTTATGAATTCTGAATTCAAATTCCTTTTGAATTCTTTTAAACTTCTTATAAAATTTAATCAATTATTTCTCTGAGATCAAATTAACCTCAGTTTTTGATAAACTCCATCTCCAAAATAGTTTTTGAAGACCTGTTTTCCTTAAATCATTAGATGACTAGATGTATGTACGATTCGTGCGGCATACCAAGTCTGGTCTTAACGCATAGACCGGGTTTGGGGTGTTACAGTGTTCGAATCTGCTAAAGTGACACGACCGTGTGGTGAACTCCAGGCCGTGTTGATTTCTCATGTAGGCCTGTTTTGTCCCTTTTTGGCCTGTTTCTCGTTCTTTTCGACTCCTAAGCTCTCCTGAGTATAAAACATGAAATTAAGAGTTTATGAGCATCGAATTCATCAAATCTAATGAATATTCATCCAAAATTAATGTAACACCCAAAACCTGGCCTAGAAGTTAGGCCCGAATCTGGCATGTCACAAAAAAATACATGTTTGAAAATTTCAGCCTCTTTGTTAAAACCCAAAACACTTAAGCAAATGTTAACTACTTGAAAATGTAATTATCTTTTAAGAAAAACCTTTTTGGTGGTGAAAATGTATTTGAAATAAATGATTTTCAAATAAGTGATGTTTAGAAAGAGAGTTGCAGAAGTATGTTGAAATCGTTGCGGAAATGTAGATAAAATACAAGTATTTTTGAGAGATTAATTGATGAGTCAACAATCAAGGTAGTGAACTTTAAAACTGTGACTTTTGAAAATATTGTTTGATAGTTCGAGAAAATAACTTCTGTGTTAAAGTATTTATAAAGTTTATTATGTAATTCATTTGTTAATCGATTTTGGAAAACCTTTATTTAAGTTTTTAGAAAAATTCTCGTTTAAAACAAATTAAGCAAAATAATAAGTATATCAACCATAAAGCAAATAACAAAATACTCTAGAGGCCTTATTACAACTTAAACCAATATAGCAAAATAATAAAATAAATGGAAATAGAAATTTAAAATTTAATAACACCATTTCTAAAGTATGGCCTCCACCAAGTCATCCATGGCCCAAGTCCACCTCACGGAGCATTACCTACAGGGTTAAGAAAGAAGGGGATGAGTTACAAGAACTCAATGTGAAATCCCCTTACCGTTGTTCACTGGGCCAAAAACTCATTAAGCAATTATTTGGGCCTAAGCCCACATACGATAATAATAATGTAATGAATATAGCATGAATACAAAATGAAATTCCCAAACCAAACCTAGTTTTCCATCCGCTACACACCACCCATACCAACCAACACACCTGTGGGGAGCTTTAGTCACCCACCCCTCCAACACACCAAATGTAGGCATTAAGCCATTTATAACAAATTATTTGTGGACAAGCCACCAGAATAACAGAATTTATGTGGCATAGCCACCAGACAGATTGTGACAGAGTCACCAAATATGTGGCAAAGCCACCAAAATTATGTAGCAAAGCTACCAAAACTTCTCTTCATCATTATCCCATCCCATGCAATTCATGTATATGCATCATACATATCAAATCATGATATTTACAAATATAATAACAATAATTCAAAATTCAAAATTTATGACAATCAAATTGGCCGAATAACACTTTGAAAAATCAGCCCATTAGAGCAATATATCAAATCAGCCCATTTAATCACATATCAATTCGGCCCATTTAGTCACATATTAAATTGGCTCATATAGCAAAATATCAGATCGGCCCATTAATCAATATGTCCAATCGGCCCATAAGGTAATATGTCAATTCAGTCCATTAAGAAATATCGTATTTCGACCCTTTAGGGACATTTTAGTAATTCGATAATCTTACCAACTAAGGGTATTTCGGTAATTCAGCCCATAGGGGCATTTTAGTAAATTCGTAATATTACCCACTAAGGGTAATTTGGTAATTTCGCAATCTAGACTTAACTACTATTTTGGGCATAACAATTTAAACTGTCCATTTGCATCGTACTAACTAAATTGACTATAACTTGGGTTAGGAATCTCCAAATCTAAATCTATAAATTTTCATTGAAACTAAACTCACATATCTTCTTACTAAAATTTTTCCAGAATTTTTTTCTTAATCATTTAGTACAGTTTATTCCTTAAATTTTCACTTGTTTCACTATCCAACGATTCTAACCTCTCTTATCCAAAATTCAAATATCTCATTGTACAATTTTCATATGTTGTTCCCACTTGTTTCTATTGAAAATAGACTCACCAAGGAATCTTTACATATAAACTATAACTCTTAATTCACTTTGTACAATTTTATACGAATTTTCCAAGATAGATTAGGGAACCATGAAATCATTCAGAACCAGTCTCACTAAAATTAACATATCTTAGAATATAAAATTCTTTTTCCTTCTTCGTTTCTTCCTTATCAAAATAGACACAGTAAGATTTTATCTGATATCTCATTCAGTTTCTAATTCCCTTTCTTCTAATTTTTGTGATTTTTCAAAAATACATCACTGCTTCTAATCGAAACTATTTTATTACAAAATACGTTTACCACTATGATCATACGCACGCCCGAGTGGTCACGGATGCCAGTTTCCTTCGGTATTTTGGCTGATTCACATAATATTTCATACAAACTTTCTGAGAAGTGTGATATTACACACCATTTCAGATATGTATACGAAAGGTACGAGATTGCACACCTTATTACGGGATCAATAACACGATACTCTTTGCGGCACCTAAAAGTACAATCGGTCAACAATTAGTCCAAACCCAATTTACAACTTCATCCAAGTACTACGATTGATTAACAATCTACATCACTTACCAACAATCCAAGTCTCTTATTACGAAGGATAGATTCGTCCCTAAAAATATAATCGATTAGTCACAACCACTATCTCGTTAAGCAAAATAACCGATCAACGAAAAGATCCAAAAAGAACCATGATGAATCCCTTACCTTAACGATATTAGTTTTGATTTCTAATGATTGTAAAATGGCTACGGATGAGTCAAAGTTTTTGCCTTCCACTATAACTCGAGTGATCAAACGAGTGAGTGTCAACACAAATGAGTGGAAATGATATTAAAAAAGGAGAAGATGTATCAAGGTGTTCGAAGTGTTTCGGTCAACACCAAAAGAGATATGAACCAAAGAGAAATGTGAGTATTTCAGCAACAAGAAGAATGGTGAAAGATGGATTAGTTTTGGTTTTCAAGAAGGATGAGTGAATAAAAGAAATGGTCTCAAAGTTTGGGGTACAATTGGCAAGAAGAAAGAAATGGAATTTGCACTCTCCAAGTTATGTAAATTTGGCAAGGAGAAGAAAAGGAGTTTGGAGAGAAAAGAAAAATGATACCAAATTGTCAATAAAGAATTGGCCAAAACAACAAAAATCTTACCAATTACCAAAGACCATATTCGGCTAGGAGAGGGAGTTTTGAGAGAAAAAAATACAATGATGGTATTGGTATTTTGACCCAAAACTAACACTTTTTATTTTTACCAAAACATCAAGCACCAAATTGGCTATCATCCTAGCCCCAAGCCGTCCACATTCATCCCCCATTAGGATAAGAGTTTGGCCACCCAAACTTTCCAAAACACCACCCACAAAATAAGCCTCTTGTCCCCCTTACTTACCTATTCCTTTTGATTCCTTTCCCTAACCTCAACCTTGCCTTATTCTTTTAGCCACCTTACCAAAAATAATGAAGTCCACCCTTGCCATGAATACTCGTTGACCAACACATTAAGGAAGGAAAGAAAAAAAATAAAAGTCACAATGCACACAAAGGGATTCGAACCTCTTCCCTCAAGGTAATACATGTGGCGCCATAACCTCTTTACTAATAGCTCACTGAATGTAACCATTTACTCATTTATTTCCATAAGCTTTAAGGTCATTTACTCTCTCTCCTTAATAGGATTAAACACAAAATTTTTCCTATAGCCAAACTCGAACCTGAAGCTTCCTAGGACCCCGTAAATTTCCAAAATCACCTTCCTAATAAGTCCAACTTGAAATAATGCCGTTCTCTTGAAAAAATTTAAACACTCCTATACCCAAGGCCCATTGGGCCTAATTCTTCTAGGCCCAATTTTAGGGTGTTACAATTCTACCCTCGTTAAAGAAATTTTGTCCTCAAAATTTCCAATCAACTATTAAACGTACTGCTCAAATCACACCACTATGCTTTCACTGTGCCCTCTGATCTTATTAACACTAATGTACTTTTAACTTAATCTTAAATCCTCTTCCACACAACCAAAACATACCTGACTCGATGGTGATGAAACAATCCCGAGCCTTATGCTCCTTAGACCTGCATCTCACGCATGCTCCTAACCTCCTCCAGCATTCTCCCGGATGACGCCTTCTGCAATAATCGCAAGCCAAAAAGTTTGGACATGCCTTAACATGCTTTATGGAATGAGACTGCGACCCAAAGGAACTGTGATCAAATTTCTTCTTACAGTCCACGGACCCAACTCGAAGTGCTTCACCGATTCCTTTAACCTCCTCCAATACTTTCTTAACTAACTGAGTCAGCTCGACAACCCCAACTCGATCATGAGACCCCGTATCAGCTACTGGCGATGCCAGCACCTCTCTTTCGAAAATGCCCTGATGTTGAAGATCTAGTCCTAGCACCTCGGCCTCTAGCACGTCCACGCCTACCTCGTCCACGTCTTCTAGCGCTCATGTTTACTAAGTCGATAAAATCTGATTAAGAGTTTTATGAATCTTTATGCTATTTCGATATTTATTAAACAATGTTTTATGAAACATAAGAAGCAAAGTTGTTTTCGTAAAACGCATCCTATAGTCTCAATCTCTATAGTTTCAGCTCCCAAAGCTAAAAGTTCTATTGTATTTCTACTATCATACCACAATAATCATAATATGAAAGCATAAACTTGCTTGACTTGGTGCTAGATACCCGTGGTGCCATGCTTCCTTTAGAACATACATGTATAAATTAAAATTTCAAACAACTTTGAAAACGTTTTTGAACCCTAACTACATCCGAGTTTTGAAACTAGGCTCTGATACCATAAAATGTAACACCCCAAACTCGGCCTAGAAGTTAGGCCCGAATCTGGCATGTCACAAAAAAAAATCGTTTGAAAATTTCAGCCTTTTTTTAAAACCCAAAACACTTAAGCAAATGTTAACTACTTGAAAATGTAATTATCTTTTAAGAAAAACTTTTTTGGTGGTGAAAACGCATTTGAAATAAACGATTTTCAAATAAGTGATGTTTAGAAAGAGAGTTGCAGAAGTATTTTGAAATCATTGCAGAAACGTAGATAAAATACAAGTATTTTTGAGAGATTGATTGATGAGTCAACAATCAAGGTAGTGAACTTTAAAACCGTGACTTTTGAAAATATTGTTTGATAGTTGGAGAAAATAACTTCCGTGTCAAAGTATTTATAAAGTTTATTATGAAATTCATTTGTTAATAGATTTTGGAAAACCTTTATTTAAGTTTTTAGAAAAATTCTCATTTAAAACAAATTAAGCAAAATAATAAGTATATCAACCATAAAGCAAATAAGAAAATACTCTAGAGGCCTTATTACAACTTAAACCAATATAGAAAAATAATAAAATAAACGAAAATAGAAATTTAAAATTTAATAACACCATTTCTGAAGTATGGCCTCCACCAAGTCATCCATGGCCCAAGTCCACCTCACGGAGCATTACCTACAGGGTTAAGAAAGAATGGGGGTGAGTTACAAGAACTCAGTGTGAAATCCCCTTAGCGTTGTTCACTGGGCAAAAATCTCATTAAGCAATTATTTGGGCCTAAGCCCACATACAATAATAATAATGTAATGAATATAACATGAATATGAAATGTAATTCCCAAACCAAACCTAGTTTTCCATCTGCTACACACCACCCGTACCAACCAACACACCTGTGGGGAGCTTTAGTCACTCACCCCTCCAATACACAAAATGTAGGCATTAAGCCATTTATAACAAATTATTTGTGGACAAGCCACCAAAATAATAGAATTTATGTGGCATAGCCACCAGACAGATTGTGACAGAGTCACCAAATATGTGGCAGAGCCACCAAAATTATGTAGCAAAGCTACCAAAACTTCTCTTCATCATTATCCCATCCCATGCAATTCATGTATATGCATCATACATATCAAATCATGGTATTTACAAATATAATAACAATAATTAAAAATTTAGAAATTTATGACAATCAAATTGGCCCAATAACAATTTGCAAAATCGGCCCATTAGAGTAATATATCAAATCAGCTCATTTTATCACATATCCATTCGGCCCATTTAATCACATATCAGTTCAGCCCATTTAGCCACATATCAATTCGGCCCATTTAGTCACATACCAAATTGTCTTATATAGTAAAATATTAGATCGGCCCATTAATCAATATGTCCAATCGGCCCATAAGGCAATATGTCAATTCAGTCCATTAAGCAATATCGTATTTCGGCCCTTTAGGGGCATTTCAGTAATTCGGTAATCTTACCCACTAATGGTATTTCGATAATTCAGCCCATAGGGGCATTTTTGTAAATTGGTAATATTACCCACTAAGGGTAATTTGGTAATTTCGCAATCCAGACTTAACTACTAATTTGGGCATAACAATTTAAACTGTCCATCTGCGTCGTACTAACTAAATTGACAATAACTTGGGTTAGGAATCTCGAAATCTAAATCCGTAAATTTTCATTGAAACTAAACTCATATATCTTCTTGCTAAAATTTTTCTAGAATTGGTTTCTCAACCATTTAGTATAGTTTATTCCTTAAAGTTTCCCTTGTTTCACTATCCAATGATTCTGACCTCTCTTACCCAAAATTCAAATATCTCACTGTACAGTTTTCATATGTTGTTCGCAGTTGTTTCTATTGAAAATAGACTCACTAAGGAACCTTTACATATAAACTATAACTCTTAATTCACTTTGTACAATTTTATACAATTTTTCCAAGACAGATCAGGGAACCACAAAATCATTCAGAATCAGTCTCACTAAAATTAACATATCTCAGAATATAAAATTTCTTTTCCTTCTTCGTTTCTTCTTTATCAAAATTAACACAGTAAGCTTTTATTCAATATCTTATTCACTTTCTAATTCCCTTTCTTTTATTTTTTGAGGTTTTCAAAAACACATCACTGCTTCTAACAAAACTGTATTATTACAAAATATGTTTACCACTACGATCATGCGCACGCCCGAGTGGTCACGGACGCCAGTTTTCAATTTTCTTCGGTATTTCGATCGATTCACATAATATTTCATACAAACTTTCCAAAAATTGTGATATTACACACCATTTCAGATATGTATATGAACGGTACGAGATTACACACCTTATTACGGGATCCGTAACACGATACTCTTCGCGACACCTAAAAGTACAATCGGTCAACAATTAGTCCAAACCCAATTTACAACTTCATCCAAGTATTGTGATTGATTAACAATCTATATCACTTACCAACAATCCGAGTCTCTTATTACGAAGGATAGATCGAGCGATTTAGCCCCTAAAATATAATCGATTAGTCACAATCACTATCTCGTTAAGCAAAATAACCGGTCAACAAAGGGATACAAAAAGAACCATGATGAATCCCTAACCTTAATGATATTAGTTTCGATTTCTAACAATTGTACAATGGCTACGGATGAGTCAAAGTTTTGGCCTTCCACTATAACTCGATTGATCAAACGAGTGAGTGTCAACACAAATGAGTAGAAATGATATTAAGAAAGGAGAAGATGTATCAAGGTGTTTGAAGTGTTTCGGTCAACTCCAAAAGAGATAAGAACCAAAGAGAAATGTAAGTATTTTGGCAACAAGAAGAATGGTAAAAGATGGATTAGTTTGATTTTCAAGAAGGATGAGTGAACAAAAGAAATGGTCTCAAAGTTTGGGGTACAATCGGCAAGAAGAAAGAAATGGAATTTGCACTCTCCAAGTTGTGTAGATTCAGCATGGAGAAAAAAAGGAGTTTGGGGAGAAAAGAAAAATGATACCAAATTGTCAATAAAGAATTGGCCAAAACAACAAAAATCTTACCAATTACCAAAGACCATATTCGGCTAGGAGAGGGAGTTTTGAGAGAAAAAAATACAATGATGGTATTGGTATTTTGACCCAAAACTAACACTTTTTGTTTTTACCAAAACAACAAGCACCAAATTGGCTATCATTCTAGCCCCAAGCCGTCCACATTCATCCCTCCTTAGGATAAGAGTTTAGCCACCCAAACTTTCCAAAATACCACCCACGAAATAAATGTAACATCCTAAATTAGAGGCTATGCATTTGTGTGTTTGTGTTTGAATGCTATGCTTGTCATGCTAGTTTAGGGTGCTTTGGGGTCCAAGAATGACTCAGGGGTAAGCCGGAGCCTTAGTAAAAATTTTACTTTTTGGGTACTTTAGGGGAGAGCTGAATGGGATAGAACTTAAGGGTTGGTGTTTCTGTGTTTTGACACAAGAAGTTTATTGGTGAAGTGGCAACGAGGCACCACTTAAAGCTTTGGAAGGTGACGCCTCAGAGAAGCTGGCTGAGAGCAGGTTCGAGCTGCGTAGATCCCCTTTGAGGGATTTCTTTTTGGTGCCAAGGTGGGGGAGAGTTTCTCTCAGCTTGGACTCTAATGGTTGAGTGTTGAGTGGGTCAACACATTTGAATGAGAGGAAGAGAGCAATTCAAGGAGGAAGAAGGGGTCAACAAGTTTGAATGGAGAGTGGAGAGTGATCGGTGGAGAGAATCATGGTATTAGGAGAGAGGGAGAGTGATTGGCCAAATGTGGGAAGTGTGTGTGTGTGTGTGGGTTTGGTTTAATGTTGTTAAGGGGGTGGCTAAATGTTAGATGATGGCATTAGTGGTGTTGAGAATTTGGCTAGCTAGAGAAATCAAGAGCATTTTTGTTCAACTCTTTTTGTCAAAACTGAAACATTATACCACTTTGTGCATTTTTGGCTTTTCTCTCAAATACCAAAACACTCTCACACTTTTTATTTTGCATTTTCTTTCCTCCCATTCACCAAAGCCGAAACACCTCCCAATACTCTTCATATTTTCTCCTTATCTTGTGCTTGGCCGAAACACACATTACCATCCACTCTCTACTCCCATTTCATTTTCTTTGCCATAAACACCAAAGCCGAAACCCTCTGAAGCCTCATCTCCTGTCGAAACTCTGGCATTTCTCCTCTTTTCTCTCAAACATCATAGCTGAATCCCCTTTGGTAGATAGCACCTTTCTTCTCCATCTCATTCCTTTCAAGAGCAGAACATTTTCGGCATTTGGTAAGTTCTTTTTGGTTTAGCCGAATCTCTCTAAACATATACTCACTCTTTTTCTCCTTTTTTTTCTTTGAAAGGAAGTCTAATTCCTCTGACATTCATATCCTTTTCTTTTGGTTTTCGTTCCAGTGGATTGTCATTACCTGTTCTTCACCGCTCCCAATCGGTTTCTCTAGTGTTATGGTAAGTGTTTTCATTTTGGTTCAATCATTTCTTTTCCTGGTGGAGTGCCGAAAGTAGTAGTCGTACTCTTTAACTCTTGGCCAATTGTAGGGGGGTTGACCTTCACGTACTTCTGAATTTTGGATTTCGATTGGAGTGTGTTAAGGGGTAATCGGTTCTAGTCTATTTAAATTCTTAATCTCTGGGATTTGTCGATCTAGGTAAGGACCCTTAGCTTAAGTATCTATTCATTTTTATTCAATTTCGCTGCTTTAATTCGGTTTAGTGACCAAGGTTGTTCATGGACTCAAATGTTAGCCAAGCGAAAGGAGGGGTTAGACTCGCAGTCCTTGTCCCCTAAGTTCAAAAAGCACACGATATCTGCTGTTCGGGATTGGCCACCAGGTTGTGGGCCAGCTTCTGAGTAGAATAATAGGCAGATAATAGTAGTCTCTGATAGTGATAGTGTCGGCATAGATAGCATAGTGCTATGCGTATCCAGGTGTGTAAGATTTACACAATTTAATATTATTATTATGTGTTATTAATTTTCTTTGGGGCTGAAGCCACAATGGCTAGATGAATAAGCGTTATGCCATTTTGGGCATGGCTGATGTATCGGGTAAGTATCCTGCTGTTTATGTATATGCTAATAAAAGTATGCCATGATAATATTATGCTTTTGACAGTATGTTGCATTCGGTTGACATTTGTACACATGGGTTGGTTATGATATGAAAGGGGAAGTGTAAGACTATCACTAGTGGTTTGGTACCACACGTGGGTTGGTCTCACATTCTTGATTCGTGACTAAGTCTTAGTTGTTTGGAACCACCAGTGGTTTGGTACCACATATTGATAATTTCGTGACTCATCCCAGTGGTTTGATACCACAGTGGGTTGGCCCCACATATATGATTATTCGGGATTGTCACTAGTGTTTTGGTACCATAAGTGGGTTGGCCCCACATATGATATTTTGTGACTATGTCACCAGTGGCTAGGTGCCATATATGGAGTGTAGCGGATGGAGGGTTGATTATAGAAATCCCTAGGAGTGATCGACTGGTACGGGTGGTGTGTAGAGGATGGAAATCTAGGATTGGGTTGGGTACATTGCATCCATTTCTGTACATGCTATTTTTTTGAGTGGGCTAAGGCCCAATATGTGGTTGTGGGCTTGAGGCCATTTATGATGTTTTAAGGGGGAACTTACACACTGAGTCTTGGTGACTCACCCCCTCTGCTTAATCTTGCAGGTGATCAGTAAGACATGGACTTGGGAGCCGAAGAGACTCGAGGAGGCCATAGCTTGTTAATTTCAGTAAACTTAGTTTCTTTTCAAGATGTTTTAATTTAGGATTTTAATTGTTGTAATAAGGCCTTTCTAAATTGCTATTTGGTTTGTCATTTTAAATTACACTTTGAAACAACATTATTTTACGACTTAAACTTAATTGTTAAAAAGAAGTTTTCTGAATAACTGCAACCTAAATATCTATTTTCCTCACAAGGGCTAACATAATAGTAAATGAGTAGTTAATCCAACCTAGAAATTTTTCTTAAGTGGCAAACCACTATTTTCAAAACATCACCTAAAATAAAGAGTTTCAAACTCCCGGTTTTCATCAAGATCCCCAAAGTTTCTTTTCAACCTTACCCTTGTGACATATTAGATCTGGTCGTGACGTCTAGAACAGGTTTGGGATGTTACAATTTTAGTATCAGAGCCTAGGTTGCAAAACTCAGGCTGTAAAAATGGGCTTAACAATGTTTTAAATGATTTTTGGAAGGAATGGTTTGGTTGGATAACGTCATCTGAGTCTGACGGTACCTAGTCCACCCAGGTAAGTGTTTTAAAATTTTCTGGAAGGGTATGCATGGTGCGATGTTAATATGGTTGTATGCTGTAGGAGACTCAGATTAGAGAGACTGAAACTTTGATATGTGTAGTGAAAACTACTCCCTGAGACTATTCTTTTATAAAATTCTTTGGTATTAAAAAGTGAAAAAAATAACTAACTCATAAAACTTTGTAATCAGATTAACCACAAATGTTAGTCATGAGCACTCGAGGTCGTAGATGTAATGTACGAGGTGGTAGTAAGCGGGACTCATCAGATCGAAACCAAAGAGGATCTGGTCATAGGTCAAAAAGTGAGATACCAGTGCCACCAGTAGTGGAAGTAGAATTTCAAGACCAAACAGGCGACGATGACGTGGTGTCGTAGGTAATGTTGCGGGTCCTGGAGAGAGTGGCTGAGGCAGGCATGAGTATAAGAGCTCAAAAATCAGTGTCTGAGCGACTCCGAGCCAATGGAGCAGAGATGTTTAAGGGTGTTTCTGGTGTAGCCCCTAATACAGCTGAGTATTGGTTAGAAGCGAGTGGGCACATAATGGATGATCTAGACTTCACAGAAGAGGAGAAGTTGAAAGGGGTAGTGTCTCTCCTGCGAGACGAGGTGTATCAGTGGTGGGTTACGGTTAGGGATGGTAGAGTGGCTGAGCATATCACCTGGGATTTCTTTAAGACTGCATTCCAAGGGAAGTATGTAGGGTCGAGTTATGTGGATGTGCAGTGTGAGGCATTCATAAATCTGGTTCAGGGGAGTAAGTCAGTGTCTAAGTATGAGGCAGAACTCCTACGGTTAAGTCGTTATGCTCGGGGTATTATGGCCACGGATCACGAGTGATGTGTTTGGTTCGAGGATGGGTTGAGAGATGATCTGCGTGTGCTAATAGCCCCACAACGAGAGAGGGAATTTACTGTTCTTGTGGAAAAGGCTAAGATAGCCGAGGAGTTGAAGCAGTCTGAAAAGAAGAATCTGGAGAGGAATAGGAACAAGAGGAATTTTGGTTCGTCAGGATCAGTTGGGCAATTTTAGAAGAGGCTTAGGGTTGAGGGGCCGAATCGTGTTGTGAGGCCTGCTATTGATAATCGGCCTTCAAAGTGTACCGATGTGATAAATTTCATTTTGGTGAGTGTTGGGTTAATAATAGAGGCTGCTTCAAGTGTGGGTCTATAGAGCATCGTATAAGAGACTGTCCACAAGAGAGGGACAAAGTGCAATCAATGGGTCAAGGTTATGTTCAGTCAGGTAGAGGTGGCCAGCAACCACAGAGAGGCCGAGGTCCGGTCAGAGGAGGTAATGTTTCGGTCATGGTCGTGGAGCACTAGGCAGAGGTACCGGGGGCAATGATGCAAGGAGACTGGGCTGGTCTATGCAGTCAGGCGTCGAGAGGAGGGAGATACACCAGACGTCATAATCGATACGTTTCTTATTTATGGGTTTCCTTATACTACCTTGATTGTTATAGGATCAACACATTCATATGTTGCTAGTGGGATATCTGGAACGCTAGGAATAGGCTCTGAGATTGCCTCTAGGGAGATGACCGTAGTTAGCCCACTAGGACAATCGGTAGTGGTAAAGAGACTTTATGGGGTGTACCTCTAGAAGTTCAAGGGATGGTTTTTTCGGCTGATCTGATGGAACTACTATTTGGAGAGTTTGACCTGATCTTAGGCATGGACTGGCTAGGGAAGTATCGAACGAATCTGGATTGTCCTGCCAGGCGCATGGTAGTGAGAACTCTCGAGGATAAAGAAGTGGTGGTAATAGGTGAGAGGAGAACTATTTATTAATGTGATCTCTTCTTTAAAGGCTGAGCAAATGGTAAAGAAGGGCTGTAGGCATTCATAGCTTTGGTTTGTGCCTTGGAGGGCAAGGATTTGTCTGTGGAGGATGTTAGAACAGTGAAGGAGTTTTTGATGTTTTTCTAGAAGAGCTTCCGGGTTTGCCTTCCGACTGAGAAGTGGAATTTGGTATTGATCTTTATTCGGGGACAACACCTGTTTTGATTGCCCCATATAGGATGGCGCCCAAGGAGTTGGTGGAGCTGAAAGCTCAGATTCAGGAACTGTTAGATCGAGGTTTTATCCGACCGAGTGTATCACCTTGGGAGCGCCGTGTTATTCGTCAAGAAGAAGGACGGATCGATCGATATGCATTGACTCATCAATTGAACAAGTCGACCATCAAGAATAATTACCACCGCCAAGGATAGATGACTTGTTCGATCAACTGAAGGGGGCTTTAGTTTTTTTGAAGGTAGATTTGTGGTGCCGGGGGCAGTGATGCAAGGAGACCTGGGCTGGTCTATGCAGTCAGGCGTGGAGAGAAGGGAGATGCACCGGACGTCATAACCGGTACGTTTCTTACTTATGGGTTGCCTTATACTGCCTTGATTGATATAGGATCAACACATTCGCATATTGCTAGTGGGATATCTGGAACCCTAGGAATAGACTCTGAGATTGCCTCTAGGGAGATGACCGTAGTTAGCCTACTAGGACAATCGGTAGTGGTAAAGAGACTTTATGAGGGTGTACCTCTAGAAGTTCAAGGGATGGTTTTTCTGGCTGATCTGATGGAACTACCGTTCGGAGAGTTTGACCTGATCTTAGGTATGGACTGGATAGGAAAGTATCGAGCGAATCTAGATTGTGCTGCCAGGCGCATGGTAGTGAGAACTCTCGAGCATGAAGAAGTGGTGGTAATAGGTGAGAGGAGAAACTATTTATCTAATGTGATATCTTCTTTAAAGGCTGAGTGAATGGTGAAGAAAGGCTGTGAGGCGTTCATAGCTTTGGTTTGTGCCTTGGAGGGCAATGATTTGTCTGTGGAGGATGTTAGAACAGTGAAGGAGTTTTCCAATGTTTTTCTAGAAGAGTTTTCGGGTTTGCCTTCGAATCGAGAGGTGGAATTTGGTATTGATCTTTATCCGGGGATAGCACCTGTTTCGATTGCCCCAAATAGGATGGCGTCCAAGGTGTTGGTGGAATTGAAAGCTCAGATTCAGGAACTGTTAGATCGAGGTTTTATCCGACTGAGTGTATCACCTTGGGGAGCGTCGGTGTTATTCATCAAGAAGAAGGACGGATCGATGCGTATATGCATTGACTACCGTCAATTGAACAAGCTGACCATCAAGAATAATTACCCGCTGCCAAGGATAGACAACTTGTTCGATCAACTGAAGGGGGCTTTAGTTTTTGAAGGTAAATTTGTGGTGCCGGGGACAGTGATACAAGGAGACCTGGGCTGGTCTATGCAGTCAGGCGTCCAGAGGAGGGAGATGTACCGGACGTCATAACCGTACGTTTTTTATTTATGGGTTGCCTTATACTGCCTTGTTTGATATAGGATCAACATATTCGTATATTGCTAGTAGGATATCTAGAACCCTAGGAATAGACTCTGAGATTGCCTCTAGGGAGATGGCCGTAGTTAGCCCACTAGGACAATCGGTAGTGGTAAAGAGACTTTATGGGGGTGTACATCTAGAAGTTCAAGGGATGGTTTTTCTGGCTGATCTGATGGAACTACCATTCGAAGAGTTTGACCTGATCTTAGGCATGGACTGGATAGGGAAGTATCGAGTGAATCTATATTGTGCTGCCAGGCGCATGATAGTGAGAACTCTCGAGGATGAAGAAGTGGTGGTAATAGGTGAGAGGAGAAACTATTTATCTAATGTGATATCTTCTTTAAAGGCTGAGCGAATGGTGAAGAAAGGCTGTGAGGCATTCATAGCTTTGGTTTGTGCCTTGGAGGGCAAGGATTTATCTGTGGAGGATGTTAGAACAGTGAAGGAGTTTTTCAATGTTTTTCCAGAAGAGCTTCCGGGTTTGCCTCCGGACGAGAGGTGGAATTTGGTATTGATCTTTATCCGAGGACAGCACCTGTTTCGATTGCCCCATATAGGATGGCGCCCAAGGAGTTGGTGGAGTTGAAAGCTCAGATTTAGGAACTGTTGGATCGAGGTTTTATCCGATCGAATGTATCACCTTGAGGAGCACCGGTGTTATTCGTCAAGAAGATGGACGGATCAATGCTTATGTGCATTGACTACCGTCAATTGAACAAGCTGACCATTAAGAATAAGTACCCGCTGCCAAAGAATAAACGACTTGTTCGATCAATTGAAGGGGGTTTCAGTCTTTTCGAAGATAGATTTGTGGTCAGGGTATCATCTGCTTAAGGTCAAGGAGGTGGACATTCATAAGACGACGTTTTGAACTCGCAATGGCCACTACGAACTCCTGGTGATGCCATTTGGTTTGACCAATGCACCAGCAGCGTTTATGGACATGATGAATCGGGTTTTCCAACCCTAACTGGACCGATTTGTTGTTTTATTCATAGACGATATCTTGGTCTACTCCAGATCAGAGGAGGAGCATGACTCGCATCTTCGTGTGGTCTTACAAATTTTGAGGGAAAAGCAGCTGTTGCCAAATTCAGTAAGTGTGAGTTTTAGCTAAAAGAGGTTACTTTTTGGGTCATGTTGTGTTTGCTGAGGCGATTAGGGTTGATCCCCGGAAGGTCGAAGCTGTGCTGCAGTGGAAACCACCTAAGTCTGTGGCTGAATCAAAAGTTTTCTAGGTCTAGCTGGGTATTATAGGAGATTCGTTGAGGGGTTCTCCTTGATCGCGGCTCCATTAACCAAGTTGCTACAGAAAGGGGTTACGTTTGTTTGATCTGACAAGCAGTAGGAAAGTTTTGAGAAGTTAAAGAGGATTCTGACGGAAGCTCCGGTGTTGATTCAGCCAGAGGCCGGGAAAGAGTTCGTGGTTTACTGTGATGCGTCACACACAGGTTTAGGATGTGTGTTGCTGCAAGACAGAAAGGTTGTCACGTATGTGTCTCGATAGTTAAGGCCGCATGAGTTGAATTATCCCACGCACGACTTCGAGTTGGCGGCGGTGGTTTTTGCTCTGAAAATCTAGAGACATTATCTGTATGGGGAGAAGTCCGTCATTTATACATATCATAAGAGCGTAAAGTATCTCCTTACCCAGAAGGAATTGAATTTAAGACAGAGGCGATGGGTCAAGTTGTTGAAGGGTTACAATTGTTCAATCGAATACCACCCGGGTAAAGCTAATGTGGTGGCAGATGCATTGAGTCGTAGGGTAATCTCAGATTTGAGGGCGATGTATCTTAGCTTGTATGATGATGGGAGTTTGTTGGCTGAGCTTCAGGTGAAATCGACGTGGATAGATTAGATCAGAGAGATGCAATTATTGGATGAGGTCTCTAGTGCTAGACTACTTCAAGTTCAGAATGGTGAAGTAAAGGATTGTAATATGGGCAGTGAGGGAGTTCTGTGTTTTCGAGGAAGGATTTGCATGCTGAAGGATTCGGAGTTGAGGCATAAGATTTTGCAGGAAGCGCATAGCAGCCCATACGCTATGCATCCTGGAGGAAGTAAGATGTATCAGGATTTGCGAGAACAGTTTTGGTGGCTGGGTCTGAAGCGTGAAATAACCAAATTTGTGAGTAAGTGTTTGACGTGTCAGCAGGTGAAAGCAGAGCATCAGTTTCCTTCGGGTTTGTTGCAACCAGTGAAGATTCCACAGTGGAAGTGGGAAAGGATCACAATGGATTTCGTTAGTGGGCTTCCTCTTACACCTACCAAAAAAGATTCGATTTGGGTAGTGGTTGATCGTTTGACGAAGTCTACTCATTTCATACCAGTGCGAGTAGACTACTTTCTTCAGAAGTTGGCTAAATTATATATAGCAGAGATTGTAAGGTTGCATGGGGTGCCAGTGTCGATCATCTCGGACAGAGACCCTAGGTTTACATCAAGATTTTGGAAGGCATTGCATCAAGCGTTAGGCACAAAGTTAGATTTCAGTACAGCATTTCATCCGCAGTCGAACGGACAGTCAGAAAGGGTAATCCAAATCTTGGAGGATATGCTGAAAGGCTGTGTCATGGACTTCAGAGGTAGTTGGGAAGAGTTCTTACCATTGGTGAAATTCGTGTAAAAAAATAGCTACCAATCGAGTATCTAGATGGCACCGTATGAGGCGTTGTATGGTCGGAAGTGTCGCACTCCCACTTATTAGAAAGAGTTGGGTGAACGTCAGATGTTGGGTCCGAAATTGGTCTCTAAAATGGAAGGCAAGGTTAAGCTAATTAGGGCTCGGTTGAAGTAAGCTTCGTACAGACAAAAGTCCTATGCTGATCTAAAGCGTAAAGACATAGAGTTTGAGGTGGGTGATCAGGTGTTCTTAAAGGTGTCACCGTGGAAGAAAGTGGTTAGGTTTGGATGGAAGGGTAAGCTAAGCCCCAGGTTTATCGGGCCTTATCGGAAAGTGAAGTGTGTTGGACCAGTAGCCTATCAACTCGAGTCACCTGCAGAGTTAAGTCAGATTCACGATGTGTTTCACGTGTCGATGCTAAGACATTATCGTTCGGATCCATCTCACGTGGTGTCCATGGAAGAGATCGAAGTGAGGCCTGATCTATCTTTTAAGGAGAAATCAGTTCGAATTTCAGATCGTGATGTCAAAGTATTACGCAGAAAGACGGTTCCATTGGTTAAGGTTTTGTGGCGGAATCACAATTCTGAGGAAGCTACGTGGGAACCCAAGGAATCAATACGACAGCAATACCCTTATCTCTTTTGACCAAGTAATTTCGAGGTCGAAATTGTTTTGTGAGAGGTAGAATTGTAACATCCTAAATTAGGGGCTATGCATTTGTGTGTTTGTGTGTGAATGCTATGCTTGTCATGCTAGTTTAGGGTGCTTTGGGGTCCAGGAATGACTTAGGGGTAAGCCAGAGCCTTAGTAAAAATTTTACTTTATGGGCACTTTAGGGGAGAGCTGAATGGGATAGGACTTAAGGGTTGGTGTTTCTGTGTTTTGACACAATAAGTTTATTGGTGAAGTGGCAAGGAGGCACCACTTAAAGCTCTAAAGGTAACGCCTCAGGGACGCTGACAGGGAGTAGGTTCGAGCTGCGTAGATCCCCTTTGAGGGATTTCTTTTTGATGCCAAGGTGGGGGAGAGTTGCTCTCAGCTTTGACTCTGATGGATGAGTGTTGAATGGGTCAACACATTTGAATGAGAGGAAGAGAGCAATTCAAGGAGGAAGAAGGGGTCAACAAGTTTGAATGGAGAGTAGAGAGTGATAGGTGGGGAGAATCATGGGATTGGGAGAGACGGAGAGTGATTGGCCGAATGTGGGAAGTGTGTGTGTGTGTGTAGGTTCGGTTTAGTGTTGTTAAGGGGGCGGCCGAATGTTAGATGATGGCATTAGGGGTGTTGAGAATTTCGGCTAGCTAGAGAAATCAAGAGCATTTTTGTTTAACTCTTTTTGTCAAAACCAAAACATTATACCACTTTGTGCATTTTTGTCTTTTCTCTCAAATACCAAAACACTCTCACACTTTTTATTTTGCATTTTCTTTCCTCACATTCACCAAAGCCGAAACACCTCCCAATACTCTTCATATTTTCTCCTTCTCTTGTGCTTGGCCGAAACTCACATTACCATCCAGTCTCTACTCCCATTTCATTTTCTTTGCCATAAACACCAAATTCGAAACCCTCTGAAGCCTCATCTCCTGCCAAAACTCTGGCATTTCTCCTCTTTTCTCTCAAACATGATAGCTGAATCCCCTTTGATAGATAACACCTTTCTTCTCCATCTCATTCCTTTCAAGAGCAGAACATTTTTTTCATTCGGTAAGTTCTTTTTGGTTTAGCCGAATCTCTCTAAACATCTACTCACTCTTTTTCTCCTCTTGTTTCTTTGAAAGGAAACCGAATTCCTCTGACATTCATATCCTTTTCTTTTGGTTTTCGTTCCAGTGGATTGCCATTACCTATTCTTCACCACTCCCAATCAGTTTCTCTAGTGCTGTGGTAAGTGTTTTCGTTTTGGTTCAATCATCTCTTTTCTTGGTGGAGTGCCGAAGGCAGTAGTCGTACTCTTTAACTCTTGGCCAATTGTAGGGGGTTCATCTTTGAGTACTTTTGGCTTCTAGATTTCGATTGGAGTTTGTTAAGGGACAATCGGTTCTAGTCCATTTAGATTCTTAATCTCCGGGATTTGTTGATCTAGGTAAGGACCCTTAGCTTGAGTGTCTATTCACTTTTATTCAATTGCGCTACTTTAATCTGATTTAGTGACCAAGGTTGTTCATGGACTCAAATGTCAGCCAAGTGAAAGGAGGGGTTGGACCCGTGGTCCTTGCCCCTAAGTTAAAGAAGCCGCGGTATCTGATGTTCGGGATTGGCCACCAAGTTGTGGGCCAGCTTCTGAGCAGAATAAGAGGTAGATAATAGTAGTCTTCGATAGTGATAGTGTTGGCATAGATAGCATAGTGCTGTGCGTATCCAGGTGTGTAAGATTTACACACTTTAATATTATTATGTGTTATTAATTTTCTTTGAGGCTAAAAAGCCACAATGGCTAGATGAATAAGCGTTATGCCATTATGGGCATGGCTGATGTATCGGGTAAGTATCCTGCTGTTTATGTATATGCTAATAAATGTATGCCATGATAATATTATGCTTTTGACAGTATGTTGCTTGGTTGACATTTGTATGCATGGGTTGGTTATGATATGAAAGGGGAATTGTAAGACCGTCACTAGTGGTTTGGTACCACACGTGGGTTGGCCCCACATTCTTGATTCGTGACTAAGTCTCTATGGTTTGGAACCACCAGTGGTTTGGTATCACATATTGATAATTTTGTGAATCGTCCCAGTGGTTTGGTACCATAGTGGGTTGGCCCCACATATATGAT
Organism: Gossypium rotundifolium; assembly: GCA_025506655.1. NCBI lineage: Eukaryota > Viridiplantae > Streptophyta > Magnoliopsida > Malvales > Malvaceae > Gossypium > Gossypium rotundifolium. Next base: position 94,990,916 of record CP106724.1, on the reverse strand, counting down.
TATTCGGGATTGTCACTAGTGGTTTGGTACCACAAGTGGGTTGGCCCCACATATGATATTTTGTGACTATGTCACCAGTGGCTAGGTGCCACATATGGAGTGTAGCGGATGGAGGGTTGATTGTAGAAATCCCAAGGAGTGATCGACTGGTACAGGTGGTGTGTAGAGGATGGAAATCTAAGATTGGGCTGAGTACATTGCATCCATTTCTGTACATGCTATTTTTTTGAGTATGTTAAGGCCCAATATGTGGTTGTGGGCTTGAGGCCATTTATGATATTTTAAGGGGGAACTGACACACTGAGTCTTGGTGACTCACCCCCTCTGCTTAGTCTTGCAAGTGATCAGTAAGACTTGGACTTGGGAGCCGAAGAGACTCGAGGAGGCCATAGCTTGTTAATTTCAATAAACGTAGTTTCTTTTCAAGACATTTTAATTTGGGATTTTAATTGTTGTAATAAGGCCTTTCTAAATTGCTATTTGGTTTTTCATTTTAAATTCCACTTTGAAACAACATTATTTTACGACTTAAACTTAATTGTTAAAAAGAAGTTTTCTGAATAACTGCAACCTAAATATCTATTTTCCTTACAATGGCTAACATAGATAGTAAATGAGCAGTTAATCCAACCTGGAAATTTTTCTTAAGCGGCAAACCACTATTTTCAAAACATCACCTGAAATAAAGAGTTTCAAACTCCCGATTTTCATCAAGATCCCCAAAGTTTCTTTACAACCTTACCCATGTGACATACCAGATCTGGTCGTGAAGTGTAGACCGGGTTTGGGATGTTACAATAAGCTTCTTGTCCCCCTTACTTACCTATTCCTTTTTATTCCTTTCCCTAACCTCAACCTTGCCTTATTCTTTTAGCCACCTTACCAAGAATAATGAAGTCCACCCTTGCCATAAATACTCCTTGACCGACACATTAAGGAAGGAAAGAAAAAAAATAAAAGTCACAATGCACACAAAGGGATTCGAGCCTCTTCCCTCAAGGTAATACATGTGGCGCCATAACCTCTTTACTACTAGCTCACTTATGCTAACCATTTACTCATTTATTTTCCATAAGCTTTAAGGTCTCTTACTCTCTCTCCTTAATAGGCTTAAACACAAAATTTTTCCTATTGCCAAACCCAAACCCAAAGCTTTCTAGGACCCTGTAAATTTCCAAAATCACCTTCCTAATATGTCCAACTTGAAATAATGTCATTCTCTTATTCTCAAAAATTTTTAAACACTCCTACGCCCAAGGCCCATTGGGCCCAATTCTTCTAGGCCTAATTTCGTGATGTTACAATTAAGCCAAGCATGGGGTTAAAATATATGTAAATTACGGTTTATTAAATACCCCCACACTTATACCTTTGCTTGTCCTCGAGCAAAATTTTCAACTCACAGTTATAACTAACTTCCCTCAATTCATAATTCCCATCAACGATGTCTCATCATAATTCATAGATAATATATACATTGATAATTTAACTCAAAGAGTCCTAAAGATTCAAAAAATCAAAGTCATATATTTTTGTAGCTCGAAAAAATATAGGTGTTTTCCCTTATCTAAATAATTACCTAAAAATCGACAAGGATTGACATCCTCACTAAGGATTCACTCAAATCACTCAAAGTGTTTAAGGTACAAGACAAGCACTCATAAGTCAAATATGAAGAGTTAATCCCATAGGCTTGCATGAAAATCAAATCTCCACTACTATAAAATGAGATGTTATACAAATTAAAAGGTCTTTAAAAGGGTTGTAATGGGGATTGGGTTAAAGCTATGGATAAAGGCTGAATTAGAGGGTTAGGATCGAGATTGAATTGACAATTTACCTAATTAGAAAAAATGAACTAATCCTGAATAATTACATTGATTGAAAACGTATCTAATAACATGAGCTTCTTCTCAAGATGTGAAATTAATTGCTTAAGCTCAAATAACATAGAACTAATAATAAATAACTTTTCAACGTTATTTTTTCTTTTAAGAATAAATACATAAGAATTTATCAACTGAAATAGAGAACATAGTTAGGCAACTGTTCAACTCATATCTCGACAAAAAGGAGTCAAAAGAAGAGGAAAAATTCAGTGAATTAAAAAGAATGGGTCTTGGGTTAATATTAAGGTTAAATCAAGAACGGTTTGTTAGGCTCACGGGGCTCACTAGGGGTTAATTATGAAGGTAGGCTTTTAGTGGAGTAAGTGGGTTAAATTCTAGGTGTCTTTATCATCTCTGTATATCAAATCAAAGGTGTGGTCTCAACATGTATAATCGAAATAAGTTCTAGAATAACAAATCAATATTGACACACTCATAATCAATAACGTGAGCAAGAAAAATATATGCTCTAAAAGGCTCAAAGTCTCACAAAAATTATGGTTTTTGATGCCAACCTTGTAAATTTCAAACTTCAAAGTAATATTCAAATTTAGGTTAACAACCTAGCAAATTTTTAATTCTAAAAATAGACTTATCATGTTTGGTTCTCTAATATCTTAAAGTTTAAATCATCAAAGCACAATTACCTATGACTTAATCCAAAACACATCAATAAAAATTATAAATCAATCAAGATTTGTTCTTAAAAATTATAAATCAATCAAGATTTGTTCTTATAATGATATGAAAAATTACTTAATAACAAGACATAATTAGGGATTTTCAATTAATACTATAGTCAACCCCCCACACTTAAGATGTACATTGTCCTTAATGTACAAAGATAGATAATAACAAAATAATAATAAAATCATAAGATAGAGAGAGAAGTGAAACTTCCTAAATTTTGGATAGAGTCAATGAAAAGAAACCGGATAGGATTGGCAGAGGTGAACGTGGGGGAGCTCCTTGAAACGTTTGAAATTAGATCCTTGAAGCAGCTGGCCTAATCTTATTGTATCATAAGCTAAATCTAGAGGGCATGAAGAAAAAGAAGAAAATAATAAAGAGAATAAAAGTAAATAATGAAAAATGGGTATGCGTTCAAAAAGAAAGGGGAAAAGGGAATAAGACTCAGGGAAGAAAGTGAACAGAAGAAGGAAGGGATTAAATAAAAATTGCAATATGTATATAGTCGTGGCCCACGCCCGTGTGCCCTGGGCGTGTCTGGTCACACAATTGAGTCTCACAGCCGTGTGCGATGTTGTTTGTTTACCCATACCTGTGTAAGGGGTCTCCACGCCTGTGTAGGTTTCACAGTGTCGGCCACAGCTGCATCGTAAGCGTGGCATTTTATCGCTGCCTGTGTTGTTGGGAAAGGTTGTCCTATTTCCACATGGCCACAGCCACGCCCGTGTGCAAGGCCGTATGATTAGGGAGACCTGCGCTTAAAAGTCTGGTTAGTTCTTAGTTAGATGCTAAAATTTGAAAGAATGAAAATTAATTGGGTTAGTGCTCGGGTGCCTCCCGAGAAGTGCTCGTTTAATGTCTTAAGCCAGACTTACCTCTCATTCGCGTATTCATGGTGGTTTGAGGAGTTGAAACTCTTCTCCCCTGCCATCAGTTCGATGATCACTATAAAGTTTGAGTAGAGTGGCATTTACCTTAAAAGTTTCGAATGTAAGATTAGTTACCTCGACTATTCCGCATGGGAAGATAATCAGTACCATAAGAGGAGACGCTCTGTTTGCTTTAAGCTCTGAGGTGCTAATTCGAGGATCGGTTGCATCTAGTAGTACCTGATCCCCAATTTTGAAATGATTTGTTGTTTCTATAAGCTTGTCTGGGGGTTCCCTCGGTTTATCGTGTATTCTTGGTTTCTCCTTGGCATGTGCTTTCCACTCATCTAGTTCATCGATCTGAAGCCTTTGTTCCTCGTGAATTACTTCTTTATTGGCACGAGGTCTAGGGTCTGGCTCAGCTGTGAAGTTTCGTGGTGTTTCTTGTAAAGAAGGTTGAACCAAATGATCATTAATAGAATTCATGTTTTCACCTTTATCATTCGACATCTTAGCTGAGTCAAGAGCCTGAAGAGTGATCGTTTCACCACCTGTACAAAGTGTGAGTTCACCTGTACCAACATCAATTCTAGCTTTAGCAGTTGCTAGAAAGTGTCTTCCTAAAATTAAAGGAACACTGTTGTCCTCATCCATGTTTAAAATGACAAAGTCTACTGGGAATATAAATTTATCAATTTTCACGAGTACATCTTCAATTATACCCCTAGGAATTCTAATAGTTTTATCAGCCAATTGAATGCTCATCTTAGTTTGTTTGGGTTTCCCGAGACCTAGCTATTTAAACATTTTATAAGGCATGACATTTATGCTTGCCCCTAAATCAACTAAAGCATTATCAATAGATAAGCTACCAATTAAGCACGGAATTGTAAAACTCCCTGGATCTTTTAATTTTCATGGTAGTTTATTTTGCAAAATTGCTGAGCACACTGCGTTTAGGTCCACATGTGACGCTTCGTCTAACCTCCGTTTGTTCGTCAACAGCTCTTTTAGGAATTTCCTTGAATTTGGGATCTGCGAAAGAGCTTCAAGAAATGGTAAGTTAATATGTAATTTCTTTAGAAGTTTAGGAAACTTACCGAATTGTTTATCTGTGTTGTCTTTCTTCATCGCATTAGGGTATGGCACACGAGGTTGGTACTCTGTAATTACCGGTTTTGGTTTATCATGGCTTACCTCAACCTTACCTTTATTTACCATAAGCTCTTGCCTTGGCTCAGATTCAGATTCCACTAACCCTTCACTATTTTGAGTGGTAACGACATGAAGTTGCTCCTTTAGATTTGTTTCAATGTTGCTTGGAAAGCTACCTTGTGGTCATTCAGAGATTCTTGATCCCTTGAATTGTTGCTGATTTTTTAGTGTTGTTTCGATGTTTTGGAAATGATTTTCTGACACCGCGATGAATTTTTTTAGCATCTCCTTAAGGTTCGGCTTTTTCTCTTGTGGGTAGGGTTACTGTTGAAAGCCTTGGAGGGGTTGTTGTCTCTAATTTCCTTGGCCACCCAATGAAAAGTTTGGATGGTTCCTCCAACTTGGATTGTAAGTATTACCATAAGGGTTATTTTGGGGTTTAGAATTATTACCCATATAGTTCATCTATTTGTTTTCTATGCTAGGGTTGTAGGGTGGGTATTCTGTAGTGTTTGTCCCTCTTCCGTATGTATCGCATTGCATTACTAGATGTACCTGCGAAGAGCCACACAAACTATCAATCTTTTTATTTAACAGTTCTACCTGATTTGATATCATGGTTACTGCGTCGAGGTTGAAGACATTGGCGACTTTTGTTGGCTTTGTCCTTGTAACTTGCCACTGATAGTTATTCAGTGACATCTCTTCAATGAATTCGTAGGCAGCCTCCGGTGTTTTGTTGTTCAGGGTATCACCGACTGCTGAATCGATTAATTGCCTAGTTGAGGGGTTCACTCCGTTGTAAAAGGTTTGAACCTGTAGCCATAATGACAACCCATGGTGAGCACACCTTCTCAAAAGATCCTTGTATCTCTCCCATGCATCGTAAAGTGTCTCTAAATCTATTTGCACAAAAGAAGAGATATCATTCCTTAACTTAGTCGTTTTAGCCGGTGGAAAATACTTTAATAAGAATTTTTCTGTCATTTGTTCCCATGTAGTGATTGATCCTCGTGGTAATGAGTTCAACCACTGTTTAGCTTTGTTCCTCAATGAAAAGGGAAACAACCGAAGACAAATGGCATCATCAAAACGCCATTTATTTTGAAAGTGTAGCAGAGTTCCAGAAAATTTGCCAAGTGATTGTTAGGGTCCTCATCCTACAAACCATCAAACTGAACAAACTGTTGTATCATATGTATAGTGTTAGGTTTCAGTTTAAAATTATTTGCAGCAATAGCAGGTCTAACAATACTAGATTCGGCTCCTTTTAAATTAGGTTTAGCATAATCATACATAGTACGAGGAGCAGGATTTTGATTCATCAGATTTGCGGCGACCATAGGAGGTAGCGGATTATTATCAGCCATCTCTTCAGTAGTATCGGGATTGTTTTCATTCCCTTCTTCTATGTATTGTAGGCTTTGCCTTATTTCCCTATGATTTCTGTGAATGGTACCTTCTATATCACTATCAAAAATCAAGGGTCCTGTCAGGTTCCTTCTAATCATAAACTAGAGGTACCTGCCAAAAACGAATAAAAGAAATTAGTAAAGTTAAAAATAAAATAAATATAAATTGCAAATAAATAAAATGGCTAAAGTAATAAAAATTAGTATTCCTAATATCTCAGTCCCTGGCAACGGCGCCAGAAACTTGATGGATACTCGAAACAACTATTGTTTCGACAAAGGAAAGCGCACCTATCGAACAGTAGTATAGTTGTGGTGAGTCCGGAATATCGTATCCTCAAGGACCAAGAGTACTTAGTAATAACTATCTTTTTCTTATCTAGCCTAATAATTAAAGGGGATTTTTTTAATCTAAAATTTAACTAACTAATTTAACTAACTTATGAACTTGACAAGGAGTAAACTAGGAAAATACTTTGGACAACTTATATGAGATGGACGACACCTAAGGAAGGATCCACCTTGTAGCACCCATATCCGTCACCGGAGTAGGGTTAACAGATGTACTCTTCTAACCACCAAGTTCATTTAATCAATTGAATCCTAATACTTAAGTAATGATATTACAATTAAACAAGTCATCACAAATATAATATCAATTGCATTATACAAAATAAAATAAGTAAACTCATTCAAACTATAGAGTACTATTCATTTCGTCATTTTAAAGAAAAAGGCCGAATAGACAAATGGTACTTGTTCATTTATTTCATTTTTACTATCAACAACACATTTAAACATATATCAATACTGAACATATACATTACTTTCAAAACAAGTTCATTTCTCATTTCTAAACCACATACAATTATAACATTGACCTATATACTTATCCCTCATTCGATTATACATAAATATTTTAATCTACTCATTTATCTCATAATTTCTTGTCACATTCGGCAATGTTCATTACATAAATATACTCCATCATAAGCACACCTTTGCTAAATATTACATCAATGATTTAGCCATTTATTTCTCATGAATGAACATACGATAGCACTCAATGGAAAATTTAAGCTCCAAACTAACAAAGTCATGGCTGAATATCTATAGATGAGTACACATCAATTTGCTCATTAATGTATTTCACACATAACATAATATGAACTAAACTTTCATGATACATCCGAACATGATAATTTAATATCAACATAAACAAACGTTACTAAACCATTTTCAAAAATAAATATATAGCAACCTATTAACTTACTAACATATTACATGCTTTAAATCATCTAGCATCAACATTTATCCTTATTAGCTAAGAGCATATCCCAATTTTTACATCATGTATATATATATATACCATATGATCATTTTACGTATATGATTTAAAGCATGGTGAAATCACATACCTAATAGTATTATCATGCAAGCTACTATATCAAAATGTGAAACCTAAACTTACCCAAAAGCAATGAATTTTATTCGCAAGGCTATATTTATATTTACAATCCAACATCATTCATTATTTATCAAAACAAAGCCTATACATGCCTTTGATTCAAAAGTTTACAAAACATAACTATACCAAAGAGAGTGATAGTGTGGTCGACTAACTTGATGATCCTCGGAGCCCGTAGTTGAATTATCGATCTATAAAGTAGAACACAAACATTAACAGAGTAAGCTCACTGGCTTAGTAAGTATTAAGCACATACACTTTTAATGAACATATAGGTAAACGCTTTAATCTTCAACAAATATTATTGTACATAAACTTATTTCTATATATATATATATATATATATATGATACACTAGCCTAATACTAAGGTCACATTTTTGTATCGATTATCATCACCATGTCATCCTGAACATATACTTTATCAACTTCACATATAAGCTATATATATTCACATCAATGATAGATTCAACATTACATAATATAGAACTTGAGCAATTAACCATTTCTACAATCAAATTTGATTTAAAACAAAAGAACTTAACTCACTTCTTCCTTACTAATATAGTAGGCAAATTCTTACCCGGATTTTTTTAGCACATAACTATATATATATCTCACCTTGTTTGATTCTCAGAATATCCATTTATAGCATATCACCGGCATAAAGCCTGCTAGGCATTAAAGCCCGAAATAGATCATCGCACGAAGCCTGCTAGGCATTAAAGCCCGAAATAGATCACCGCTTATAATTCACATATTTTATCACATAGCAAACCAAAATACTTATTCACATCACATTGAATAAAATTTCAACCAATCCATTCTAAAACTTCCACATTCGGCTAACACAAGATTCTATACTCAATTTTATTGAATACTATCATTTAATACGTTCATAAATAATTCGATAACCTATACTTGCTTAAGGACTTACCTCGGTTGTCGATAGACCGTACAAATCGGCTATTCGAGAACCTTCGTCTTTCCCCGATCTAAACTGCGTTTTCTTTGCTCTTGATCTAAAACACATTAAAATTTAGCTCATTCAAGCACATTTCATATCAATTTAGTCCCTAAGCACATAAATGGGTAAATTACTATTTTACCTCTAATATTTCACAACTTTGTAATTTAGTCCTATTTGCATAACACACAAAATACACCAAATTAGCTAAGACTATACAAGGGCCGAATATTCCTAGGGACTTTACAAGTCCTCACATTTCATTTATTTTGCAAATAGGCCCCTCTAAAAATTTATTTTTACAATTTAGCCCTAAATACTCAATTTCATCAAAACTTCCAATACAAAACATACTAATCTTTTACATATCTTTCATCTAAAATCATCAAATATCAAAAACCACATGAACACAACAATGGTGAACATCAAGCATGCTTAGATTTAAAAATTTTAACATGGGTGGGTTTATGTTCAAGCAACGATCTCAAAACGTAAAAATTATCAAGAATCAAATCAAACTAACCTTGAATTTGTGATTGAAGTTGTCGAAATTCAAAGGAAGCAAAACCCCATTTCTTTTCTAAACATTCGCCAAAACAAATAAAGATGATAATGGCCATTTTTTATGTTTTAATTAACATATATATATATTAAAATAACTTGGTTTACCAAAATAACCTTTATACTAAAATAATAACCATATAATACTTAAGGTTATACTAGACTTTTGCCACCCACTAACTCATAAAATGGGTAAATTTCACTTTTAATACTCCATATTAAAAAGCCATCCACATATAAGCACTTTTCACTTTAGCATGCAACTTTTACGCATTACGCGATTAAGTCCTTTTAATCAAATTAAGCACTTAAACAATAAAATTTTCATACGACACTTTCACACACATCAATTCACATATAATAGACTCAAATTATAATATTAAAATATTTCTCAGACTCGGATTCGTGGTCCCAAAACCATCGTTCTGATTAGGGTCAAATTCGGTCTGTTACAACTCTCCCCCCTTAAGGATTTTCATCCCCGAAAATCTTACCGTTGAACAAGGTCGGATATTTTTGCTTCATTGAATCCTCAGGCTCCCACATAGCCTCTTCAACTCCGTGACGATTCCATAGAACCTTCACTAACAGAATTCTTTTATTTCTCAACTCTTTTATTTCCGAGCTAAGGTACGGATCGGTTCAAATCAGATTGGATTTCAATCTCTGCCGGTGTGATCACATGAGACGGATCTGATCTGTACTTACGAAGCATCGAAACGTGAAATACGTCATGTATCTTTTCTAACTCAGAGGGCAATCTCAATCTATAAGCAACAGGCCCAATACGTTCAATGATTTCATACGGTCCGATAAATCTCGGACTCAACTTGCCTTTCCGACCAAATCGGAGTACTTTCTTCCACGGGGAAACTTTTAAGAATACACGATCTCCTACCTGAAATTTTATGCCTTTACATTTCAAATCAGCATAGGACTTTTGTCGATCTGATGCAGCTTTCAAATTATCTTTGATTATGGCCACTTTCTGTTCAGTCTCTTTAATCAAATCAACCCCGTGTATCTTACTTTCGCTGAGCTCAGTCCAGTATAATGGTGTTCGACATTTTTGCCCGTATAAGGCTTCATAAGGTGCCATTTTGATACTTGATTGAAAACTATTATTATAAGCAAATTCAATCAAAGGTAGGTACCGTTCCCACGTACCTTCAAACTCGAGAATGCAACATCTCAACATGTCTTCAAGTATCTGAATAGTTCGCTCGGACCGACTGATGCATCGTGGATGGAAGGCTGTACTAAAATAAAGTTTAGTACCTAAAGCATCTTGGAACTTCTTCCAAAATCGCGATGTGAATCTCGGGTCTCATGCAAAACAATGGAACTCGGTACACCATGCAATCTCACAACTGTGATATGTACAATTCAACAAGTTTATCAAGTGAATAGTGCATGCGATCGGCACAAAATGAGTGATTTAGTCGATCTATCAACTATAACCAGACGACATCTTTCTTACTAGGTGTCATAGGAAGACCGGATACAAAATCCATTGTAATTCTATCCTATTTCCATTCAGGTATCATGATCGGCTGAAGCAACCCAGAAGACACTTGATGCTCGGCTTTTACTTGCTGACAAATTAAGCACTTCGAAACAAATTCAGATATATCCCGTTTCATGCCCGGCCACCAATAGAACTATTTCAAATCATTATACATCTTTGTGCTACCCGGATGTATTGATAATCGACCACTATGGGCCTCACTCAGGACCATCTCAGATCAACTGAGTTCTTGAATACACATTCGGCTTTTAAAATTCAAGCATATCATTTGCATCAATTTGAAAATCGATTACGCATCTTTTTCATAATCGAATTCGACTAGCAATCAAATCTTTATCAACTTTCTATGCATCACAAATCTGCTGAATAAACATCGGTCTTGCTTGCAACTCGGCTATGATCGAACCATTTCCAGACATAGCCATCCATGCGTTCATTGCACGAAGAGCAAACAATGATTTTTGACTTAACGCATCCGCAACAATATTAGCTTTTCCCGGATGGTAGTCAATCACCAACTCATAATCTTTCAGCAATTCTAACCATCTGCGTTGTCACAAATTTAGATCTTTCTGAGTCATCAAATACTTTAAACTTTTATGAGCTGAATAAATGTGACATTTCTCACCAAATAAATAATGACGCCAAATTTTCAGTGCGAACACAATAGCTGCAAGTTCTAAGTCATGCGTCGGGTAATTTCTTTCATGTAGCTTCAGTTGTCTTGAAGCGTAGGCTATGACTTTGCCTTCCTGCATCAAAACGCAGCCCAAACCATTTAAAGAAGCATCAGAATAAATAATAAATTCTTTACCCGATTCAGTGAACTAGCATCGAGCTTCATCAAAAGGGCTTTCAGCTGATCAAAACTTTTCTGACACTTTTCTGACAACTTGAACTTGACATTTTTCTGCAATAACTTTGTCAACGGGGTAGCTATCATAGAAAAACCTTTCACAAATCGTCGATAGTAACCCGAAGTCCCGTAAAACTTGAATCTCGTAAACATTTTGGTGGCTTCCAATCAAGTATAGTGAGATTTTGTCGGATCAACTCGAATACGATCTTTGAAACAACATGTCCCAAAAGTGACCTCTTTCATCCGAACTCACACTTACTAAACTTCGCATACAATCGCCGATTTCGCAAAGTTTGTAGCACTAATCTCAAATGCTCGGCGTGTTCGATTTCATCTTTGGAGTAGATCAATATGTCATCAATAAACACTACCACAAATCAATCCAAAAGCTGTCTAAAACCCGATTCATCAAATCCATAAAATAGTAGGTGCATTGGTAAGCCCAAAAGGCATAACCAAAACTCAAAATGTTCGTACCTCGTCCAGAATGCAGTCTTTGGCACATCTGAATCTCTGACTTGCAACTGATAATAACCCGATCTCAAATCTATCTTCGAAAATACTGAAGCCCCTTTCAACTGATCAAACAAATCATCAATCCGAGGTAACGGTACTTATTCTTTATAGTTACCTTATTCGATTCCGATAATCAATACACATTCGCATCGTTCCATCTTTCTTTCTCACAAAAGAATGGTGCACCCAAAGAGAGAAACTTGGTCGCAAAGCCCCTATCTCATTAACTCTTGCAACCGTGCTTTCAACTCTTTTAGCTCAGTAAGTGCCATCCGATATGGGGCTATTGATATCGGAGTCGTTCCCGGTGTTAATTCAATGCCAAACTCAATCTCTCGTACTGGGGGTAAACCCGGTAGTTCTTCAGGAAACACATCTGGGTATTCACATACAATCGGTACAGATTCAATCTGTTTCTCAGACAATTTATTATACAGTACATAAGCCAAATAAACTTCGCACCCTTTTTCCATATACTTCTGGGCTAACATCGATGACATTACTGTAGGAAACCCACTTAAATCACTGGATTCAATTCTAATGATCTCACCATTCTGATGTCTCAAATCAATAAGCTTTCTTTTGCAATTCACAACTGCATCATGTGAAGTTAACCAATCCATTCCCAAAATTATATCAAACTCATCGAAAGGCAACAGCATTAAATCGACTGGGAAGCAAAAATCCCGAATCATCAATGGACAACCTTTACACACTTTATTAACAAACACACATCTACCCAAAGGGTTGGACACGCGAATCACAAACTCAGTAGACTCAACTGGAAGAGTCTTACTGAATACCAGAGTTTCACGTACATATGAATGGGTCGAACCAGGATCAATCAATGCAATTACAGTAGTATCATAAAGGGTAAAAGTACCGGTAATGACATCTGGAGAAGCAGCATCCTCTCTAGCTCGAGTAACATAAGCTCTAGCTGGAGCTCTAGCCTCAGATCGAACTGCCGTGTTCTTCGTCCCTCTCTGACTACCACCTATATTGCTAGAATGCCTGGGTGGTCCGCCTCTTCGATGCACTTCTCGGTCTAGAGTTACGTGTCAGATTACGCTTTCACTAACATCGGGCACTCTCGAATAAAATGGTTTGAGGATCCACATTTAAAGCAAGACCGATCACGAACTCTACAACTCCCAGAATGCCATTTTCCACAATGTTTGCATTCAACTCAATTTTGTGGAACGTTATCAACACTGGCCATCGAGGTAGCTCGGGAGCTCACTTGAGGTCGATCACGTCTAGGTGAATCCGAAGTAGCTTTATGTCAGCTGAAGTCATCTCTAAACTTCTTAGATGTGGAATGGAAATTCTTACCCGACAGTCTTTTACGAGTCTCTCTAGCTTCTGTCTCAGCCTTTCTTTTCTCCTTCCCAAGTTCTTCAGCTTTGCAAGCTCGTTCGACTAATGTCACAAACTCTTTGATTTCAAGAATACCAACAAGCAACTTTAAATCTTTATTCAAACCATCTTCAAACCTTTTACACATAATGGCTTCAGTTGATACACACTCCCAAGCATATCGGCTCAATCTGACAAATTTTCGCTCATATTCAGTCACTATCATTTGCCCCTGTTTTAGTTTAAGAAATTCTTTACGTTTCTGGTCGATGAACCTCTGGCTAATATATTTCTTGCGGAATTCATTCTGGAAGAAATCCCATGTCACTTTTTCTTTTGGAACCACTGATACTAGTGTATTCCACCAGTGATAGGCGGTGTCCAAGTAAAGATATAGCACATTTCAAACATTAAATGCAGAGTGCGGGATAGCTCATCAAGTACCGAATAGTGTTATCAAGCCACATTTCAACTCGCTCTGCATCATCATCATCATTAGCCTTGAATTCCGGCCCCAAATTTCTTGATTTTATCAATAGGGGCCTACTAGATCTCATTGGATCTATTATCGAAGTCTTTGTATCTAGAGTCGGATTATTCGGGGTGGAGGTTGTTGTACAATTGGATTATTCTGAACAAACTGGGTAAACCATTCATTCATCATTTGGTAGAAGGCTTGTTTAGTCTCTCCCTCGTGGTTACCCATAACTGGTTGAGAGTCTAATGGCGCTGATCCATGTGCGAGACCAGGCGCAACACTCTCCACATCATCAGCTACTGCTCTATCGGGATCGAAATCCATTTACTATATAAAATACAATTGAAATTGTTAGAATTCACCACACTATCACATATAAAATTCAAAGGCATGTATAGCTAGACTCTTATGTACTACGGTAGTCCTAGAATCGACTAAATCGTAGCTCTGATACCAATAAAATGTAACACCCATATCCGTCGCCGGAGTAGGGTTAATAGATGCTACTCTTCTAACCACCAAGTTCATTTAATCAATTGAATCTTAATACTTAAGTAATGATATTACAATTAAACAAGTCATCACAAATATAATATCAATTGCATTATACATAATAAAATAAGTAAACTCATTCAAACTATAGAGTACTATTCATTTCGTCATCTTAAAGAAAAAGGCCTAATAGACAAATGGTACTTGTTCATTTATTTCATTTTACTATCAACAACACATTTAAACATATATCAATCTTGAACATATACATTACTTTCAAAACAAGTTCATTTCTCATTTCTAAACCACATACAATTATAACATTGACCTATATACTTATCCCTCATTCGATTATACATATATATTTTAATCTTCTCATTTATCTCATAATTTCTTGTCACATTTGGCAATGTTTATTACATAAATATACTCCATCATAAGCACACCTTTGCTAAATATTACATCAATGATTTAGCCATTTATTTCTCATGAATGAACATACGATAGCACTCAATGGAAAATTTAAGCTCCAAACTAACAAAGTCATGGCCGAATATCTATAGATGAGTACACATCAATTTGCTCATTAATGTATTTCACACATAACATAATATGAACTAAACTTTCATGATACATCCGAACATGATAATTTAATAACAACATAAACAAACGTTACTAAACCATTTTCAAAAATAAATATATAGCAACCTATTAACTTACTAACATATTACATGCTTTAAATCATCTAGCATCAACATTTATCCTTATTAGCTAAGAGCATGTCCCAATTTTTACATCATGTATATATATATACCATATGATCATTTTCTGTATATGATTTAAAGCATGACCGAAATCACATACCTAATAGTATTATCATGCTAGCTACTATATCAAAATGTGAAACCTAAACTTACCCAAAAGCAACAGCCTTATTCGCAAGGCTATATTTATATTTACAATCCAACATCATTCATTATTTATCAAAACAAAGCCTATACATGCCTTTGATTCAAAAGTTTACAAAACATAACTACACCAAAGAGAGTGATAGTGTGGTCGACTAACTTGATGATCCCCAAAGCCCGTAGTTGAATTATCGATCTATAAAGTAGAACACAAACATTAACAGAGTAAGCTCACTGGCTTAGTAAGTATTA
Organism: Gossypium rotundifolium; assembly: GCA_025506655.1. Taxonomy (NCBI): domain Eukaryota; kingdom Viridiplantae; phylum Streptophyta; class Magnoliopsida; order Malvales; family Malvaceae; genus Gossypium; species Gossypium rotundifolium. The sequence continues at coordinate 94,975,514 of CP106724.1, read as the reverse complement.
AGCATATACACTTTTAATGAACATACAGGTAAACACTTTAATCTTCAACAAATATTATTGTACATAAACTTATTTCTATATATATATATATATATATTTATATATATGATACACTAGTGAATACTAAGGTCACATTTTTGTATCGATTATCATCACCATGTCATCTTGAACATATACTTTATCAACTTCACATATAAGCTATATATATTCACATCAATGATAGATTCAACATTACATAATATAGAACTTGAGCAATTAACCATTTCTACAATCAAATTTGATTTAAAACAAAAGAACTTAACTCACTTTCTTCCTTACTAATATAGTAGGCAAATTCTTACCCGGATTTTTTTAGCACATAACTATATATATATCTCACCTTGTTTGATTCTCAGAATCTCCATTTATAGCATATCATCGGCATAAAGCCTGCTAGGCATTAAAGCCCAAAATAGATCACCGGCACGAAGCCTGCTAGGCATTAAAACCCGAAATAGATCACCAACACGAAGCCTGCTAGGCATTAAAGCCCGAAATAGATCACCGGCACGAAGCCTGCTAGGCATTAAAGCCCGAAATAGATCACCGGCACGAAGCCTGCTAGGCATTAAAGCCCGAAATAGATCACCGCTTATAATTCACATATTTTATCACATAGCAAACCAAAAATACTTATTCACATCACATTGAATAAAATTAAACCAATCCATTCTAAAACTTCCACATTCGGCTAACACAGGATTCTATACTCAATTTTATCGAATACTATCATTTAATACATTCATAAATAATTCGATATCCTATACTTGCTTAAGGACTTACCTCGGTTGTCGATAGACCGTGCAAATCGGCTATTCGAGAACCTTCGTCTTTCCCCGATCTAAATCCATTTTTCTTTGCTCTTGATCTAAAACACATTAAAATTTAGCTCATTCAAGCACAATTCATATCAATTTAGTCCCTAAGCACATAAATGGGCAAATTACTATTTTACCCCTAATATTTCACAACTTTGTAATTTAGTCCTATTTGCATAACACACAAAATACACCAAATTAGCTAAGACTATACAAGGGCGAATATTCCTAGGGACTTTACAAGTCCTCACATTTCATTTATTTTGCAAATAGGCCCCTCTAAAAATTTATTTTTACAATTTAGCCCTAAATACTCAATTTCATCAAAACTTCCAATACAAAACATACTAATCTTTTACATATCTTTCATCTAAAATCATCAAATATCAAAACCACATGAACACAACAATGGTGAACATCAAGCATGCTTAGATTTAAAAATTTTAACATGGGTCATTCTTGGTTCAAGCAACGATCTCAAAACGTAAAAATTATCAAGAATCGAAATCAAACTAACCTTGAATTTGTGATTGAAGTTGCGAAATTCAAAGGAAGCAAAACCCCATTTCTTTTCTAAACATTCGCCAAAACAAATAAAGATGATAATGGCCATTTTTTATGTTTTAATTAACATATATATTAAAATAACTTGGTTTACCAAAATAACCTTTATACTAAAATAATAACCATATAATACTTAAGGTTATACTAGACTTTTGCCACCCAATAACTCATAAAATGGGTAAATTTAACTTTTAATACTCCATATTAAAAAGCCATCCACGTATAAGCACTTTTCACTTTAGCATGCAACTTTTACGCATTACGCGATTAAGTCCTTTTAATCAAATTAAGCACTTAAACAATAAAATTTTCATACGACACTTTCACACACACCAATTCACATATAATAGACTCAAAATATAATATTAAAATATTTCTCAGACTTGGATTCGTGGTCCCGAAACCACCGTTCCGATTAGGGTCAAATTCGGTCTGTTACACACCTAGACTTCACTTATGACTTTTGATTCATGTGATTTATTCACTTGACTTAATCCGTAGAAATCCCTGAATTATATTAATATCTCTTTCGAGGCTACTAACAACTGACTCTAGGTTGATTAATTGAAATCTCTTTCTAATTAAAACCCCTATTGTCACATTAATTAGATCTATGGATTCCCATATTAGGTTTGACCCTAATCCGATAGATTTTCGTCACCTTATTTCTAGGGTTGCAATCAACTCCGCTTAATTGTGTTGATCTACTATTAAACAAAGACTTTTGATCCACTAAATAAGCACATTCGATTTGAATCAATAACCTGAATTACCAAAACAAGAATAAAACTAACAATTAAGAATAAGCACAAGTATTTATCTCATAAATCAAATAATAATAAGATCTATCATAGGTTTCATCCCCTTAGGTATCTAAGGGAATTAGTTCATACTGGAAGAGGAAAACATCATAAAAAAGGAAAAACAACAAAACATAAGAAAACCCAAAAACTTCTAAAGAACTTGATGGGAGATCTTCAGTCTTGATGGAGATCCTTCTCTTAAGCTATTCTCGACGGCTGTCTTGGAGTATTTTCCCCTTCTACTTGGCGTCTATTCGATGTCCTATCGAACTCCCCATTTAAGTTGCCTCCTAGGGTATTTATATAGGCTTCGGGATGCCTTTCTTGGCACGAAAGTATCCTAATCTGATGAAATTCTTCTCTGTTGCGGCAAGGACACGCCCGTGTGAATCGAGCCCAGGCCGTGCTTGAGTCTGCTAAAGTGACACGGCCGTATGGTGAACTCCAGGCTGTGTTGATTTCTTATGTAGGCTTGTTTTGTACCTTTTTGGCCCGTTTCTCGTTCTTTTTGACTCCCTAAGCTCTCCTAAGTATAAAACATGAAATTAAGAGATTAGGAGCATTCAATTCATCAAAACTAATGAATATTCATCCAAAATTAAGCCAAGTATAGGGTTAAATATGTGTAAATTATGGTTTATCAATGTGTATTCGGTAAGTCAAGAGGTACGCTATGTTTTGTTTTGATGAAGTAGTGGAGTATTAAAGATTTTTTCTAGTTAAGGGACAATTAAGGAGCAGTGGACTACTTTTTTAGGTTATAGCAACGGGAAATCATCGTTGCTCGTGAAAGGTAAGGGTGTCGATAAGTTTTAAGAATTTTTGGTTCAAAACAAATCAGATTAAGTGACTGAAATTGGGCTTTCAACTGCTGAGTATAGGTTTCAAAGTGCTCAAGAGTGATTACGCGTCAAAATCGAACCAGGTGTGTAACCGATTGCATAGAAAATGTGATTCGGTGAAAGCTGAAAAGGTATTCTATTGATGCCACATGGGCGTGTGGTAGCTCGTGTGGTAGGTCGCTTACGAGACTGTAAATCACCACACGGTCGTGTGATTGACCAACCAGGCCGTGTGCGAGTGGCACGGTCGTGTGACAGCTGAGTGAGGCCGTGTCTGAGACACAGGCTCGACCATTGTGGGCCCACACCGGTGAACCACACGGGCGTGTGGGATTCTGGGCCAGGTCGTGTGGGCCACACGAGTATGTGGGCCCACTCGGGAAAATGACATGGGCGTGTGAGGCCATCTTTACTGATTTGTTGCCAAGGTTGCACGGGTCACCTGAGATGACTGTGAACCTACTGTAGGGTCAGAAAGATTACTGAGGCTCCTAACTAAATGACTGTATATTGAGCATGCTGTTTGTACTATACTGTATAATGTGATATACTATGATTGGGCATGACATAATTGTATGATGCATTACATTGAAATTTGGGATTGATATTGGTGAAGGAATTGTCTTTGAAAGGCTTGAGCCTAATTCTTGGCAATTTCATTTGCAAACTCTTGTTTAGTGCCGTAACTCGTACTACTTGGAGTGTAGGAATGGGTGGGTTGATTATATCCTCACATGGAGTGTAGCGTTGGATGGAGATGGAGTGTAGAGGCTGGTTGGGTAGGATTCTCTTATTGCATATCTACTACTGTTAATGTACTGTGATGGGCTAAGGCCCTAATGCATACTGTTACTGAAATGGGCTAAGGCCCAAACTGGACTGATACTGATACTGAAAAAGGGCTTAGGCCCACACTAAGATTATTTGTTCTTGCCTAATTGTTTGTATGGGGATTACACACTGAGTTTACGTAAATTCACCCATTTTGTTTTAACTGTACAGGTAATCCCCAGATATAGGTGGATCGGTACGGTGGAGGACTCAGCGGCAGCCACACAACCTACTTTTTTATTTAAGTACTCAGATTTTTTTTTATTTTGGTTTTTGATAAACCGTAAAAGTAACATATTTTAATCCCACATTTAGTATGCTTTTGGATGATTTATCCCTAAATTATGTAAAAAGGTGCTCTTAATCCTTTCTTTTCATGTCTTATACCCAGGAAAGCACCTAAGGATAAAAAGAACGTGAAACAGGCTTAAAATAGACCAAATAGGGCCAACCCAAGAATTCAACACGGCCTGGACTTCAAGCCACACGGCCGTGCGTTGCCACTTACTTCACACGGTCATCCACGATTTAAATAGCCTTGCCCCAACCGACAGAATCGAGATACGGCCTAAAGACGAGTTGCACGGGCGTGTACCCTGGCCATGCCCCTACCATGGGAATGACCAATTTCACTCGGATTTGGATGCTTGAAGCCAAAGAAACATACTCCTAAGTCTACTCAAACACTTTAATAGTAATTCTACTTGAATGAGGTACTTAGGAGCCAAGTAAAGCATCTAAGGAGCCTATATAAACATCCTAAGGCAGCCATTCTTGAGGAAGAGAGTTTTAGGCAGAGTTTTTTGCCAGAGCTTTTATTCAGGGAATTACTCGAAGATAGCGAGTTGATCCATCTCAAGAAGTCAGAGCTCTACTCAAGACGAAAGATCTCTCCTTCAATTCCTTCAGGGGTTTTTAAGGATTTCTTATGTTTTGTTTTATCTTTTCTCTTGAGATGTTTACTTATTTTGTTATGAACTAAACCCTTCAGATACATGAAGGGGATGAAACCTATGACGGATTTTGTTATTTGATTTCTAAATTATATGATAAGTACTTAGTTTGTTCTTAATTATGTTACTTAATTTAATCTGATGTGCTTAGGTGGAGGAGGAATAGAGCCTGCCTAAGAGTGGATCTAGCATAATTAAGCGGAGTTGATCGAGCGCTTAGAGATAGGGTTACAAGATTTTGCCAGATTAAGGTGAAACCTAATATAGGAGTCCATTGATTGATTTACTACTTTCTTAGGGGGTTATTATAAGAGAATGAGAGTTCCACTAATTAACCTAAGGTTAGATGTTATTAGCCTCGAGAGGGGGTTTAATATAGGTTAAGGAGTCTCACGGATCAAGCTAAGTAAAGAAGTCATATGAATTAAAAGTTAGATAACAAGAGAAGTCATAGGTGGATTCTTCCTCAGGGTATTGTCTAAAATCAACTGAGTTTTTCCACAGTCTTTTCCCAAAGTTTCATTATTTTATCTTTGCGTCTAGTTTAGTTTTTCATTAGTTCTTTAGATTAATAAACCAATCACTCTATATTTTAGGGTAAATAATAGAAAGAAAGTGAGTAGTAGTACTTTTAGGTTCCTTTGGGTTCGATAAAATAATCTTGCCTAAACTATACTATTTTTTCGATAGGTGCACTTGCCTCAATCGTTGTCATAGTTAGTCTACAGGTTCGATCATTCTTTATAAATATTAAATCAACTGTTTGACACGATCAAGTTTTTGGCGCCGTTGCCGGGGAACACTAAAATATTAAGAAAGCTCTATTTCTATTACTTTAGCCATTATTTTATTATTTTTTCACAATTTACTTTTATTTTTAGTTTAGGTTAAATTTTTATTTACACTAAATTTCTTTCTTTCTTCTCCTAGCAGGTACCTCTAGTTTATGACTAGAAGGAACCCGAGAGGACCTTTAGCGTATGAAAGTGGCATTGAAGCTATTGCTCATAGGAATCGCAGAGAAACTAGACGAGCTCTAGACTACCAAAGGGAAGAACAAGACAGATCCAATCCTACTGAAGGGATGGACGAAAATAATCCACCGCCAAATGTGCAAGAATAGAATGCTCCGCGTACTATGTATGATTATGCTAAACCTAATTTGATAGGAGCAGGATCTAGTATTGTCAGGCCTGCTATAGCTGCTAACAATTTTGAATTAAAGCCTAACACAATACAAATGATTCAACAGTTTGTTCAATTTGATGGTTTGCAGGACAAAGACCCAAATACTCATATAGCTAATTTCTTAGAGTTCTATGATACCTTCAAAATAAATGGCGTTTTTTATGATGCCATTCGTCTTCGATTATTTCCCTTTTCATTAAGGAATAAAGCCAAGCAGTGGTTGAACTCGTTACCACGAGGGTCAATCACCACATGGGATCAAATGATCGAAAAATTTCTTTTAAAATACTTTCTACCAGCCAAAACGGCCAAATTTAGGAATGACATATCTTCTTTTGTGCAGAATGACGCAGAAACATTATATGATGCATGGGAAAGATATAAGGATATCCTGAGAAGATGTCCACACCACGGATTACCTTTGTGGCTTCAAGTACAAACTTTTTACAATGGTGTGAATTCTTCAACGAGGCAAATGATTCACTCATCAGCCAGTGGAACTTTGAATAACAAAACTCCTGAAGCGGCTTACGACTTTATTGAAGAGATGTCATTGGATACCTATCAATGGCAAATTACAAGGGACAAACCGATAAAATCAGCCAGAGTTTTTAACATAGACGCAGTAACAATGCTGTCAACACAAGTGGAGATGATGAATAAAAAGCTTGATAATTTATGTTCTTCACAAGTACACCCGGTAATGAAATGCGAAGCAAGTGGGAATGTGGCGAATCCTGAGTACCCACCCTACCAACCAAGAGCAGAACATAAGCAGACAAACTATATAGGTAACAATTTCAGATCCAATAATAATCCTTATAGTAAGATTTATAACGTAGGTTGGGGGAACCACCCAAATTTTTCGTGGGGAGGACAAAGAAATCAAAGGCTGCAACCTCCTCCAAATTATCAAAATCAGCCATATCCACAAGAGAAGCAATCAAACCTCGAAGAGATGCTGACAAAATTCATGGCGAACCTGATTCTCGTTTCCAAAAGATCAAGCAAAGACTTGATGAACAACAAAAATCGATCAAAGGGATCGAGAATCAAATTAGATTACTTACTGAGGTGGTATGTGAAATACGTACAGAGATTTTTTCCAAAGGCACAGAGCAGGTAAAGGCAGTTACACTAAGAAGTGGTAAAGAGCTAATGGAACCACCAAGAAAAAAACCACATGAAATTATGAAGGAAAGGAGTGTAGAAGTTGAAACCAATACCCCAACGCATCCAGAAAAAAAAGCACCAATTCCATATCCAGCAAAACTGAAGAAAGAACAATTGGATGCTCAATATGGTAAGTTTCTCACACTTTTTAAACAAATACATATTAACTTACCTTTTTTTGAAGCCATTTCACAGATGCTGGAGTACGCAAAATTCTTAAAGGAACTCCTGACGAATAAAAGGAAGTTTGAAGAAGAGTCAATAGTGGAACTTAATGAAAAGTGCTCAGCCATCCTCCAAAATAAGCTACCAACCAAATTAAAAGACCCAGGAAGTTTTACTATCCTTTGTTTAATTGGTAGCTTGAATATTAAGAAGGCATTAGCTGATCTAGGCGCTAGTATAAATTTAATGCCTTATAAAATGTTTAAACAATTGGATCTTAGGGAACCAACACCCACTAGGATGAGTATTCAGTTAGCAGATAGATCCATTAAATATCCTAGAGGAGTTATCAAAGATGTCTTGGTAAAAATTAACAAATTCATTTTCCCTGTTGATTTTGTTGTATTAGACATGGATGAAGACATTAATGCTCCTTTAATCTTAGGGCGTCCTTTTTTAGCCACTGCTAAAGCCGTTATTGATTTAGGTGACGGTAAACTCGCACTGAGGATAGGTGATGAAGAAATTATTTTTCAAATTTATGATGCTATGTGATATTCTAGAGAACAAGATGATTCTTGTTATTTTGTTGATACTACTGATCATATCATTCAAAACTCATTACAGGAAATCATACAAGATGACACAATGGAACTGTGCCTGAGTCAAGAAGAGGGGGAAGAAGATGAGGACGATGAGTTGAACTTGAATATATCATCATCCAGACGAATAAAAGAAGAAGGCATTGAAGATAATAATGAAATAAAATAAAAACCCTCCATCGAAGAGCCGACCAAATTGGAATTAAAACAGTTACCAAAACACTTAGAATACGCATTCCTTGGGGACAATTCTACACTACCAGTAATCATCTCTTTAGAATTAGAATCCAAGGAAAAAGAGGAGCTGATAAAGGTACTAAGAGAACACAAGAAAGCCATAGCTTGAAAAATTTCTGACATCAAGGGAATAAGCCCCGCATTTTGCACCCACAAAATTTTAATGGAAGAAGAATATAAGCTGTGTGTGCAACCTCAGAGACGGCTAAACCTCAACATGAAAGAAGTGGTCAAAGACGAGGTAATTAAACTTCTAGATGCAGGAATAATTTATCCTATTTCTGACAGCACTTGGATAAATCCTGTGCAGGTAGCTCCAAAGAAAGGAGAAATGACGGTAGTGCCCAATGAAAAGAATAACTTAATCCCCACAAGAATATTTACAGGATGGAGAGTCTGTATAGACTATAGAAAGCTAAATGATGCCACCAAAAAAGATCACTTCCCTCTGCTCTTCATAGATCAAATGCTAGAAAGATTATCCAGGCATATGTATAACTATTTCTTGGACGGACTCTCCAGTTACTTCCAAATCCCCATAGCTCCTGAAGACCAAGAGAAGACAGCATTTACATGCCGATATAGTACGTTTGCTTATCATAGAATGCCTTTTGGATTGTGTAATGCTCCTGCTACTTTCTAGCGCTGCATGTTGGCAATATTTGACGAACTCGTGGAAGACATCATGGAGGTATTTATGGATGACTTCTCGATATTCGGTAATTCTTTCCATATTTGCCTCAAAAATTTAAAAATAGTTCTAATGAGATGTGAGGAAACGAACCTTGTTTTGAATTGGGAAAAATGTCACTTTATGGTTAGGGAAGGGATTGTGTTAGGACATAAGATTTCTAGTAAAGGGACTGAGGTAGACAAAGCAAAGATTGAAGTCATAGAAAAACTACCTCCCCCTAGTTCGGTTAAGGCTATTAAAAGGTTTTTAGGACATGCAGGATTCTATAGAAGATTTATTAAAGATTTTTCTAAAATAGCTAAGCCATTGACAAAATTACTAGAAAAAGATGTTCCTTTTGATTTCAATCAAGAATGCTTAAATGCATTCAATATCCTTAAGGATAAACTAATAAATGCACCGATTATAATTGCACCTGATTGGAACTTACCCTTTGAACTAATGTGTGATGCAAGTGATTTTACAGTAGATGCAAGGTCATTGGTATCGAAAAATCATTCTGAGAGAAATTTGAAGTTGTAATGCTAGATGTTCTCGCCCAGCATACTTTCCTTTTACGGTAACAATTTTGTGCTTGAAAGCTAAAATTCTTGCAAATGTAAAGAAGATAGGTTCTAGCCAAGGCACAATTACAAATTGGGATCTCTACCGAGTAGCTGGAGATTCTGTTCTATACCAACGAGTTGAATCGAGCGAAGATCTTGAAGAATAAGAAGATCCCACAGAGATCGAACCAATGCAGTCAGTTGGAATCCCTGATAAGACAGAACCAATTGAACTAATGATCAAACCTGACATGGCGACCTTAACATGTAGAACTCATTTGCCTCACCCAGATCTTCATGATGAGCTATCAAAATAATAGACCTAATGCAACATATGAAGTGGTAGCAACAAGATTAGTAGAGATATTTAAAAATACAGGATGACTCAATGAGAAGTGCTTTTACGAAAATTTTCCATGACCAGTTTATTTTTGTCCTAAGTTTCCAGCTTTTATATTTGTACCATGGAGTCCAATATCAAAGAGGAAACGAAACAGTTCATGCAAAAAAAAAGGACGATGAATCAAAAGATGAGTAGATTTTGAGGGATCTGCAAATAAATAAAAAAGGGGATTTTACTTTATTTTATTTTCTTTCTTAGGATATTTAAAGTTTTTAAGATTAGGTTCTATTAGTGTTTTATCTCTCGTATAATAAAATAAGAGATGGAAATCATCAATAAAATGGAACAACTTGCAAAATTAGAAGTGTGGCAATAGATATGTACATGTCTAGGATTGGATTTGCCTTGGAAAAGCTTGGTATTTAAGCAGTCAAACTTGACTCACCTCTTTTTGCTAGGGTCTTACCTAGTGTACAATATCATTCACTTCTTTATTTTCATTCTCTCTATTGTTTTTAACAATGGGGACATTGTTCATCTTAAGTAGGGGGACCAAAAATTGAAATTGTTTTTCAAGATACATTATTCTTATAATCATGATTAAATTATATTTTGTTCAAAATTGTGAATTTTTGTTAATTATGCTAACTTCTAATATAAATAAAGTTCTATCATCTCAATAATGTCTATGTTAGCACAACTATGAAATAATGTTACTCTTAATAAAGTTTGTAAATCATATCATATTTTTTTCTTTAGGAGAGCTAGACATGCATGAAAGTTTAAGTCTCTAGAATTGACTTAGTAATTTCTTGAGGTGACATCCTAGGAAGCATGGAATCTTGAAAATGACTTAGGCAAACTTTTGTTTGGACTGTTTGAGCCAGTCAAGCCAACCTTAATGAATATTTATCCCTTGAAACCTAACTTTGAGATTATATGACCTAATTTTATTTGAAACTTTGTAACATTTATCCATCACTTCTCTCATAATTATCTTTAAATTGTCCCAAACATTAGACTCAATTTATCCAAAATATTCTTCGCAAATAAGTTTAGGGGAGTTAAAAAGAAGTATCAACTGCTCAAAGAAAAACAATTTTGTAGTACGTACAATAAAATGCCTATGTAAAAAATAGAGAGCATATGTACTCAAAAGAAATAGATGTACAAAAGAGCATGTGAAAGAAAAATGAGTTGGTGTATTGAAGTTACTTATTCTGAAGGTCCAATACAAGCTGAGTTTAGGGTTTTTAGCTTAAAATTATCTATCTTTTACCTACCCTTAGCCCATCCACGTTACAACCTATTTAAAAGACCTTTCGATTCATATTTCTATACTGCCTACATTAGTGGAGAGAAATTGCTAAGTTCAACATATGAAGACATAAGTTAAACTTAGTGATTGCAATTTAGTCCTAAATAAAGAAATAAAAATTAAGTGGTAAGAATTAGCATGAAAACATTTAGTCTATTCTTGTTAGCATGATAACAATTGAGAATATTTCAAACAATATGTATACTTGAGTTGCATAATTGCAAGATTCTTGTTCTTAAGCATAATTACACTAAACTCATAATTGTAGGGAAAATATATTCTAAAGACATTTTTCAATAGTGATTTCAAGAACTACCTCTTTTCAAATTGTGCATTACTCGAGACGAGCAATGAATTAAATTTGGCGGTGTGGAAACACAAAAACATATAGACTTTTTTAGCACCTTTTGAGCTCTAATTCATGCATTGGAAAATGTTCAAGAGATTGGTTAATTTTTTAATAAGTATGTATGTGCACTAGTTAGCAAGTTATCGAGTTGCCACTAAATTATTCGTAACAACATGAGCATGAGTTTAGTTATTCTATGTTAAAGAATGTGACTGATCCAACACATTTATGTCATCTTGATTAAACCCATCTTTTGAAACCGTGTGGTTATGATAACTCGACATTTAAAGTTTTATTTTTATTTTTATTTTATTGTTACTTAGTTAAGTTTTAGTTTTTAATCACTTCCTCAAATTCAAATATTTGCATTCACCAAATTGTTTTAATTTGAATTTCATAAATATTTTCGTTCACAATCCCTGTGGGTACGATAACTCGACATTTACTTGTCACTTTATTACTTGTTGTGATTGTGTACACTTGTACATTTCAATCATTCCAATTACCTTCATAAATTCTAAAGGCATTTCATTTCTTTTTCTTTTTCTTTTTTGGATCGCTTTAGACTGATCATTTTTTTTATTTTCACTTTAAACTTCATTTCCTTATTTTTCACGCTTTCAAGTACTTAACAATGTTCCCAAAAAATCAAAAGGATAGACTTCCTAATTAAAAAACCATACTTAATCAAAGATGATGTTTTAAGGGTTGTAATTTAGGCTAGATTTAAGGTAACAAAAGAAAGGGATAATTGAGTCCAAGATATCTATTTAAACCAATAGTCATTTTCCAGTGAAGAAATCTACATTAGTGATTATCATATTTAAAACTCATTTCCCTTTTAAAATTATCTAGATTTATTTATTTTTCTATGACAAAGCACAATCTTTAGCAATATGAGTGAAATTTCTCATAATCATTTTTTTTTTCATTTCCCCTTGTGTTGACGTGACTCTTGATTTGTAACACCCCAAAAACTACCTTATATTTATTGTCGGGGGTTTGTGACATAAATAATTATCTGCTTTAGTGGTTATGTGTTCTTGGAGTGTTTGGGGAGGTCCCAAGTTCAAGCGGGGCTTGGGCAAAATTTTTTATTTTCTTTGAATAAAACCCTATCTTTAGACAGTAGTCTTTTAATTAAATGTTGGTGAAATACAACAGAATGGGTCTGCTGGTCTAGTGGTTAAGTGGACTGTAAATGCGCAGGAGGTCTGCAGTTCGATCCTTATGCAGGAAAGGGACGTATTTTTGCTACCAGTGCCGTGTAGGAGTTTGAGAAGGAGTGAAACGCTGATAGTGGAGAGGTTGAAGGAGTAAAACTAGGAGCAGGGTATTTTGGAAGTTATTAGAAAATATTCCCCTCTGACGTTAACTTTGTTTTTTTTCCTTCTCTCTGTCGTCTCTTTCTTCATGCCTAGCTTGCTGCCATTTTACACTTTTCCCTTTCACATCAATCTCATTTTATTTCCCCTTTCCCCATTGACACCGCACATCTCTATTGTTAGTGTGTGATGGATACTCGAAACAACTATTATTTTGACAAAGGCAAGTGCACCTATCGAACAGTAGTATAGCTGTGGTGAGTCCGGAATATCGTATCCTCAAGGACCAAGAGTACTTACTAATAACTATCTTTTTATTATCTAGCCTAATAATTAAAGGGGATTTACTTTTAATCTAAAATTTAAGTAACTTATGAACTTGATAGGGAGTAAACTGGGAAAATACTTTGGACAACTTATATAAGATGGGCGACACCTAAGGAAGAATCCACCTAGACTTCACTTATTACTTTTGATTCATGTGATTTATTCACTTGACTTAATCCATAGAAATCCCTGAATTATATTAATACCACTTTCGAGGCTACTAACAATTGAATCTAGGTTGATTAATTGAAATCTCTTTCTAATTAAAACCCCTATTGTCACATTAATTTGATCTATGGATTCTCATATTAGGTTTGACCCTAATCCGACAGATTTCATCGCCCTATTTCTAGGGTTGCAATCAACTCCGCTTAATTGTGTTGATCTACTCTTAAATAAGGACTTTTGCTCCACTGAATAAGCACATTTGACTTGAATCAATAACTGGATTATCAAAAGAAGAATAAAACTCACAATTAAGAATAAGCACAAGTATTTATCTCATAAATCAAATAATAATAAGATCTGTCATAGGTTTCATCCCCTTAGGTATCTAAGGGAATTAGTTCATACTAGAAAAGGAAAACATCATAAAAGAGGAAAAACAATAAAACATAAGAAAACCTAAAAACTTTTAAAGAACTTGATGGGAGATATTCAGTCTTGATGGAGATCCTTCTCCTAAGCTATTCCCGACGGTTGTATTGGAGTATTTTCTCCTCCTATTCGGTATCTATTCGACGTCTTGTCAAACTCTCCATTTAAGTTACCTCCTAGGGTGTTTATATAGGCTTCGAGATGCCTTTCTTGGCTCGAAAGTATCCTAATCCGAATGACATTTCAAGATGCCTTTCTTGGCCCAAAAGTATCCTAATCCAAATGACATTCTTCTTTGCTGAGGCAGGGACACGCCCATGTGAATCGAGCCCAGGCCGATTTTGTAACATCCTAAAAATTAAGTATCGATATGTTGCATGTTTTTGGTGCTTAGCTTGTGAATGATTCAATTTGTGTGCTTAATATAGTCTTGAGAAGGCTCGGGATTTATTCAGAATTAGAATAAATTTTAGTAATGAGTACTTTATTGAAGTGGATCAAGTGACCTTGATGTTTAAGGAAATTAAGTGTCAAAAAATAGCATAAGATGAGCTAGTAGTAAAGTGGAGTTGGCGCTATAAGTGTTGCTTGAGGGAAGAGGTTTGAATCTTTAGGAATGCATTTTGTGACATTTATTTTTGCTCTTTCCTAGCAAGTGTCGGCCAAGCATCAAATTTTTGGTAAGTTAGACTTTTATTTTTATGGTAAGGTGGCTAAGAGAAAAGGCAAGTACAAACTTAAGTAGGGAATCATGAGAATATGGCATGTAGGGGGGACACAAGGCATATCTTAAGGGTTATGTTTTGGAAACTTAGAATGGCTAACTTATCTATGAACTTGGACGGCTTTGTGGACTAAAGGGAAGCCGAATTTTGGTGGTAAGCTTTGGGTAAGGATGGTAGCTAGATAGAATCACATTTGGTCATTTTTGCTCTCTCAAAACACCTTTTTCCTCTCATCTTTTTCTCTCTTAGCCGAATGTGCCATATGCTTGGAGAAAACAACTTTGTTTTGTTTCATTTGGTCATTTTTGCCAACCTCTCAAGTGCTTTATTTTGTGCTTCTCTCCTAGTGCCGAAATCATCAAACACAAAAAGACCATTTCTTTTTCTTCTTTATTCCCCATTACCGAATGCACATTGTTCCAAACCTTACTTTTTGCTCTTTTCTCACCCTGGAAAACTGAATCATAAATATCTCATCTCTATTCTCCTTTCTTCTCCATTTTACTCATCTTTCAAACACATTTTTTTTCCTTCTTATTTCTTCCATGGTCGTATGTTAGAGACCACCTCCACAGCCAAAATTATTTTTCCATTACCATTAAATCATAGCCAAATCTTCTTTTCCTCATAGACCTTATTCTCGATCATTTTTTCTATTCAACTTTGGACAACCGGTAAGAATCATCTTCCGTGTTTTCTTTTGCTATTTGGTCACCTTGGCCGAATCTTTAGGTTGGCTTAGAAGAGCCTTTAAATTGATAATCGTTCATCCTCTTAGACGATTTCCTTTTGTTCTTTTTTAGTGATATAGTGGAGGGTCGAATCACCATCTCATCAAAAGTTATCTTGAAGTTATTCAAGTTCAGATCATCTATCAAGGTAAAAAAAAGGGGAACTCTTCATGGATTTCATGAAATCGAAATTAAAGTCGTGGAAATTACAGAATTTCCCTCGATAGGCTAATTTGATAAAAAGTAATTTTTGGGCCTCATGTGCTTAATGGGTCAGATTGCTAGATTGCTTAATGGGTTGAATTGCTAGATTGCCTAAGGAGCCGATTTGATAAATTACCATATGGGCCAAAATGAGAAATGGGCCAACTTGTAGTATGGGCCTTATGTTGAAATTATCATATGAATATTGTTATGCCTTGTATATGTATACATGATTGCATGGGTTGGGATAAAATTGAAGAAAAATTCTGGTGGCTCTGCCACAGTCTAGTTCGGGTGGCTCTGCCACAATCTAGCTCGGGTGGCTCAGCCACAAACATTTTAAATGGCTTTATGCCTACGATTGGGGTGTTGGCGGGGTGGGTTGACTTGATCCCCATAGGTGTGCTGGTTGGTACGGGTGGTGTATAGCGGATGGAAATTTAGGCTTGGTTGGGAATTGCATTTCACATGTATTTTTTTTAATTACTATATTGTTAAATTCGTAAATGGGCTTAAGCCCAATAAAATGTTTTGATGATTTGGCCCAGTGGACTTGGTAAGTGGGTTACACACTGAGTTCTAAGTAACTCACCCTGTTTTCTTACCCTTTTCAAGTAATGATAATTGATGGAGGCTTGGGCCGGGGATGACTTCGCAGGGGCCATACTTCAAATGATGGTTTTGATGAACTTTGAATTACTCTTTAAGTATTTTTACTTAATTAATTTTTCAGTTGTGATGTAATAAGGCCTTTGGTATTATTTTTATGGATTTTTACTCGTGGATTGCTTTTAATTTGTTTTAGATACCAAAAGGAGACTATTTTAACTTTATAAATGTTTTCTTTAATTTACATATAATTAAAGGGGTTTTTCTTAAAAATCACTAACTCGTAAGAATTTCTGTGAAAACTCTTTTATGAATTTTGAATTCAAATTCCTTTTGAATTGTTTTAAACTTCTTATAAAATTTAATCAATTATTTCTCTGAGATCAAATTAACCTCAGTTTTTGATAAACTCTATCTCCAAAATAGTTTTTGAAGACCTATTTTCCTTAATTCATTAGATGACTAGATGTATGTACGATTTGTGTGGCATACCAAGTCTGGTCTTAACGCATAGACCGGGTTTGGGGTGTTACATTTTATGGTATCAGAGCTAGTTTCAAAACTCAGCTGTGGTTTGGGTTTAACAACAATTTTTTTTAAACTGTTTAAATTTCTAGACTTTATATTTTAAAGGTAGTATGGCACCACGAGCATCCGGCACCAAGCCAAGTAAGTATTTGTATATTAAATGTTTATTATTGTGATATGATCATAGGAACACTCTAGAACTTTTAGTTTTAGGTGTTGAAAACGGTAGAGATCGAGACTATATGATGTGATTGAAAAAACAACTCTATCTCTTAGATCTCATAAAATATCGTTAATAAACACTGAAATAGTATTCTGATTCATAAAACTTGTAATCAGATTAAACTGAAATAGTCAGTATGAGCACTAGAGGACGTGGACGTGGACGCGATAGACGTGGCCGTGGTAGAGGACGAGGTGCTAGGGTTGTGTCTGAAGCGCCGGTTCATATGCCAGAAATGGATGCACTTGTGTCACCCGGGAGTGAGACTGGATCACATGACCATACGAGAGAGGACAACGCTTTGACTCAAGCAATGTTGTGAGTCCTAGAAAGGGTTGCTGGGACTAGAAATGGCCCAGTAGTTCGTGGATCAATATCGGAATGACTTAAATCAAGTGGTGCCGAGGTTTTTAGAGGTGTCTTGGTGTAGCTCCGAATGTTGCAAAATATTGGCTCAAGGCTGTAGAGCAGATTATGGATGATCTGGAGTGCACCGTTGAGCAGAAACTGAAGGAGCGGTGTCCTTGCCAAGGGACGAGGCGTATCAATGGTGGCTTACAGTTCGAGAAGGCACAGATGCTGCATTTGTCACTTGTGAGTTCTTCAAAGCTACTTTCCAAGGGAAGTATGTAGGGACAAGTTATGTGGATGCTCGGAGGAAGGAATTCCTGAATCTGGTTCAAGGAAATAAGACGGTGGCAGCTTCTAAGGCAAAATTTCTATGCTTGAGTCGTTATGCTCGGACTACAGTGCCAACGGATCATGAGCATTGTGTACGCTTTGAAGATGGGCTGAATGATGAGTTGCGGGTACTGATAGCTCCACAACAAGTAAGGACTTTTGCTATGCTTGTGGAGAAAGCCAAGATAGCCGAAGAGGCTAAGAACGCAGAACGCCATAACCGGGAAAGAGTCAGAGGTAAGAGGGGCTTTAAGTACTCGGGTTCTTCTAAAAGGTTCCAAAAGAGGCCTTGAAATGATGAGCCAGCTCAAGCTAGAGCACCTGTGACTACCAATCAGAGTCGAGACTGTGCCGACTGTGGGAAAGCGACACCCTGAGGAATGCTGGAAAAAAAATGGCGGTTGTTATAAATGTGGTTCCAAGGATCATCAATATAGGAATTGCCCTTGACGAACTGCTCTGACTTAGGGAGCTCGTAACCCTGATGCACAGCCAGCCAGAGGCGCTCAATAGCCATCGAGAGGCCGTGGACCAGGTCATGATGGTAATGGTGATGGACGTGGTCAAGGTACACCGGTCGAGGTAATGGCTTTAGAGGTAACGCGGAGGCAAGACAGCCGGGGTTGGTCTATGAGGTTAGGCGTCGTTAAGATGGCGATACACCTGATGTGATAATTGGTACGTTCTTCATCTTTGATGTACTTGTTACTACTTTGATAGATATCGGGTCTACCCACTCGTATGTTGCTAGTGCCATATCTGCAAACCTGAATATTAGATTTGAGATTACCAATAAAGAGATGATGGTAATTAGTCCTTTAGGACAGTCTGTAATGGTGAATAAATTGTATAGAGACATGCCTTTGGAAATCCAAAGAGAAATATTTTTAGCGGATTTGATGGAATTGCCTTTCGACGAGTTTGATCTTATTTTTGGCAAGAATTGGTTGGTAAAGCACCGGGCGCAATTGGATTTTACTGAAAAATGGATGTCAATAAGGACTGTGGATGATGTGGAAGTAGTAATGATAGGCGAACGAAGAAACTTTTTGGCAAATGTGGTATCTACTTTAAAGGCAGAGAAGTTGGTGCAGAAAGGGTATGGAGCGTTCCTAGCCTTCATTAGTGCTTTGGATGCCAAGGAATTATCGGTGAAAGGTGTGAGAACGGTGAAAGAATTTCCAGATGTCTTTCCTGAAGAACTTCCGGGTCTACCTCCAGATCGGAAAGTAGAATTTGGCATTGAGCTTTTACACGGAACGGCTCCAGTGTCTATTGCTCCTTATAGAATGGCGCTGAATGAGTTAGTGGAGCTTAAAGCTCAAATTCAAGAATTGTTGGATCGGAGATTTATTCGACCGAGTGTGTCTCTGTGGGGAGCACCAGTTTTATTCGTCAAGAAAAAGGATGGGTCGATGCGTATGTGCATTAATTATAGGTAGTTGAATAAATTGACGATCAAGAATAGGTATCCATTACCGAGAACTGATGACCTATTTGATCAATTGAGAGGAGCTTCAGTTTTCTCCAAGATTGATTTGAGATCGGGTTATCATCAACTCAAGGTTAAAGAGGTAGATATTCATAAGACGACATTCCGAACTCGTTATGGATATTATGAGTTTTTGGTGATGTCGTTTGGTTTGACTAATACACCAGCTGCATTTATGGATATGATGAACCGAGTCTTTCAACCCTATCTAGACCAGTTCATAGTGGTGTTCATAGATGATATCTTGGTATATTCGAGGAATAAAGAAGAGCATGACTCACATTTGCGCATTGTGTTGCAAATATTGTGAGATAAGCAACTTTATGCCAAATTCAGTAAATGCAAATTTTGGTTGAAGGAAGTGACTTTATTGGGTCATGTGGTGTCAGCCGAAGGAATAAGAGTTGATCATCGGAAGGTAGAGGCTATGTTGGATTGGAAACCACCGAAGTCAGTGGCTGAGATTTGGAGTTTCTTGGGTTTGGCTGGTTACTATAAACACTTTGTTGAGGGGTTTTTGTTGATTGCTGCACCCCTAACTAAGCTGTTGCGAAAGGGAGTACGGTATGTGTGGACCGATAAACAACAAGAAAGTTTCGGCGAAGAAGATTTTGACTGAGCGCCAAGATCTTGATTCAACTTTGAGGTGGAAAAGAGTTTATCGTTTACTGTGATGCCTCACACAGGGGTTTAGGATGTGTGCTGATGCAAGGAGGAAAAGTGGTGGCTTATGCTACTCGTTAGTTAAGGCCGCACAAAGTTAACTATCCTACTCATGACTTGGAATTGGCTACGGTGGTGTTTTCTTTAAAGATTTGGAGGCACTATCTCTATGGTGAGAAGTCGATCATTTATGCGGACCATGAGAGTCTTAAGTACCTCCTTACCCAAAAGGAGTTGAACTTGAGACAAGAGAGATGGGTGGAGTTGTTAAAAGATTATGACTTCTCAATCGAGTACCATCTTGGAAAGGCTAACGTGGTGGCAGACGCGTTGAGTCGTAAGGTAGTATCGGAGTTAAGAGCAATGTTTGCTCATCTCAGTTTGTATGAGGATGGCAGTCTGCTAGCAGAACTTCAGGTGAAGCCATTTTGGTTAGAACAGATCAAAGAAAAGCAGTTATCAGATGAAAAGTTGGGTCCTTTAATGCAACAAGATGAAAGTGGTATAATAGGGGACTTTGGAATGAACAAGGATGGCGTGCTGTGTTTTCGTGGAAGAGTTTGTATGTCCATGGATTTGGATTTGAGACAAATGATTCTATGAGAGGCGCATAGTAGCCCTTATGCTATGCACCCCGGAGGAAATAAGATGTATCGAGATCTCCGTTAGCAGTATTGGTGGCCAGGGTTGAAGCGAGAGGTTACTAATTTTGTTGGAAAGTGTTTGACTTATCAACAAGGCGGAACATCAATTACCATCGGGTTTATTGCAACTAGTTAAGATTCCACTATGGAAATGGGAGCGGATAACGATGAATTTTGTTAGTGGGTTACCCTTAACACCTACTAAGCAAGATTCCATTTGGGTGGTAGTTGATCGATTGACAAAGACTGCTCATTTTCTACCAGTTTATACAGATTACTCGCTGCAAAAGTTGGCTAAGTTATACATAGCAGAGATCGTGAGGTTGCATGGGATACCAGTCTCTAACATATCGGATAAGGATCCTAGGTTTACATCACGATTTTGGAAAGCTTTGCATGAGGCTTTGGGAACAAAGTTAAACTTCAGTACGGCTTTTCATCCTCAGTCAGATGGTCAGTCAGAAAGAGTAATTTAGATTTTGGAAGACATGTTAAGGGGTTGTGTAATTGATTTTAGAGGTAGTTGGGAGGATTTCCTACCGTTGGCAGAGTTTGCGTATAATAATAGTTACCAATCCAGTATCCAAATGGTGCCCTATGAAGCCTTATACGATCGTAGGTGTCTTACCCCTACTTGTTGGACTAAATTGGGGGAACGGCAGTTGTTGGGTCCTGAATTGATATTTGAGACGAAAGAAAAGGTAAAGGTGATTCGAGCACGGTTAATGGAAGCTTCGGATAGACAAAAGTCGTATGCGGATCTGAAGCGTAAGGATATTGAGTTTGCGGTAGGAGATCAGGTCTTTCTGAAAGTCTCATCTTGGAAGAAGATTTTCAGATTTGGAAGGAAGGGCAAGTTGAGCCCTAGGTTCATTGGATAGTATCGTGTGTTGAAGTGTGTAGGACCAGTGGCCTATCAGCTTGAATTACCTCTGGAGTTGAGTCAGATTCATAATGTTTTCCATGTTTCTATGCTGAGGCATTATAGATCGGATCCATCTCACATAGTACTGGTAGAAGAAGTGGAGTTAAGGCCAGACTTGTAACACCCCAAACCCGGTCAACACACCATGACCAAATCTGGCATGCCACGGAGTGATAACCTTTTAAAAGCTAAATTTTGTCGGATAATTTTCTTAGAAAACCCATTTTGTAGTACAAAAAGATTAGTAATCCTTGCTTGAAATCTACGTATTGTTGCAAGTTTTTAGAAAACATTTGAGTTATCTTTGTTATCATAATTTAAGTGGTGTTACCCGATGGCAATTCTTTTAAGAAAAACGAAGGATTTATAGTTTTGAGAACATTGCTTTTTACCATTTAACTTAACAAAACCATATATTCAACATAGCCAAAATAATAGCAAATATTAAAGAAAAAACCCAAAATAAAACTTAGCGGCCTTATTACAAAACCCAAAACCAAAATTTAAGGAAAATTAATAAAATAGAAATAGTAACTACAAGAAATCAAATCCAACGAACATGCATGGCCGCCTAGAGTCCTCCCGGCTCCACCTCCGCAATCTACTCATCTGCAAAATATAAGGGAAGGGGTGAGTCACCAAGACTCAGTGTATAAATCCCCAACCCGATAGTGCATTCAATTACACAAACTATCAGTAGCAATATGCAAATCATGCAAAACATGCAACCCATAACCTAGCCGTCCAAACACCTTTAACTACCCCGTGTGGTCAAAACCACTGGTGGTCAAAACCACTGGTGACCGTAGTCACAAATATATCGGTGTGGTCAAAACCACTGATGACCGAAGTTACAAATCAAGTGATGGGGCCAACCCATCGTGTGGTCAAAACCACTGATGATAATCCCATAAATAATCTCGTGGGGCCAACCCACTGTGGTACCAAACCACTGGGACGAGTCACAAATCGATATGTGGTCAAAACCATTGGTGGTCAAAACCACTGGGACTTAGTCACAAAATATAATATCAAGACGGGGTAAATCCGTCGTGTGGTCAAAACCACTGGTGACTGTCCAAAATAAATCATCCCCCTCCTCTCATCAAACCCATCATCATGTTCATAACATACATGTCATAGTATCGAACGATCATGCAAATAACATATAACATAGTATCAACAGATCATGACGATGTATACTAAAAGTCACATAAGGGGACTTACCGGAATCAAGCTTATGCCCACAAGGCGAGTCACTAAAACCAAAGGTTATCGGTAACATAATAAGCATCATTAAACCAATAAAGTGTGTAAGCGTTTACACACCTTTCTATACATAGATCTAATGTGAAATCCCAAAACGTATGACCTTACTGCACCTACAATCGGCCAACATCACCCTTTAGATCTAAAGCCATTCGGCTTATTCACAAAATCCCGAAGGATCAATCGCACAAGGTTAATTCCTTACCTTAGTGCCGATTTGGTTTCCAACCAAATCCCGAAACCACACACTAAGTCCCCCTTGCAATCGGCCACGCACTTAATCGGCAGACAAGTCTTCCAACTCCACTGTACTCAGCTACTTCCCCTTCCCCCCTACAATCGGCTTAACACAACATTAAAGATCTAGAGGCCATTCGGCCAAAACATAAATCCCGAAACCAAAAGGATTATCATCTTCTTACCTTGATGATTTATTCGGCTTAAACACCAAAGATCGGCACCCCTTAATGGTGTTAGAGGTTTCGGCTACACACCTTCCTACAATCGATTAACACCACATCAACTCTCATAGCCATTCGGCTATGATCAACAAATCCCAAAAGGAGGAAACCATACCACAAGAACCACACTTACCTTAACGCACAAGATCTCTCCGGCTTTTACCAAGATTCGGCCCTATCATCCAAAGATAGAAGAATTGACAACCAAAAGAGAAGGTGAGACTACTAAAAGATTCGGCCATAAACCGAAAGAGAGAAAGAGAAAGGCAGTAATGAAATAACAAAGACTTACCACACCAAGATTTTGGATTCGGTAAAGAGAATCAAGAAGAGATGAATGTCAGCACTTTGGGATAATGAAAAGAAAACGTAAGAAGAGAGGGGTTTATGAGCAAGATATTCGGCCAAGAGGAGAACAACAACAAGGTCTCAGCTTTTGATACTGAAGAAAAAAAATAGAATGGGGAAAGAAGAATTTGGCAAGGTGAATGAAAGGAGATTTCGGCACAATGTGTTTTGAAAGAGAAGAAAAGATGGACAAAAAGAGTTGCCTTTGGCTTTTAATTGAAACAACTAAGGTGGTTCGACCAACAAATAGCAACAACCAAATGAAAGGGTCACCTTAAGGAGGTTTCGGTTTGACACTTAAACAAAGGAAGAAAAGAAAAGCTAGCCGATTTTAGCTTTTCCCCCTAGGCACATTCGGCCACCCTCCAAAAGACCCCAAAATCGATTTCACTCCTCCCTTCATAGTCTAATTTTCGGCCAACACTTCCAAGTGAGCTTGATAAACTCAAACTCCTCAATTCCCTCATCTACATCTATTTGACTCCCTCTATCCTTATCCTCCAGAGTCCAACCTGAGCACTCCTCCTTCTAGCTTGTGGAATAAAAAATGAATAAGCAGAAAGGGATTTCTGCAGCTCGAACCAAGGTTCTCATTGATCCTTGTGGCGTCACCTCCCTTGTGACTTAAGTGGCACCTCCTTGCCACTTTACCAAGGCACTTCTTGTGTCCAAAACTCCCAATAATTCCTTTTAACCCCTAATTCTTCTAGCTCCTTCCTCTTAGGTGCTAAAACAAAATTTTTAGCCATGGCCTGGGACTAACCCAAGGTCATGCCTTGACCCCGAAACATATCAAACCAACACAGCATACTTACCAACATATGCAACCACATGCAAAATGCAGAGACCCCATTTTAAAGATGTTACAGTTCTACCCCCTTAAAAAAATTTTGACCTCGAAATTACCTCGTCAGAAGAGTTGAGGGTATTGCTGCCGCATCACATCCTCTAGCTCCCATGTGGCCTCCTCCGTACCATGATTCCGCGATAGCATTTTCACCAAGGGTACTGACTTCCTACGCAGAACTTTAACATCCTAATCTAAGATCTGTACCGGCTCCTCCTCAAAAGACAAGTCCGAGCTTACCTCAATCTCTGCAACCAGCACAACGTGTGATGGATCTGATCGGTAGCGCCTAAGCATCGAAACATGGAAGACATCGTGAATCTAACTTAACTCTGCTGGCAACTCGAGCTAATAAGCTACCGGTCCTACTCGCTTCAACACCGTGTACGGCCCGATAAACCTAGGGCTTAGCTTCCCTTTCCGTCCAAATCTCAACACTTTCTTCCATGGCGATACTTTTAGAAAAACCTTATCACCTACTGCATACTCTATACCTTATCCGACGCTTCCTTGAGACGAGCCCGAATCACCTTAACCTTATTCTCAGTTTCTGCCACCAACTCTGGACCCAAAACATGCAGTTCACCCAACTCTGTCCAACATGTAGGAGTTCGACACTTCCGTCCATACAGTGCCTCATATGGTGCCATCTGGATACTCACTTGATAACTATTGTTATAAGCGAATTCCGCCAATGGTAGATACTCCTCCCAGCTGCCACTGAAATCCAGAACACAACCCCTTAGCATATCCTCTAAAATCTGAATCACTCTTTCAGACTGTCCATCGGATTGTGGATGAAAAGCTGTGCTGAAATCCAACCTCATTCCCAAAGCCTGATGCAAAGCTCTCCAAAACCTTGACGTGAACCTAGGATCCCTATCCAAGATGATTGACACTGGCACTCCATACAACCTCACAATCTCGACCACATACAACTTGGCTAACTTCTGAAGCGAATAATCAACCCTCACCGGTATGAAGTGAGCTAATTTGGTCAGACGATCCACAATCACCCAGACTGAGTCCTTCTTACTAGGCGTTAGGGGTAGGCCACTGACAAAGTCCATGGTAATCCTTTCCCACTTCCATTGAGGAATCTTTAATTTGAAGTAAACTGACGGTGGTGATGCTTAGCTTTGACTTGCTGACACGTCAGACACTTACCCACAAACTCAGTCACTTCCCGCTTCAACCCTGGCCACCAGAACTACTTTTGCAAATCCCGGTACATCTTGCTACCTCTAGGATGCATAGCATATAGGCTTCTATGTGCATCCTGAAGAATCCTTTGCCTCAACTCCACGTCCTTCGGTATACAAGTTCTCCCTTGAAAACATAGTACTCCATCGTGAGTCAAGCTATATCCTTCCAACCCATTACTCTGTACTTGCAACCTCCGAGCATTCAAACTCTCATCCACTAACTGTTTCTCCTTAATCTGCTCTACCCAAGTCAGTTTAACCTGCAATTCTGCCAAAAGACTCCCATCGTCATACAAGCTAAGACGACCAAGCATCGCTCTTAAGTCTGCTACTACCTTGCAGCTTAACGCGTCGGCCACCACGTTAGCCTTGCCCAGATGATACTCTATCGAACAATCGTAAGTCCTTCAATAGCTCAATCCATCTGCGTTGTTTCAAATTCAAATCCTTCTGAGTCAGAAGATACTTCAGACTCTTGTGGTCCGTGTAGACTATCGACTTTTCTCCATACAAATAATGCCTCCAAATCTTCAAGGCAAAAACCACCGCAGCCAATTCCAAGTCATGCGTCGGGCAGTTACCCTCATGCGATCTCAGTTGTCGAGACACGTACGCCACTACTTTCCCTTCCTGCATCAACACACATCCCAAGCCAGTATGTGATGCATTGCAATAGACCGTGAATACCTTTCCTGCCTCAGGCTGTACCAGAACCGGAGCTTCCGTCAAAATTTTCCTCAACTTGTCGAAACTTTCCTGCTATTTCTCCGTCCACACAAATGGGACTCCTCTCCTCAATAGCTTAGTCAATGGTGTCGCGATCAGAGAAAATCCTTCCACAAATCTCTGGTAATACCCTGTCAGACCTAGAAAACTCCAAATTTCTGCAATCGACCTCGGCAGTTTCCAATCCAACACTGCCTCAATCTTATGAGGGTCCACTCTAATCTCTTCAGCGAACACTACGTGACCCAAGAAAGTTACTTCTCTAAGCTAGAACTCGCACTTATTGAACTTGGCAAAGAGTTGCTTCTCCCTCAGAATTTGCAATACCACCCGCAGTGTTTATCATGATCCTCCTCAGTCCTTGAGTACACCAATATGTCGTCTATGAATACTACGAAAAACTGGTCCAAATATCGCTTTGGAACACCGATTCATCAAGTCCATGAATCTTTGGTGCATTGGTTAATCCGAATCGCATCACCAAAACTCGTAATGCCCATACTGAGTATAGAATGCTGTCTTATGAACATCAGCCTCCTTTACTTTGAGTTGATGGTACCCCGACCTAAGATCTATCTTTGAAAAACCGATGCACCCTTAAGTTGATCAAACAAGTCATCAATCCTGGGCAACGGATACTTGTTTTTGATCGTCAACTTGTTCAACTGGAGGTAATATATACACATCCGCATTGTACCGTCCTTCTTCTTAACAAAGAGCACGGGTGCTCCCCAAGGAGATATACTTGGTCGAATGAAACCTCGGTCCAACAACTCCTGAATTTGGGCCTTCAACTCCACTAATTCCTTTGGCGCCATCCTATACGGGGCTATAGACACTATACGATTTGAATGAGTCTATCCCGAATTCCACTTCCCGATCCGGAGGCAGACCCGAAAGTTCTTCAGGGAATACGTCAGCGAATTCCTCCACTGTTCAGACATTCTCCACTACTAACTCCTTGGCCTCCAAGGCACACACCCAAACCAGAAACGCTTCATAGCCCTTCCTGACCTTTTTCTCTGCCTTCAGTGCAGAGACCACAATCGATAAGTACTCTCTCCTATTACCTATCATCACCACCTCCTCACCTTCCATTGTCCTCAACACCATGCGCTTAGCCGCGCAATCTAAACTGGCCTGGTACTTCACAAGCCAATCCATCCCGAGAATCAGATCGAACTCCCCAAACGGTAGTTCCATCAAATCAGCCAAGAACACGACCCCTTGAAGTTCTAGGGGTACATCCCTAAATAGTTTACTTAGTTCTACTGAGTGACCTAAAGGGCTTATCACAGTCATCTTCCTAGAAGTAATCTCAAAGTCTAAGTTCATAGTTTCCACTATGCTACTAGCTACATATGAGTGCGTCAAACCCACATCTATTAAAGCATTGTAAGGTAGTCTAAAGATTAGAAACATACCGGTTATGACGTCCAGTACGTCACCCTCCTCTTGACACCTCGCTGCGTAGACTAATCCAGGCTGTCTAGCCTGTGGCTGCTGACCATCCCTCCTGTTTTGAGTACGGTTCTGATCCCCAGACTACAATCTAGCTAACCGCTGTGGACAATCCCTCACTCGGTGCTCCATCGAACCCACACTCAAAACATCCTCTGTTTCCAGTCCAGCATTCTCCCGTGTGAGACTTCCCACACCGAGCACATCGTGGCAGCCACTGAGTATTATCAGTAGTAGGCCTAGCAGTTTGGTTTGGCCCACTATATCTACCCCATTTCTGTTGATTCCCGCTAGACCCAGATGATCCAGCATTCCTTTTATTTCATCCCCAGTCATGATTCCGTCTCACCGACTGTTTCACCTCCTCAGCAACTTTGGCTTTTCCACTAAGACCACAAACTCTCTCTCCTTCTATAGAGCAATCAGTAGCCTCAAATCATCCCTTAATCCATCCTCGAATCTAACACACTGCTCATGCTCTGTAGCTATAATGCCCCGAGCATATCGGCCGACCTTAAAATTACGCCTCGTGCTTGATACTGATTTATTCCCCGAACCATTTTAGGAATGCCTTCCTTTGCATCAATGTAGCTAAACCCAACATATTTCTTCTGATAAGCTACCTTAAAATAGTCTCAAGTGAGATCATCCACTGCTGCACTATCCCAAACCGTGAGCCACCTTGGTATGACTCATCCGGAGAAGCGACACTATCCCTTTCGCTTTTTCCTCGTGATCGGATCCAAGTCATCCATGATTCGCTCCCGTTACCTCTAACCAATACTCAGTCGTATTGGGCGCCACACCAGAAACACCTCAAAATACCTCGACTCTATTGGCTCGGAGTCGCTTAGATACAGATTTTTGAGCTCCTGCGTACCCCACCGCTCCAAACCACTCATCAAAGACTCGCAGATCGCTGCAACTCTGCATCATCCCCCGTTTGATCTTGATACTCAACGCCAGCAGCTGGTGGTGGTGGTATCTCATTCTCGGACCCTTGACCAGACCTAACGGGTTCCGATACGGTCATTCTACCTCTATCGCGTCCTCGCACATTCTGACCACGTCCCCTAGTACTCATATCTAAATCGCGATTTATCTGGTTAAAGAAATTTATGAATTAGCTTCTGTTCCACTTATTACCCACGAATAAGTTTTATGTGAAGTACTTTGGCAGTGGTTCTTTCGATCATCACAGAGTTTTCAGTTCAATTTTCTACCCTTATTCCACGTGTAGGGGTGTTCTCGTCATTTCACTACCCGGGGGTATTTCTGTAATTTAACCTATCGGGATATTTTAACAATAAAATAAAATTAATTCATAGACCTTTACAAATTATAGATATTTCAAAAATTCCAAAAATTGAGGGTGTTTTGGTAATTTCGTAAACCAGGGGTATTTTGGTCATTTCTTAAATCAAGGTCACTGTGGCAATTTCAAAACCAAGGTTTAATTTTTTTAGAGTGTCTCAAAACATGATGGCTGGTCCCTTTTGGGTCTTAGTTATTAAGTTTAGCCTGTGAATAAGTCATTTTAGCTAGGGTGAACCGTCACTACGTACCAGGTAGGATTCGGGTGAAGAGGAGGTGAGTCACTAGGACTGCTTAAATACCAAGCTCCTCCCTAAAGCCATTCCTAGACATGCACACAACGGTTGCCACACCCTTGGCTCAGTGACGTACTCACAGGTTTGTTTAGTGGATCATTAAGTCTTATGTACTTGAGTTGGGGTAAGCTATTCCTAGGGTTCAACAATTCCTTTTCTACTTATCTACTATCCTGGAATACCCATTTCCCCCACATATAAATCATACAATAGTCAGAAGTACTTACCTGGGCGGATTAGTGCCGGAGACTCGGTGCCATGCTGTTCAACCCATGTACCTTTTCCACAACACTTCTCAAAGTCAAATTTACACATTTTGGGCCTCGGGCCCACAGCCGAGTTTTTGAACTTGGCTCTGATACCAAAATTGTAACACCCCAAACCCGGTCAACACACTATGACTGAATCTGGCATGCCACGGAGTGATAACCTTTTAAAAGAAAAATTTTGTTAGATAATTTTCTTAGAAAACCCGTTTTGTAGTACGAAAAGTTTAGTAATCCTTGCTTGAAATCTACGTATTGTTGCAAGTTTTTAGAAAACATTTGAGTTATCTTTGTTATCATAATTTAAGTGGTGTTACCCGATGGCAACGCTTTTAAGAAAAACGAAGGAGTTATAGTTTTGAGAACATTACTTTTTATCGTTTAACTTAACAAAACCATATATTCAACATAGTCAAAATAATAGCAAATATTAAAGAAAAAACCCAAAATAAAACTTAGCGGCCTTACTACAAAACCCAAAACCAAAATTTAAGGAAAATTAATAAAATGGAAATAGTAACTAAAAGAAATCAAATCCAATGAACATGCATGGCCGCCTCGAGTCCTCCCGACTCCATCTCCGCAATTTACTCATCTGCAACATATAAGGGAAGGGGTGAGTCACCAAGACTCAATGTATAAATCCCCAACCCGATAGTGCATTCACTTACATAAACTATCAGTAGCAATATGCAAATCATGCAAAACATACAACCCATAACCTAGCCGTCCAAACACCTTTAACTACCCCGTGTGGTCAAAACCACTGGTGGTCAAAACCACTGGTGGCCGTAGTCACAAATATATCGGTGTGGTCAAAACCACTGATGGCCGAAGTCACAAATCAAGTGATGGGGCCAACCTATCGTGTTGTCAAAACCATTGATGACAATCCCATAAATAATCTCGTGGGGCCAAACCACTATGGTACCAAACCACTGGGACGAGTCACAAATCAATATGTGGTCAAAACCACTGGTGGTCAAAACCACTGGGACTTAGTCACAAAATATAATATCAAGACGGGGCCAACACGTCGTGTGGTCAAAACCACTGGTGACAGTCCAAAATAAATCATCCCTCTCCTCTCATCAAACCCATCATCATGTTCATAACATACATGCCATAGTATCGAACGATCATGCAAATAACATATAACATAGTATCAACAGATCATGACGATGTATACTAAAAGTCACATAACAGGGGACTTACCCGGAATCCAAGCTTATGCCCACAAGGCAGAGTCACTAATACCAAAGGTTATATAGTAACATAATAAGCATCATTAAACCAATAAGTGTGTAAGCATTTACACACCTTTCTATACATAGATCTAATGTGAAATCCTGAAACGTATGCCCTTACTGCACCTACAATCGGCCAACATTACCCTTTAGATCTAAAGCCATTCGGCTTATTCACAAAATCCCGAAGGATGAATCGCACAAGGTTAATTCCTTACCTTAGTGCCGATTTGGTTTCCAACCAAATCCCGAAACCACACACTAAGTCCCCCTTGCAATCGGCCACACACTTAATCTGCAGACAAATCTTCCAACTCTACTATATTCGGCTACTTCCCCTTCCCCCCTACAATCGGATTAACACAACATTAAAGATCTAGAGGTCATTCGGCCAAAACATAAATCCTGAAACCAAAAGAGGTTATCATCTTCTTACCTTGATGACTGATTCGGCTTAAACACCAAAGATCGGCACCCCTTAATGGTGTTAGAGGTTTCGGCTACACTCCTTCCTACAATTGATTAACACCACATCAACTCTCATAGCCATTCGACTATGATCAATAAATCCTGAAAGGAGTAAACCATACCACAAGAACCATACTTACCTTAACGCATAAGATCTCTTCGGCTTTTACCAAGATTCGGCCCTATCATCCAAAGATAGAAGAATCGACAACCAAAAGAGAGGGTGAGACTACTAAAAGATTCGGCCATAAACTGAAAGAGAGAAAGAGAAAGGCAGTAATGAAATAACAAAGACTTACCATAACAAGATTTGGGATTTGGCAAATAAAATCAAGAAAACGTAAGAAGAGAAGGGTTTATGAGCAAGATATTCGGCCAAAAGGAGAACAACAACAAGGTCTCGGCTTTTGATATTGAAGAAGAAAAAGAGAATGGGGAAAGAAGAATTCGGCAAGGTGAATGAAAGGAGATTTCGGCACAAAGTGTTTTGAAAGAGAAGAAAAGATGGACAAAAAGAGTTGCCTTTGGCTTTTAATTGAAACAACTAAGGTGGTTCGACCAACAAATAGCAACAACCAAATGAAAGGGCCACCTTAAGGAGGTTTTGGTTTGACACTTAAACAAAAGAAGAAAATAAAAGCTAGCCGATTTTAGCTTTTCCCCCTCGGCACATTCGGCCACCCTCCAAAAGACCCCAAAATCGATTTCACTCCTCCCCTCACAGTCTAATTTTCGACCAACACTTCCAAGTGAGCTTGATAAACTCAAACTCCTCAATTCCCTCATCTACATCTATTTGACTCCCTCTATCCTTATCCTCCAGAGTCCAACCTGAGCACTCCTCCTTCTAGCTTATGGCGTCAAAAATGAATAGGCAGAAAGGGATTTCTGCAGTTCGAACCAAGGTTCTCCTTGATCCTTGTGGCGTCACCTCCCTTGTGACTTAAGTGGCGCCTCCTTGCCACTTTACCAAGGCACTTCGTGTGTCTAAAACTCCCAATAATTCCTTTTAACCCCTAATTCTTCTAGCTCCTTCCTCTTAAGTGCTAAAACAAAATTTTTAGCCATGACCCGGGACTAACCCAAGGTCATGCCTTGACCCCAAAACATATCAAACCAACACAGCATATTTACCAACATATGCAACCACATGCAAAATGCATAGACCCTATTTTAAGGATGTTACAAGACTTGTCTCTCGAGGAGGAACTAGTGAAAATTTTAAACCATCATGTTAATGTGCTAAGAAAGAAGATTGTGCCATTGGTTAAGGTTCTGTGGCATAATCATGGAGCAGAGAAAGCTACGTGGGAGCCTGAGGATGCAATTTGGCGACAATATCCTCTCCTCTTTTAACCAGGTAAATTTCGAGGATGAAATTTTCTTTAAGGGGGTAGAATTTTAACATCCTAAAATTTGAGTATCGATATGTTGCATGTTTTTGGTGCTTAGCTTGTGAATGATTCAATTTGTGTGCTTAATATAGTCTTGAGAAGGCTTGGGATTTATTCAGAATTAGAATAAATTTTAGTAATGAGTACTTTATTGAAGTGGATCAAGTGACCTTGATGTTTAAGGAAATTAAGTGTCAAAAAATAGTATAGCATGAGCTAGTAGTAAAGTGGAGTTGGCGCTATAATTGTTGCTTGAGGGAAGAGGTTCGAATCTTTATGAATGCATTTTGTGACATTTATTTTTTCTCTTTCCTAGCAAGTGTCGGCCAAGCATCAAATTTTTGGTAAGTTAGACTTTTATTTTTATGGTAAGGTGGCTAAGAGAAAAGGCAAGTACAAACTTAAGGTAGGGAATCATGAGAATATGGCATGTAGGGGGGACACAAGGAATATCTTAAGGGTTATGTTTTGGAAACTTAGAATGGCTAACTTGTCTATGAACTTGGACGGCTTTGTGGACTAAAGGGGAGCCGAATTTTGGTGGTAAGCTTTGGGTAAGGATGGTAGCTAGATAGAATCACATTTGGTCATTTTTGCTCTCTCAAAACACCTTTTTCCTCTCGTCCTTTTCTCTCTTAGCCGAATGTGCCATATGCATGGAGAAAATAACTTTTTTTTGTTTCATTTGGTCATTTTTGCCAACCTCTCAAGTGCTTCATTTTGTGCTCCTCTCCTAGTGCCGAAATCATCAAACACAAAAAGACCATTTCTTTTTCTTCTTTATTCCCCATTATCGAATGCACATTGTTCCAAACCTTACTTTTTTCTCTTTTCTCACCCTTGAAAACCGAATCATAAACATCTCATCTCTATTCTCCTTTCTTCTCCATTTTACTCATCTTTCAAACACATTTTTTTTCCTTCTTATTTCTTCCATGGCCGAATGTTAGAGACCACCTTCATAGCCAAAATTATTTTTCCATTACCATT
This sequence comes from Gossypium rotundifolium, assembly GCA_025506655.1. Classification (NCBI taxonomy): domain Eukaryota; kingdom Viridiplantae; phylum Streptophyta; class Magnoliopsida; order Malvales; family Malvaceae; genus Gossypium; species Gossypium rotundifolium. The sequence goes on along the minus strand of CP106724.1, from coordinate 94,942,084 downwards.
AAATCATAGCCAAATATTCTTTTCCTCATAGACTTTATTCTCGATCATTTCTTCTATTCAACTTTGGACAACCGGTAAGAATCATCTTCTTTATTTTCTTTTGCTATTTGGTCACCTTGGCCGAATCTTTAGGTTGGCTTAGAAGAGCCTTTAAATCGATAATCGTCCATCCTCTTAGACGATTTCCTTTTATTTTTTTAGTGATATAGTGGAGGGCTGAATCACCATCTCATCAAAAGTTATCTTGAAGTTATTCAAGTTTGGATCATCTATCAAGGTAAAAAAAAAAAAGGGAACTCTTCATGGATTTCATGATCACCCTCGATATTATCAACGATCTTCAATTGGGTTTGTTATAAATGAAAGTTTTATATAGAGATCCTTTGGAAATCACCCAAAACTTTAAGGCAAACAAGATAGGGTCAAAAAGAGTGGTGAATAGTGATCGAAAGAGGGGCGGTTTCACTATTCCCTCAAGATTCAAGCGAAGGGCTGTTTCAACAATCCGAGACTTTCCACCGGGTTCTGGACCATCATCTGAGAAGAATCGATTATTTGAAGTTGTTCATAGTTCAGAGCCATTAGCAATTCGGGATTTTCCATCGGGTTGTGAACCGTCAACTGGGGAGAAACGACAAATAGTTGTTGTTTGAGATTCTGAGGGTATTGACGAGCGGGAAAGTATAGTTCTCACCGTAATCAGGTGTGTAATTTCACATTTATCACATGGGTGAGATGTTATACCGTAATCATTAGAATAAAAATCGTAAAGTTGGTAAAATTAGAAAATATGGTATATTAAAACTTTTTGTGTAAATGCATGAAATCGGTATTAAAGTCGTGGAAATTACAGAATTGCCCTTGATTGCTAATTTGATAAAAAGTAATTTTTGGGCCTCATGTGCTTAATGGGCTGAATTGCTAGATTGCTTAATGGGCCGAATTGCTAGATTGCTTAAGGAGTCGATTTGATAAATTACCATATAGGCCAAATGAGAAATGGGCCAACTTGTAGTATGGGCCTTATGTTGAAATTATCATATGAATATTGTTATGCCTTGTATATGTATACATGATTGCATGGGTTGGGATAAAATTAAATAGAAGTTCGGGTGGCTCTGCCACAATCTAGTTCGGGTGGCTCAGCCACAAACATTTTAAATGGCTTTATGCCTATGATTGGTGTGTTGACGGGGTGGGTTGACTTGATCTCCACAAGTGTGCTGGTTGGTACGGATGGTGTGTAGTGGATGGAAATTTAGGCTTGGTTGGGAATTGCATTTCACATGCATTTTTTTTTAATTACTATATTGTTAAATTCATAAATTGGCTCAAGCCCAATAAAATGTTTTGATGATTTGGCCCAGTGGACTTGGTAAGTGGGTTACACACTAAGTTCTAAGTAACTCACCCCGTTTTCTTACCCTTTTCAGGTAATGATAATTGATGGAGGCTTGGGCCGGGGATGACTTCGCGAGGGCCATACTTCAAATGATGATTTTGATGAACTTTGAATTACTCTTTAAGTATTTTTAGTTAATTAATTTTTCAGTTGTGATGTAATAAGGCATTTGGTATTATTTTTATGGATTTTTACTCGTGAATGGCTTTTAATATGTTTTAGATACTAAAAGGAGACTATTTTAACTTTATAAATGTTTTCTTTAATTTACATATAATTAAAGGGGTGTTTCTTAAAAATCACTAACTCGTAAGAATTTCTGTGAAAACTCTTTTATGAATTCTTAATTCAAATTCCTTTTGAATTCTTTTAAACTTCTTAAAAAATTTAATCAATTATTTCTCTGAGGTCAAATTAACCTCAATTTTTGATAAACTCCATCTCCAAAATAGTTTTTGATGACCTATTTTTCTTAAATCATTAGATGACTAGATGTATGTACGATTCGTGTGGCATACCAAGTCTGGTCTGAACGCATAGATCGGGTTTGGGGTGTTACAATGTTTGAGTCTACTAAAGTGACACGGCCGTGTGGTGAACTCCAGGCCGTGTTGATTTCTCATGTAGGCCTATTTTGTGTAATATCTGAGGTTCGGGGGTTCTGTATATTTTAATTTATATCTATGTGTTAATATGCTCTGCATGTTGATTGGAAGTGTTTGGGGGTTTCGAGAAACCTTGGACTTGGGTAGAAGTCATAGGAAAATTTTTGTTTTAAGCTAAGCAAAGGGGAGCTAGGAGAGCTAGGCTTTAAAAGAAATTATGTGTGAAACATGACACAAGAAATGGAGAAGTGGAGTGGCAAGGTAGTGCCTAGTAGACAGGGAGGAGTGTGCGTCAACAAGGGGTGTCAAGGGGGAGGAGGTTCGAGCTGCGGAAATAGCATTTTGAGTTGCTTTTTGCGTCAAGAAGGAGGGAGGGTTGGATGGCATTTGGACTCTAGTTGGATGAGGTGTAGATTGGGTGTGACAGCTTGAAGATTCGGCTAAGTAGGAGGGAAACAAGGGATAAGAGAGAGAGAGAAGCAAGTGGCCGAATATGGGACTCTAAGGGGGGTGCATTTTTTATTTTGGTGATAGTAGGATAGGTGTGCCGAAATTGGTTCTCTTCTCATCTTTCTCATTTGTGCCGAAACCTCTAAGAATTCAACTTGTATTCTTTTCTTCTTTCTTCAATTGACCAAAGCCGAAAGTGGGAATACCTTTTCTTTTCTTCCTTTTTGCTAGCCACTTTCAAAAGCCGAACAATATCATCTTCTCCTTTCTTTTATTCATATTGGCATCCTTTGAACTTTCTTTACCTTGGCAAAATCTTCATTTCATTTATTATTTCTCTTTTAGAAAGCCGAATAATCTCTCTTGGTGGGGAAGCCTTGGCTGAATCTATTAGAGCTTGTGGAAGAGGGAGGTGTCGACATTCATCTTCCATCAATCTTCTAATCGATTTCGAGTTTTATGGTAAGAGGATTCTTTCTTATTTGAGCCTCAGTTATTTTATTAAGGTATCAAATCGAGAAGTCTAACTCTATTTTCTTGTCATGATCAAATCTATGAAGGGAGATATCGGGATTTTTGTAGGCTAACGTTAAAGGGGTAGAGATCTCTTGGGGGCTCGATCTATCAGGGTAAGAAAGTAGTAGTATTCGACCAAGGGCCACATATTTTTTTTATGTCTTTAGGTTGAGGCCGAAACTAATATGGTTCCATTCAGGGATTTCGATGACTGTTAGGTTCAAACGTATGATTTGGGATTTGATTATTTGAGGTAAGATGATGGTAGTGGTAGGCCGAAGGCCGTTACTTTTGCTTATTTATGTATGAGCCGAATCTAACATAGTTGTGTAGGAGGGAGTTCAACAAATTGCAAGGTGCAAATTGTGTAGGCTTTGGGTTTCGGTATCTAGTCGACTGTGCCAAAAAGGTGTGTAGTTATCGTATAGTTCTCCTGTTGTGTGTATTTGTTGTTATACATATATATACATGTTTATGATGTGTATGGTAGCCAAAAATAATGACTAAGATGGTGGCTACCAATGGTGGGTAATCGGTTAACCAGGTCAGTGTTTCAAGATATTAATCTACCTGTGGTATATGTGTGAAGTTGTGGTAAGCATGTGATGTATACTCATTTTAATGTTGTCATAAAATATAAATATGCATGGGGATTGGGATATGATTAATGAAGGACAGGGTGTACATATTTATGTACGTGGATGATGTTAGCCTTGAACTACGTCGACGCTTGATGTTGGCTATGTGCTTCATCAAGGTGGGGTGTTGGCTATGTGCCACATCGTAGATGGATGATAGCTGTGTGCATCACCGTGGATTGAGGATGACTTAGAGTCACCTTGTGGATACAAATATGTGGGGTCACTTAGGTGATTGGTGGCTATGCCACGACCTTGGGCAGTAGGTTTGCCAAGGAGGTGTGTAGCGGTTGGAGGGTGATTTAGTAATCCCCTGGTGTGTGCGGCAGGTACAGGGGTGTGTAGTGGATGGACACTAGGTTGGGTTGGGATTCATTTTGCATGATTGTATGTGTGGACTTTGTGGAGGTGGGCTAAGCCCATTTGTGGAGACATGTGAAATAATTATACACTGAGTCGGTTTGACTCACCCTATTTTTCACAAACATTGCAGGTGATACATGAATCTTGGACCGGGCTGGGGCGGATACGAGGTGGCCATGCAGAAGATGTTTTTTTGTTTATTTCTTGCACTTTATATTTTCAGTATTTTTGAGTAAATATTTGTTGTAATAAGGCCACTTAAAATATTTGGGGATTTTAATTGTGTTAGGTGGGATTGAAGAGCGAATGGCGCTGAGGTGTTTAGAGGAGTATCAGGAGTAGCTCCGAATGTGACGGAGTACTGGTTAGAGGCGGTCAAAAGGATCATGGATGATTTGGATTTCACTGCTGATGAAAAGCTAAAGGGTGTTGTCTCGTTGCTCCGGGACGAGGCTTACCAATGGTGGCTCACAGTCGGAGAAGGTACCCCTACGAACCGAGTGGACTGGGGTTATTTTAAGATCAAGTTTGAAGGAAAGTACATAGGAGCTAGTTATGTGGACGCACAAAGGAAGGCGTTCCTCAATTTAGTGCAAGGTGGCAAGTCGGTAGCTGAGTACGAGGCAAAATTTTTGCGATTGAGCCGGTATGCTCGGGGCATCGTGGCTATTAATTATGAGAGGTGTGTCCGATTCGAGGATGGACTGAGAGATGAGTTGCGAGTGTTGATTGCTCCGCAGAGAGAGGGACTTTGCTGTTCTAGTAGAAAGCTCGAAAAGCTGAGGAGGTCAAGAGGACTGAAAGACAAAACAGGGATAGAGATAGAAACTGAAATAAGAGGAGTTTTGGGCCGTCAGCATCTTCTGGAGGTTTTCAAAAAAGATCGAAGGTTAAAAATTTTGCTCGTGTTTCTATGCCAGTTGCTGGAAATCAGGACCGTCCGTGTGTTCGGTGTGGAAGGTTTCATGTTGGTGAGTGCTGGGGACGAAATCGGGAGTGTTTTAGGTGTGGGTCTAAGTCTCATTTGGTCAAAGATTGTCCTCAGGATCCGAATAGGGCCCGGACGGTGAGGCGTGGATATGTAGTAGTGAGAGGTGGTCGCGAGCGATGAGGGTCGTGGTTCAAACCATGGAGGGAATGGTTCCAGCCGAGGTCGTGGAGCACCAGGCAGGGGTGCTGGGGGTTCAGGTGCGAGACAACTAGGGTTGGTTTATGCAGCCAAGCGTCGCGAGGAGGGGAATGCGCCAGATGTAATCACGGGTACGTTCCTTATTGTTGGATTACCCTTTATTACTTTAATAGACATCGGGTCAACTCATTCTTATATTGCTAGTGAGGTATTTGGAACTCTGAATGTAAACTTTGAGATTGTACCTAGGAAGATGACTGTACTTAGTCCTTTAGGGCAATCAGTAATAGTAGACAAACTCTTTAAGGAAGTGCCTTTAGAGGTTCAGGGAGTGAAGTTTCCAGCTAATTTAATGGAACTACCATTCGGGGAGTTTGACCTAATATTAGGCATGGACTGGCTGGTGAGGTATCATGCGAATCTGGACTGTGCTGCTAAGCGCATGTCGTTGAAAACTTCTAATGACAAAGAGATTGTAGTGATAGGGGAACGGAGAAAATACTTGTCAAATGTAGTGTCTACTCTTAAGGCAGAGAAGATGGTGAGGAAAGGATGTGTGGCTTTTCTGATGCTTGTTAGTGCCTTGGAGGCCAAGGGAGCAGCAGTCGGTGAGGTCAGGACAGTGAAGGAGTTTGGGGATATTTTTTCAGAGGAACTGTCGGGGTTGCCACCAGATCGCGAGGTGGAATTTGGGATTGATTTGTTGCTAGGTACGGTGCCAGTATCTATCGCTCCATACAAAATGGCACCAAAAGAGTTGGTTGAGCTCAAGGCTCAGATCCAGGAGTTGCTTGATCGTGGGTTTATCCGACCCAGTGTGTCTCCATGGGGAGCACCGGCCTTATTCGTAAAGAAGAAAGACGGGTCTATGCAGATGTGCATAGACTATCAGCAGCTGAATAAGCTGACAATCAAAAACAAGTACCCGCTGCTGAGGATAGACGACTTGTTTGATAGCTTAAGGGGGTTGCAGTATTTTCAAAAATAGATCTAAGGTCGGGATACCACCAACTTAAGATGAAGGAAGCGGATATCCATAAAATAGCTTTTCAGACTCGATGCGGGCATTATGAATTCCTAGTGACGCCGTTCGGGTTCACGAACGTCCCAGCTGCGTTCATGGATATGATGAATCGAGTTTTCCAACCCTACCTGGATCGATTCATCGTTGTGTTCATAGACGACATCCTGGTGTATTCCAAGTCTGAGGAGGAACATGATGAGCATCTCCGGGTGGTGTTGCAAGTGTTAAGGGAAAAGAAGTTGTATGCCAAATTCAGCAAGTGTGAATTCTGGCTGAGGAAGGTTGTTTTTCTGGGTCATGTGGTGTCTGCGGAAGGGATAAGGGTAGATCCTAGGAAGATTGAGGCGGTGTTGGATTGGAAATAACCTAGGTTGGTGGCAGAGGTTCGTAGTTTCTTGGGATTAGCAGGCTACTACAAGAGATTTGTAGAAGGGTTCTCGTCTGTAGCAGCACCTTTGACGAATTATTGAGAAAGGAGGTACCTTTCGTGTGGACGGACAAGCAGCAAGGAAGTTTTGAGAGATTGAAGAAGGTTTTGACTGAAGCTCCAGTTTTAATTTAGCCTGAGGCAGAAAAGGACTTTGTGGTGTATTTTGATGCTTCTCACACGGGATTGGGATACGTTCTGATGCAAGAAGGGAAGGTTGTTGCCTATGGTCTCGGTAGTTAATGCCTCATGAGGTTAATTACCCGACGCATGACCTGGAGTTGGCTGCTGTGGTTTTTGGACTAAAGGTGTGGAGGCACTACTTATATGGAGAGAAGTCGGTGATCTTTACGGACCACAAGAGTCTTAAGTATCTATTGACCCAGAAGGAGCTAAATCTGAGACAGCGAAGGTGGGTGGAGTTGTTGAAAGATTATGATTGTTCTATAGAGTATCACCCGGGCAAGGCGAATGTGGTGGCAGATGCCCTAAGTCAAAAAGTAGTGTCGAATCTAAGGGCGATGTTTTCACATCTTAGCCTATATGATGACAGAAGTTTGCTAGCAGAGTTACAAGTAAAGCCGACATGGTTGAGTCAGGTGAAAGAAAGACAGTTGGTAGGCGATGAGCTAAGTGCTAAGCTATGACAAGTGCAGGATGGGGAATTAGAAAGTTATGGTGTGAATAGTGATGAAGTGTTGTGTTTCAAGGGTAAGGTCTGTATGCCGAAGGATGAAGAGCTTAGGCAGAGGATTCTTCAGGAATCGCATGGTAGCCCTTATGCTATGCATCTGGAGGAAGCAAGTTATCTGAGATCTCAGATCAGTTTTGGTGGCTTTGGTCTTAAGCGGGAAGTTCTGAGTTTGTAGGAAGTGCTTAACGTGTGTCGGCGAGTCAAAGTGAATACTGTGTACCTTCTGGGTTACTTCAACCGATAAAGACTTCGCTGTAGAAGTGGGAGAGAATCACCATGGACTTTGTTAGTGGGCTTCCCCTTACGCCTACTAAGAAAGACTCGGTGTGGGTGGTAGTAGATCAGTTGACAAAGTCTGCACATTTCATCCCAGTGCGGGTTGATTATTCTTTATAGAAGTTGGCGAAGCTATATGTGGCAGAAATTGTGAGACTGCATGGAGTGCCGGTATCGATTATCTCGGATAGGGACTCGAGGTTTACGTCTCAATTTTGGAAGGCACTACATCATGCATTAGGCACTAGGATAGACTTCAGTACGGCATTTCATCCACAGTCAGACGGCCAGTCTGAGCGAGTAATCAAAGTATTAGAGGATATGCTAAGAGGATGTGTGATAGATTTCAGAGGAAGCTGGGAGGAATTCTTGCCTTTAGCGGAGTTTGCATACAACAACAGCTACCAAGTGAGCATTCGAATGGCGCCGTATGAAGCATTGTATGTGCGGAGGTGTCAGACACCTACTTGATGGACGGAACTAGGGGAACGTCGTGTTTTGGGACCAGAGATGGTGGCAGAGTCAAAAGAAAAGGTTAAGGTAATTTGGTCACGGTTGAAGGAGGCATCTGACAGGCAAAAGTCATATGCAGATCTTAAGCGAAAAGAGATAGAGTTTGTAATAGGTGACTATGTGTTTTTAAAGGTTTCGCTGTGGAAGAAGGTAATGAGATTTGGTCGCAAGGGAAAGCTGAGTCCCAGGTTTATAAGGCCTTATCGAGTTTTGAAGTGGGTTGGACCAGTGGCATATCAATTGGAGTTGCCTTCGGAGTTAAAGCACTTGCACGATGTATTCCATGTCTCGATGCTACGTCGTTACCGATCGAATCCATCTTACGTGGTTTCAGTTGAAGAAGTGGAGTTGAGACCAGACTTGTCCTACGAGGAAGAACCAATTCAAATTTTAGAGCGAGATGTGAAAGTCTTGTGTAAGAAATCGGTTCCTCTAGTTAAGGTGTTATGGCGTAACCATGGATCGGAGGAAGCTTCATGGGAACCAGAGGAAGCAATGCGACAGCAATACCCTCACTTATTTTGATCGGGTAATTTTAAGGCCGAAATTATTTTTAAGGGGTTTAAAACTATAATATCCGAGGTTCGGGGGTTGTGCATATTTTAATTTATATCTGTGTGTTAATATGCTCTGCATGTTGATTGGAAGTGTTTGGGGGTTTCGGGAAACCTTGGACTTGGGTAGAAGTCATAGGAAAATTTTTGTTTTAAGCTAAGCAAAGGGGAGCTAGGAGAGCTAGGCTTTAAAAGAAATTATGTGTGGAACATGACACAAGAAAAGGAGCAGTGGAGTGGCAAGGTAGTGCCTAGTAGAAAGGGAGGAGTGTGCGTCAACAAGAGGTGTCAAGGGGGAGGAGGTTCGAGCTGCGGAGATAGCATTTTGAGTTGCTTTTTGCATCAAGAAGGAGGGAGAGTTTGACGGCATTTGGACTCTGGTTGGATGAGGTGTAGATTGGGTGTGACAGCTTGAAGATTCAGCTAAGTAAGAGGGAAGCAAGGGATAAGAGAGAGAGAAGCAAGTGGCCGAATATGGGACTCTAAGGGGGGTGCATTTCGGTTTTGGTGATAATAGGATAGGTGTGCCAAAATTGGTTCTCTTCTCATCTTTCTCATTTGTGCTGAAACCTCTAGGAATTCAACTTGTGTTCTTTTCTTCTCTCTTCAATTGACCAAAGCCAAAAGTGGGAATACCTTTTCTTTTCTTCCCTTTTGCTAGCCACTTTCAAAAGCCAAACAATATCATCCTCTCCTTTCTTTTCTTCATATCGGCATCCTTTGAACTTTCTTTACCTTTGTAAAATCTTCATTTCATTTATTATTTCTCTTTTAGAAAGCCGAATAATCTCTCTTGGTGGGGAAGCCTTGGCCGAATCTATTAGAGCTTGTGGAAGAGGGAGGTGTTGACATTCATCTTTCATCAATCTTCTAATCGATTTCGAGCTTTGTGGTAAGAGGATTCTTTCTTATTTGAGCCTCAGTTATTTTATTAAGGTATCAAATCGAGAAGTCTAACTCCAATTTCTTGTCATGACCGAAACTATGAAGGGAGATATCGGGATTTCTGTAGGCTAACGTTAAAGGAGAAGAGATCTCTTGGGGGCTCGATCTATCAGGGTAAGGAAGTAGTAGTATTCGGCCAAGGGCCACATGTTTTTTTTATGTCTTTAGGTTGAGGCCGAAAATAATATGGTTCCATTCAGGGATTTCAACAGACTGTTAGGTTCGAATGTGTGATTCTGGGATTTGATTAATTGAGGTAAGATGATGGTAGTTGTAGGCCAAAGGCCGTCACTTTTGCTCATTTATGTAAGAGCCGAATCTCACATAGTTGTGTAGGAGGGAGTTCAACAAATCGCAAGGTGCAAATTGTGTAGGCTTTGGGTTTCGGGATCTAGTCGACTGTGCCAAAAAGGTGTGTAGCTATCGCATAGTTCTCCTATTATATGTATTTGTTGTTATACATATATATACGTGTTTACGATGTGTATGGTAGCCGGAAATAATGACTAAGATGGTGGCTACCCATGGTGGGTAATCGGTTAACCAGGTCAGTGTTTCATGATATTAATCTACCTGTGGTATATGTGTGAAGTTGTGGTAAGCATATGATGTATACTCATTTTAATGTTGTCATAAAATATAAATATGCATGGGGATTGGGATATGATTAATGAAGGACAGGGTGTGCATATTTATGTACGTGGATGATGTTAGCCTTGAGCTACGTCGTCGCTTGATGTTGGCTATGTGCTTCATCAAGGTGGGGTGTTGGCTATGTGCCACATCGTGGACGGATGATAGCTGTGTGCATCACCGTGGATTGATGAAGACTTAGAGTCACCTTGTCGATACAAATATGTGGGGCCACTTAGGTGATCGGTGGCTATGCCACGACCTTGGGCAGCAGGTCTGCCAAGGAGGTGTGTAGCGGTTGGAGGGTGATTTAGTAATCCCCTGGTGTGTGCGGCAGGTACGGGGGTGTGTAGCGGATGGACACTAGGTTGGGTTGGGATTCATTTTGCATGATTGTATGTGTGGACTTTGTGGAGGTGGGCTAAGCCCATTTGTGGAGACATGTGAAATAATTATACACTGAGTCGGTTTGACTCACCCTATTTTTCACAAACATTGCAGGTGATACATGAATCTTAGACCAAGGCTAGTATGGATCTGAGGTGGCCATCTGAAGATGTTTTTTGTTTATTTCTTGCACTTTATATTTTCAGTATTTTGAGTAAATATTTGTTGTAATAAGGCCACTTAAAATATTTGGGGATTTTATTATGTTAGGTGGAATTGATGTTTGAGTTAATATTTGGGAAAGTTTTTATTTTAAATGCAATTTACATCTTAAAACTTATAATAACTTTTTAAATTCGAAAAATTGTAACAACATAATTTTACTTAGAAATTCAAAGGTACAATTTTTTATAAATGGCGGAAAATTATTATGTTATCACCCTTATGTCAGATTCTTTTCAAACTTTTCCCCAGTAGCATGCTAAATCTAGCCGTGGTGTTTGGGCCGGGTTTGGGGTGTTACATTTTGTCCCTTTTTGGCCCATTTCTCGTTCTTTTCGACTCCTAAGCTCTCCTGAGTATGAAACATGAAATTAAGAGTTTAGGAGCATCGAATTCATCAAATCTAATGAATATTCATCTAAAATTAATGTAACACCCCAAACCTGGCCTAGAAGTTAGGCCCGAATCTGGCATGCTACAAAAAAAATACTCGTTTGAAAATTTCAGCCTCTTTGTTAAAACCCAAAACACTTAAGCAAATGTTAACTACTTGAAAATGTAATTATCTTTTAAGAAAAACCTTCTTGGTGGTGAAAATGTATTTGAAATAAAGGATTTTCAAATAAGTGATGTTTAGAAAGAGAGTTGCAAGGTATTTTGAAAACGTTGTAGAAATGTAGATAAAATACAAGTATTTTTGAGAGATTAATTGATGAGTCAACAATGAAGGTAGTGAACTTTAAAACCGTGACTTTTGAAAATATTGTTTGATAATTCGAGAAAATAACTTCCGTGTTAAAGTATTTATAAAGTTTTTATGAAATTCATTTGTTAATCGATTTTGGAAAACCTTTATTTAAGTTTTTAGAAAAATTCTCGTTTAAAATAAATTAAGCAAAATAATAAGTATATCAACCATAAAGCAAATAACAAAGTACTCCAGAGGCCTTATTACAACGTAAACCAATATAGAAAAATAATAAAATAAACAGAAATAGAAATTTAAAATTTAATAACATCATTTCTAAAGTATGGCCTCCACCGAGTCATCCATGGCCCAAGTCCACCTTACGGAGCATTATCTACAGGGTTAAGAAAGAAGGGGGTGAGTTACAAGAACTCAATATGAAATTCCCTTACCGTTGTTCACTGGGCCAAAATCTCATTAAGCAATTATTTGGGCCTAAGCCCACATACAATAATAATAATGTAATGAATATAACATGAATATGAAATGCAATTCCCAAACCAAACCTAGTTTTCCATCCGCTACACACCACCCATACCAACCAACACACCTGTGGGGAGCTTTAGTCACCCACCCCTCCAACACACCAAATGTAGGCATTAAGCCATTTATAACAGATTATTTGTGGACAAGCCACTAGAATAATAGAATTTATGTGGCATAGCCACCAGACAAATTGTGACAAAGTCACCAAATATGTGGCAGAGCCACCAAAATTATGTAGAAAAGCTACCAAAACTTCTCTTCATCATTATGCCATCCCATGCAATTCATGTATATGCATCATACATATCAAATCATGATATTTACAAATATAATAACAATAATTAAAAATTCAGAATTTTATGACAACCAAATTGGCCGAATAACACTTTGAAAAATCGGCCCATTAGAGCAATATATCAAATCAGCCCACTTAATCACATATCAATTCGGCCCATTTAGTCACATATCAAATTGGCTCATATAGCAAAATATCAGATCGGCCCATTAATCCATATGTCCAATCGGCCCATAAGGCAATATGTCAATTTAGTCCATTAAGCAATATCATATTTCGGCCCTTTAGGGACATTTTAGTAATTCAGTAATATTACCCACTAAGGGTATTTCGGTAATTCGGCCCATAGGGGCATTTTCGTAAATTGGTAATATTACCCACTAAGGGTAATTTGGTAATTTCACAATCCAAACTTAACTACTAATTTGGGCATAACAATTTAAACTGTCCATCTGCATCGTACTAACTAAATTAACTATAACTTGGGTTAGGAATCTCAAAATCAAAATCTGTAAATTTTCATTGAAACTAAACTCATATATCTTCCTACTAAAATTTTTTAGAATTTTTGTCTTAATCATTTAGTACAGTTTATTCCTTAAATTTTCCCTTGTTTCACTGTCCAACGATTCTGACCTCTCTTACAAAAAATTCAAATATCTCACTATACAGTTTTCATATGTTGTTCCCACTTGTTTCTATTGAAAATAGACTTACCAAGGAATCTTTACATATAAATTATAACTCTTAATTCACTTTGTACAATTTTATACGATTTTTCCAAGACAGACCAGGGAACCATGAAATCATTCAGAACCAGTCTCACTAAAATTAACATATCTCAGAATATAAAATTCTTTTTCCTTCTTCATTTCTTCCTTATCAAAATAGACACAGTAAGATTTTATCTGATATCTCATTCACTTTCTAATTCCCTTTCTTCTATTTTTTGTGATTTTTCAAAACACATCAACGCTTTTAATCAAACTGCTTTTATTACAAAATACATTTACCACTACGATCATACGCACGCCCGAGTGGTCACGGATGCCGGTTTTCTTCGGTATTTCGGCCGATTCACAGACTATTTCATACAAACTTTCTGAGAAGTGTGATATTACACACCATTTTAGATATGTATACGAAAGGTACGGGATTACACACCTTATTACGGGATCCGTAACACGATACTCTTCGCAACACCTAAAAGTACAATCGGTCAACAATTAGTCCAAACCCAATTTACAACTTCATCCAAGTATTGCAATTGATTAACAATCTATATCACTTACAAAAAATCCGAGTCTCTTATTACGAAGGATGGATCGAGGGATTTAGTCCCTAAAAATATAATCGATTAGTCACAACCACTATCTCGTTAAGCAAAAATAACCGATCAACGAAAAGATCCAAAAAGAACCATGATGAATCCCTTACCTTAACAATATTAGTTCCGATTTCTAACAATTGTAAAATGGCTACGGATGAGTCAAAGTTTTGACCTTCCACTATAACTCGATTGATCAAACGAGTGAGTGTCAACACAAATGAGTGGAAATGATATTAAGAAAGGAGAAGATGTATCAAGGTGTTTGAAGTGTTTCGGTCAACACCAAAAGAGATATGAACCAAAGAGAAATGTGAGCATTTTGGCAACAAGAAGAATGGTGAAAGATGGATTAGTTTTGGTTTTCAAGAAGGATAAGTGAACAAAAGAAATTGTCTCAAAGTTTGGGGTACAATTGGCAAGAAGAAAGAAATGGAATTTGCACTCTCCAAGTTGTGTAGATTTGGCAATGAGAAAAAAGGAGTTTGGGGAGAAAAGAAAAATGATACCAAATTGTCAATAAAGAATTGGCCAAAACAACCAAAATCTTACCAATTACCAATGACCATATTCGGCTAGGAGAGGGCGTTTTGAGAGAAAAAAATACAATGATGGTATTGGTATTTTGACCCAAAACTAACATTTTTTGTTTTTACCAAAACATCAAGCACCAAATTGGCTATCATCCTAGCCCCAAGCCGTCCACATTCATCCCCCATTAGGATAAGAGTTTGGCCACCCAAACTTTCCAAAACACCACCCACGAAATAAGCCTCTTATCCCCCTTACTTACCTATTCATTTTGATTCCTTTCCCTAACCTCAACCTTGCCTTATTCTTTTAGCCACCTTACCAAAAATAATGAAGTCCACCCTTGCCATAAATACTCCTTGACCAACACATTAAGGAAGGAAAGAAAAAAAATAAAAGTCACAATGCACACAAAGGGATTCGAACCTCTTCCCTCAAGGTAATACATGTGGCACCATAACCTCTTTACTAATAGCTCACTTAATGTAACCATTTACTCATTTATTTCCATAAGCTTTAAGGTCATTTACTCTCTCTCCTTAATAGGCTTAAACACAAAATTTTTCCTATAGCCAAACTCGAACCTGAAGCTTCCTAGGACCCCATAAATTTCCAAAATCACCTTCCTAATAAGTCCAACTTGAAATAATTGCATTCTCTTGAAAAAATTTTAAACACTCCTATGCCCAAGGCCCATTGGGCCCAATTCTTCTAGGCCCAATTTTAGGATGTTACAATTCTACCCTCCTTAAAGAAATTTCGTCCTCGAAATTTCCAATCAACTACTAAACTTACTGCTCAAATCACACCACTATGCTTTCGCTGCGCCCTCTGATCTTATTAACACTAATGTACTTTTAACTTAATCCTAAATCCTCTTTCACACAACCAAAACAAACTTGACTTGATGGTGATGAAACAATCTCGAGCCTTATGCTCCTTAGACCCGCATCTCACGCATGCTCCTAACCTCCTCCAGCATTCTCCCGGATGATGCCTTCTGCAATAATCGCAAGCCGAAAAGTTTGGACATGCCTTAACATGCTTTATGGAACGAGACTGCGACCCAAAGGAATTGTGATCAAATTTCTTCTTATAGTCCACAGACCCAACTCAAAGTGCTTCACCGATTCCTTTAACCTCCTCCAATACTTTCTTAACTAACTGAGTCAGCTCGACAACCCCAACTCGTTCATGAGACCCCATATCAGCTACTGGCGATGCCAACACCTCTCTTTCAGAAATGCCCCGATGCTGAAGATCTAGTCCTAGCACCTCGGTCTCTAGCACGTCCACACCTACCGCGTCCACGTCTTCTAGCGCTCATGTTTACTAAGTCGATATAATCTGATTAAGAGTTTTATGAATCTTTATGCTATTTCAATATTTCTTAAACAATGTTTTATGAAACATAAGAAGCAAAGTTGTTTTCGCAAAACGCATCCTATAGTCTCAATCTCTATAGTTTCTGCTCCTAAAGCTAAAAGTTCTATAGTATTTCTACTATCATACCACAATAATCATAATATGAAAACATAAACTTACTTGACTTGGTGCCAGATACCCGTGGTGCCTTACTTCCTTTAGAACATACATGTATAAATTAAAATTTCAAACAGCTTTAAAAATGTTTTTGAACCCTAACTACATCCGAGTTTTAAAACTAGGCTCTGATACCATACAATGTAACACCCCAAACCCGGCCTAAAAGTTAGGCCCGAATCTGGCATGTCACAAAAAAACTCATTTGAAAATTTTAGCCTTTTTTTTTAAAACCCAAAACACTTAAGCAAATGTTAACTACTTGAAAATGTAATTATCTTTTAAGAAAAACTTTTTTGGTGGCGAAAACGTATTTGAAATAAACGATTTTCAAATAAGTAATGTTTAGAAAGAGAGTTGCAGAAGTATTTTGAAATCGTTACGAAAACGTAGATAAAATACAAGTATTTTTGAGAGATTGATTGATGAGTCAACAATCAAGGTAGTGAACTTTAAAACTGTGACTTTTGAAAATATTGTTTGATAGTTTGAGAAAATAACTTCCGTGTTAAAGTATTTATAAAGTTTATTATGAAATTCATTTGTTGATAGATTTTGGAAAATCTTTATTTAAGTTTTTAGAAAATTCTCGTTTAAAACAAATTAAGCAAAATAATAAGTATATCAACCATAAAGCAAATAACAAAATACTCCAGAGGCCTTATTACAACTTAAACCAATATAGAAAAATAATAAAATAAACAAAAATAGAAATTTAAAATTTAATAACACCATTTCTGAAGTATGGCCTCCACCGAGTCATCCATGGCCCAAGTCCACCTCACAGAGCATTACCTACAGGGTTAAGAAAGAATGGGGGTGAGTTACAAGAACTCAGTGTGAAATCCCCTTACCGTTGTTCACTGGGCCAAAATCTCATTAAACAATTATTTGGGCCTAAGCCCACATACAATAATAATAATGTAATGAATATAACATGAATATGAAATGTAATTCCCAAACCAAACATAGTTTTCCATCCGCTACACACCATCCGTACCAACCAACACACCTGTGGGGAGCTTTAGTCACCCACCCCTCCAACACACCAAATGTAGGCATTAAGCCATTTATAATAGATTATTTGTGGACAAGCCACCAGAATAACAGAATTTATGTGGCATAACCACCAGATAGATTGTGACAGAGTCACCAAATATGTGGCAGAGCCACCAAAATTATGTAGCAAAGCTACCAAAACTTCTCTTCATCATTATCCCATCCCATGCAATTCATGTATATGCTTCATACATATCAAATCATGGTATTTACAAATATAATAACAATAATTAAAAATTCAGAAATTTATGACAATCAAATTGGCCCAATAACACTTTGCAAAATCGGCCCATTACAGTAATATATCAAATCGGCTCATTTTATCACATATCCATTTGGCCTATTTAATCACATATGAATTCAGCCCATTTAGTCACATATCAATTCGGCCCATTTAGTCACATATCAAATTGGCTCATATAGCAAAATATTAGATCGGCCCATTAATCAATATGTCCAATCGGCCCATAAGGCAATATGTCAATTCAATCCATTAAGCAATATCGTATTTCGGCCCTTTAGGGGCATTTCGGTAATTCGATAATCTTACCCACTAAAGGTATTACGGTAATTCAGCCCATAGGGGCATTTTTGTAAATTGGTAATATTACCCACTAAGGGTAGTTTGGTAATTTCGCAATCCAGACTTAACTACTAATTTGGGCATAACAATTTAAACTGTCCATCTGCGTCATACTAACTAAATTGACTATAACTTGGGTTAGGAATCTCGAAATCTAAATCCGTAAATTTTCATTGAAACTAAACTCATATATCTTCTTACTAAAAGTTTTCCAGAATTTGTTTCTTAACCATTTAGTATAGTTTATTCCTTAAATTTCCCTTGTTTCACTGTCCAACGATTCTGACCTCTCTTACCAAAATTCAAATATCTCACTGTACAGTTTTCATATGTTGTTCCCAGTTGTTTCTATTGAAAATAGACTCAATAAGGAATCTTTACATATAAAGTATAACTCTTAATTCACTTTGTACAATTTTATACGATTTTTCCAAAACAAATTAGGGAACCACAAAATCATTCAGAATTAGTCTCACTAAAATTAACAAATCTCAGAATATAAAATTTCTTTTCCTTCTTCGTTTCTTCCTTATCAAAATTGACACAATAAGCTTTTATTCAATATCTTATTCACTTTCTAATTCCCTTTCTTTTATGTTTTGAGGTTTTCAAAAACACGTCACTGCTTCTAACCGAAATTGTTTTATTATAAAATATGTTTACCACTACGATCATACGCACGCCCGGGTGGTCACGGATGCCGGTTTTTAATTTTCTTTGGTATTTCAACTGATTAACACAATATTTCATACAAGCTTTCCAAGAAGTGTGAGATTACACACCATTTCAGATATGTATACGAAAGGTACGGGATTACACACCTTATTACGGGATCTGTAACACGATACTCTTTGCGACACCTAAAAGTACAATCGGTCAACAATTAGTCCAAACCCAATTTACAACTTCATCCAAGTATTGTGATTGATTAACAATCTATATCACTTACCGACAATCCGAGTCTCTTATTACGAAGGATAGATCGAGCGATTTAGTCCCTAAAAATATAATCGATTAGTCACAATCACTATCTCGTTAAGCAAAATAACTGGTCAACGAAAAGATCCAAAAAGAACCATGATGAATCCCTTACCTTAACAATATTAGTTCTGATTTCTAACAATTGTACAATGGTTATGGATGAGTTAAGTTTCGGCCTTCCACTATAACTCGATTGATCAAACGAGTGAGTGTCAACACAAATGAGTAGAAATGATATTAAGAAAGGAGAAGATGTATCAAGGTGTTTGAAGTGTTTCGGTCAACACCAAAAGAGATAAGAACCAAAGAGAAATGTGAGTATTTTGGCAACAAGAAGATTGGTGAAAGATGAATTAGTTTCGGTTTTCAAGAAGGATGAGTGAACAAAAGAAATGGTCTCAAAGTTTGGGGTACAATCGGCAAGAAGAAAGAAATAGAATTTGCACTCTCCAAGTTGTATAGATTCAGCAAGGAGAAGAAAAGGAGTTTGGGGAGAAAAAAAAATGATACCAAATTGTCAATAAAGAATTGGCCAAAACAACCAAAATCTTACCAATTACCAATGACCATATTCGGCTAGGAGAGGGAGTTTTGAGAAAAAAAATACAATGATTGTATTGGTATTTTGACCCAAAACTAACACTTTGTTTTTACCAAAACAACAAGCACCAAATTGGCTATCATCCTAGCCCCAAGCCGTCCACATTCATCCCTCCTTAGGATAAGAGTTTGGCCACCCAAACTTTCCAAAACACCACCCATGAAATAAGTGTAACTTCCTAAATTAGGGACTATGCATTTGTGTGTTTGTGTGTGAATGCTATACTTGTCATGCTAGTTTAGGGTGCTTTGAGGTCCAGGAATGACTTAGGGGTAAGCTGGAGCCTTAGTAAAAATTTTTCTTTTTGGGCACTTTAGGGGAGAGCTGAATGGGATAGGACTTAAGGGTTGGTGTTTGTGTGTTTTGACACAAGAAGTTTATTGGTGAAGTGGCAAGGAGGCGCCACTTAAAGCTCTAGAAGGTGACGCCTCAGGGACGCTGGCAGGGAGCAGGTCCGAGCTACGTAGATCCCCTTTGAGGGATTTCTTTTTGATGCCAAGGTGGGGGAGAGTTGCTCTCAGCTTGGACTCTGATGGTTGAGTGTTGAATGGGTCAACACATTTGAATGAGAGGAAGAGCAATTCAAGGAGGAAGAAGGGGTCAACAAGTTTGAATGGAGAGTGGAGAGTGATCGGTGGAGAGAATCATGGGATTGGGAGAGAGGGAGAGTGATTGGCTGAATGTGGGAAGTGTGTGTGTGTGTGTGTGTGGGTTCGATTTAGTGTTGTTAAGGGGGTGGCCGAATGTTAGATGATGGCATTAGGGGTGTTGAGAATTTTGACTAGCTAGAGAAATCAAGAGCATTTTTGTTCAACTTTTTTGTCAAAACCGAAACATTATACCACTTTGTGCATTTTTGGCTTTTCTCTTAAATACCAAAACACTCTCACACTTTTTATTTTGCATTTACTTTCCTCCCATTCACCAAAACCAAACACCTCCCAATACTCTTCATATTTTCTCCTTCTCTTGTGCTTGGCCGAAACTCACATTACCATCCACTCTCTTCTCCCATTTCATTTTCTTTGCCATAAACACCAAAGCTGAAACCCTCTAAAGCCTCATCTCCTGTCGAAACTCTGGCATTTCTCCACTTTTCTCTTAAACATCATAGCCGAATCCCCTTTGGTAGATAGCACCTTTCTTCTCCATCTCATTCCTTTCAAAAGCAGAACATTTTCGGCATTCGGTAAGTTCTTTTTGGTTTAGTCGAATCTCTCTAAACATCTACTCACTCTTTTTCTCCTCTTTTTTCGTTGAAAGGAAGTCTAATTCCTCTGACATTCATATCCTTTTCTTTTGGTTTTTGTTCCAGTGGATTGTCATTACTTGTTCTTCACCACTCTCAATCAGTATCTCTAGTGTTGTGGTAAGTGTTTTCATTTTGGTTCAATCATCTCTTTTCTTGGTGGAGTGCCGAAGGCAGTAGTCGTACTCTTTAACTC
Source organism: Gossypium rotundifolium (assembly GCA_025506655.1). Classification (NCBI taxonomy): domain Eukaryota; kingdom Viridiplantae; phylum Streptophyta; class Magnoliopsida; order Malvales; family Malvaceae; genus Gossypium; species Gossypium rotundifolium. The sequence goes on along the minus strand of CP106724.1, from coordinate 94,921,708 downwards.
TTGGCCAATTGTAGGGGGTTGATCTTCGCGTACTTCCAGCTTCTAGATTTTAATTGGAGTGTGTTAAGGGACAATCGGTTCTAGTCCATTTAGATTCTTAATCTCCAGGATTTGTCGATCTAGGTAAGGACCCTTAGCTTGAGTATCTATTCACTTTTATTCAATTTTGCTACTTTAATCCGATTTATTGACCAAGGTTGTTCATGGACTCAAATGTCAGCCAAGCGAAAGGAGGGGTTGGACCCGCGGTCCTTGCCCCTAAGCTCAAGAAGCACGCGGTATCTGTTGTTTGGGATTGGCCACCAGGTTGTGGGCTGACTTCTGAGCAGAATAAGAGGCAGATAACAGCAGTCTTCGATAGTGATAGTGTCGGCATAGATAGCGTAGTGATGTGCGTATCCAGGTGTGTAAGATTTACACACTTTAATATTATTATGTGTTATTAATTTTCTTTGGGGCTGAAAAGCCACAATGGCTAGATGAATAAGCGATATGCCATTATGGGCATGGCTGATGTATCGGGTAAGTATCCTGCTGTTTATGTATATGCTAATAAAAGTATGTCATGATAATATTATGCTTTTGACAGTATGTTGCATTCGGTTGACATTTGTATGCATGGGTTGGTTATGATATGAAAGGGGAAGTGTAAGACTGTCACTAGTGGTTTGGTACCACATGTGGGTTGGCCCTACAATCTTGATTCGTGACTAAGTCTCAGTGGTTTGGAACCACTAGTGGTTTGGTACCACATATTGATAATTTTGTGACTCGTCCCAGTGGTTTGGTACCATAGTGGGTTGGCCCCATATATATGATTATTCAGGATTGTCACTAGTGGTTTGGTACCACAAGTGGGTTGGCCCCACATATGATATTTTGTTACTATGTCACCAGTGGCTAGGTGCCACATATGGAGTGTAGCAGATGGAGGGTTGATTGTAGAAATCCCGGGAGTGATCGTGATGCACGGTGGTGTGTAGAGGATGGAAATCTAGGATTGGTAGGGTAGATTGCATCCATTTTCATACATGCTATTTTTTGAGTGGGCTAAGGCCCAATATGTGGTTGTGGGCTTGAGGCCATTTATGACGTTTTAAGGGGGAACTTACACACTGAGTCTTGGTGACTCACCCCCTCTGCTTAATCTTGCAGGTGATTAGTAAGACTTGGACTTGGGAGTCAAGAGACTCGAGGAGGCCATAGCTTGTTAATTTTAGTAAAATTAGTTTCTTCTCAAGACGTTTTAATTTGGGATTTTAATTGTTGTAATAAGGCCTTTCTAAATTGCTATTTGGTTTTTCATTTTAAATTCCACTTTGAGATAACATTATTTTACGACTTAAACTTAATTGTTAAAACGAAGTTTTCTGAATAACTGCAACCTAAATATCTGTTTTCCTCACAAGGGCTAACATAGATAGTAAATGAGCGGCTAATCCAACCTGGAAAATTTTCTTAAGCGGCAAACCACTATTTTCAAAACATCACCTGAAATAAAGAGTTTCAAACTCCCAGTTTTCATCAAGATCCCCAAAGTTTCTTTACAACCTTACCCATGTGACATACCAGATCTGGTCGTGAAATCTAGATCGGGTTTAGGATGTTACAATAAGCCTCTTGTCCCCTTTACTTACCTATTCCTTCTGATCCCTTTCCCTAACCTCAACCTTACCTTATTCTTTTAGCCACCTCACCAAGAATAATGAAGTCCACCCTTGCCATAAATACTCCTTGACTGACACAATAAGGAAGGAAAGAAAAAAAATAAAAGTCACAATGCACACAAAGGGATTCGAACCTCTTCCCTCAAGGTAATACATATGGCACCAAAACCTCTTTACTACTAGCTCACTTACGCTAACCATTTACTCATTTATTTTCCATAAGCTTTAAGGTCTCTTCCTCTCTCTCCTTAATAGGCTTAAACACAAAATTTTTCCTATAGCCAAACTTGAACCCGAAGCTTCCTAGGACCCTGTAAATTTCCAAAATTACCTTTCTAATATGTCCAACTTGAAATAATGCCATTCTCTTATTCTAAAAAATTTTAAACACTCCTACGCCCAAGGCCTATTGGGCCCAATTCTTCTAGGCCTAATTTCGTGATGTTACAATTAAGCCAAGCATGGGGTTAAAATATGTGTAAATTACGGTTTATTAAATACCCCCACACTTAAGCCTTTGCTTGTCCTCAAGCAAAATTTTCAACTCACAGTTATAACTAACTTCCCTCAATTAATAATTCCCATCAACGATGTCTCATCATAATTCATAGATAATGTATACATTGATAATTTAACTCAAAGAGTCATAAAGATTCAAAAAATCAAAGTCATATATTTTTGTAGCTCGAAAAATATAGGTGTTTTCCCTTATCTAAATAATTACCTAAAAACCGACAAGGATTGACATCCTCACTAAGGATTCGCTCAAATCACTCAAAGTGTTTAAGGTACAAGATAAGCACTCATAAGTCAAATATGAAGAGTTAATCCCATAGGCTTGCATGAAAAGCAAATCTCCACCACTATAAAATGAGATGTTATACAAATTAAAAGGTCTTTAAAAGGGTTGTAATGGGGATTGGGTTAAAGCTATGGATAAAGGCTGAATTAGAGGGTTAGAATTGAGATTGAATTGACAATTTACCTAACTAGAAAAAATGAACTAATCCTGAATAATTACATTGATTGAAAACTTATCTAATAACATGAGCTTCTTCTCAAGATGTGAAATTAATTGCTTAAGCTTAAATAACATAGAACTAATAATAAATAACTTTTCAACGTCATTTTTTCTTTTAAGAATAAATACATAAGAATTTATCAACTGAAATAGAGAACATAGTTAGGCGACTGTTCAACTCATATCTCGACAAAAAGGAGTCAAAAGAAGAGGAAAAATTCAGTGAATCAAAAAGAATGGGTCTTGGGTTAATATTAAGGTTAAATCAAGAACGGTTTGTTAGGCTCAACGGGGTTCACTAGGGGTTAATTATGAAGGTAGGCTTTTAGTGGAGTAAGTGGGTTAAATCCTAGGTGCCTTTATCATCTCTATATATCAAATCAAAGGTGTGGTCTCAACATGTATAATCGAAGTAAGTTCTAGAATAACAAATCAATATTGACACACTCATAATCAATAACGTGAACAAGAAAAATATATGCTCTAAAAGGCTCAAAGTCTCACAAAAATTATCGTTTTTGATGCCAACCTTGTAAATTTCAAACTTCAAAGTAATATTCAAATTTAGGTTAACAACCTAGCAAATTTTTAATTCTAAAAATAGACTTATCATGTTTGGTTCCTAATATCTTAAAGTTTAAGTCATCAATGCACAATTATCTATGACTTAATCCAAAACATATCAATAAAAATCATAAATCAATCAAGATTTGTTCTTATAATGATATGAAAAATTACTTAATAACAAGACATAATTCAGGGATTTTCAATTAATACTATAGTTAACCCCCCACACTTAAGATGTACATTGTCCTCAATGTACAAAGATAGATAATAGCAAAATAATAATAAAATCATAAGATAGGGAGAGAAGTGAAACTTCCTAAATTTTGGATGGAGTCAATGAAAAGAAACCGGATAGGATTGGCAGAGGTGAACGTGGGGGGCTCCTTGAAACGTTTGAAATTAGATCCTTGAAGCAGCTGGCCTAATCTTATTGTATCCTAAGCTAAATCTAAATGGCATGAAGAAAAAGAAGAAAATAATAAAGAGAATAAAATAAATAATAAAAAATGGGTATGCGTTCAAAAAGAAAGGGGAAAAGGGAAGAAGACTCAGGGAAGAAAGTAAACTGAAGAAGGAAGGGATTAAATAAAAATTAGGATATGTATATAGTCGTGGCCCACGCCCGTGTGCCCTGGGCATGTCTGGTCACACAGTTGAGTCGCACGGCCGTGTGCGATGTTGTTTGTTTACCCATGCCTGTGTAAGGGGTCTCCATGCCCGTGTAGGTTTCACAGTGTCGGCCACGGCCGCATCGTAAGCATGGCATTTTATCGCTGCCCATGTTGTTGGGACCTATTTCCACACGGCCACAGCCACGCCGGTGTGCAAGGCCGTGTGATTAGGGAGACCTGCGCTTAAAAGTCTGGTTAGTTCTTAGTTAGATGCTAAAATTTGAAAGAATGAAAATTAATTGGGTTAGTGCTTGAGTGCCTCCCGAGAAGCACTCGTTTAAAGTCTTAAGCCAGACTTACCTCTCATTCACGTATTCATGGTGGTTTGAGAAGTTGAAACTCCTCTCCCCTGCCATCAGTTCGATGATCACTATAAAGTTTGAGTCGAGTGGCATTTACCTTAAAAGTGTCGAATGTAAGATTAGTTACCTCGACTGTTCCATATGGGAAGATATTCAGTGCCGTAAGAGGAGTTGCTCTGTTTGCTTTAAGCTCTGAGGTGCTAATTCGAGGATCAGTTGCATCTAATAGTACCTGATCCCCAATTTTGAAATGATTTGTTGTTTCTATAAGCTTGTCTGGGGGTTCCCTCGGTTTATCGTGTATTCTTGGTTTCTCATTGGCATGTGCTTTCCACTCGTCTAGTTCATCGATCTGAAGCCTTTGTTCCTCGTGAATTACTTCTTTATTGGCACGAGGTCTAAGGTCTGGCTCAGCTGTGAAGTTTCGTGGTGTTTCCTATAAAGAAGGTTGAACCAAATGATCATTAATAGAATTCATGTTTTCACCTTTATCATTCGACATCTTAGCTGAGTCAAGAGCCTGAAGAATGATCGTTTCACCACCAGCACAAAATGTGAGTTCACCTGTACCAACATCAATTCTAGCTTTAGCAGTTGCTAGAAAGGGTCTTCTTAAAATTAAAGGAAAACTATTGTCCTCATCCATGTTTAAAACGACAAAGTCTACTGGGAATATAAATTTATCAATTTTCACGAGTACATCTTCAATTATACCCCTAGGAATTCTAATAGTTTTATCAGCCAATTGAATGCTCATCCTAGTTTGTTTGGGTTTCCCGAGACCTAGCTATTTAAACTTTTATAAGGCATGACATTTATGCTTGCCCCTAAATCAGCTAAAGCATTATCAATAGATAAGCTACCAATTAAGCACGAAATTGTAAAACTCCCTGGATCTTTTAATTTTCATGGTAGTTTATTTTGCAAAATTGCTAAGCACACTGCGTTTAGCTCCACATGTGACGCTTCGTCTAACCTCCGTTTGTTCGTCAACAGCTCTTTTAGGAATTTCCTTGAATTTGGGATCTGCAAAAGAGCTTCAAGAAACGGTAAGTTAATATGTAATTTCTTTAGAAGTTTAGGAAACTTACCAAATTGTTTATCTGTATTGTCTTTCTTTATCGCATTAGGGTATGGCACACGAGGTTAGTACTCTGTAATTACCGGTTTTAGTTTATCATGGCTTACCTCAACCTTACCTTTATTTACCATAAGCTCTTGCCTTGGCTCAGATTTAGATTCCACTAATCCTTCACTATTTTGAGTGGTAACGACATAAAGTTGCTCCTTTGGATTTGTTTCAGTGTTGCCTGGAAAGCTACCTTGTGGTCGTTCAGAGATTCTTGATCCCTTGAATTGATGCTTGCTGATTTTTTAGTGTTGTTTCGATGTTTTAGAAATGAGTTTCTGACACCGCGATGAATTTTTTCAGCATCTCCTTAAGGTCCGGCTTTTTTTCTTGTGGGTAGGGTTGCTGTTGAAAGCCTGGGAGGGGTTGTTGTCTCTGATTTCCTTGGCCACCCCATGAAAAGTTTGGATGGTTCCTCCAACCTGGATTGTAAGTATTACTATAAGGGTTATTTTGGGGTTTAGAATTATTATCCATATAGTTCATCTGTTCATTTTCTATGCCAGGGTTGTAGGGTGGGTATTCTATAGTGTTTGTCCCTCTTCCGTATGTATCCCACTACATCACTAGGTGTACCTGCGAAGAGCCACACAAACTATCAATCTTTTTATTTAACAGTTCTACCTGATTTGATAGCATGGTTACTTCGTCAAGGTTGAAGACATTGGCGACTTTGGTTGGCTTTGTCCTTGTAACTTGCCACTGATAGTTATTCAGTGACATCTCTTCAATGAATTCGTAGGCAGCCTCAGGTGTTTTGTTGTTCAGGGTACCACCGGTGGCTGAATCGATTAATTGCCTAGTTGAGGGGTTCACACCGTTGTAAAAGGTTTGAACCTGTAGCCATAATGACAATCCATGGTGAGCGCACCTTCTCAAAAGATCCTTGTATCTCTCCCATGCATCGTAAAGTGTCTCTAAATCTATTTGCACAAAAGAAGAGATATCATTCCTTAACTTAGTCGTTTTAGCCGGTGGAAAATACTTTAATAAGAATTTTTCTGTCATTTGTTCCCATATAGTGATTGATCCTCGTGGTAACAAGTTCAACCACTGTTTAGCTTTGTTCCTCAATGAAAAGGGAAACAACCGAAGACAAATGGCATCATAAGAAATGCCATTTATTTTGAAAGTGTCGCAGAATTCCAGAAAATTTGCCAAGTGATTGTTAGGGTCCTCATCCTGCAAACCATCAAACTGAACAAACTGTTGTATCATCTGTATAGTGTTAGGTTTCAGTTTAGAATTATTTGCTGCAATAGTAGGTCTAACAATACTAGATTTGGCTCCTGTTAAATAGGTTTAGCATAATCATACATAGTACGAGGAGCAGGATTTTGATTCATCAGATTTACGGTGACCATAGGAGGTAGCGGATTATTATTAGCCATCTCTTCAGTAGTATCGGGATTGTTTTCATGCTCTTCTTTTATGTATTGTAGGCATTGCCTTATTTCCCTATGATTTTGCGAATGGTACCTTCTATATCACTATCAAAAATCAAGGGTCCTGTCAGGTTCCTTCTAGTCATAAACTAGAGGTACCTACCAAAAATGAATAAAAGAAATTAGTAAAGTTAAAAATAAAATGAATATAAATTACAAATAAATAAAATGGCTAAAGTAATAAAAACTTAGTTTTCCTAATATCTCAGTCCCTGGCAATGGCGCCAAAAACTTGATGGATACTCGAAACAACTATTATTTTGACAAAGGCAAGCGCACCTATCGAACAGTAGTATAGTTGTGGTGAGTTCGAAATATCGTATCCTCAAGGACCAAGAGTACTTAGTAATAACTATCTTTTTCTTATCTAGCCTAATAATTAAAGGGGATTTTTTTAATCTAAAATTTAACTAACTAATTTAACTAACTTATGAACTTGACAGGGAGTAAACTGGGAAAATACTTTGGACAAGTTATATGAGATGGACGACACCTAAGGAAGAATCCACCTAGACTTCACTTATGACTTTTGATTCATGTGATTTATTCACTTGACTTAATCCATAGAAATCCCTGAATTATATTAATATCTCTTTCGAGGCTACTAACAACTGACTCTAGGTTGATTAATTGAAATCTCTTTCTAATTAAAACCCCTATTGTCGCATTAATTAGATCTATGGATTCCCATATTAGGTTTGACCCTAATCCGGTAGATTTTCGTCGCCTTATTTCTAGGGTTGCAATCAACTCCGCTTAATTGTGTTGATTTACTTTTAAACAAGGACTTTTGCTCCGCTGAATAAGCACATTCGATTTGAATCAATAACCTGAATTATCAAAACAAGAATAAAACTCACAATTAAGAATAAGCACAAGTATTTATCTCATAAATCAAATAATAATAAGATCGATCATAGGTTTCATCCCCTTAGATATCTAAGGGGATTAGTTCATACTAGAAGAGGAAAACATCATAAAAAAGGAAAAACAACAAAACATAAGAAAACCTAAAAACTTCTAAAGAACTTGATGGGAGATTTTCAGTCTTGATGGAGATCCTTCTCCTAAGCTATTCTCGACGCCTGTCTTGGAGTATTTTCTCCTTCTACTCGGCGTCTATCCAACGTCCTATCGAACTCCCCATTTAAGTTGCCTCCTAGGGTATTTATATAGGCTTCGAGATGCCTTTCTTGGCACGAAAGTATCCTAATCCGATGAAATTCTTCTCTGCTGCGGCAGGGACACGCCCGTGTGAACCGAGCCCAGGCCGTGTTTGAGTCTGCTAAAGTGACACGGTCGTATAGTGAACTCCAAGCTGTGTTGATTTCTTATGTAGGCCTGTTTTGTCCCTTTTTGGCCTGTTTCTCGTTCTTTTTGACTCCCTAAGCTCTCCTAAGTATAAAACATGAAATTAAGAGATTAGGAGCATTCAATTCATCAAAACTAATGAATATTCATCCAAAATTAAGCCAAGTATAGGGTTAAATATGTGTAAATTATGGTTTATCAATGTGTATTCGGTAAGTCAAGAGGTACATTATGTTTTGTTTTGATGAAGTAGTGGAGTATTAAAGGTTTTTTTCTGGTTAAGGGACAATTAAGGAGCAGTGGACTACTTTTTGGGGTTTTAGCAGCGAGAAATCATCGTTGCTCGTGAAAGGTAAGGGTGTCGGTAAGTTTCGAGAATTTTTGGTTCAAAACAAATCAGATTAAGTGATTGAAATTGGGCTTTCAATTGTCGAATATAGGTTTCAAAGTGCTCAAGAGTGATTACGCGTCAAAATCGAACCAGGTGTGTAACCGATTGCATAGAAAATGGGATTCGGTGAAAGCTGACAAAGTATTCTGTTGATGCCACATGGGCGTGTGGTAGCTCGTGTGGTAGGTAGTGTGCGAGACTTTAAGTCACCACACGGTAGTGTGAGGATTGGCTGTGTCGTGCTTGAGTGGTACTTGCAGTGTGTGATACCGGCGAGGGTGTGCAAGACCCAAGCTCGACCAATTGGGCCGTGTGGGCCATAAAGGTGTATGGGCCCACACCAGTGAACCACATGGGCGTGTGGGATTCTAGGCCAGGTCGTGTGGGCCACACGAGCATGTGGGCCCACACAGGAAAATGACATGGGCGTGTGAGCCCATCTTTACTAATTTGTTGCCAAGGTTGCACGGGTCGCCCGAGACGACTGTGAACCTACTGTAGGGTCAGAAAGATTACTGAGACTCCTAACTAAATGACTGTATATTGAGCATGTTGTTTGTACTATACTGTATAATGTGATATACTATGATTGGGCATGACATAACTGTATGATGCATTGCATTGGGCTGGGATTGATATTGACTGGAGGAATTTTACTGAAAGGCTTCGAGCCTAATTTACTGGCAGCTCAGCTGTAAACTACTGTTTAGTGCCGCAACCCGTACTACTTGGAGTGTAGGGATGGGTGGGTTGATTATATTCCCACATGGAGTGTAGCGTTGGACGGAGATGGAGTGTAGAGGCTGGTTGGGTAGGATTTTCTTATTGCATATCTGCTACTGTTAATGTACTGTGATGGGCTAAGGCCCTAATGCATACTATTACTGAAATGGGCTTGCGCCCACACTAAGATTATTTGTTCTTGCCTAATTGTTTGCATGGGGATTACACACTGAGTTTACGTAAATTCACCCATTTTGTTTTAACTGTATAGGTAATCCCCAAACATAGGCGGATCGGTACGGCGGAGGATTTAGCGGCAGCCACACGACCTACTTCTTTTTATTTAAGTACTCAGATTTTTTAATTTTGGTTTTTGATAAACCGTAAAAGTAACATTTTAATCCCACGTTTAGTATGCTTTTGGATGATTTATCCCTAAATTATGTAAAAAGGTGCTCTTAATCGTTTCTTTTCATGTCTTATACTCAGGAAAGCACCTAAGGATAAAAAGAATGTAAAACGGGCTTAAAACGGACCAAATTGGGCCAACCCAAGAATTCGGCACGTCCTGGACTTCAAGCCACACGACCGTGCCTTGCCACTTACTTCACACGATCATCCACGATTTAAACGGCCTTGCCCCAATCAACAGAATCAAGACACAGCCTAAAGATGAGTTGCACAGGCGTGTACCTTGGCCGTGCCCCTACCACGGGAATGAGCAATTTCACTCGGATTTGGATGCTTGAAGCTAGAAAAACATACTCCTAAGTCTACTTAAACACTTTAATAGTAATTCTACTTGAAGGAGGTACTTAGGAGCCAAGTAAAGCATCTAAGGAGCCTATATAAACATCCTAAGGCAGCCATTCTTGAGGAAGAGAGTTTTAGGCAGAGTTTTCTGCCAGAGCTTTTATTCAGGGAATTACTCGAAGATAGCCAGTTGATCCATCTCAAGAAGCCAATGCTCTACTCAAGACGGAAGATCTCTCCTTCAATTCCTTCAGGGGGTTTTAAGGATTTCTTATGTTTTGTTTTATCTTTTCTCTTGAGATGTTTACTAATTTTTTTATGAACTGAACCCTTCAGATACCTGAAGGGGATGAAACGTATGACAGATTTTGTTATTTGATTTCTAAATTATATGATAAGTACTTAGTTTGTTCTTAATTATGTTACTTAATTTAATCTGATGTTTTTATGTGGAGGAGGAATAGACCCTGCCTAAGAGTAGATCTAGCATAATTAAGCGGAGTTGATCGAGCGCCTAGAGATAGGGTTACGAGATTTTGTCAGATTAGAGTGAAACCTAATATGGGAGTCCATTGATCGATTTACTGCTTTCTTAGGGCGTTATTATAAGAGAACGAGAGTTCCACTAATTAACCTAAGGTTAGACGTTATTCGCCTCGAGAGAGGGTTTAATATAGGTTAAGGAGTCTCACGGATCAAGCGAAGTAAAGAAGTCATATGAATTAAAAGTTAGATAACAAAAGAAGTCATAGGTGGATTCTTCCTGAGGGTATCGTCTAAAATCAACTGAGTTTTTCCACAGTCTTTTCCCAAAGTTTCATTCTTTTATCTTTGTGTCTAGTTTAGTTTTTCATTAGTTCTTTAGATTAATAAACCAATCACTCCATATTTTAGGCTAAATAATAGAAAGAAAGTGAGTAGTAGTACTTTTAGGTTCCTTTCGGTTCGATAAAATAATCTTGCCTAAACTATACTATTTTTCGATAGGTGCACTTGCCTCAATCGTTGTCATAGTTAGTCTACAGGTTCGATCATTCTTTATAAATATTAAAACTCAATTGCTTGACACGATCAAGTTTTTGGCCCGCTGTCGGGAACACTAAAATATTAAGAAAGCTCTATTTTTATTACTTTAGCCATTATTTTATTATTTTCACAATTTACTTTTATTTTTAGTTTAGGTTAAATTTTTATTTACACTAATTTTCTTTCTTTCTTCTCCTAGCAGGTACCTCTAGTTTATGACTAGAAGGAACCTGAGAGGACCTTTAGCGTACGAAAGTGACATTGAAGCTACCGCTCACAGGAATCGCAGAGAAACTAGACGAGCTCTAAACTACCAAAGGGAAGAACAAGACAGATCCAATCCTACTGAAGGGATGGACGAAAACAATCCACCGCCAAATGTGCAAGAACAGAATGCTCCGCGTACTATGTATGATTGTGCTAAACCTAATTTCACAGGAGCAGAATCTAGTATTGTCAGGCCTGCTATAGCTGCTAACAATTTTGAATTAAAGCCTAACACAATACAAATGATTCAACAGTTTGTTCAATTTGATGGTTTGCAAGACGAAGACCCAAATACTCATATAGCTAATTTCTTAGAGTTCTGTGATACCTTCAAAATAAATGGCATTTTTGATGATGCCATTCGTCTTCGGTTATTTCCCTTTTCATTAAGGAATAAAGCCAAGCAGTGGTTGAACTCGTTACCATGAGGGTCAATCACCACATGGGATCAAATGATCGAAAAATTTCTTTTAAAATACTTTCCACCAGCCAAAATGGCCAAATTTAGGAATGACATATCTTCTTTTGTGTAGAATGCGCAGAAACATTATATGATGCATGGGAAAGATATAAGGATCTCCTGAGAAGATATCCACACCACGGATTACCTTTATGGCTTCAAGTACAAACTTTTTACAACGGTGTGAATTCTTCAACGAGGCAAATGATTGACTCATCAGCCGGTGGAACTTTGAATAACAAAACTCCTGAAGTGGCTTACGACTTTATTGAAGAGATGTCATTGAATACCTATCAATGGAAAATTACAAGGGACAAACCGACAAAATCAGCCGAAGTTTTTAACATAGACGCAGTAACAATGCTGTCAACACAGGTGGAGATGATGAATAAAAAGCTTGATAATTTATGTTCTTCACAGGTACACCCGGTAATTAAATGTGAAGCAAGTGGGAATGTGGCGAATCTTGAGTACCCACCCTACCAACAAGGAGCAAAACATGAGTAGACAAACTATATAGGTAACAATTTCAGATCCAATAATAATCCTTATAGTAAGATTTATAATGTAGGTTGGAGGAACCACCCAAATTTTTTGTGGGGAGGACAAGGAAATCAAAGGCAGCAACCTCCTCCAAATTATCAAAATCAGCCATATCCACAAGAGAAGAAATCAAACCTCGAAGAGATGCTGACAAAATTCATGGCAGACACAGATTCTCGTTTCTAAAAGACTGAAGCAGCACTTGATGAACAACAAAAATCGATCAAAGGGATCAAGAATCAAATTGAAGGTGGTATGTGAAATACGGACAGAGATTTTTTCCAAAGGCACAGAGCAGGTAAAGGCAGTTACACTAAGAAGTGGTAAACAGCTAATGGAACCACCAAGAAAAAAAAACACATGAAATTATCAAGGAAAGGAGTGTAGAAGTTCAAACCAATACCCCAACACATCCAGAAAAAAAAAAGCACCAATTCCATATCTAGCAAAACTGAAGAAAGAATAATTGGATGCTCAATATGGTAAGTTTCTCGAACTTTTTAAATAAATACATATTAACTTACCTTTTTTGAAGCCATTTCACAGATGCCAAAGTACGCAAAATTCTTAAAGGAACTCCTGACGAATAAAAGGAAGTTTGAAGAAGTGTCAATGGTGGAATTTAATGAAAAGTGCTAAGCCATTTTCCAAAATAAGCTACCAACCAAATTAAAAGACCCAGGAAGTTTTACTATCCCTTGTTTAATTGGTAGCTTGAATATTAAGAAGGCATTAGCTGATCTAGGCGCTAGTATAAATTTAATGCCTTATAAAATGTTTAAACAATTGGATCTTGGGGAACCAACACCCACTAGGATGAGTATTCAGTTAGCAGATAGATCCATTTAATATCCTATAGGAGTTATCGAAGATGTCTTGGTAAAAATTAACAAATTCATTTTCCCTATTGATTTTGTTAAAGACATTAATGTTCCTTTAATCTTAGGGCGTCCTTTTTTAGCCACTGCTAAAGCCGTTATTGATTTAGGTGACGTGGCTTCAAGACCGAGGATAGGTGATGAAGAAATTATTTTCAAATTTATGATGCTATGCGATATTCTAAAGAACAAGATGATTTCTGTTATTTTGTTGATACTACTGATCATATCATTCAAAACTCATTACAGGAAATCATACAAGATGACATGATGGAACTATGCCTGACTCAAGAAGAGGGGGAAGAAGATGAGGACGATGAGTTGAACCTGAATATATCATCATCCAGACGAATAAAAGAAGAAAGCATTGAAGATAATAATGAAATAAAACAAAAACCCTCTCTCGAAGAGCCGCCCAAATTGGAATTAAAACAGTTACCAAAACGCTTAGAATACACATTCCTTGGGGACAATTCTACACTTCCAGTAATCATCTCTTCAGAATTAGAAGCCAAGGAAAAAGAGGAGCTAATAAAGGTACTAAGAGAACACAAGAAAGCCATAGCTTGGAAAATTTCTGACATCAAGGGAATAAGCCCCGCATTTTGCACCCACAAAATTTTAATGGAAGAAGAATATAAGCTGTGTGTGCAACCTCAGAGATGGCTAAACCCCAAGATGAAAGAAGTGGTCAAAGCCGAGGTAATTAAACTTCTAGATGTAGGAATAATTTATCCTATTTCTGATAGCACTTGGATAAATCCTGTGCAGGTAACTCCAAAGAAAGGAGGAATAACGGTAGTGCCCAATGAAAAGAATGAGTTAATTCCCACAAGAATAGTTACAGGATGGAGAGTCTATATAGACTATAGAAAGCTAAATGATGCCACCAGAAAAGATCACTTCCCTCTGCCCTTCATAGATCAAATGCTAGAAAGATTATCCGGGCATATGTATAACTGTTTCTTGGACGGACTCTCCAGTTACTTCCAAATCCCCATAGCTCCTAAAGACCAAGAGAAGACGACATTTACATGCCCATATACAGTACGTTTGCTTATCATGGAATGCCTTTTGGGTTGTGTAATGCTCCTGCTACTTTCTGGCGCTGCATGTTGGCAATCTTTGACGAACTCGTGGAAGACATCATGGAGGTATTTATGGATGACTTCTTGGTATTCGGTAATTCTTTCCATCTTTGCATCAAAAATTTAAAAATTGTTCTAATGAGATGTTAGGAAATGAACCTTGTTTTGAATTGGGAAAAATGTCACTTTATGGTTAGGGAAGGGATTGTGTTAGGACATAAGATTTCTAGTAAAGGGATTGAGGTAGACAAAGCAAAGATTGAAGCCATAGAAAAACTACCTCCCCCTAGTTCGGTTAAGGCTATTAGAAGCTTTTTAGGACATGCAGGACTCTATAGAAGATTTATTAAAGATTTTTCTAAAATAGCTAAGCCGTTGACAAAATTACTAGAAAAAGATGTTCCTTTTTATTTCAATCAAGAATGCTTAAATGCATTCAATATCCTTAAGGATAAACTAATAAATGCACCGATTATAATTGCACCTGATTGGAGCTTACCCTTTGAACTAATGTGTGATGCAAGTGATTTTGCAGTAGGTGCAGTTTTGGGACAACGAAGAGACCAGCACTTTCAACCAATTTACTCTGCCAGCAGAACACTAACGCATGCACAAGAAAACTATACCACTACAGAGAAAGAATTACTAGCCGTAGTTTTTTCTTTTGATAAATTTAGACAGTATCTAATACTGTCTAAAGTTATCATTTACACTAACCATTCAGCTCTCAGATATCTTTTAAACAAACCTGATGCAAAACCTAGACTCATATAATGGATTTTACTCTTACAGGAATTTGACTTAGAAATACAAGATAAGAAGGGAGCCGAGAATCTTACAGCTGATCACCTTTCTCGACTTGAGAATCCACACATCAAAGAGCTTGACGAAGGTGAAATAAATGATTCATTTCCCGAAGAACAACTCTTTTCTATAACACATTCTGAGTACCATGGTTTGCAAATATCACAAATTACTTAGCAGCTAACGTTCTACCAAGAAAACTGACACATCACCAAAAGAAGCGATTCTTTGCTGATATGAAAGATTATTTTTGGGAAGATCCATTTCTTTTCCGTATATGTGCAGATCAAGTAATTTGAATATGTGTTACAAAAATAGAAGCAAACAAAATCTTGGACCATTACCATTCAGGACCATCAGGAGGACGCTACAGTGGAATTAAGATAGCACACAAAATACTCGAATCAGGTTTTTATTGGCCTACTCTATTTAAAGATGCCAACAGGTATGTTACCTCGTGTGATAGATGCCAAAGAACAGGTAATATTTCTAAACATGATGAAATGTCTCAAACACACATGTTATCCTGTGAATTGTTTGATGTATGGGGTATTGATTTTATGGGACCATTCCCTAGTTCATTTGGAAATAAATACATTCTAGTGGCAGTGGATTACATGTCAAAATGGGTAGAAGTAGAAGCTTTACCTATCAATGATGCCAGGATAGTAGTTAAATTTTTCAAGAAACTATTTTCTCGATTCGAGACACATAGAGCTATCATTAGTGATAAAGGTACTCATTTTTGTAATACTCAATTTGAAAAAGTGCTAAATAAATATGGAGTATATCACTGGACAGCTACCCCATATCACCCTCAAACCATTGGGCAAGTTGAAGTAGCAAACCGAGAACTTAAGCGCATCTTAGAAAAAATGGTTGAATCAAATAGAAAAGTTGGGCATTAGAAGTAGATGACACTTTATGGGCCTATAGAACAACATTTAAAACACCTTTAGGGACATCACCATACAAACTAGTATATGGGAAAAGCTGTCATCTACCATTCGAGTTAGAACACAAAGCTTTTTGGGCCATAAAGTTTTTAAATTTTGATCTTAGAACTGCAAGAAAGAAAAGAATGATGCAGATGAACGAGCTAGACGAATGGAGATTGGAGGCCTATGAGAACTCAAAATTATACAAAGAGGCAACAAAGCGACACCAGGACTCTCGCCTAAAGAAGTTGAAACAATTCGAAGTAGGAGACTTAGTCCTACTGTATAACTCAAGGCTTAAATTATTTCCTGGGAAACTGAAATTGAGATGGTTTGGCCCATTCATGATTAAAACAATTTTTCCATACGGCACAATTGAGGTAACTCACCCCACTAAGGGCACATTCAAGGTAAGTGGTCACCGACTCAAAATTTATAATGGTGCAGATTTTGGAGGTATGAGAGAGGAGCTTCTTCTCCATGAACCTCCTTTTAGAATAGAAAATAGGGAAAGTCTAGCTTAAGACTTTAAACAAGTGCTTCTTGGGAGGCAACCCGAGCACTAACTTCTCTAAACATTATATTATCTAACTTAATTAAGTGCAGAATTAAGACCACACGACCTTATACATAGGCGTGCCCGTGGCCGTGTAGAAGCCAGAGGGAAAAACCACGGGCGGGCCAATAGCCGTGTACGACAAAGAAGAAATTATTTCCCCAACATGGCCTGCGATAAGGGACCACGCCCGTGCCATCCACCCTAGTGAGGTTACTAACTTATTGAGCATGAGATAGACACAGTCGTACCCAACACCCGTGCTGAGATACTGACTTACCACACACGGGCTAGACACGCCCGTTCTACACCACCGTGCCACATACTAACTTATTGAGCACGGGCGTGCCTAATTGACGCACGGACGTGCCAAAAACCCTGAAGCGCGCCCAATTTTAAGAAATCACGAAAAGCACGGGCACTTCAAATTAAACACGGCTGTGGCGAAAGGCCGTGTTCCCCCTTCCTTTATAAGCAAACTAACCGTTCTTCCCAACTTCAAACCCTAAAATCAAATTTTTATTCCCCCCCAAAATTCGGCCATAAAACAAGATCTCTCCCTCCCCAACGCCATTTTTCTCCAAGAAACGACCACAAACCACCTACACGGCTGCAACACCACCGTGCCCACAAACATCACGCCCCTACCAGGCCGTACTCACACTACGAAAACCAGCTCCACCGCCGTGCCCTCCATCCGTGCCCGTTCGATACCACTGTGCCTCGTTCCTTTCTTCTTCACATTTTTAAATACTTTTTCTTCATTTAAGTTTTTTATTTAATTTTAGCCTTAAAAATCTAATTTAATTCGTTTCATTTAGTCTATTTCTTGTTTATTCTATGTTAAACATAATTTTTAGTTCACTTTCTTTAGAATTCTTGTTTACCTTATTTATTTTTTAGTTTTTAACAACATGATTTCCATTGTTTAATTATTAATACATGTTAGATATTAGTTATTGTTTCTTTGAGAATTGCTTGCTATGCCATTGTCAAAATTTTATTGTGAATAATGATTTTCAAATATTGGTTGCACTAGAAAAAATGCTTTACATTTAATTTTAATCTACAGGAAATATGTCAACATCTCGAGTGAAACGCTCAGTACCAAGTAAGAAAAGAAAGGGACCCAGGTCCTCTTCCGCAAGCGCAACCACTGAACTTCGTCACCCATTCCTCCGATTTTCGCAAGAAACTCAAGAAGAACGGTACAAAGCCATACGGAATTGGCCCCTAGGCACTGAATGATGCATTGATTGGGACGCGGTATGGCAAGTTGGGCTCACAACCGATATCAAAGCACTTCTATCGACTGAACCATGGGAAAATTCCTTCTCAATTAATGAGGCCACATACTTGGAGCTCACACTCGAATTCTGCTCCACCTTCACACTGCAAACCGTGATGGCTCAGTTTGACTACCCAGGCACTAACCAATTTTGTCTCGGGGGCACAGTACGTCGATTAAGCGTACCACAATTTGGTACAGCCCTTAGACTTTACACACCAGAATTCATTGAAGAAAACCCACTGAACGGATTAAACCGGGACCTACATGCCACTCCACTCGAATGCTGGCACAGCCTACGCCCTTCAACAAGCAGCTACAACCCTAGTCGCTCCAAAGCGATCACTCTTTCTCTAGCTCTCAGGTTTATTCATGCTATTCTCGCCCATACCATTACAGGTCACAAGGGGAGCACTGGCGTCGTCAACAAACACGACGTTTATTTCTTATCATGCATGTCCGAAGGACATGTTTCGACAAGCGCATTTTATTGCATGCTAATCCAAAGACCGGACGGAGCAAAGACAGAAAGGAATTCTGTTGATGGGCACTTATATCACACGGCTAGCTCGATACTTCAACCTCCTCAATACCAACGACCAGAGATCATCTCTCACGCTAATTGGCAACATGGTACTTCAAGGCATCCAGACGATGCTACACATGCGAATGATCAAACAGCGTCGAGGAACCGATCCCTCTCAGTACAAACTAAAAGAACCCATAAACAAGAAAGAGGACGAGGACATTCCTGATGATGTCCCACTACCGTCAGAGGAGGCACCGATTCGAACCAATGACCATCCGTCATGGGACCAAAGATTAGAGGATATCTCGGACACCTCACACAGCTTGGAGCAAGATCGCACCCAGCAGCTTTCATCGACATCGCCGACGCCTTGGTGGGATCGAGGACACTCTTCAAAAATCGCCATCACTTTCATATATCACCACCGACACCTCCCCAGATCCAGCTTGATGATAAGGACCTCTCGAGTCCTCATAAATTGTTATCTATCATTTACTTTTCTTTATTTTAAAATTTTTTATTTACTGTTGCTTTTAAATTTGAACTTCCGTTAGTATTTCATTGTTTTTATTATTATCCACCATTGGCTATCTAACCTTTTAGAGAATCCCTAATAAATTATATGCTGTAAGATTATTAACCAAGTGACTTTGCAGAATCAATTAAACACCGCACATACACAAACACACATCCAAATAAAAGTCACGTGAGGAACGCACTTCGAAAATCACCCAAAATTCAGGAAGTGGCACTCTATCCCTCTCTTTTGATCTTATATTAATTGTTATTACCTGTCTTTGTACAGTGAGGGCAATGTACATCTTAAGTGTGGGGGGATAAAAGTGCCTAACTTTTGTATAATTCTCAAATTAATGCCTAATTTTTCATTGTTCTCAAAAATCCTGAATTTTAAACTTGTTCAAAAGTATTTTTCTCATATTACTAATTAGGATGAAATTTCTAATGATTTATGATTATTATTGATATGTTTTAGAGTAAGTCATAGTTAATTGTGCATTGATGACTAAATTTGAAGAATACTAGAGAATCAAGCATGGTAAGTCTAATTTCTAAAAATTAAAATTGATGGGTCATTGAACTAAATTTGAGTACTACCTTGAAATTTTGAATTTATAACGATTGATGTCAAAAACACCCATAATTTTTGTGAGATTTTGAGCGTTATAGAGCATATATTCTTTTTCATGCTCACTTTATTAATTGAGTGTGTCAACTTTGAATTGTTATTCTAGAACTTGCCTCATTTATACATGTCGAGACCACACTTTTGATTTGATATACAGAGATGATAAAGGCACCTAGGATTTAACCCACTTACTCCATAAAAAGCCTACCTTCATAAATTAACCCCTAGTGAACCCCGTTGAATCCTAACAACCTTTTTATTTACTCACCCACTAATATTAACCCAAAATCCCTTTGAATTTTTTATCACCATTCTTTTGACTACCCTTTAATCGAGGTTTGATTTGATTAAATTACCGAATTATATTAGTTCAGTAGTGACATTTATCATTTATGATGTAATATTTTAGTTTGTTCTTAAAAAAATCCAAGTATATTCAATATTAGTTGTATATAAAAGAGCTTAGAGCGCTTAAACTCCAATTGTTGAAGAAAAGCTCAGATTAAAGTATTATCAAATTTTAAGTGATGAAAATACTCTTTATTACGAGTAATTATCAATAGTAGGTATTATTAGTTTTCATTCGATGTAAATATTCATATTTAGTTCATTGTTTCTAGTTAGGTAATTTGTCAAGTCAGTCTCGATTCTAACCCTCTAATCAGCCTGTATCCACACCCTTAACCTTAGCCCCTTTACAACCCTGATAAAGACCTTTTTGATCTGTGTATCATCTCATATACAGTGGTGGAGATTTGATTTTAAAGCAAGCCTATGGGATTAACTTTTTAGGTTCAACTCATGAGTGCTTATTCTTGAACCTTAAATACTTTGAGTGATTTGAGTGAACCTTCAGTGAGGATGTCACTCCTTGTCGGTTTTGAAAAGGTAATTATTCAGATAAGGGGAGACACCTATGTTTTCATACTACAAAGGTAAGACTTATCTTGATTGAATCTTTAGGACTCTTTGAGTTAAACTATCCATGTATAAATTATCTATGAATTATGATGAGACATTGTTGATAGGAATTATGAATTATGGAAAGTTCGTTTTAATTGTAAGTTGAGAATTTTGCTTGAGGACAAGCAAAAGCTTAAGTGTGGGGGTATTTGATAAACTGTAAAAGTAACATATTTTAATCCCAAATTTAGTATGCTTTTGGATGATTTATCCCTAATTTATGTAAAAAGGTGCTCTTAATCCTTTCTTTTCATGTCTTATACTCAAGAAAGCACCTAAGGATAAAAAGAACGTAAAACGGGCTTAAAACGGACCAAATTGGGCCAACCCAAGAATTCAGCACGGCCTGGACTTCAAGCCACACGGCCGTGCCTTGCCACTTACTTCACACGACCATGCCACGATTTAAACGGTCGTGCCCCAATCGACAGAATCGAGACATAGCCTGAAGACGAGTTACACGGGCGTGTACCCTGGCCGTGCCCCTTCCACGGGAATGAGCAATTTCACTTGGATTTGGATGCTTGAAGCCAAAGAAACATACTCCTAAGTCTACTTAAACACTTTAATAGTAATTCTACTTGAAGGAGGTACTTAGAAGCCAAGTAAAGCATCTACGGAGCCTATATAAACATTGTAACACCCATAACCCGTGTTTGTCACCAGATTAGTGTTACGGGTATTACCATGTAAGTTAAAACTTTTGTTCAATTGATTGAATCTCAGTTGATCATCTTCATCAATAATTTAATCATAAACAGACAATACAGATTACATGCACCACATTTTTCAAAATGATCTTGATCTATGAAATATATAAACAACTAAATTATCCGTACTAATTAACCAAATGAGCATACTTCGAATGTCAATGTATAGTACTTTCTATTAAAACCCAATTTCATATGGCATAAAACTAACTGAATATATACAACTTATTACACATCACATACATACTTATGTATTTGGCGAATATACCAGGTCTTATTTATAAGATTTCATGTTCACTACTTAGCACAAACAGAGCTTGGTAGTTTCATGCAAACAATCAATTTAAGCAATCTCACAAGCCAAATATACATAAAAATGTATACATCATACTTATGCACATTTTCTATATTCGACTATGAACTTAAACTCCTTTAAACATGTCAACTACCTTTGCAATTATCACCTAAGTTTGGCCGAATACACATACATGCATTACTCAATGTAATTCATATCAGAATCAACTAAAGTTGACACACATACATAAATTCCAAATGATGCTCTACTAACATATCCCTACCTTGAATTATACATGCAAAGGTTAACATAAATGCCGAAACACCTGACTAATTTAACGCAAACATTAAGTGTACAAGCAAGAATTCAAATGGAACTCATAATCTATAAGCTTGAAATAAAGAAACAACCTATAGCCAAATCGTTGAAACCGAACACTTCAATCACATAGTCAAGAGTAAATAGAACCAGACATATAATAAATGTTTAACCCATTTTCGCATGGCTATTATATATATATATATATATACAAAACATCATTCCAACACTTAGCTAGCCTATACATGCCTTTAATTCAAAAATAACTAGTTTAAAGTACCAAAAAGGGATGATAGTGTGGTTGACTTCACTGACGACCCTCCGAGCCTGTAGCTTGACCAAAATCTATAAAACAAATCATTTAACACATAGAGTAAGCTTACTAGCTTAGTAAGTCCTATGCAAACTTATTAAAACAATCAATTAACCAAGCATTATAAATACCATTTCATAACATTGAATAAACATAGCTTAATTTGTAAATGCATTATAATAGAATATTCTACCTCATTTAATCTTACTACTTCCATTTACTCACCAAGTCACACCATTTCCAAATGTATATATATATATATATAATCAATTCATACATATTCATATACCTTTACAAATACCTTTAACCACTTATGATTATAATTATTCTTGTACTAATACTTACTTTTTCATGATTATCTACAACTAAATTCATCATAGTATATATATATACATCAAATTCCATCCATCATATGTATATCACTTTCTTTCACTATTTCATTTACTTACCATCATGGCATATAATCATAACATTAAAGTATGCTTAATACATACCTTATAGCCAGAACTCATAAGTTTCTTTCATAAACTTAAACTTGCATGATTGTTTCATAACTTTACCATTTCATAACTAAAGTTAGGAATCAAAACTCACCAAAGATATAACAAGTGCAGACTAATTTGAATCCCAAACACCGCACCTTGCTTGCTAGATGGAAGTTTGAGATTTAAAACAACAAGCATTTAGCTCGCTAGGCATCAAGCCCGACATATTCAACGGCACAAGGCAGGCATTTAGCACGAAATAGATCAACGGCACAAGGCCCGCTAGGCTCAAGCCGAATATCAACATTATTAACCATTCATTTCACATTACTTTGTGCTAAACTCACAACATTTTGTATGCTTCGTATTTCTTCCACATATAAACCGAACTTAATTATTCATATTACTATAAACAAAATAAAGTCAATCCAATAATACATAATAACACATTCGGCCATCACATAAATTTATACTCGAAATTATTAAATATTATCATTTAATATGTTCACAATTAATGCTTTAACATATACTTGCTTAAGGACTTACCTCGATTATCAACGCCAACTTAAACCGACTATTCAACAACCTTCGTCTTTCCCTGATCCAAATCTGTTTTTCTTTGTTCTTGATCTAAACATATCAAAAATAAACTCATTCAAGTACATTTCATTTCAATTTAGTCCCAAAGCACATAAATGAGAAAATTACCATTTTCCCCCTAAAGTTTCACACTTTTACAATTTAGTCCTATTTGCATAAAACACAAAATACACAAAATTTCTCAATACTACTCAAGGGCCGAATATGCATAGGGACTATACAAGTCCATTTCTTTCATTTATTTTGCAAATAAGCCCTTGTAAAAATTTATTTTTACAAATTAGCCCTAAATACTCAATTTCACCAAAACTTCCAATACAAAACATATTAATCTTTAACATATCTTTAATATAAAATCATAAAACATCAAAAACCACAAGAACATAACAATGGCTGAACATCAAGCATGCTTATTTTTAAAAATTCTAACATGGGTCAGCTACGATTCGAAGCAACGATCTCAAAAACGTAAAAATTACAAAAACCGACTAAGAATTTACCTTGAATTTGGCTTGAAAGTAGCCGAAATTTCAAAGAACCTAACTCCCCTTTCTTTCTTCAATATTCGGGCAAGAGAAGATTAGTAAACATGTTCAATTTTTTTGTGTGTTTTAATTAACATATATGTAAAGAATTTGGTTGATTACTAATTTAACCTTAATACATTAATATATAAACAAATAATACTAAGGGTATTCATGGTATATGCCACCCACTAACTATTAAAATGGGCTGATTGCCCTTTTAATATCCCATATTAAAAATCCATTATCAAAAAGGCACTTTTCACTATAGTTTGTAACTTTTATATTTTACGCGATTAAGTCCTTTTTCTAAATTAAACACATAAACGATTAAATTTTTCTACGAAACTTTCACACACATTAATTCACATATAATAAACATAAAATATAATATTTAAATATTTCTCAGACTCAGATTCATGGTCCCGAAACCACCGTTCCGATTAAGGTCAAATTCGGTCTGTTACAAACATCCCAAGGCAGCCGTTCTTGAGGAAGAGAGTTTTAGGCAAAGTTTTCTGCCAGAGCTTTTATTCAGAGAATTACTCAAAGATAGCCAGTTGATCCATCTCAAGAAGCCGAAGCTCTACCCAAGACGGAAGATCTCTCCTTCAATTCCTTCAGGGGGTTTTAGGGATTTCTTATATTTTGTTTTATCTTTTCTCTTGAGATATTTTCTTATTTTGTTATGAACTAAACCCTTCAGATACCTGAAGGGGATGAAACCTATGATGGATTTTGTTATTTGATTTCTAAATTATATGATAAGTACTTAGTTTGTTCTTAACTATGTTGCTTAATTTAATCTGATGTGCTTAGGTAGAGGAGGAATAGACCCTGCCTCAGAGTAGATCTAGCATAATTAAGTGGAGTTGATTGAGCGCCTAGAGATAGGGTTATAAGATTTTGTCAGATTAGGGTGAAACCTAATATGGGAGTCCATTGATCGATTTACTACTTCCTTAGGGGGTTATTATAAGAGAATGAGAGTTCCACTAATTAACCTAAGGTTAGACGTTATTCTCCTAGAGAGAGGGTTTAATATAGGTTAAGGAGTCTCACAGATCAAGCTAAGTAAAGAAGTCATATGAATTTAAAGTTAGATAACAAGAGAAGTCATAGGTGGATTCTTCCTAAGGGTATCGTCTAAAATCAACTGCGTTTTTCCACAGTCTTTTCCCAAAGTTTCATTCTTTTGTCTTTGCATCTAGTTTAGTTTTTTTCATTAG
The DNA here is from genome assembly GCA_025506655.1 of Gossypium rotundifolium. Taxonomy (NCBI): domain Eukaryota; kingdom Viridiplantae; phylum Streptophyta; class Magnoliopsida; order Malvales; family Malvaceae; genus Gossypium; species Gossypium rotundifolium. The sequence goes on along the minus strand of CP106724.1, from coordinate 94,896,767 downwards.
TTCTTTAGATTAATAAACCAATCACTCCATATTTTAGTCTAAATAATAGAAAGAAAGTGAGTAGTAGTACTTTCAGGTTCCTTTGGGTTCGATAAAATAATCTTGCCTAAACTATACTATTGTTCGATAGGTGCACTTGCCTCAATCGTTGTCATAGTTAGTCTACAGGTTGGATCATTCTTTATAAATATTAAAACTTGACTGTTTGACACGATCAGTTTTCATGTTGGGTGTTTTACGGTATCATGGCCTCTCTGGTTTTATCTTTTTAAATTTGGGATTTTTATTATTTTTAATTATAACTACTAGAAATAGGGATAATCGTATTCTCAAAAAGAATCAAACGCTTGAACAAAATACGTAAACTGATTTTAAAAGCTTCTGTGATAAGTAACATTTTGAAAATTAACAACGTTTTGAGCATGAACGACACACCCTAGAATTAACATAATATAATATAAAAGAGGTTTTGATGACAACACCCTTTTTCGAAAAACACTACCATGTGACATCGCCAAATTCGATTATAATGTGTAGGCCAGGTTTGGGGTATTACATTTAGTGGTATCAAAGCTAGGTTATAAAACTTGGCTGTGGATTTGGGTTTTAAGATTTGATTATCTAGGAAATATTTTCTATTGATTTGAAATGTTTTTACTGAACGTGTGGCACATCGAGTCTCCGGCGTCGTTCTAGTAAGTTCTCTAAAACTGTTATGTGTTTAAACTGAAACTACTATAGGTAGTATATTGTACTAAAAACACTTAAGTTAGTGTATACTGAGAAATTATAGAGAAACTGAAAACTGTAGTGATACTGTGATTTATGAAAACGAACTTCGAAATTACTATACTATTTTTCATAAAACATTTGTTAATAAAATACTAAAAATATAAACTGATGCACAAAACTATTAATACAGATAAATGTATTTAGGCAATGAGCACAAGAGGTACTCACGGACGGGGTACGAGAGGCCGTGGAGGAGCCCGAGCTTGGTCTTCATCTTCTGGCAACTTGCCCAACTTGGATACAAGTGAGACGCCGACTTCGCATATGACCGACACTAGGTCTCATGATTGAGCGATTGGGGATGATACATTATCCTAGGCCATGTTAAGGATCTTAGGGAGGGTCGCTGGGCCCAATACTAGAATTGGAGGCTAAGGGTCAGCTACAGAACGACTCCAGTCTAACGGAGCCAAGATTTTCAAGGGTATTGTTGGAGTTGCCCCTAATGTGGCCGAGTACTAGATCGAGGCCATAAAAGGATTATGGATGACTTGGATTGCACTCTTGAATAGAAACTAAAGGGCGTGATGTCATTGCTGAGAGATGAGGCTTACCAATGGTGGCTCACTGTTAAGAAGGGCATTCAGCCCGATCGACTGACCTGAGAATTCTTCAAATTTGCCTTCTGAGGAAAATACGTGGGTTCCAACTATGTGGATGCCCGGAGGAGAGAGTTTTTAAACTATGAGACCGAGTTCTTTAGGCTGAGCAGCTATGCGAGAGGTATGGTGGCAACCGAGTACGAGCAATATGTTTGCTTCAAGAACGGTCTCAGAGATAGTTTAAGAGTTCTGATAGCTCCACAACGGGAGCGAGACTTTCTGCACTAGTGGATAAGGTGAAGATCACCGAAGAGGTTAAGCGCACTAAGCGTCAGAACCGTGAGAAAGAGAGTGGTAGGAACATGAGGGAGTCGGAGCCCTCGAGTTCCATACAAAAGCCTAAAAAAAGGCTAGGTTGGATGGGTCAGCAGATTTGGGACTTCTGTTGCTGCTACCGGGCGCTTGCCGTGTACTAATTATGGTAGACGCCATTTGCGCGAATGCTGGAAAAGGATTGGGGCTTGTTTGAGGTGTGATTCTCTAGAGCATCATATTAAGGATTGTCTACAGAGGGCTGATTAGATTAAGCTTCGGGTACTGTAACTACACCACCGCCGAGGGTAGCTCAGCAGCTAGCGAAAGGCCGTGGTCAGGCCAGGGGTGGTAATGGTTTGGTCTGGGGTTAAAGAGCACTGGGCAGAGGTGCTGGTCATACTGAAGTGAGGCAGCTGACTCTAGTTTATGCTACATGCCACCGAGAGGAGGCTGATACTCCAAACGTCATTACATGTATGTTCTTTATTTATAATGTACCCTATACTACACTAATAGATATAGGATCTACTTACTCGTATATAGCTTGTACTGCATCTTGCAACTTGGGTATCTTGGTTGAGAGCACTATGAGTGAGGTGGTTGTACTGAGTCCGCTGAGGCAATCGGTAAGGGTGAATAAACTATTTAGAGATGTTCCATTAGAGGTCCAAGGGGCTATCTTTCTGGCTAATCTGATGGAACTCCCTTTCAGAGAATTTGATCTGATATTGGTAATGGATTGGTTAGTCAAGCACCGAGTGAGCTTAGATTGTGCCACAGAAAGGGCTGTACTAAGAACTGAGGACAGCGAGATAGTCTTAATTGGGGAACATCGGAACTACTTGAGCAATGTAATTTCTGCACTTAGGGTTGAAAAGTTGGTTCATAAGGGATGTGAGGCGTATTTGGCCTACATCAGTGTTTCAGATCCCAAGGATTCTTCGATTAAGAATATAAGGACGGTTAAGGACTTCTCAAATGTATTTCTCAAAGAGCTACCTAGGTTACCTCTGGATCGTGAAGTAGAATTTGGAATTGAGCTCTTTCCTGGTATAACTCTGGTGTCTATCCCCCATATAGAATGGCACCAAAGGAGCTTCTGGAGCTTAAGGCTCAAATTCAAGAGTTACTGGATTGTGGGTTCATCCGCCCTACTGTGTCTTCATTGGGAGCACTAGTCCTGTTCGTGAAAAAGAAGGATGGATCCATGTGTATGTGCATTGATTTCCAGCAACTAAATAAGCTGGCTATAAAGAATAAGTATCCGTTGTCGAGGATTGATGATCTGTTTGATCAGTTCCAGGGAGCTTCGATTTTCTCTAAGATTAATCTATGATCAGGGTATCACCAGTTGAGAGTTAATGAGGCTGATGTACACAAGACGGCATTTAGGACTAGCTATGGTCACTACGAGTTCTTGGTAATTCCATTTGGACTGACGAATGCACCAACAGCCTTTATGGATCTAATTAACCGAGTGTTCCAGAACTATCTAGATCGGTTCATGGTAGTGTTTATTTATGACATACTGGTCTATTCGAAGATTGAGGATGAGCACAATGAACACCTCAGAGTGGTTCTACAGATTCTGTGAGAGAAACAACTTTATACCAAGTTAGTAAATGTAAGTTCTGGTTATGAGAAGTAACATTTCTAGTCCATGTGGTATCTTCTAAGGGGATTAGGGTCGATCCTTGAAAGATTGAGGCTATTTTGGATTGGAAGTAGCCTAAGACTGTATCAAAGATCCGTAGTTTTTTAGGTTTGGTAGGGTATTATCGACGATTTGTAGAGGGGTTTTCACTTATCACTTCACATTTGACTAAGTTGCTACGTAAGGGTGTGCCTTTTAACTGGACTGAATTACAGCAAAAGAGCTTTGAGAAGCTCAAAACTGTACTAACGAAGGCCCCTATTTTGATGCAGCCAGAGTTTGGAAAAGAGTTTACTGTGTACAGTGATGCATCACATGTCGGGTTAGGATGTGTGTTGATGCAAGCGGGTAAGGTGGTTGCATACACGTCTCAATAGCTTAAGACTCATGAGGTAAATTATCTGACGCATGACTTAGAATTGGCCGCAGTGGTCTTCGTAATGAAAATCTGGAGGCATTACCTGTATAGTGAGAAGTGTGTCATTTACACTGATCATAAGAGCCTCAAATACCTCCTCACAGAAGGAGCTAAACCTTAGGCAGCATAGATGGATTGAGCTGCTAAAGGATTACGACTGCACCATTGAATACCACCTTGGTAAGGCCAACGTGGTAGCCGACGCACTAAGCCGAAGGGTTGTGACTGATTTGAGAGCGATGTTTGCTCGTCTCAATTTATTTGATAACGGTAGTCTGTTGGCTAAACTCTAGGTTAAATCAATGTGGATAGAAAAGATTAAGGGTAAATAGTTAAGAGGACGAGACTTTGGGCCTTCAATTTTGACAGATTGAGAGTGGTAACACAACAAATTTTGGATTGAATAGCGAAGGGGTACTCTGTTTCTGTGGGAGAGTCTATGTACCGAATGATACTGGGTTGAGATAGTCTATATTGCAGGAGGCGCATAGTAGCCCTTATGCTATGCATCCTGGTGGAAACAACATGTACCAAGACCTTCGTGAGTTATACTGATGGCCAGGTATTAAGCGAGAGGTTACAGACTTTGTAGGTAAATGTCTGACAAGTCAGCAGGTTCAGGCTGAGCATCAGTTACCTTCGGGGTTGCTTCAGCTAGTTAAGATTCTACTTTAGATGTGGGAACGTATAACCATGGACTTCGTTAGTGGGCTACCCCTTACACCCACTAAGAAGGATTCTGTAAGGGCTACCCCTTACTAGTTCATACCGATTACTCTCTGCAGAAGCTATCTAAATTGTATGTGTCTGAGATAGTAAGACTGCATGGGGGTACCACTTTCAATAATATCTGATAGGGATCCTCGCTTCACGTCTCGATTCTGGAAGAAGCTGCATGAAGCACTAGGTACAAGGTTGGACTTCAGTACTGCGTTCCATCCTCAGACAGATGGTCAATCTGAGAGAGTGATTTAGATACTGGAGGACATGTTAAAGGGTTGTGTAATTAATTTCCAAGGTAGCTGGGAGGATTACCTGCCGCTAGCAGAGTTTGCTTATAACAACAGCTATCAGTCTAGCATTCAGATGGCACTGTACGAGGTATTGTATGGTTGTAGGTGTCGCACACCTTCATGTTGGACTGAGTTGGGTGAGCGACGTGTTCTGGGCCCTGAACTGACTTCTGATACGAGGATAAGGTATGGTTGATTCGGGATCGACTTAATGAGGCATCGGATAGACACAAGTCGTATGCAGATTTGAAGTGTCGAGAGATAGAGTATTCTGTGGGGGACTTCGTGTTTCTCAAGGTCTTGCCATGGAAAAAGATACTGAGATTTGATCGTAAGGGAAAATTGAACCCTAGATTCATTGGACCTTATCGCATACTAAGGAGTGTGGGACCAATTGCCTACTAGTTGGAGCTACCTTTGGAATTAGAATAGATTCACGATGTTTTCCATGTCTCAATATTGAGACGCTATCGCTCTGATCCCACACACATTATTCCAGTTGAGGAGATCGAGGTTAGACCAGATCTGACCTTTGAGAAGGAGCCGATACAAATATTTGACCGTGATGTTAAAGTTCTGAGAAGAAAGTCCATCCCACTATTCTTTGGCGTAATCATAGTTTGGAAGAGGCCACATGGGAGCCGAAGGATGCGATGCGTCAGCAGTATCCTCATCTTTTCAGATCAGGTAAAATTTCGAGGCCGAAATTTTCTTTAAGGGGGTAGAGTTGTAATGCCCCAAAAACTATTTTATATATATTGTCGAGGGTTTTGACATAAATAATTATATGCTTTAGTGGTTATGTGTTCTGGGAGTGTTTGGGGAGGTCCCAAGTTCAAGCCGGGCTTGGACAAAATTTTTTTATTTTCTTTGAATTAAACTCTATCTTTAGACAGTAGGCTTTTAATTAAATGTTGGTGAAATATAACAGAATGGGCAGGCTGGTCTAGTGGTTAAGTGGAGTACAAATACGCAAGAGGTCTAGAGTTTGAGTCCTTGCGCAGGCAAGGAACGTATTTTTGCTGCCAATTCCGTGTAGGAGTTTGAGAAGGAGTGAAACACTGATAGTGGAGTGGTTGAGAGAGTAAAACTAGGAGCATGGGATTTTGGAATTTATCAAAAAATATTCCCCCTCTGACGTTAACTTTGTTTTTTTCTTTCTCTTTGTCGTCTCTCTCTTCCTCTCCAGCTTACTATTATTTTTCACTTTTCCCTTTCACATCAATCTCGTTTTATTTCCCTTTTTCCCATCAACACCGCACATCTCTACAGTTAGTGTGTATTCGGTAAGTTAGGAGATATGTTATGTTTTATTTTGATGAAGTAGTGGAGTATTAAAGGTTTGTTTTCTGGTTAGGTGAAAATTAAGGAGCGGTGGACTACTTCTCGGGGTTTTAGCAGTGGGAAATCATCGTTGCTCATTAAAGGTAAGAGTGTCGGTAAGTTTTGAGAATTTTTTATTCATAAAAAATCAGATTAAGTGACTGAAATTGGGCTTTCAATTGTCGAATATAGGTTTCGGAGTGCTCAGGAGTGATTACGAGTCGAAATCGAACTAGGTGTGTAACCGATTGCACTGAAAATGGGATTCGGTGAAAGCCGAAAAAGCACTCTGTCGATGCCACACGGAAGTGTGGTAGCCCGTGTGGAAGGCCGTGTGCGAGACTGTAAGTCACCACATGGCCGTGTGATTGACGAGCTAGGTCGTGTGTAACACCCCAAACCCGGTCAAAACGCTACGACCGAATCTGGTATGTCACAGAGAAGAAAAACGGTTTTGAAAATAAATTATCGTCTCTAATTTTAGGAAAACTTTTGATTTTAGGAAAGCCGAGTTGATTTAAATAGATTGCTAAAACCATTTCGAAATTTGCTTTAAAGAGATTATAGTTACTTTGTTAATCTTACAAGTTCGCTTAATTATCCGAAGATGAAGTTTTGGAAAATTCCCGAAATTCTTTGAAGTTTGTGAAAACATTCACTTCCTAGGTACTTTTTTATTTTCAAATAGGCTTTAATGTTTAACGCAGTTTCAATGATAATTTGTCAAAGAAAATAACGCAAAGTAAAATTTAGTGGCCTTATTACAAAACCAAAAAAAACCAAAATTTAAAGTAAAGTAAGTTCGAAATTAACCAATAAAATAAAAAAGAACAGTTGAGCATGGCCACCTCGAGTCCATCCCGGCTCTACATTCGCGATTTACGCATCACCTGAAAATGTTAACGGAAAGGGGTGAGTCACCGGGACTCAGTGTATAAATACCCATTCCAATAATAGTAGCCCTTACACAGATTCGTAAATAAATAAGTATGCCATGCAACCCAAAACCTAACCATCCGAAACTCATGTATCTACCCCATGTGGTCAACACCACTGGTGGTCAAAACCACTGGTAACCGAAGTCACAAATAATATATGTGGTCAACACCACTAGTGACAATCCCGTATCGATATGTGGGGCCAATCGACGGTGGTATCAAACCACAGGGACGAATTATAAAATAGATTTATGTGGTCAACACCACTGGTGACCGGAGTCACAAATAATATATATATGGTCAACACCACTAGTGGTCAAAACCACTGAGACTTAGTCACAATATAATGAAAAGCGGGGCCCACCCAATGTGTGGTCAAAACCACTGGTGACAGTCTGAAATCATATTTTCCCCCTCCTCTCATCAACCCATTCTCATGAACATGCTATCAATGCAATATACTGATGCTCAACTATCACAATTATTATAACAATACATTTACAATTTCAGCAAAAGCCTTTAACACATCCAAACAAAGTGGACTTACCCGGAGTCCTCGTTTTTACCTACAGTGGTAGCTCAAGATTTCTTACCATTATTCTGGCTTTTAACAAATCACGACATAATATCTTATTAATCTATGAAGTGTGTAAGAGTTACACACTTGGTTACTCGTAATACGACGCTCTCTAGGTCAGTACTGTCGTCAATCGACACTACCGCGATCTGTCTACTCTCCTGCTCTGATACTGGTCCACACCCAAGTGGCCAATCACGAACCGCAGATACAGCCCTCTTCTTGAACTTAGGGGCTGGGGTCTCAGATCTAACCCCACCTAACGTTTGGCTGGCATTAGGGTCCATAACATCTTTGGTCACTAAGTCAGATTAACATAGTGAATAACTAAGAATGGAGATTTAACCCGAAAAAATAGACCCCTTTACCTAGATCGACAGATCTCAAGATCAAGATCTAAACTACGAATCGAGCAAGTCCTGAGAATCCAACGTATGCGTCACCCCCTTCCTCAACACCTTACAATCACCAAGCAAAAGCTGAAGTAACCTGAAGACGAGTCCCCCCTTCAATCAACCAAGAACCTATAAGATTAGCTACTGCCTTCGGTATTTTAACATAATAAGGAAAGATGGAATCAGCAGGAACCCTTACCACTACACTTTAACGAAACCGATTGAGAGTGGATGGATGATGACGATCTACAACTACAAAAACTGAAGAACAAATATGAGAACCAAGGGTATTCGGCTAAAGCACTACCCACACAATTGCCACATCCTGGCTTTTTCCCTATAGAAAATGACAAAGGGAAGAGAGTAGAGATGGGAGAAGATTCGGCCATCAGAGACATAGGAGAAGAAAGAAAAGAAAACAATGGAATCTTACCTGACTATGGGTTGATATTTGACTAGAGTAGATTCTTCAGGAAACAGAAATACATAGAATGGCCTTGGGATCCAAGAGGTTCTGACTATGGTCCAAAAGAAGAGAAAGAAACCAAAAGGGAAGGAGGGTAATGGTTTTGGCTCTTGCTTACATAAATAAAAGAAGACCAAAGAAAAGGGATATGGCTTTGGAGAGATTCAGCTACAAGGGTTTCAAGAGGGAAGATGAAAACAAAAGTGAAAAGGGAATAGGTATGGCGTTTTCTACTTTAAGTGGTTATGGCAAGAAAACGAATCACAATGATGGGTGGTGAGTAAGGGTGGATTCGGCTGAACACAAAGAAGTAGATAAGAGGAAAAAAAAGACAAAAGGAAAATGAGAGGAGACTTAGAGAAAGGTTTTGTTTTTGGTTCCTGAGAGAGCAAGGAAACGCAACAAAATGCTATAGGTACCTCAGTTTTGACCAAAAAGAAATAAAGAGAACGAATGTTTCTAGCTGAAAATGCTCCTCTAAGTCTACAAATGAAATTCGGCACACTCCTAGCTACCCAAACCAATTTCTCCCTTCTCCCTAGTGTTTGGCATTCGACCAACACTAAGCTTCCATGTCCATCTCCTAAATTTTCTCCTGGCCACTCATTCAAACCGATTCGAATGAGTCAAACTCCTACAATTTCTCTTCTCCACCCAATTCAAATGTGTTGACTCCTTCAACACATATCCAATAGAGTCCATCCTGAGCACACTACCTCCCTAACCTTGGCGTCAAAAACAACATGCAGAAAAGGGAATTCTGCTGCTCGAACCTAGGCTCCCTTGCTCCCCTTGAGGTGTCACCTCTCCAAGCCTTAAGTGGCGCCTCCTTACCACTTTTCCAAGGCACTTCTTGTGTCTTAGCTTCTCATCAATCACTTTTAACACCCAGCTCAAACAACTCCCTTCCTCTAAAAGCCCAAAACGCAACTTTTTGCTATAACCCTGGCCTATCCCTGGCTCAAGCCTAGACCCTAAAATAGTCCAAACTAACATACCTACCATACAATACACATGCAACTACACGAAGTGCAAAGGCCCTGATTTAGGGATGTTACAGTTCTACCCCCTTAAAAATAATTTCGGCCTCGAAATTACCTGATCAAAAGAGTTGAGGGTATTGCTGCCGCATCACATCCTCCGGTTCCCATGTGGCCTTTTTAGTTCTATGATTCTGCCATAATACCTTCAATAAAGGCACTGACTTCCTATGCAAGAACTTAATATCCCGATCCAGAATCTGCGCTAGTTCTTCCTCGAAAGATAAATTCGGGCTCACTTCAATGTCCTCTACTGGCACAACATGTGATGGATCTGATTGATAGCGTCTAAGCATGGAAACATGGAACACGTCATGGATCTGACTCAATTCTGCTGGTAGCTCGAGCTGATAAGCCACTGGTCCCACACGCTTCAGCACCTTATAAGGCCCGATGAACCTAGGGCTCAGCTTACCCTTCCAACCAAATCTCAACACCTTCTTCCATGGTGAGACCTTCAGGAAAACTTTGTCACCCACTGCAAACTCTATATCCCTCCACTTGAGATCGGCATAAGATTTTTGTCAGTCCGGAGCTTCCTTCAGACGAGCTCGAATTAGCTTAACCTTCTCCTCCATTTTAGTAACCAACTCTAGACCCAACAGTTGACGCTCTCCCAACTCTGTCCAACACGTAGGAGTACAACACTTCTGCCCATACAGCGCTTCATATGGTGCCATCTGGATACTTGCCTGATAACTATTGTTTTACGCGAACTCTGCCAACGGTAAAAATTCTTCCCAACTGCCTCTGAAATCCAAAACACAACCCCTCAGCATATCTTCTAAGATTTAGATTACCCTCTTTGACTGCCCGTCTGACTGCAGATGAAATACCGTGCTGAAATCCAACTTGGTACCGAATGCTTGATGCAACGCTTTCTAAAACCTTGACGTGAACCTAGGGTCCCTATCGGAGATAATCGACACCAGTACCCCATACAATCTCACGATCTCTGCCATATACAGCTTAGCCAACTTTTGAAGTGAGTAGTCAACCTGAACCAGTATAAAATGAGCCGACTTTGTCAAACGATCAACAATCACCCAGACCAAATCCTTTTTCAAAGGCGTAAGCCACTGACGAAATCTATCGTGATCCTTTCCCACTTCCACTACGAAATATTTATCGGCTGCATTAGACCTGTAGGTACCTGATGTTCAGCTTTGACCTGCTGACATGTCAGACACTTACTCACAAATTTAGTTACCTCACGCTTCAAACCCGGCCACCAAAATTGCTCCCTCAAATCCCAGTACATCTTGCTACCTCCAGGATGCATAGCGTATGGACTACTATGTGCCTCCTGAAGAATCTTCTGTCTTAGCTCCACATCTCTTGGCATACAAACTCTCTCTTGGAAACACAACACTCCCTCGCTGCTCAAGTTATAACCCTCCAATCCACCAGTTTACACTTGCAAAAATCGAGTAGTTAAGTCTTCATCCATTAGCTGTTTCTCCTTAACCTGATTAACCCATGTCGGCTTCACTTGCAGCTCCATTAGCAAACTTCCGTCATCATACAGACTAAGGTGAGCAAACATTGTTCTCAAGTCTAACACCACCTTACGACTCAATGCGTTTGCCACCACATTGGCTTTCCCCGGATGGTACTCAATCGAACAGTCGTAGTCCTTCAACAACTCGATCCACCTTCGCTACCTCAAATTCAATTCCTTCTGGGTCAAGAGGTATTTCAAACTCTTGTGGTCCGTGTAGACGATTGACTTCTATCCATACAGGTAATGCCTCCAAATTTTCAGAGCAAAAACCACTGCAGCCAACTCCAGATCATGCGTCTGGTAATTCACTTCATGGGGTCTCAACTGAAGAGAAGCATACGCCACTATATTCTCTTTTTGCACCAGTACACATCCTAAACCAGTATGTAATACATCACAGTAGACCGTAAACTCTTTCCCTGCTTCAGGCTGAATCAACACTGGAGCTTCTGTCAAAATCTTCTTTAACTTATCAAAACTTTCTTGCTGCCTGTCTGACCACACAAACAGAACCCCTTTCCTTAACAACTTAGTTAACGGCGCTGCAATCAAAGAGAACCCTTCCACGAACCTTCTTTAATATCCCGCTAAACCCAGAAAACTCCAAATCTCCGCTACAGACTTGGTGGTTTCCAGTCTAATATCGCCTTAATCTTATGAGGGTCTACCATGATCCCCTCAACTGACACCACATGACCCAAGAAAGTTACCTCCTTCAACCAGAACTCGCACTTACTAAACTTTGCGAACAACTGCTTCTCTCTCAGAATCTGTAAAACCACACGTAGATGCGCATCATGTTCCTCCTCTGATTTTGAGTACACCAAGATGTCGTCTATAAACACTACGATGAACCGATCCAAGTACGATTGAAAAACCAGATTCATCATGTCCATGAATGCTGTCGGCGTGTTAGGCAACCCAAACGGCATTACCAAAAACTCGTAGTGCCCATAGCATGTGCGAAACGCCGTTTTATGGATATCAGCCTCCTTTACCTTAAGTTGATGGTACCCGACCTCAAATCAATCTTAGAGAAAGTCGATGCCCCATTCAACTGATCAAACAAGTTGTCAATCCTTGACAATGGATACTTATTCTTAATCGTTAACTTATTCAGCTGACGGTAATCTATGCACATCCGCATCGATTCGTCTTTCTTCTTAACAAAAAGCACAGGCGCTCCCCAAGGTGACACACTTGGCTGGATAAAACCTCGATCCAACAACTCCTGAATCTGTGCTTTCAACTCCACCAACTCCTTTAGCGCCATCCTATATGGGGCAATAGACACTGGCGCGGTTCCTGGTAGCAGATCTATTCCAAACTCAACTTCGCGATCGGGAGGCAGACCCAGAAGCTCTTCCAGAAATACATCGATAAATTTCTTCACCGTTCGAACGTTTCCTAAATGGATTCCTTAGCCTCCAATGCAAAAACATGAACCACGAACACCTCACATCCCTTCCTCACCATTCTCTTAGCCTTCAAGGCGGATACTACATTGGATAGGTAATTCCTTCTATCACCTATCACTACCACCTCTTCACCCTCAACAGACTTCAACACCATGCACTTCGTGGCACAATCCAGACTTGTTTGATACTTTACTAGCCAGTCTATCCCTAAGATCAAATTGAACTCTCCAAATGGCAGTTCCATCAGATCAGCCGAAAATACTACCCCTTGAAGTTCTAGGGGTACATCCTTATACAGTTTGTTTACTTCTACAGAGTGACCTAGAGGGCTAATTATTGTCATCTCCCTAGAAGAAATCTCATAAACTAAGTCCATGGTTCCCACTATACTACTAGCAACATAGGAGTGTGTCGACCCAACATTTATCAAAGCAGTATAAGGCAGTCCAAAAATTAAAAACGTACCAGTTATGACGTTCGGTGCGTCGCCCTCCTCTCGACGCCTCGCAGCATACACCAACCTCGACTGTCTCACCTCAGTATTCCTAGCACCCCTACCCGGTGCTCCACGACCTCGACCAAAACCATTACCTCCCTTGGCCGGACCGCGACCCCTCTGTGGTTGCTAGCCATCCCTCCTGAATTGCATACGTTCTTGACCCTCAGACTGGATCCTAGCTGATCTTCGCGGACAATCCCTTACCGGGTGCCCCATTGACCCACACTCAAAGCACCCTCTATTTCCTGTCCAATACTCTCCCGAATAAGTCTTCCCACAACGTGCACACCGTGGCTGCCACTGAGTACTAGCAACAGGCTCTGCAGCTTGGCTCTACCTGCCAAATCTAGCCCTTTTTTTGCGAATTTCTGGCAGACCCCAACGACCTAGCACTCTTCTTACCCCAGCGTCTATCCTGATTCTGTCTCACCGACTGCTTCACCCCTTCAACTATCTTGGCCTTCTCTACTAAGACAGTAAATTCTCTTTCCCTCTGCGGGGCAATCATCATCCGCAGCTCATCTCTCAACTCATCTTCAAATCTGACACAGTGCTCATGTTTCCGTAGCCACGATACCCACAGGATAATGACTCGGTGAAGGAACTACGCCTTATATTACGATCTCGACTTATTCCTTGAACAGATTCAAGAATGCCTTCATTAGCATCTATATAATCGGACCCGACATACTTCCTCTGTAAGCTGCCTTAAAGAAATCCCAAGTGATGTCATCAACTGCTGTACCATCTCGGACCGTGAGCCACCATTGATAAGATTTATCCCGGAGAAGAGACACTATCCTTTTCAACTTTTCCTCCGCCGTAAAGTCCAAATCGTCCATTATGCGTTCAGTCGCCTCTAGCCAGTATTCTACTGTGTTGGGAGCCACACCAGAAACACCTCGGAACACCTCTGCTCCATTGGCTCAGAGTCGCTCAGACATAGATTTTTGAACCCCCCATACCCTCACTATCTCCAGCTACTCTCTTCAAAACTCGTAGCATCGCCTGCGACATCGCATCATTACCACCCGTCTGATATTGAAACTCAGCGCCCACAGCTGGCGGTGGTGGTACCTCATCCTCTAACCCATGGCCAGACCCTGCCGGTTTTGATACAGTCATCCTACCTCTACCATGCCCGCGTGTATTACGCCCACATCCTCGGGTGCTCATGCCTACCTTTCCCTAATTAATCTGATTTAAGGATTTTATGCATTAGCTTTCTTCCACTGTTATTACAGCACATTTTTATGAATAACTTAGAGTTGTTCTCGTAAGTTCCTACAATCCTATGGGCATCAGTCTCTAAAGTGGATTCCTATTACTAGCATCCATATCACAACTATTAAAACCTTGCAATAGACAGTTAGGGGACTTACCGTTACGGATTTGTGCCAGAGACTCAGGTGCCATGCTCCCTAGAACATGTATTTTCCTTCAAAGTTATTTTGTAAACCCTTTACTGAAAACGTTTTAGGCCTCGGGCCCACAGCTGAGCTTTTGAACTTGGCTCTGATACCACAATTGTAACACCCCAAACCCGATCAAAACGCTACGACTGAATCTGGTATGTCACAGATAAAAATAACGATTTTGAAAATAAATTATCGTCTCTAATTTAAGGAAAACTTTTGATTTTAGGAAAGCCGAGTTGATTTAAATAGATTGCTAAAATCGTTTCGAAATTTACTTTAAAGAGATTCTAGTTACTTTGTTAATCTTACAAGTTAAGCAATTATCCAGAAGATGAAGTTTTGGAAAATTCACGAAATTCTTTGAAGTTTGTGAAAACATTCATTTCTAGGTACTTTTTATTTTCAAATGTGCTTTAATGTTTAACACAATTTCAATGATAATTTGTCAAAACAAATAACGCAAAGTAAAATTTAGTGGCCTTATTACAAAACCAAAAAAAACTAAAATTTAAAGCAAAGTGAGTTCAAAATTAACCAATAAAATAAAAACAAACAGCTAAGCATGGCCACCTCGAGTTCATCCCGGCTCCACGTCCGCGATCTACGCATCACCTAAAAATGTTAGCGGAAAGGGGTGAGTCACCGAGACTCAGTGTATAAATCCCTATCCTAATAATAGTAGCCCTTACACAGATTTGTAAATAAATAAGTATGACATGCAACCCAAAACCTAACCATCCGAAACTCCTGTATCTACCCCTTGTGGTCAACACCACTGGTGGTCAAAACCACTGGTGACCGAAGTCATAAATAATATATGTGGTCAACACCACTGCTGACAATCCTGTATCAATATGTGGGGCCAACCCACGGTGGTATCAAACCATAGGGACGAATCACAAAATAAATTTATGTGGTTAACACCACTGGTGGTCAAAACCACTGAGACTTAGTCACAATATAAGAAAAAGTGGGGCCCACCCACTGTGTGGTCAAAACCACTGGTGACAGTCTGAAATCATATCTTCCCCTCCTCTCATCAACCCATTCTCATGAACATGCTATCAATGCAATATACTCATGCTCAACTATCACAATTATTATAACAGTGCATTTACAATTTCAGCAGAAGCCTTTAACACATCCAAACAAAGTGGACTTACCTGGAGTCCTCGTTTTTACCCACAGGGGTAGCTTAACATTTCCTACCATTATTCTGGCTTTTAACAAATCACGACATAATATCTTATTAATCTATGAAGTATGTAAGAGTTACACACTTGGTTACTCATAATACGATGCTCTCTACGTCGGTACTGTAGTCAATCGACACTACCGTGATCTGTCTACTCTCCAGCTCCGATGCTGGTCCACACCCAAGTGGCCAATCACGAACCGCAGATACAGCCCTCTTCTTGAACTTAGGGGTTGGGGTATCAAATCTAACCCCACCTAATGCTTGGCTGGCATTAGGGTCCATAACACCTTTGGTCACTAAGTTAGATTAACACAGCGAATAACTAAGAATGGAGATTTAACCCGAAGAAATAGACCCCCTTACCTAGATCGACAGATCTCAAGATCAAGATCTAAACTATAAACCGAGCAAGTCCCGAGAATCCAACGTATGCGTCACCCCCTTCCTCAACACCTTACAATCACCAACCAAAAGTTGAAGTAACACAAAGACGAGTCCCCCTTCAATCAGCTAAGAACCTATAAGATTAGCTACTGCCTTCGGTATTTTAACATAATAAGGAAAGATGGAATCTGCAGGAACCCTTACCACAACACTTTAATGAAACTGATTGAGAGTGGATGGATGATGACGATCTGCTACTACAAAAACCAAAGAACAAATATGAGAACCATGGGTATTCTGCTAAAGTACTACCCACACAATTACCAAATCCAGACTTTTTCCCCTATAGAAAATGACAAAGGGAAGAGAGTAGAGATGGGAGAAGATTCGGCCATCAAAGACTTAGGAGAAGAAAGAAAAGAAAATAATGGAATCTTACCTGACTATGGGTTGAGATTCGACTAGAGTAGATTCTTCGGGGAAGAGAAACACATAAAATGGCCTTGGGATCCAAGAGGTTCTGACTATGGTCCAAAAAAAGAGAAAGAAACCGAAAGGGAAGGAGGGTAATGGTTTCGACTCTTGCTTACACAAATAAAAGAAGAAAAAAGAAAAGGGATATGGCTTTGGAGAGATTCAGCTACAAGGGTTTCAAGAGGGAAGATAAAAATGAAAGTGAAAAGGGAATAGGTGTGGCATTTTTAGCTTTAATGGGTTATGGCAAGAAAACGAATCACAATGATGGGTGGTGAGCAAGGGTGGATTCAGCCGAACACAAAGAAGTAGAGAAGAGAAAAAAATAAAAGACAAAAGGAAAATGAGAGGAGACTTAGAGAAAGGTTTCGGTTTTGGTTCCTGAGAGAGCAAGAAAATGCAACAAAATGCTATAGGTACATCAATTTTGACCAAAAAAAATGAAGAGAACGAATGTTTCTAGCTGAAAATGCTCCTCTAAGTCTACAAATGAAATTCGACACACTCCTAGCTACCCAAACCAATTTCTTCCTTCTCCCTAGTGTTTGGCATTCGGCCAACACTAAGCTCCCATGTCCATCTCCTAAATTTTCTCCTGACCACTCATTCAAACCGATTCGAATGAGTCAAACTCCTACAATTTCTCTTCTCCACCTATTTCAAATGTGTTGACTCCTTCAACACATATCCAATAGACTCCATCCTGAACACACTACCTCCCTAGCCTTGGCGTCAAAAGCAACAAGCAGAAAAGGGAATTATGCTGCTCGAACCTAGGCTCCCTTGCTCTCCTTGAGGTGTCACCTCTCCAAGCCTTAAGTGGTGCCTCCTTACAACTTTTCCAAGGCACTTCTTGTGTCTTAACTTCTCATCAATCACTTTTAACACCCAGTTCAAACAGCTCCCTTCCTCTAAAAGCCTAAAACTCAACTTTTTGCTATAACCCTGGCCTATCTTTGGCTCAAGCCTAGACCCTAAAATAGTCCAAACTAACATACCTACCATACAATACACATGCAACCACATGAAGTGCAAAGGCCCCGATTTAGGGATGTTACATCGTGTGAGACTGACATGGCCGTGTGACGGCTGAACAAGGCCGTGTGCGAGACACAGGGTTGACCAATTGGGCCATGTGGGCCACACAGGTGTTTGAGATTCTGGGCCAAGTCGTGTGATCCACACGGCCAAAGCCAACTTGGGCCGTGTGGGCCACACGGGAAACGATATAGGCTTGTGAGCCCATCTTTACTGATTTATTTCCAAGGTTGCACGGGTCACTCGAGACGACTGTGAACCTACTATAGGTTCGGTAAAATTACCTAGACCCCTAACTAAATGACTGTATATTAAGCATGTTGTTTGTACTATATTTTATAATGTGATATACTATGATTAGGCATGACATAACTGTATGATGCATTGCATTGGGCTGGGATTCATATTGATTGGAGGAAGCGTACTGAAAGGCTTCGAGCCTAATTCTATGGCAATTTCATTTGCAAACTCTTGCTTAGTTTCAAGAATCGGTACTACTTGGAGTGTAAGGATGGGTGGGCTGATTGCATCCCCACATGGAGCGTAGGGTTGGATGGAGATGGAGTGTAAAGGCTGGTTGATTAGGATTTTCTAATTGCATATCTGCTACTATTATTGTACTATGATGGGCTAAGGCCCTAATGCATATTGTTACTGAAATGGGCTAAGGCTCAAACTGGACTGATACTGATACTGAAAAAGGGCTTAGGCCCACACTAAGATTATTTGTTCTTGTCTAATTTTTTGCATGGGGATTACACACTGAGTTTACGTAAAGTCACCCCTTTTGTTTTAACTGTACAGGTAACCCCCAGACATAGGCGGATTGGTGTGGCGGAGGACTCGGAGGCGGCCACACGACCTACTTCTTTTTATTTAAGTATTGAATTTTTTTTATTTTGCTTTTCATGTTGGGTGTTTTACTGTATCATGGCCTCTCTGGTTTTATCTTTTTAAATTTAGGATTTTTATTGTTTTGAATTATAACTGCTAGAAATAGGGATAATTGCGTTTTCAAAAAGAATCAAACGCTTGAACAAAATACGCAAACTGATTTTAAAAGCTTCCACAATAAGTAACGTTTTGAAAATAAACAATGTTTTGAACATGAACGACACGCCCTAGAATTAACAGAAGATAATATAAAAGAGGTTTTGACGACAACACCCTTTTTCGAAAAACACTACCATGTGACATCGCTAGATTCGGCCATAACGTCTAAGTCGAGTTTGGGTGTTACATGATTAGGGTTCATTCCAAGAAAGAAAATCATATTAGGCCTAAAGGGTTAGTAAGGGATACATTTTCTACAAGTGCAGTGAATTATGAACTTTGGTCATTTATCATTTCAAATAAACTCATTTTCATCGACAAGACATCATTGGAAAAATTCACAATCAATGTTAGGATTATAAACCTCATAAGCATGATTTTCACACTTACCCCACGACTTAAAATAAAGGACAAATAGTCATTAACTCATGTTTTTCTCCCAAATTTTTCGTCCAAAGTTTTATCTGAACAAAATAATTAACTAGGCTCAAAAGGGGTGGCAAAGGGGAATATTTTCTACAAGTGAAGGAAAAAACAAGGAATGTCATTTTTCACCTTAACTGTGAATACTTTCTTTAAAATCATTGATATAAATTCATGAGAAGTCTGTTAGCTACATTTCTTTGAGTCATTATTCTAACATATTATGCCATATTTAGATTGGACCTTTCACATTCTACTCTTAAGATGTCAATATGGATTTCTTTTCATTATAGTAATTTCAGGGTGAGCACAAAGCATAATCATTTAATACTTTTTTTTTTGTGATAGTTAATAATGTCACATCCCTAAAATCGATTAGAAGAAATTGGATTAGTGAACTAGAAGTTTTCTTGCTCTGACTTTTAAAGTTATGTTTGAGCGATTATAAAAAAGATTGAGTATATGGCCTAATGGTTAAGAAGTAATGTAAATAGAGCTTGAGGCTCGAGTTTGATTCTCTTTTGCTCGTATTTTATTATTATTATTATTTTCATTTAAGACAGTGTTGTCCATATCCTTAGTCAGCTGTCAAATTCCAGTCTAACTCAAACACTGAAAAAAATTTGATTATCTTGAACAAAATAATTGATTTTTACAAATTATCTTAAAGCCTTATTAGTTTTTCTTTTTCAAAGTATAGTTTTTAAAGTTTTGTTTTTAATTTTTCCATCTTTTCTTTCTTTCCTTTTTTTTCCTCTTTTCTCTTCTTTTTGTTGTCCCTCTTTCCATCTTCCTCTAATCTCTTAATTTTTCTCTCCACTTTCTCACTTCTGTTGCTCCTAGAACCTAGTGTTTTCCATTATTGTATCGCCCCTATCTCCTCTATTCTTATTTTTTTTATTCCTTTTGTTTGATGCAATTTTTACACCTTTTTTGGCTAAATCTTTTACTGCCGTTACAGCACCATTGTAGCCCCTTTTGTTGTTGATTTTTCTATTACGCTGCTACCGAAAAGTCTTCACTTTGCATCTATTTTCTTCTTCAATTTGCATTCATTTTCTAGAATTTTTCCAGCCTTTTTGGCTACTGATTTGATCATCGAAATTTCCCCTTTTGCTATCCATTTAACCTCCTTATTGTCACACAAAATAGCCATATTTATTGCTAAGTTTTGTGGTATTACCGCCCCTTAAATACACCAAAAGAGGTTGTTGTTTTTCTTTCTGTTTGTTGCACGTCTTTGCTGTCATTTTCTTCACTTTTCCCTTGCTAAAATAGTCCCTAATGTTGTCATTTAAGTATGCATCTGATTTCATTTGAACCATCATCTAGGATCTAAAAATCGTGAAATTTAAGTGCTATTTCGGTAGTGATCTAACATCGCTTTCTTTGTCATTAATTTTTTGTTATGGCTGAATTCCTCTAAGGCCTTAACTAATTTCTTTTCAGCTGCTTATTTTTTATGATCTTTATGTTGAAGGATAGAATCTAAACTCCTCAGATCAGCAGTGACGACTAACCTAATTCGCATTTCTGTTTAGTAGCGAAATAGTGTAAGTTCATTTATCGAAGTTGGATCTGAAGTGTCGCTTTTGTAGTATGATTGGTCGAACCCCATAAAGGTGTTTTAGGTTGGTTGTAACCTTATTTTTTCCATGTTGTATGATTAGGTTTGTTAAGTTTTGAGTCGTGGAAAATTATAGATTAGCGATTGGGCTGCGAACTTTCGTAATTCAAGTGTGGGACTTAGTTAAATGTGAATTGTGTACGTAAGTACTTCTTGTTTGATTTGGCCAAATGATGATATGTCTTTGAGAGTTGTCCGATTGATGCTTACGTTTGGTGTTTAGCTGAACTGTGTGTGTACCCTTCAAGGAGGAAACCGAATGCATGTATATTTCTTTTAGATGCATGTCTAATGGGAAGTGTGGATATTACCTTTGTGTGCACTATTTGTAATTGATATTATGTATTAATAATTAATAAATTAAGCTTGTTGGTTTGGGCATGGCCAAATGGCCTAAAGTCAAATTAGGGAAATGCCAAGCAAGGTATATAACAAATAATTTGGTCGAATGTTAAAGGCTCCGTTGGGATCGCCTGAATGCGAAATCATCATATGTGATTGTCGAATGGTTTGCCTTTATTAAGGTTGATTATATGCATGATTGTGACGTGCACTATTGTATATGATGAAAATTATTATTTATTGGTTGCTTGTATAACATGCAACTCTCTGTGACACTTCTCAAATTGCATATTAAATATGCCCTGGCTATATTGTTCATTGTTTGTTTGTTACATGCCATTGATGCAATTGATTGATTGATTGAAAGTGTGCAAGTCATACACTAAAATTGTTATCTAAAGCATTTTAAACATGCCATTATTCTGTGTTGTAACTATTTTTGTCATACATGATTGTGTTTCATCCATGACATATCATATTGCATTGCATAGGAATTGGGATTGATGGGTGAATGATGAGTTCCATGAAGGTCTGGAAGTATTTAAATTCGCAATATTATTATCAGTGCACTACACCGAAGTATTGTAGGAGGTATTGGATATTGGTGGCTTGACAAAAACATTGGCAGCACTGTCTGCACCTTATTACCAGCTTGTCTGCATTATTGGTGGTTTACCGCAATTGTATTGGCAGTTTATTTGCATTTCTAGCGGCTTGTCCACATTACCGGTAGCTTGTCTGCATACTAGTATTGGTGGTTTATTCACATTGAGCTATGGATCTTAATTGTTTTGGTGATTTGGTAGACGGGTTCTGGGAAACATGTGGTGTGTAGTGAATTGATCAGTAGAATCTTTTTGCATTCTCATTCTCAAGCATGCATATGCATATGCATAACTATTAGAAGCACCATGATTCTATGAATTCTGTGTACTACTATAATTACTGATAGTCTATTAGCTTTTGTGCCCAATTGCTAAACGAGTTTCTTACATGATTTGTAAGTTCTGCATACTCTGTTTACCTTTGATTAAGACTTACATTAGGCTTATTAAGCTCATCTCATTATTTTAACATATTTCAAGTAGTTCGCAAGGTTAGGCTCGAATTCGGCAATTTGGAGGTTTAGTCTCAATTTTATTAAATAAAGTATTTAATTTTATAATTTATATTTATTTGTTTTGTAATATTTTATTTTACAAATTGTAGCATGGGATTGTTTTTGGGATATATTTAGTTATTGCATACATGATTTGGATAAGTTAAATAATTGATTGAATTAGTAATTGGTCATTAAAGTTAGTAATTATGGTTTTAGTAACAAATTGTGAACACTTATTTTTTCGTTGCAAAACTAGAGTATTTAGAAAATCGAATAACAATTAATGATCCAATATGTAATATGTTTTAAATATAATGAGAATATTTTTAATTGGAATTTTATTTAAACATGACAAAAATAGATGCCCACTACGATTTTCCAAAAATAAGCAATTTTTTTTTAAAAAAAAGTTTTTGAGAGCCAGCTTGATTCTTCTAGGCCGCTTCAATAGTTGATGTGACCTTCAAAATTCGATCTTAACTTCTGGGTAGCTGGGGAGGTTATATTTTTTGGTATCAGAGCCAAGTTTAAAAACTCAGCTTGAGATGTTAACAAGTCTGTATACATGAATTAGAAAAATGGTATTTTGGGGAAAATATGCCATAGTGTTTTGAAATTATTTTTTAAAATAAAATTTTTGAGATTCAGATGTCGGTCCAAATAAAACTTTAAAACTATATATTAGAATAGTAAAACATTGGGTAATAACTAGTGTTGTATTTTGGAAATTGTAGATACCCTAAGATTGTTTAACATAAAGTTGCTATGGAAACTCGTGATATGCAAAACCATAAGGCTCAGCATATGTAACTCAAGATGAGTCATCTGCAACTAAAGGACGTGTGCCTGCCCCTAAGACGAATGCCACCATGGTTACACCGACCATTGAAGGTGGAAACCCAAAAGCTAGGGATAGTGCAGTGTCCAAAGCAATGTTGGGAATTTTAGAGAAAGTCTTCGAGACTATCATTAAGAGGGCCAAGAAAGTGGAAGAGAGTAAGCACTTGGAGTGCGAAAAAAAGGCAAAAAGTAGAGTTCAAAATAAGAGAGGTTTCAGTCCTACTATATCAATTTTGCGACCTTCAAAGTGGGCCAGAGAGGCCAAACCTCAATAAAATGTTGTAGGAGCTAATGTTGGAGGTTCCATCGATTTAGCGAGAGTTCTAATTTTTAAGTATTGTAATAAGCGCCATTTGGGTGAGTGTTGGAGAAATTCAAGTATGTGCTTTAGATGTGGGTTTGAAGAACACCGTGTTAAGGATTGTCCTCATTGTCCTCCTAGACAGATGCAAGCTTTGACTCAAGACTCAGAATCAAAGAGCTGGATTAAACGTCAATGCAAGTACTTTTGCGATCTACTTTAATTCATACCTTGCATTGAATAAGACTGTGTTACTCAATTGTTGTGATTGTATGTTTTTTAAAATAAGGGTTTAAGGTAGAAAATAAGATGTAACAGCCCGATTTAGGGCCTAGTAGGAATAGTGGTGTGAGACCACAAATCTGAAGTAGAAATATGTGTTTTATGATTTTTACGAGGCCTATGATGTGTTTTCATGATTGTGTGAAAATCTCATGAAGAAATTTTATTAAATAGTGATTAAATTGTCCATTAGGACTAAATTGCAAAAATTAGAAAATATGAGATTCTAGAATATTTACGTATGAAATAGCATCATAAAAATTATTATAAGTCCTTATTTAGCAATTAGACCATTATAAGATGGACAAAAATGGGCATGGGAAGGAAAAATCTCAAGAAAGGGCCTTAAGGGCATTTTAGTCATTTGGTTAATTAATGAATTAAAAAAGGAAAAATAAGCCAAAATCTTGTCCATCTTCTTCCTCTAAGTGCCGAAATTTGCAAGGAGAAATAGATAGGGTTTCTTCAACTTTCAAGCTTGATAGTAAGTGCATCCTAGCCCTATTTTTAATGTTCTTCGTATTTTTGAGACCCTCGTTGCTCAGTTTAGCTATTTCTAGCTATATTTTGAGCTAGGGTTTATGTTAAAAAATTTACCCATGTATGACATGCATGTAATTTGATGTTTTATGGAAGAATATGAAAGTTTGATGTATGATAAACATCATTTTCTAAGTGATTTTCATGAAAAATGAATAAAAAGAACCAAATTGTAAAAGTTGTAAAGCTGGTCATACATGAGTGAAATAGTAGAAATTGAAGGCTGTTGTAATTAAGATAATGTTTCAGCTAGGCATGAAATACAAGAAATTTGAATGAAAATCACTTTACGAGCCTAGGGGCAAAAGTGTAGTTATGTGAAAGTTTAGCGGTAAAATCATAATTTTGCCAAAGTATGATTCATGAGTCAATTTAGTCAATGTGAGTATTAAACAAGTGAAATTGTCATTATAGATCAAGAAACACAAAGCCCGGATCGAAACCGAGGCAAGAACAAAGTGTTGGACTAAATCAAACATCTACAAGCATTTTGAGTACCGAGGTAAGTTTGTGTGAAGTTAAGGCTACATATGTTATCGTATTTAAATTTCTTATTATTATGAGAAATGCATGTTATTATTTTCATGAAATTAATTAATGATACCTCGATGAAAAAGTGAAGAGATTATGACAAGTTGAAGTCCCGGTTGAAGATTCAGAATAATGAGGATACCTATGTCACGACATGAGATAAGGATGGTCCCGTATAAGACCATGTTTGGGACATGGCATCGGCACCGAATGTAGGTCCCGTATAAGACCATGTCTGGGACATGACATTGGCACTGAATGTAGGTCCCGTGTAAGACCATGTCTGGGACATGGCATCGGCACCTAATGTAGATCCCGTATAAGACCATGTCTGGGACATGGCATCGGCATCGAATAAGGAAGGCCTCGTGTAAGACCATGTCTGGGATCGATTAACGAAATTTGCCCATTTTATTCCGGTACCATCAAATTTCTCACTTGATAAGTTATCTGAGCTCTACATTTCTGAGATTGTGAGATTGCACGGAGTGCCATTTTCTATTGTGTCTGATAGAGATTCGAGATCCACATCTCGATTTTGGAAGAAACTGTAAGAAGCCCTAGGTACGAAATTTCATTTCAATACAGCTTTTTACCCACAAATAGATGGTCAGTCTGAGCGGATTATTCAAATACTCGAGGATATGCAGAGATGCTGCATACTTGAGTTTAACGGTACGTGGGAACAATATTTACCACGGATTGAATTTGCATATAATAACAGTTTTCAATCGAGCATTAAAATGGCACCATATGAAGCTTTGTACGGATGCAAATGTCAAACCCTTTTGTATTGGACTGAGCTCAGTGAAAGTAAGATACACGGGGTCGATTTGATAAAAGATATAGAACAAAAAGTGAAAGTAATCTGTGATAGTCTGAAATTAGCATCTGATCATCAAAAATCTTATACAGACTTAAAACAAAAAGATATTGAGTTTGAAATAGGCGACAAAGTGTTTTTAAAAGTATCTCCGTGGAAGAAAGTAATCCGATTCAGACGTAAAGGCAAATTGAGACCGAGGTTCATCGGACCGTATGAGATCATTGAGCGTATCGGACCTGTAGCTTATAAATTGTTATTGCCACCAGAGCTGGAAAAGATTCACAATGTATTCCACGTTTCGATGCTCCTTATATAAGGATCTGATCCTTCACATGTAATTCCTCCGTCTGAGATTGAAATCTGATCCGATATGACTTACAAGGAAGAACCAATCCGTATCGTAGCTCGTGAAGTGAAAGAGTTGAGAAACAAAAAGATTCTGTTAGTTAAAGTACTATGGCATCGACACGAAATGGAAGAGGCTACGTGGAAGCCTGAAGATACAATGAGACGACAATATTCGAACATGTTCAATGGTAAGATTTTCGGGGACGAAAATCCCTAAGAAGGGAGAATTGTAACAGTCTGGTTTAGACCCTAGTCAAAATAGTGGTTTCGGGGGCCAAAAATTGAGTTAGAAAAATATTTTAATATCATTTTTGTGCCTATGATACGTAATTTAGCATGTGTGAAATTTTCGTGAATTAATTTGTCCATTTGTGTGCTTAATTTGAGAAAAGGGCTAAATCGCGTAAAGTGCAAAAGTGACTTGCCATTTGTTAAAGGGTTATATTGACATGGCTTTATTAAAATGAAGTCCTTATGTTGCAATTTAGCCAATGAATAAAGGCATGGACAGTACTGGACATGTTATAAGTGTTTTATATTAATGAATCATTAAGGGTAAAATGGGAATTGATGTATTAAATGGATTAATAATAATAAAACATGAAAATGGTCATTGTTATCATCTTTATTCCATTGATTTTTGAAAGAAAAGAATAGGGTTAGAAACTTTGAAGCATTCGGCTAGCTTGAATCATAAACTAAGGTAAGTTTTGACTTCGATTTTTGATAATTTCTATCTTTTTGTAATCATTTCTTTGTATACTTCAAAACCCATGCTTCAATTTTTTGAATTGATGATGTTTTTGAAATAAGCCATTGATGAATTCATGAGTTTTATGATGTTTGAGGATGGAATATGAAAGATATGTGTTTGATTAACATAGTTTGTCTTTGAGTTTTTATTGATTTTGAGTATTTTGGATTAAATTGAGAAAATGAAATTTTAAAGGACTAAATTGTAAATTAAATGAATTGTATGGACTAGTATGAGCTACATGAATGTTTGGCTAAGCATGGGCATATAGTGATTTTGTGTATTTTATGATTTTGAGAAATAGGGACTAAAATGTAAAAATGTAAAAATGTGAGGGCTAATTTGTAAATTACCCTAAATGTGTGTTCTTGGATTGAATTGAATAGTTTGGTGAATAAATGGATTAAATTTGAATATGTATAGATTATGAACCGAAGAAAATAGACTTAGATCATGGGAAATCGAAAGTAATTGAGTAGCCGGATCCGTTTCCAATAACCAAATCTGAGGTAAGTCGATATACAAATAAATGTATTTGAATTGAGTTATTTATGTATCTATGAGATATAGATTGTATGGAAAATGCTTGAAATGGAATGTATATGAAATCCAAGGATATGTCAACAAGTTATCAAGATCTGAGAAGTCCCATACGAACCTAGGAGTAGATAGAATTACATATGTCATGACATAGGTTTCCGACATATGAGATCATGTAAGACCACATCTGGGATGTTGGCGTTGATTTGAGGTTTCATGTAAGACCACGTCTGGGACGTTGGCATCGATATGAGATTTATGTGTAAGACCATGTCTGGGACATTGGCATCGTATTTGATTCGTGTAAGACCCTGTCTAGGACAGAGGCATCGATATCTGAGTATTTGTAAGACCTCGTCTGGCACGTTGGAATTGTACAACTATTTTGAGCATTTCGAGTATCCTATTAGATTCCTAAAGGTTAAACAGGCAAAACCTGAGAAATGGATGTCTATGTGAGAAGCATAAACGATTCAGGTACGATTGAAAAATACACTATGTATGTATGAAAGGTAAGTGTTTATATAAGCTTACCAAAGTGAATATATGTTTAGCTATGAGATAATATGTGATTATATGCTTGAATGAGCTATGTGTGTATATGATATTGAGTTGAGAAATGGGGCAAGCTATAGCTAAGCAAAAGAGCCAAAGAATAAAAGTGATGAATTTGCAATGAGAAACATTAATGTCATTGTATCAATGTAGCAATGTGCAATTAATGCTAAGTTTATGTAGCAATGTGATATGGCTAGTTTAATGGATGTGTAAATGAATGATGAGTCATGCTATATGATGTTTGGTTTTGGTATGATTTTATGTTTATGAAGTGGTCAAGAGTATGGGAAGCATATTGATGCAAAATGAGCATAAATGTTTCATCTATAGAATGGTTATATGAATTGTTAAGATTGTGGTTGATTTATGTTTGGTTATACTTATGATTTAGTTGTGCAATTTGGCATATAAGATGATGTGTATTGGAAATAAAATTAAATGGGATGATATGATGTTCATTTGGTATGTTTTTGGTTGCCAATTGTGTATGGAAATAGGCTTGTATGTGCATGAAAGAATGACCCAAGTGTGGGTGGCATTTTGGCCTTGTAAATGGCCTATATTTTCCCACACAATTGAGCACATGGGTGTTTGGCTCGACCGTGTTCTTCGTTGTTTTAATTCAAAACAAGTCAAGCTCGACCACAGGCTAGACATACTGGCGTGTGACTGGCCGTGTGGTGCAAGTCAGGTTCAACCATAGGTGGCGCACACGGGCGTGTCTCAGGCCGTGGGGACAAGTCAGTATGTATGCCCTATTTTGGCACGGCTTAGACACACGAGTGTGTTTGAGGCCGTGGGAGGCACACGGCCTACCCACATGGGAGTGTGACCTCTGTAACTTAAAAAAAATTTTAAATTTCTGAGAATTTCCATTTATGTTCGGTTTAGTCCCGACCTTATTCTAAAGCATGTTTAAGGTCACATTGACCTATTATAGGGACTCTTTGATTGCATTTGATGAATTATATCATGAAATGTCTATAAAAGATTTTATTTTTTTTGGAAATGCCTCTTAACCCTAACCCGGTGACGGATACGGGTTAGGGGTGTTACATACTTGGTGTTCGGCCTTTACTTGCTGACAAATCAAGCATCTTGATACAAACTCAGAAATATCTTTTTTTCATACTCGGCCACCAATACCATTTCTTCAAATCATTATACGTTTTCGTGCTGCGCGGATGTACTGATAAGCATCCACAATGTGCTTCATGTAAAATCTTTCGAATAAGATCATCATTCCTAGGTACACAAACTCTGTCTTTGAACGTCAAATATCCATCAGAATTTATTCGAAAGTCAGACTCAACACCCGACTCGCACTGAACTCTTTTGGCTTGCAAGTCACTGTCATCTTTCTAAGCCTCATAAATCTCTTGAAGGAACATCGGTCTAGCCCTCAACTCAGCTAGAATGGAACCATCGTCTGACAAAGTCACCTATGTATTCATAGCCCTCAATGCAAACAAGGATTTCCTACTAAAAGCATCGGCAACTACATTCGCCTTTCCCAGGTGGTAATCAATGACCAGCTCATAATCTTTTATCAGCTCTAACCATCTTCGTTGCCTCAAATTCATTTCCTTTTGAGTCAACAAGTACTTTAGGCTTTTATGATCAGTAAATATCTAAAATTTCTCACCATACAAATGATGTCTCCATATCTTTAATGCAAACACAATGGCATCTAACTCTAAATCAAGTGTCGGGTAATTCTTCTCGTGTGGCTTTAACTGTCTAGAGGCATATGCTATCACTTTGCCTTCTTGCATAAGTACACAGCCCAAACCATGCAAGGATGCATCGCTATAGATCACAAATTCTTTTCCCGGCTCAGGTTGCACTAGAATTAGAGCCTCTGTTAACAATGCTTAGGCCTAGAAAGCTTTTAACCTCAGATACATACAATGCTTAGGCCCAGAAAGCTTTTAACCTCAGATACATTCTTGGCGGTTTCCAATCAACAATAGCTGAAACTTTACTTGGGTCGACTCAGATTCCATCTCCCGAGACAATGTGTCCCAAAAATCCAACTTCTTTTAGCCAAAACTTACTTTTGCTAAACTTGGCATACAACTGATTTTCTCGCAAAATCTGTAAAACTGTCCTCAAATGCTCGACATGCTCATGTTCATCACGAGAATTGATCAATATGTCATCAATAAAAACCACAAAAAACTTATCCAAGTATGGCTGAAATATAGGGTTCATTAAGTCCATAAACATCGTAGGGGCATTTGTTAAGCCAAAAGGCATAACTAAAAATTCATAGTGCCCATACCTTGTTCGAAATGAAGTCTTCGACACATCTGAGTCTTTTACTCTCAACTTGTAGTATCCCGACCTCAAGTTTATCTTGGAAAACATAGTGGCTCCTTTCAATTGGTTGAACAGATCATCAATCCTTGGCAATGGATATTTTTTCTTCATGGTTACCTTATTAAGTTGTCGATAATCTATGCATAGTCTCATGGAACCATCTTTCTTTTTCACAAATAGCAGTGGAGCACCCCACGGAGAATAACTCAGTCTTGCAAAACCTTGTCCGTCAACTCTTGCAACTGTGCCTTCAATTCCTTCAACTCAGTGGGAGCCATTCTGTATGGAGAAATCGATATCGGTGTCGTATCAAGAGCTAATTCAATACCAAATTCAACCTCTTTAACCGGAGGCAACCCTGGTAATTCTTCGGAGAAAACATTTGGATATTCACATACTATCGGTACTGATTCAATTCTTAACTCGGTTTCTTTGGCATTCATCACAAAAGCAAGGTATGCCTCATACCCCTTTCTTACATACCTCTGAGCAGACATGTGAGACATCACTATAGGTGATCTATCTTATTTATCTGATTCAACACGAAGAGTGTCACCATTTTCACATCTCAATTCAATGTATTTCTTTCCACAATTTACTGTCACATCATGAGTGGTTAACCAGTCCATACCAAGAATTATATCGAATTCATCAAATAGAAATAACATGAGATTTGCCTTAAAATAATTACCTCTAATCATCAATGGGCAATCTTTGCATACCTTATCAACTAATACACATTTGCCTAAGGGATTGGACACTTTAATCATGAACTCTGTAGACTCAACAGGCATGCTCATACTAGATACTAATTTCATGCAAATATATGAATGGGTAGACCCCGGATCAATTAAAGCAACAACATTAATATCATGGAGAGAAAATGTACCCGTAATTACATTAGGGGATGACGTCTCTTTGTGAGCGCGAATGGCATAAGTCCTTGCTGGAACTCTACCCTTAAATCTTGCAGCCTATTCTCTGGGAGTATTCTTACTACTCATCCCACTACCCAGGTTTCCTTGTTGTCTCCCTCTAGTAGTGCTTCCCGCTCTTGCACTTTGAATTTTCTCTTTTTCAATCATCTTAGGGCATTCTCTAATAAAATGATATTGGGAACCACATTTGAAACAAGCCCTCTTATGTGCTCGGCACTCACCGGGATTACGTCTGCCACACTATGGGCATTTCGGTCTATTAGGTCGAGTATTCCCAACACTAGCAACTGAGGTAGTTTGAGCCTTATTTCTCGAGTACTGTTTACTCTTACTTCTGTTTGAAAACCCGGCTGAAGTAGTTGATCGGGTAGGGAAGTCTCTCGATTTCTTGGATGAGGACTGAAATGAATTGTTCATTTGTCTCTTTCTTGAGTCACAAGACTCTATCTCAACTTTCCTTTTCTCTTTCACCAATTC
Organism: Gossypium rotundifolium; assembly: GCA_025506655.1. Classification (NCBI taxonomy): domain Eukaryota; kingdom Viridiplantae; phylum Streptophyta; class Magnoliopsida; order Malvales; family Malvaceae; genus Gossypium; species Gossypium rotundifolium. The sequence goes on along the minus strand of CP106724.1, from coordinate 94,865,557 downwards.
CTCGGCTTTACAAGCCCGATCTACGAGCACAACAAATTCTTTCAACTCGAGTACACCAACAAACAATCTGATATCTTCATTTAATCTGTCCTCGAACCTCTTACACATGATGGTTTCAGAGGACACGCACTCATGAGCGTACTTGCTGAGTCTTAAAATTCACGCTCATACTCGGTCACTGTCATCTTACCTTATTTCAGTTCAAGGAATTCCTTCCTTTTCTGGTCGATGAATCTTTGACTGATATACTTTTTCTAGAATTCTTCTTGGAAAAACTCCCATGTGATTCTTTCCCTTGGTACAACCGACACAAGGGTATTCCACCACTAATAAGCTGAATCCCTCAAGAGAGAAACTACATATTTCATGCACTCATTAGGTGTGCAAGATAATTCATCAAATACCCTGATGGTATTTTCAAGCCAAAACTCTGCTCTTTTCAAATCATCATCTTTACTAGCCCGGAATTCCTCGGCTCCTTGCTTCTAGATTCTATCAACCAGAGGCTTTTCTCTCATTACTAATTCTACCACTTGAGGAGCTACATAGGTAGGTTGAGGAATAAGCGGGGGTGGAAGGGGTTGTGCATTCGGGTTCACACGAACGAACTCCGTATACCATGCATTCATCATGTGGAGAAAGGCTTTCCTGGCATCTTCTCCTCCTCCCTGACTCACGATCATAGGTCTATTCTCATTTTCATTTGGCACTGTCCCTTCAGCGGGAGCCGGCGCGTTACTTTCTACATCATCCGCCATTGCTCTACCAAGATCCATTTACTATATGAAAACACAATTTAAATCGTCAGGAGTCGTCACACTATCATTATACAATTACTCATAAGTATGGCATGTATAGCTATACTCATGCATACGCTACGTTAGTCCGAGAATCGACTAAATCGTAGCTCTGATACAACTAAATGTAACACCCCTTACCCGTGTCTGACGCTAGGACAGGATACGAGGCATTACCATACTTAACCTTGCTTGAACATGTATTATTGGGCTATAAAATTTCATTTCAACTTAAAACCTTTCATCATTGATCATAACATGCATAATATAGGCCTACGAGGCCTTAAACATACATCCGGAAAGTTTCGAAGTTCAACCGGAACTTTTACACTCTTAGAAAATTTTTACCTAAACAGGGGTCACACGCCCTTGTGACATGGGACATGCCCGTGTGGTCAGACCGTGTGGTCTCACACGCCCATGTCCCTAGCACATATAGAATTTATTTTCCCATCGAACCTACAGGAGTTTTCACACTGCTGGACACACGCCCGTGTTTATAACCTATGTCCTTCACACAGCCTAGACACACCTGTGTCCTCCGCCCGTGGAGCTCTCTGTTTATAACGTCATCAACTTTTTAAGAGCACACGGCCTGGGCATACGCCTGTGTGCTGGCCCGTGTGACGAATCAAATTCTCGTAAGTTGATGTAGGGGACACACGACCTATTAACACACCCATGGGGCTGACCGAGTGTCACACACGGCCTAGACACATGCCCGTGTGTCTACCGATGTGGAAAATTAGAGACTATTTTCCTAGCCAATTGCCACCCTGAAATATAAACACACTTATACCAACTCAAGCAACACATAACATAATAATCATGCACTATAAAGGATCCTCCTAAATCATCATTCATACTCCTCACATATAACTCCATCGATTACATAAATTTCACATCATAAAACTCATCATCATTAATGAATAAAACTTGACAAATATTGCGCAATTCCCTATGGCCATATACAAAGTGAGTGTATAACATTAGTAGCCAACCCTTTGGCTCTCAGATATGACATAATACAAAATGACCAAGTTCTTATACATGCCATACTCAAAATAAATCAACTTTGCTATACCAAAATAGTGTTTGATAGTGTGATCCGAGCTCCGACGTTCTACGATCTTCGAGCTAGCTTGGCGATACTACAAGGAAAAAGAACAAAAGGGGTAAGAATATAGCTTAGTAAGTTTGCATGAAATTTATATTGCAACATCATTGCTCATAATAAACTCTTCCATCTCATGAAACAATAGCAACATAAGTCTCAAATGCTTAGGCATACTTACTCATACTTACTCTTACCCATCATATATCACATTATGATTTCATAACTTGTATTTTACTCATGGTACCTGTATTCACTTAGTCACATAAATTAGCACTTATGCTAACTTGGACATAAACTTAAATCATCATCATCCTTAACATAAATGGAACACATTGTCATCCTTGTATAATTTAACTCTATAGCATATTTGCATACTTAATTCTTTTGTCTGTTGAACTACTCAAAATATTAGAGGATACTCAATATCATCATATATGTATCATGATGCCAATTCCATATCCTAGATATGGTCTTACATGGGATCACCTCTTGATGCCGATGCCATATCCCAGATATGGTCTTACACGGGACCTCTTAGCTGGATGTCGATGCCATGTCTCAGACATGGTCTTATACCAGATCGTACTTAGATGTCAATGCCATGTCCTAGACATGGTCTTGCACTAGACCTTCATTATTCGATGCCGATGCCATGTCTCAGACATGGTTTTATATGGGATCTATATTCGATGCCGATTCCATGTCCCAGACATGGTCTTACACGGGACTTACATTCGGTGCCAACGCCATGTCCCAGACATGGTCTTATACGGGACCGTCCTTATCTCATGTCGTGACATGGGTATCCTCGTTATTCCGAATCTTCAACTGGGACTTCAACTTGTCATATTCTTTTCACTTTTTCATCGAGGTATCATTAATTAATTTCAAGGAAATAATAATATGCATTTCTCATAATAATAAGAAATTTAAATACGATAACATATGTAGCCTTAATTTCACACAAGCTTACCTCGGTACTCAAAATGCTTGTAGATGTTTGATTTAGTCCAACACTTTGTTCTTGCCTCAGTTTCGATTCGGGCTTCGCGTTTCTTGATCTATAATGACAATTTCACTTGTTTAATACTCACATTGACTAAATTGACTCATGAATCATACTTTGACAAAATTATGATTTTGCCCCTAAGCTTTCACATAATTATACGTTTGCCCCTAGGCTCGTAAAATGATTTTCATTCAACTTTCTTGTATTTCAAGCTTAGCCGAAACATTATCTTAATTACAATAGCCTTTAATTTCTACTGGTTCACTCATGTATGACCATTTTACAACTTTTACAATTTGGTCCTTTTTATGCATTTTTCATGAAAATCACTTAAAAAATATGTTTATCATACATAAAACTTTCATATTCTTCCATAAAACATCAAATTACATGCATGTCATACATGGGTAAATTTTTGAACATAAACCCTAGCTCAAAATATAGCTAGAAATAGCTAAACCAAGCTACGAGGGTCTCAAAAATACGAAGAACATTAAAAACGGGGCTAGGATGCACTTACTATCAAGCTTGGAAGTTGAAGAAACCCTAGTTATGTCTCCTTGCAAATTTCGGCACTTAGAGGAAGAAGATGGACAAGATTTTGGCTTATTTTTCCCTTTTTAATTCATTAATTAACCAAATGACTAAAACGCCCTTAAGACCCTTTCTTGAGATTTTTCCTTCCCATGCCCATTTTTATCCATCTTAACATATAATGGTCTAATTACTAAATAAGGACTTCTAATAATTTTTATGATGCTATTTCATACTTAAATCTTCTAGAATCTCATATTTTCTAATCGTTGCAATTTAGTCCTAATGGACAATTTAATCACTATTTAATAAAATTTCTTCATGATATTTTCACACAATCATGCAAACACATCATAGCCCTCGTAAAAATCATAAAACACATATTTCTACTTCAAATTTGTGGTCTCGCACCACTATTCTAACTAGGCCCTAAATCAGGCTGTTACAGATTTTATGGTTATCAAAATAGTGAAGATTGAAGAGTAGAAAGTATGTTTCTATTTTGGTCACTCATGTTTAATTTTTTTTAGTCACTAACATTATCAAAATTTAATATCTTAGCCACTCATCCACTAAATCACTAAAGGTGTGCTGACTTGGCCATTTTTTATTGAGATAATAACAAATTTAACCCTCCAATATTTATAGATTCTATCAATTTTCCCTAAATCCAAAAATCTAGCAAATTTAACCCTTAACTTTACACATTATGCCAATTTAGTCTTGATTCACTACAACAAAATAGGTTTTTAGAGGCGTTTTGATAAGCGCCTCAAAAAATGCGGCTATAGATAACGTCGCTAAATTGTGCGATGCTTATGTGGGGAAACGCAGCTATAGAACATGATCTTTAGCAGTGCTTCTCATAAAAATGCCATTAAAGAACATGGTCTTTAGCGGCACTTTTTCTACAAACGTCGCTAAAGATCATGTTTTATAGCGGCGTTTATAAGAAAAGTGCCGCTAAATACCATGGTCTTTAACGGCGTTTGTGAGAAAATTCCACTAACTTTAGCAAATTTTAGCAGCCCATTTTATTTCATAAAGAACCTGAATTTTCAACATATTTTCCTGTAACATCAAATCCAACCAACAACTTCAAATCTAAATGATACTATCACGAAACATAGAAAACGCCATTTTATTTCATATGATCTAAATTAATAAATGAAATAACAAAATGTATTTAAAAGTTATATATTCTCACAATAAGAAAACAAAAGTCTAAGATGGAGGATTCTGCAATTGGTCTGCTGAAACATCTTCATCATATTTTGAAGCTGTAGTTGGAGTTCGTCATATTTTCTTATTGCCTTTGTTTCCCTTGCTGTTGCCTTCGCTTTAAGTTGTAGCTGGAGTTTATCATATTTTCTTTGAGCCTCTGTTTCTCTCGATGCTGCCTTCGCTTTAAGTTGAGCAATTTGTTCAACTGCGCTCCCTTGCATCTGAGCCATCTGGTCTCTTAACCTTTGAACTTCAGCTTGAGCCTAATTTGCCGAAAGCATGTATAGCTGCGAGCTAGATCCAAAATATTGAGTTGGGTTAACAAAAGATCCTTAAAATCGAACCCGACCATACCTTTCAGGACCCAAAACTTTAGTAATAATTCGGTTATCAATGTCGTCCAGATTAACAGAACTATCACTTGAAGCCATCACTTCATATTCCTCCCTTTTATCTTTTAGTTTCTCCTAATAAATCAATCAAGGAGTTAGAAACGAAATATATAATCAAACAAATGCAACATAACTTGGCATTATTTGCATTACAAACGAAAAATTAAACCATTATAATTAAACATGATAAATATTTAAAATAATTCAAATTTTATTAAGTAAATATACCATAATTTCTCTGACTTCAAGAGTCATAGGAGATCCATCTTTCTTTCTATGTGTAATGTCAAAACACAAGCGGTCTAACTTTTGACTGCATTTACGTTCCTACAATACAAGATGGGAAAAATATTATTTATTAGAAAGTAATTAATATTTGACACAATTAATAAATTCAAAATACCTCGTCATCAGCTACACAAGCAAAATTTTTTGACCCAGCTGTGTGCGTAAATTTTTGTTTTTGCCTACTTGTAGTTCCAACTCGCTCACGATCCTACATTATGAAATTATTATTACGTATATAGTAAATACTATAAACCAAAATAATTATAAGATTTTGAAAGTACGTAATACCTCTCCTTTCTTTAAATTCTAAAATCTAACTGCATCTTCCCATTGGTACCTCAGCATTCCCGGCGGGACATTTCGTAATTTCTCTTCGAGGCTTATATTTTTCTTAAGATACTCCTTCTTTAAAGTACTTTTATGGTCTCTCCATTTCTTTCCTAAATTTTTCTTCACATAATTATCCGAGACATCTAAAGCAAATCTCTCTTGGAAATAACACAAGTTTAGAAAGTAAATATAAATGAAACTTATATCAAAGTATTATAAATTACATTCACGTTATTACCTTAATATTATCGAAAGCTTGATTTTTGTTACTATTAGGCATATGATGCCATGACTCATAGTTGATTGGCAACAGGTTGGCATTTTTTGCTATAATGCCCAAGTATCCTGCTAAAAGTCGAGCTTCTGATCCAATAAGATGACCATGACTGTTTCTAGATACTTTGACATGCTCCACATAATTTAGATCATATAAATCCTTTAATAGCGTACGTCCTCAAGCTTTGCGCCTCCTACCACTTTCAGCTAAAAAAATGGTATATGATAATATAAGAATTTGAAACAAAAATCAATAATAAAAGTCAACATGCATGTAAATTAAAGTTAACATTACTTTGAATTTCTCTGAGTTAAATCACCGTATTCGAACATTCAAAGATCCAATAGCAGTCTGTTGATCACTCTTTGTTTCTTCCGAATTTAGAGAATTTTGAATAATACTTAGATCTCGCAATCTTCTTCTAGGCATATTATTTACAATACACATAAAATAGTTGAAATATTAGTAACTAATTACAACAATAATAGTACATATAAAATAGTTAAACTATTTAACAAGATCAAGATTTAAATTATAATATTACATATAATTGAAAAATCATAAAATCTTACTACATCATGATTTCTAAATATTTTCATCCACATTCTGTCGAGCCCATTGAAACTATGTACTAGTACTAGGGATAGTTTCATTTAAGTTTTGTTCTGGAAAAGGCAAAGCTTCTGATCTTTCGTCTATGTCATCTATATTGACATTGCCCATGTCAAACAAGTCTCTAGGGGTGTTACAGAGTACAACATACCAACCCTCATTAGTTGGATCTTTCAAGTAAAAAACTTGTTTGAATTGAGAAGAAAATACATACGGCTCATCTATCAATTGTTGTCCAGTGTGAATTAATCGAGAGAAGTTCACCATTGTAAAACCAAATTGATCTTTTTTAATTCAGCGAGCAGTATTAACATCAGCCTAATCATATCGAAATAAGACAACCTTCCGTTTTCCATAGTAATCCAACTCAATAATGTCTGTAAGAAGTCTATAATACTCCACATTTCCCTCAACAGGATTACTGTCCCTAGCACTAGCATAACTAGTAATTGAAAAATTAACAACTATTCTACAATTTTGAGTCCTTCTCAACCTTTTGCGAGATATTGTATGAAACCTGAATCCATTAATGAGGAAGGCAATATATCTTTTTACTACTCTATTGGGACCTTGGGAAAGCCATTTAACTTCTTTATTGACATCATTTCCACTCCAAACCTATTGAATTGAAAGTAAATTGATTAATTATATTGTTATACAAAACCATTATTACTTGTCAATGAAAGCTTCAGTTGCATACCATCTACCCTAACCATTCATGAAAAGATTCCATGAATAACTTATGAATCTCTCGAATTTGTAATCTTCGGGAGCGTGAACGAGATCTCAAGACTTTTTTGTACTCACTATGTTAAACAGTGGATTACTTAGTTAGAAGATAAACAAATGAAAAAGATGAATATTTATCAAATTCTAAAACTTACTTACGTAATGGTTCAATTGAATCATGGTGAAAAAGAACAAATCGATGTGCTTGTACCCAAGATCTATCATCTAAGTGTGCAATTTTAACTTTACCGATTGGTTGCCCATAACTTCGAAATAGATAAGTTTCAACTAAGTTATGATTAGTGAGCCCAACATTTCTACTTGGCCTATTCAGTCTTGTTTTAACATCTTCTAAATATCTAGAGTAGAAAGTTATGCACTCATCTGCCAAGTAACCTTTAGCAATTGATCCTTCTGGATAACGCTTATTACGACAATAAGACTTCAATTTGCATAAGAACCTAAACATGATATACAACATTATCAAAAGTTGTAATTAAAGGTATATTCATGAATGAATGAAAAATTTGCAAATAAATTAGCACCTCTCTATAGGATACATCCACCGATAGAAAATCGGTCCACCAAGTTTTGCTTCATGAGGGAGATGGATTAGCAAATGCTGTAACATCCTGAATTAGTGGGCATGTGTATTTTGTGTGTTATACGTTTAATGTGTTAGTTTGAGAATTAGGGTCCGGATTGGGCTCAGGAATTGGGCCATTTTGGCACTTAAAGAGGAGCTAGGTGGGACGGCATCAAGGCTAGAAAATAAGGGATTTAATGTGTTAAAAAAAGGTGGATAATAAGCTGATAAAGGAGGGAGGAAGTGGTATGATGTAGGTCTCTTCTGGATATGTGTTCTGATAAGGATAAGGGAAAGGAGGAGGAGCTATCTAGGAGGCTAAAGGTGGCCGAATGTGGGACTGTGCGTGTGAAGGGGGTGGACGGCTAGATAGAGTTAGGCAAAGCTGAACTTTGTGAGTTTTTTTTGAAGCTCTCTCTCTCTCTCTCAGTTTTCTCTGTTGCCGAAACTTTTCTATTCTTTTTCTTTTTCTGTTGAAACTTCTTCCTAGCCGAAATCTCTAAGGCTCTTTTTGATTTCTTTTCCTAAGCCAAAATCGAAACTCCTCACTCAATTCTTCTAAAAGTTGAAAATTCATCAGCCCCATCTTGTTCATCTTTTTCAGGATTTTCTTAAAAGCCGAAATCCCTAGATCTCTAATCTTCTACACTTCGATCTTCTTCTGTGATTGTCGAATCTTTCTGCAAGGGGTAGCCGAAACCTTCTGTAAAGGTAAATGTCAATTTTTGTATTCTTTCGATCTTTTTTAACTTTTGGAGACCATAGCCGAATGGCTAAATAGTTGACTAATCTCGTGTTTTCTTTCATGGGCATCATTCCGAGATTTGAAGGAGATCTAATCGCCTAGGTTTTTAAATTGGTAGCACTCGAATCATACAACTTTCGGGATTTAATCGATTTGGGTAAGAAGATTCATCTTAGCTATTTTATTAATCGATTTATCTCCAATCTGTCAGTTAACCTTGTTAGGTGATACTCAAATCGTATCTCTTGTAGTAAGTCTTTGACCGGCAGAATAGTGATCTGATAATCGCGATTCTGGCTAGGGAGAGCATCAATTTTGATAATATAGCGTTAAGCGTAATCAAGTGTGTAATTTCTCACACCATCTCTGTTGTCTATTAGTATAGATATAAATCTGTTTATATTCTGTTAAATGCCAAAATCCCGGCATGACTGTTGAAAACCCGCGGAGGGTAAAGCGCGACTCATCAGGTTAGTGATTTCTGTGATTTTCTTTAAGTAAAATGATTCTGTTGATTTGATATGATATACATGCATGCCATTTTCTATGATTGCTCGGGGTTGGGCGATTGATGTATACGAAAGGGAAAGTGTTCTGTTGTAGTGGCTCTGCCACGATCTGTTGTAGTGGCTCCGCCACGATCTGCTCTCGTGACTATGTCACAAATCTGACGATGAGCAGCTAACTGTAGCATGACTGCCATCGGTGGTGTGTAGCGGTGAAGGTGATTGTAGAAATCCCCATTGGTATGATTGGCAGGTAAGGGTGGTCTGTAGCGGATGGATCTAGGATTGGGATAGGCTTTGCTTAATTCTGATATGTGATATTCTATTATTTTGTTTTGTGGGGCTAAGGCCCAGTCTGATGGTGCAAGAGGGATTCCACATTGAGTCTTGTGACTCACCCCGTTGTTAACGTTTTTTTTTTAGGTAGCACTTAGTGCATCGATGGGCTGGAAAGAAGCGCAAGGTGGCCATGCATGGATTTATTTTGACTCAATAAAGGACGTTGTTTTAATTATTTTCCCTTAATACTTTCAATTTGTTTGTTTTTATATTTTATTGTAATAAGGCCACTGGCTATTGTGTATTGGTTTTCTGTTTTCGGTTTTCGAGTTTTCATACACTTAGATTTTATGATTAATTGAAACTAAGGCATGTGTTTAAATAATAAAACTCAGAGGCAAAATTTTAGTTTTATTCATTAAGGCATTAATTAAAACTTATTTCTTTTACAAATTATCAAATTATTAAGTTTTTCCCGTATAAATGTTTAAACTATGCTTTTCAAAAAAATGTGACATGTTTTATAAAATCTTCTTAGTGACATGTCAGATCCGGTCGGGGTATTTGGGCCGGGTTTGGGGTGTTACAAATTGGTATCAAAGCCCGGTTCAAAGCTCAACTTTGGGGTTTTGGGTTCAAAACATTTTCTAAAGATGGGTTTTGGAAACATGCATATTTATAAATAATACAGGATGGTTTTCTCGGCATGGCACCTGCGTCTCCAGCCCAAGTCCATCAGGTAAGCATTCAGAACTCACTGTGTGTTATATACGTATGTGGGCTTGATGGGCTTTATGGGGCGTAGATTATCTTAATTAGAACTTGATGGATTTTAGGCTTAGCTTAAACAACTTCTTAACTCTCATAAGACTTAATCTAATTAAACCTGTCCGTGGATAAGTCACAAGGTTAGGGTGTGGCAACAGGCATACGCATGCCTAGGATTGGATCCAGGGAGAGCTTGGTACTTAAGCGGTCCTAGCGACTCACCTCCTCTTCGCTGGAATCCTACCTGATGCGTAGTGATTGTTCACCTTAGCCACGAGGACTTGTTGATAGGCCAGAGTTTCTAACTAAAACCCGAAAGGGACCAGCCACCTTATTTTCACAAAATTACTACAATGCCCCTAGTTTTGTAAAAAAATCACCCAAAATGCCATTGATTTGAAAAAAATTACCAAAACACCCTTGATTTGGAAATTATCAAAATTTACAAAATTATCTAAATGCCCCCTAATTTGCAAAATTATCGAAATACCCCAATTTGTAAAATTATCAAAATATCTCAATTTACAAAATTTCCAAAATACCTTACTTCACGAAATTATCAAAATACCCTTATTTTGAAAAAAATTACCAAGATACCCTATTTTGAAAAAAAATTATGAAAATACCCCTGTAGGATAAAATTTTAAAAATACCCCTGGGTAGTAAAATGACGAAAGTACCCCTATGTGTTGAATGTGGGTTCATGGATGTTGTCTATATGTTGATTGTTGAATGTATGTAGTTCCCAGAACTAGGAGGAGTAGACTTGAGACTGGAACCTGTAGACATAAATCTGAATTCGAAAGAACCACTATCGAAATGACTTTTCATAAGATTGTTCGGGGATAATAAGTGGAAAGAATTAATAATTCATAAAATTTCTAATCAGATAAATGCCAATCAAAAGAATGAGTACAAAGGGTCGAGGACGTCCGTCGCGTGGTCGTGGTAGGGGTAGGATGACCGTGTCGAGCCGATGAGGGTCTCGCCACGGTCAGAAACGAGATCTTGGATCGCCGGTGTGGAGGAGAATTTCAAGACCAGACGGCCGGAGATGATGCGGTATCTCAGGCGATGTTGCGGGTCCTTGAGAGAGTTGCTGGGGCAGGCACGGGTTCAGGAGCTCTGAAATCTGTGTCTGAACAACTCTGAGACAACGGAGCGGAGATGTTTAGGGGTGTTTCTGACGTAGCCCCTAACACAGCTGAGTATTGGTTAGAAGCTAGTGAGCGCATAATGGATGACCTAGACTTCACGATAGAGGAGAAGTTGAAAGGGGTCGTGTCTCTTCTTTGAGATGAGGCTTACCAGTGGTGGCTCCTGGTAAAGGAGGGTACTGCCGCAGACCAGATTGACTGGGATTTCTTTAAGGAGTCATTTTAGGAAAAGTACGTTGGGGCCAACTATGTGGATGCGCAGAAGAAGGAATTTTTTAACTTGGTGCAGGGAAACAAATCTGTATCTGAATATGAAGCAAAATTTATGCGTTTGAGCTATTACGCTTGAGGAATTGTAGTGACTGACTATGAGCGATGTGTACGATTCGAAGATGGATTGCGAGATGAGTTGAGAGTGTTGGTAGCACCGCAGCGAGAAAGGGACTTTGCCGTTCTGGTCGAGAAAGCTAAAATATCTGAGGAGGTGAAGCGGGCTAAGAAGCAGAATAAGGATAAGGATCAGAGTAGGAAAAAGAGAAATTTTATGCCGTCGGGATCATCTGGGAGTTTTCAGAAAAGGCCTAGGTTTGATGGGTCACTCGGGTACCGACATCTGCTACAAGAGGTCAGAATCAATCATGTTCCTCATGTAGGAAGGTACATTTTGGGGAGTGCAGAAGGAAAGCTGGTGGATGCTTTAGGTGTGGATCTATGGATCATATGGTGAAAGACTGTCCACAGGTGGATCAGGGACAGCCTGCTGAACGGGGTTCTGATCAGGTTAGGAGGGGTGGTTAACCATTACCAAGGGGTCATGGCTCAGTCAGAGGAGGAAATGGGTTCGGTCGGGGTCATGGAGCACCTGGTAGGGGTGCAGGTAATGTAAACGGGAGACAGCCGGGTCTAGTTTATGCAGCTCATTGACGGGAGGATGGTAACGCACCGGACGTCATAACCGGTACGTTTCTTATTGCTGATAACCCATTTCTTGCTTTGATTGATATTGGATCAACCCACTCTTACGTTGCATGCTCGGTATCCGAGAATTTAAGTATAGAATCTAAAATAATTACTAGGAAGATGACGGTGGTTAGCCCATTAGGACAATCTAGGATAGTGGAGAAACTATTTAGGAGTGTACCATTAGAGACTCAAGGAGTAGTGTTTTCGGCAGACCTAATGGAATTACTGTTTGAGGAGTTTGACCTTATCCTGGGAATATATTGGTTGGCTAAACATCGTGCTAAGCTGGATTGTGAGACTAAGCGCATAGTGTTAAGTACCCCGGAAGGCGAGAAGGTGGTTGTGCTAGGGGAAAGAAGGGATTATTTATCCAACGTAGTATCTGCATTGAAGGCTGTTAAGATTATTCGAAAAGGATGCAATGCATTTCTAGCTTTTATTAGTGCTTTGGACGCTAAGGAGGTAACTGTCGGTGAGGTAAGAATAGTAAAGGATTTCATAGATGTCTTTCCTGAGGAGTTGCCAAGATTACCTCCGGATTGCGAAGAGGAGTTTAGGATTTAGCTACACCAGGGTACGGCTCTGGTGCCCATTGCTCCTTAGAGAATGGCACCGAATGAGCTGGTGGAGCTCAAAGCTCAGATCCAGGAACTGTTGGATCGAGGTTTTATTCGATCGAGTATGTCTCCATAGGGAACACCGGTCCTATTTGTGAAGAAGAAGGACGGATCCATGTGCATGTGTGTTGACTACCGTCAACTGAATAAGTTAATGATTAAAAACAAGTACCCACTGCCGAGAATCGACGATCTGTTCGATCAGCTCAAAGGAGCTTCGATTTTCTCTAAGATAGATTTAAAGTCGGGTTATCATCAGTTAAAGGTAAAGGAAGGGGACATTCATAAGACGGCGTTTCGAACTCGCTACGGTCATTATGAATTTTTGATGATGCCGTTCAGGTTAACAAACACGCTAGCAGCATTTATGGATATAATGAATCGGGTGTTCCAACCATACCTTGATCAGTTTGTTATGGTGTTTTGTTATGGTGGTTTATTCCAAGTCTAGGGAGGAGCATGATGCACATCTTCGTGTGGTGTTGAAAGTTCTGAGGGAGAAGCAGTTATTCGCTAAGTTCAATAAGTGTGAGTTCTGGCTAAAGGAAGTAACTTTCTTAGGGCATGTGGTTTCTGCAGAGGGAATTAAGGTTGACCCTCGGAAGATAGAAGCTGTATTGGATTGGAAATCGCCGAAGTCTGTGGCAGAGATTGGAAGTTTCTTGGGATTGGTAGGGTACTACAGAAGGTTTTTTGAGGGGTTCTCATTAATTGCGGCACCTCCAACTAAGTTGTTGAGGAAGGAAGTACCGTTTGGTTGGACCGACAAATAGCAGAAGAGCTTTGAAAAATTGAAGAAAATTTTGGCAGAAGAGCCGGTGTTAATTCAGCCAGAGGCTGGAAAAGAGTTTACCATCTATTGTGACGCGTCACACACAGGTTTAGGATGTGTGCTGATGTAAGACGAGAAGGTTGTTGCATATGCGTCCCAACAGTTAAGACCGCATGAATTGAATTACCCTACACATGATTTAGAATTGACTGCAGTAGTGTTCGATCTGAAGATCTGGAGACACTACCTGTATGGGGAGAAGTCTGTTATTTACACCGATCATAAGAGTCTGAAGTACCTCCTTACCTAGAAAGAGTTGAATCTAAGACAACGTAGGTGGATTGAACTTTTGAAGGACTATGACTGCTCGATTGAATATCATCAGGGCAAGGCGAACGTAGTGGCGGATGTGTTGAGTCGAAGGCGATAGCAGATTTAAGGGCGATGTTCACTCGTCTCAGCCTGTATGAAGATGGCAATTTGGTAGCTGAACTCCAAGTGAGACCAGTGTGGACAAGTCAGATCAAAGAGAAGCAGCTTCTAGACGAGGTCTTGAGTGCTCGACTCTGGCAAGTACAAAATGGTGAAGGAGAGGACTATAGTTTGAATGGTGATGGGGTTCTGTGTTTCGTAACAGAATTTGTATGCCAAAGGATGTTGAGTTAAGGCAGATGATTCTGCGGGAGGTGCATAGTAGCCCATACGTTATGCATTCTGAAGGGGTTAAGATGTATCGGGATTTGCGAGAGTAATTCGGTGGCAGTGTCCAAGCGAGAGGTATGTAATTTGTGGGTAAATGTTTGATGTGTCAGCAGGTGAAGGCAGAACACCAGTTACCTTCGTGGTTGTTGCAGCCGGTGAAGATTTCGCAGCGAAAATGGGAAAGAATCACGATGGATTTTGTTAGTGGGTGACCTCTTACGCCCACTAAGAAGGATTTGATTTGGGTGATTGTGGATTGGCTGACGAAGTCTGCTCACTTCATACCAGTTTATGTTAATTATTCTCTGCAAAGGTTGGCTAAGCTGTACGTGGCTGAGGTTGTGAGACTACATGGTGTACCTATGTTGATCATATCAAATAGAGACCCTAGGTTCACGTCACGATTCTGGAAGGTTCTGCATCAGGTAATGGGAACAAGGCTAGACTTCAGTACCGCCTTTCATCCGCAGACTGATGGTCAGTCTGAGAGGGTAATCCAGATCTTAGAGGATATGTTAAGAGGTTGCATCATTGATTTCAGGGGTAGTTGGGAGGAGTATTTACCTCTAGCCAAATTCGCGTACAACAATAGCTACCAATCTAGTATTCAGATGGCGCCTTATGAGGCGTTATACGGACGGAGATGTCATCCTCCTACTTATTGGACAAAGTTGGGAGAGCGTCAGATGTTGGGTCCAAAACTGGTTTCGGAAACGAAAGAGAAAGTTAAGTTGATTCGGGCTCGATTGAAAGAAGCGTCTGATCGGCAGAAATCTTATGCGAATCTAAAACAGAAAGAGTTGGAATTTGCGGTGGGTGATCAAGTTCTTTTGAAAGTGTCGCCGTGGAAGATGGTAATGAGGTTTGGTCGGAAGGGGAACTAAGTCCTTCATTTATTGGACCTTATCGGGTACTAAAACGTGTGGGACCAGTGGCGTATCGACTGGAGTTGCCTCCAGGGTTTGAGCAGATACATGACGTGTTTCATGTCTCGATGCTAAGATGTTATCGTTCTGATCCATCACACATTGTGGAAGAGATTGAAGTAAGGCCAGACTTGTCCTTTGAGGAGGAGCCAGTGCAAATTTTGGAGTGAGACGTAAAGGTGTTGGGAAGGAAGTCCGTCCCTTTGGTCAAGGTGTTGTGGCGAAACCACGGCGCAGAGGAAGCGACATGAGAGCCAGAGGATGTTATGCAACAATAGTATCCCCATCTCTTCTGATCAGGTAAATTTCATGGCTGAAATTTCTTTAAGGGGGTAGAACTGTAACATCCTAAATTAGTGGGCCTGTGCATTTTGTGTGTTGTAGGTTTAATGTGTTAGTTTGAGAATTAGGGGTCCGAATTGGGCTCAGGAATTGGGTCATTTTTGGCACTTAAAAAGGAGCTAGGTGGGACGGCATCAAGGCTAGAAAATGGGGGATTTAATGTGTTAAAAAAAAGGTGGATAATAAGCTGATAAAGGAGGGAGGAAGTGGTGTGATGTAGGTCTCTTCTGGATATGTGTTTTGATAAGGATAAGGGAAAGGATGAGGAGCTATCTAGGAGGCTGGAGGTGGCCGAATGTGGGACTGTGTGTGTGAAGGGGGTGGACAGCTAGATAGAGTTAGGCAAAGCCGAACTTTGTCAGTTTTTTTTCTAAAGCTCTCTCTTAGTTTTCTCTGTTGCCGAAACTTTTCCATTCTTTTTCTTCTTCTGTTGAAACTTCTTCCTAGCTGAAATCTCTAAGGCTCTTTTTGTTTTCTTTTCCTAAGCCAAAACCAAAACTCCTCACTCAGTTTTTCTAAAAGCTGAAAATGCATCAGCCCCCTCTTGTTCATTTTTTTTGGGATTTTCTTAAAAGCCGAAATTCCTAGATCTCTAATCTTCTACGCTTTGATCTTCTTCTGTGATTGTCGAATCTTTCTACAAGGGGTAGCTGAAACCTTCTGTAGAGGTAAATGTCGATTTGTGTATTCTTTCGATCTTTTCTGGCTTTTAGAGACCATAGTCGAATGGCTAAATAGTTGACAATCTCGTGTTTTCTTTCATGGGCAACATTTCGGGATTTGAAAGAGATCTAATCTCCTAGGTTTTTAAATCGGTAGCACTCGAATCATACTACTTTTGGGATTTAATCGATTTGGGTAAGAAGATTCATCTTAGTCGTTTTATTAATCGATTTATCTCCAATCTATCAGTTAACCTTGTTAGATGATACTCAAATCGTATCTCTTGTAGTAAGTCTTTGACAGGCAGAATAGTGATCTGATAATCGTGATTCCGGCTAGGGAGAGCATCAATTTCGATAACATAGCATGTAATTTCTCACACCATCTCTGTTGTCTGTTAGTATAGATATAAATCTATTTATATTCTGTTAAATGCCGAAATCCCAGCATGATTGTTGAAAACTCGTGGAGGGTAAAGGGCGACTCATCAGGTTAGTGATTTCTGTGATTTTCTTTAAGTAAAATGATTCATTGAGTTGATATGATATACATGCATGCCGTTTTCTATGTTTGCTTGGGGTTGGGCGATTGATGTATCTGAAAGGGAAGTGTTACATTGTAGTGGCTCGCCATGATGCATTGTAGTGGCTCGCCACGATCATTCTCGTGACTATGTCACACAATCGACGATGAGCATTAACTACTGACATGACCGCCATCGGTGGTGTGTAGGGGTGAGGTGATTGTAGAAATCCCCATTGGTGAGATTGGCGGTAAGGGTGGTGCAGAGCGGATGGATTTAGGATTGGGATGGGCTTTGCTTAATTCTGATATGTGAGATTCTGTTAATTTGTTCTGTGGGGCTAAGGCCCAGTCTGATGGTGTAAGAGGGATTGCACACTGAGTCTTGTGACTCACCCCGTTGTTAACACTTTTTTTCAGGTAGCACTTAGTGCATCGGACCAGGCTGGAAAGGAGTGCAAGGTGGCCATGCATGGATTTATTTTGACTCAATAAAGGACGTTGTTTTAATTATTTTCCCTTAATACTTTCAATTTGTTTGGTTTTATATTTTATTGTAATAAGGCCACTGGCTATTGTGTATTGGTTTTATGTTTTTGGTTTTTGGGTTTTCATACACTTAGATTTTATGATTAATTGAAACTAAGGCATGTGTTTAAATAATAAAACTCAGAGGAAAAATTTCGATTTTATTCATTAAGGCATTAATTAAAACTTATTTCTTTTACAAATTATCAAATTATTAAGTTTTTCCCGTATAAATGTTTAAATTATGTTTTTCAAAAAAAATATGCGACATATTTTATAAAATCTTCTTAGTGACATGCCAGATTCGGTCGGGGTGTTTGGGCCGGGTTTGGGGTGTTACAAGTGCACCATAATAGTGAAGAACGAAGGTGGGAAGATCTTCTCCAAGTTGCATAAAGTCAAGGTGGCTCAATCTTCTACTTTCTCAAGTTCTTCAACAATCAAAACTTTGCCACAAATAGCTTTCATTATATTGGATAGTTCAATTATACAAGACGTCACCTTTTTTGACATGCAACACCGTAAAGCAACTGGCAGTAAATCTTGCATCAAGATGTGATAATCATGTGATTTTAAGTGATATAGCCTTAGATCTTTAAAACTCGCACATTGAGATATATTTGATGCATACGCATCTAAGACCTTTATATCCTTCAACACCGTACAAAACACTTCTTTTTCTTTCTTCGACATTGCAAAAATAGAAGGCGATAATCGAGATTTTCCATTCGAAAGTAATTGGGGATGAATATCACACTGAATTCCCATGTCAACTAGATCAAGTCAACTCTGAAGATTGTCTTTTGATTTTCTATCGACATTCAAAATTGTCCTAATAATGTTATCGCAAACATTCTTATCAATATGCATGACATCAAAATTGTGTCACAATATGTGATGCTCCCAATAAGGCAACTCAAAAAAAAAACTTCTTTTTCCACAAGTCCATCTCATTAGGATCATCCTCTTCATCAGATTCATCATCACTCTGCCGATCAACATCGCCAACATGCGTCTCCCTTGGTCTTCTCTTTGTTTGTGTGTTGGGTGGTTGATTCTTCTTACTATAACTGAAATTAATATCTTTTAACATAAATAAGATTTTAGATCCAATGGTCTGCTCAGGAGCTTCTCTGAACACTTTAATACCATCAAATAGAGTCTTTTGAAATTTAAATCTATGATTTCCATATAACCACCAATGATACCCCATATAAGAGAACTTTCCATTATATAACCACTTTGAACATGTTTGCGCAGCATAATAAGGACAAGCATAACGTTCTTTGGTACTCCAACCAGATAAATTGGCATAAGCCGGGAAATCAGTAATAGTCCATAATAAAGCTGCACGTAAATAAAACTTATCCTTTTTCAAGACATCATATGTTTCAACACTCACCCATAACTGTTTCAACTCTTCAATAAGTGGCTGCATATAAATGTCAATATCATTCCCGAGACTTTTCTCTCTAGGGATAATTATAGATAAGATAAAAAAGATTGCTTCATATAAATCCACGGAGGCAAATTATAAGGAACAAGCACTACAGGCCAAGTACTGTATGAAGTACTCATGATTTTAGCAACACCCCTAACACATATCCGTCTGCCGGAACAGGATTACAGAGCATTACTGGAGATTTCAGAACAATCACAGATAATTGTGATATTTATTATTCATAACAAAACTGTCCACTTGCGTCATAGTCACTAAATTATTTATATCTTGAGCCAAAGAATTCTAAATTAAGATCCACTTGATTTTTTCGAAACTAGACTCAAATATCTTCCTACCATAAAAATTTTAGAATTTATGGTTCATCCAATAAGTACAGTTAATTCTTCAAATTCATCCATGTTCTACTGTTTGACAGTTTCAACCATTCTTCACTAAAAATTAATTATCTCTTAGTACGAGATTCGGATGATGTTTCCGTTTATTTTTCTTGAAATTAGACTCATTAATAAATTAAAAATATAAATTTAAACTCCCAAGTATTTTTATAAAATTTTTAATGATTTCCCAAAGTCAAAACAGGGGAACCCGAAATCATTCTGACCTTGTCTCACAAAAATTCAAATATCTCATAAAATGAAATTATTTTGCTTACAATGTTTCTTCTATGTAAAACTAGACTCAATAAGATTTAATTTAATATTTTATTCAACCTTTAATTCAATTTCCACAATTTTTGGTGATTTTTTCAAAGTTATACTACTGCTACCGTCCAAAACTGTTTTAATGCTAATTTTACTCTTTCATGATTTCTTTGTATTAACTTTCATTGAGACATACATAACACCAAAGCATATCCATAACTAGTCATTCCAATAGCTAGTCATTATCAAATATTTACATGCCATTCATTGGCCAATTTAACCTATACATCAACAATAAAGACTTAAACGTATCATTTTCTTACCTTCATATACATGTTCATAACATCATACTTTATCAAGTCCACACATACCCAATCACATTCAACATAACAACTTCCCACATGTATCATCTAGTCAGATTTCATTAACATACCATTATAAACCACATCACACAATGACATTGGCATAGGCATATGAGTAATTAATATGCTTGCAACCCATTAGCCAATATAAGCCAATTTATATGGCTACATACCAAATCAAATCCTTAATCATTACAAGCCAATACATTTGGCCATATCATAATGACACATATACAAAATGACTAAGTCCCTATACATGCCATAAACTCAAAAGTTTGTGTTCATTTACCCAACATGATGGCTTGATAGTGTAATAGCATCTCCGATGATCCCCAACCCGAGCTAGTTTGGTGACACTATGAGGCATAGGAAAAGAAGGGGAGTAAGCTATATAGCTTAATAAGTTCACATGCAAATAAATAGCAACATAATCATGAATATCATACAATTAACATAACATAATTTACATATATGTCATCATAGTTTCATAGGCATAACTTACTCATTTTCAATCTTACCAAAAGTTCATCACATATCGAGCTCATTCATATGAATTTTTCGTACATACCTGTACCAACTCGTAACATATTATACTCTTTCTCATATTTGGCATAATCTTTGAATTACCCATTGAACCACTTGGAATACTAAAGGATACTTGGGAATCTCATACACAATGTACCATACCAACGCCATATCCCAGACATAGTCTTACATGAAAATCTCATATCGATGCCAATAGCCCAACTATGGTCTTACACGAAGTCTTATATCGACGCCATATCCCAGATATGGTCTTATACGAAATCTCATAACTATGTCATATCCTAGATATGGTCTTATATATAATCTCAGTGACCCTAATGTCATGACATTTGTTTCCTATTTATTCTTAAGGTTAAAACTGGATTTTCTCATTTGTCATATCATCTTCGATTGTATCCACATTGTCATTTATACAATTCATATATTAATAAAACATTTAAAATGCAATTGTAACATTAAATTATTTACACATGAACATACCTCGACACAAGAATGGCAATGTAACACTCCTAACCCGTAATCGTCGCCGGATCAGAGTTAGAAATGTTACCGGACAAATCGAAAACATTTACAGAATTATCACATAGTCATTTATCAATCTCAAACATAAAGTCCCTTAAAGAGGTCATCGAGACCTTAAACATGTTTGTAAACCGATTCGGGACTAAATCAAAACACATACTAAATTTTGAAAAAAACTAAAAATTTCCTAAATGCAGGGGACACACGGCCGTGGGGGTAGGCCGTGCCTCTCCCACGACTACTTGACACACCCGTGTGTCTTCCCTGTGGCTATATACTGCCAAAACCAACACGGTCACCAAGCACACCCGTGTGTTAAGGCCGTGTACAATAGATCACATACTGCCATTTCTCACACGGCCACCAAGCACACCCGTGTCGAGGTCATGTGCAAATTAAGCCACATTCTGCCAATTTATCCATGATCTTAGGCACGCCCGTGTGTCTCAACCGTATGACATTATAGGCCCTTTTACAAGGCCAATATACCACCCACTTAGAGTCTTCCTACAAGCAATATATACCAAAGTATAATATGCATAGATGGTAACCAAAACATATCAAATGGTTCACTTCATCCATACATTCAATACCAATTCCATTCATACCAAATTACAAACTAAATCCTACATCATTTCAAACATATATCATTCATTTACTTAACCAAAACTTAACCATTTCATATGCATCAAAGCATACCAAAATATATACTTCATATAACTCATTCATTCAAGCATTTTATCAACTCATGACTAACCAAAACATATGACTAGAATCATCTTATAATCACATACACTTATCTAGCCTATACATGTCATAATTAGCTATATACATTTTAAAAAAGGTACCAAAATGATTTTAGTAGTGTGATGACGATCCGTGACGGTCCCGAGCCTTCAGTAGCTTTGACGACCTATAAAATAGAGAAAACACGCACAGAGTAAGCTTTCCAAAAGCTTAGTAAGTCATAATACAAATAAACCTAGCATAAAGGCATATATGCATAAAGTACATTGACACATAACATTTACTTAGCAACTATCACATATTGTTTTGGTTCATATACTTGGACCCAAATGTCACATTCATCCATACCAGAATCATATGTTTATATATACAACTCCTTCTTAAACACTCTTGCATCTTATTCTAGTGTTCATATTCAATCATACTTTTCTTTAATTCAAAGTCATAGAGGTACTCACCTTTTATACACCTTTATTGTACATACCTAACATATCTGAAATAAATATACATTCGCGTAATTGTTCATAGCTCGAATTTTCTCATTGAACAGTTCGGAATCTAATATGATACCCGAAAACTCAGAATAATTGTACAATGTCAACGTCCCAAACGTGGTCTTATAGAATGTCGATGCCACTGGCCCAGACAGGGTCTTACTCGTATTTAGATATCGATGCCACTGTCCCAGACAGGGTCTTACATTTAAACAGATAATGATGCCTACATCCCAGACGAGGTCTTATATATAATCAGATAATGATGCCTACATCCCAGACGAAGTCTTATATATAATCAGATATATGTTTATATATACAACTCCTTCTTAAACACTCTTGCATCTTATTCTAGTGTTCATATTCAATCATACTTTTCTTTAATTCAAAGTCATATAGGTACTCACCTTTTATACACCTTTATTGTACATACCTAACATATCTGAAATAAATATACATTCGCGTAATTATTCATAGCTCGGATTTGCTCATTGAACAGTTCAGAATCTAATATGATACCCGAAAACTCAGAATAATTGTATAATGTCAACGTCCCAAACGTAGTCTTATCGAATGTCGATGCCACTGGCCCAGACAAGTCTTACTCGTATTCAGATATCGATGCCACTGCCCCAGACAGGGTCTTACATTTAAACAGATAATGATGCCTACGTCCCAGACGAGGTCTTATATGTAATCAGATAATGATGCCTACATCCCAGACGAAGTCTTATATATAATCAGATATATGTTTATATATACAACTCCTTCTTAAACACTCTTGCATCTTATTCTAGTGTTCATATTCAATCATACTTTTCTTTAATTCAAAGTCATATAGGTACTCACCTTTTATACACCTTTATTGTACATACCTAACATATCTGAAATAAATATACATTCGCGTAATTGTTCATAGCTCGGATTTGCTCATTGAACAGTTCGAAATCTAATATGATACCCGAAAACTCAGAATAATTGTACAATGTCAACGTCTCAGACGTGGTCTTATCGGATGTCGATGCCACTGTCCTAGATAGGGTCTTACTCGTATTCAGATATCAATGCCACTGTCCCAAATAGGGTCTTACATTTAAACAGATAATGATGCCTACGTCCCAGACGAGGTCTTATATAAATCAGATAATGATGCCACTGTCCCAGACAGGGTCTTACACGTAAACAGATAATAATGCCTACGTCCTAGATGAGGTCTTATATATAATTAGATAATGATGCCTACGTCCCAGACGAGGTCTTATATATAATCAGATAATGATGCCTACGTCCTAGACGAGGTCTTATATATAATCAGATAATGATGCCTACGAGGTCTTATACGAAATTTCAAATCAACGCCAACGTCCCGGACGTGGTCTTACATGATAAAACAGAACAGACACCTATGTCATGACATGACTAATCCTATCTATTCTTAGGTTCGTACGGGATTTCTCGACTTTATCACATTATCGAACTTATTTCAGAATTCACGCGCTTAGCATCTCATACTCATTCATTTCCATCGGTAGACATATGAATACATATATTCAATTCAATGCAGATAAGTTTATTTGCATAGTGACTTACCTCGGATTTGGTTTATCGAATGGAAACGGTTACTCAGTTATTTTCGTTTTCCCGCGATCTAAGTCCGTTTTTCTTTGTTCTTGATCTAAACATATTCAGAATTTATCCTTTTATTCACTATTTCATTCAATTCAATCCATAGAAACACATTTAGGGCTATTTACAAATTAACTCTCATATTTTCACACTTTAACAATTTAGTCTATTTTTCACAAAACATCAAATTCACAAAATCCACAAACACACATGCTTGGCCGAACTTCTCTAGGGACTATATAAGCCCAAATATTTCATCAAACTTGCAATTTAGTCCTTCCATTTACCATTTTCTCAATTTAGCCCTATTTAGCTAAATTCATCAAAAATTCAAGAACATAACATGTCCATCTAGCTCAAATCTTTCATATATCATCCTCAAACATCACAAAGCTTGTAAAATCATCAATGGCATATTTCACATACATCATCAAGACACAAAATCAAGGCATGGGTTTGATAGCTCTCTAAGCAACGATTGCAAAAACGTAAAAACTATCAAAAACCGATTAAAAACATACATTGAATTTAAACCCTCAAATGGTCGACTTTAGCAAGCTTCATCTTTCTTTTTCTTTTACTAGTTTCAGTCAAAATAAAAACAATAGAGATGAATACTTTCATCTTTTGTTTCATAGATTTTGTGATAATAAAACAATTACCTTTTTAGCCATTTAAAAGATATTTGGCATCAATAGACAACAAGGGTATAATAGGCCATTTACCATCCACTATCTAAATAGTGGTCTATTTGCCACTTAAGGCCTCAACTTTACAAAGCCACAACACATTGGCACTTTCACAAATAGCAAGCAACTTTCACATTCAATGCAATATCATCCTTTTGTCAAATTAAACACACAAACAGACAAATTCGCTTACGGAAATTTATCACATGCTAATTCACATATCAACGGCACATAAAATAATATTAAAATATTATACGGACTCAAATTTACGATCCTGAAACCACTGTTCCGACTAGGGTATAAACTGGACTGTTACAGGCAAAATGGGTTTAATCGTCACATACTTTGTTTTTCCCCCGTTCTAGGTACGAACCTCAATTTTTTTGATCTATAATATCACATTTGACTTATTTAATCATTATACTGTTCAATTTAGCCCAGAATCAAATTTTGGAAAAAATTACATTTTTCCCTAAACTTTATCATATTTACATTTTAGTCCCTAGGCTCGTAAAATGATTTTCATTCAATTTCTTTGTACTTTAAGCCTAGCCGAACCATTTTCATGCTTATAGAAACCCACATTTTCCATTAAAATAGATTTTTACAACTCTTTTTATATTGTTTTACAAATAAGTCCTTTTTATGCATTTTCATAAAAAATCACTTAGCAAAAGTTGTTTATCTAACATTAAACTCGCATAATCTACCATTAAACATCAAAATACACAAATTTATAACATGATTCAAACCCTATACCTTCATCATATATCAAATTAATGGTAGAAATAGATAGATCATATCACAAGGATTTCAAAAACATGAAAATCATTAAAAATGGGCTATAACGGAACTTACAGTCGAGCTTGAAAGCTTTAAAAACCCTAACCATGGTTTTCTCTTTCAAATTTCAGCTAAAGAGGAAGATGGAAAAAATTTTGGGTTTTTATTTTGTTTATTAAATCATTTATTATTAAATAACCAAAATGCCCCTAGCTTAAAAAATTCTATTTCACCTATATTATGTCCATTTTTGTCCAAAAAAATTATCCAATGGTCTAATTACCTTTTAAGGACCTCCAATTTAAAATTTCATAGCAATTAGACACCTCTAGCTTCTAGAACTCAAGTTTTGTACTTTTTACGATTTAGTCCTTTTGACTAAATTGAGTGCCCAAACGTCAAAATTTTCGAACGAAATTTTCAAGAAATCATTTTGTAAAACTGCAGATCATAAAAATATAAGAATATTAAATTTTTTCCTCGTCAAATTTGTGGCCCCGAAACCATTGTTTCAACTAGACCCAAAATCGAGCTGTTACAATTTTAAAAGGATGAAATCCATTAGATGCTAGCCCAAGCCTCACATTCCGAGGATCACTTGCAAAGCTTGAAAATTTACTGTCAAATGATTTCCAAGTTAAAGAATCCGCAAGATGCCTTAGTAATTCATCATCGATTCGTTGATCATGATGTCACTTCATAGACTCGGCTGTCTTTGACGACATGAAAAGCCTTTGAAGTCTTGGTATTAATGAAAAATATCGCAAAAATCTTTACTGTCTTCTTTCTTGATTGTGCCTCACCTTCATCCTCATTCACATCTTCTCCATTCCTATTCATCCAACGAGATTTACTGCAAACATGACAAGACTGTTGGGTTTTTCGACCACCCCAATATAACATGCAGACATCTGGGAAACTATGAATTTTGTCGTACCCAAGGCCTAAATCCTTTATCAATTTCATATCTTTTGCATGAATGAGGAATTTTACAAACGGAAACATATCTCTCAAAAACTCTAACAACAGCGTAAAAGAGTTTCCGATTCACCCTCCCAAACATTTTAAGTGAAAAAGACGAATGCAGAAGGACAGTTTTGAAAATTTCGATCCCTCATAAAGTTCTTCATTCATTTCATTAAGTAACTTGTAGAACTTCGCCACTTCTCTATTTGGCTCTTGATCAGGTGCACTTCTTACCGTTTCGGTAAAAGTATTTTCACCAATATCACAATCATCGGATGCAAAAATGTCAAGTGGAAACGATTGCAACTCATGACTGTGCATATTAAATGCATCTAGCAACATACCTTCCATGTCATCTTCTCTAACAGACTGATGGTGAGCATTATGAGGATAAGCCAGATTAATCGTTGAAGAGGTTCTACGAGGTGTACACTCTCCATGGAAAATCTATTTTTTATACCCTCGGATAAAGCCACCAACAATTAGATGTTCGTAGACAACTTCACGAATATGCTAATTGATGTTGCCATACTTTTTACCCGGGGCAAAGAATCATATTCTCTTGACTTGCATTTTGAAATGCAAAATTTAAAAAAGTTTGCACTCTATTTCGATAATCGTTGCTTACCCTTGACAAATCCATCCAACTCTTATCCATTTCGTAGTTCTTGAAGTCTAAAGTTAACAATAAACTACGGTTACTTAAGTGTTCTAAATAGATTTAATTCATGTTTATAATATGATTACTTAAGTGACCTAAATAGATATAAGTCAAATTTCAATTCTAATTTTTACATTATGCTCAAATTTATATCTTAATGTTTATAATATGATTAATTAACTTTAATTTTTATTCCGTAAATTTAAGGTTGTAAATAAATAGTTTATGAGTTGGATCTTTGTTTATTTATATTCGTTTGTTAAGTTGAATAAATTAACATTAATAAAAATTTAAAATTTGTTTTTTAAATTAACCTAATATAAATGAAGCATATCCAAACTAATTATCTTCATGCTAGTAATATCATAATGAGATATGCTAGATATTATGCCTTAATTCAAATCGCTAACATGGATTTATCTCAAAAAATTGTATTAAATTAAAACATGTAAATAATATGAGGTACTTACAAATTCAGTTAAGGAGAGCTTACAATGGAGTTGTTTAATTAGGCAATTCAAATGAACCTATCGAATACTTCTTTTGTAGAGATCCAATTCACTATTTCAATAAAAAACATAATAAATAAATGATAAGATAAATTTACATTAATATATATTAATTCATGTTATTTAAATTCATTGAATCCCAAGCAATTAGATGCATATGCAAAATTGCAATTTGGTGAATGCATAGTGGAATTAAGTCTTTTATTTTAAACCTACATTTCAGATTAAATTATATTTTTAAAAAATTTTAATAAAATCAATAATTAATCTAACACATTTTATATTTAATTAAAAGATTATTTTGATTTTCAACTAATTAATTTAATGAGTCAGATTATCAAAATTTTAAAATAAGACTCATATTATAAGGATTTAATTTAATTTAAAAATAAAATAAAAATTATTCTATTTTAAAGAAAAGGTCCCACCAAATATAGTCAAAATTAATTTAACATTTATCAATAAAAGTTATTTTACTATAGGTCTAGTTAATTCATCTCACAATTTTATTTTATTTTTAAATAGATAAAATGTGTAAGAGAAATTCACTACTTAAAATGCATTGAAATATCCAATATTCAGTAAATACGTTTTTTTATTATTTTAATTTTATAAATATGATATAAAGTTATATGCTATATTTGAAGAGAAACACCTAACAATCTGCTCAATATTGTTTTAATTGTTGACAAATGTGAAATTAAACCATAGCTAATTGAAACTTATATATCTATAAATCACATTAAATAGATACACATAACGTGGAAAAAGCAACGATTAGTTATATACAATTTAAGAACATATATTGTTAAAACTTGTCATTTATTTCCGTCAAAATATAATTAAAGAAGTATTACTTGCATTTTCTATTCATTTTCATTAATTTGATGCATTCTCAGTAAATAAAATATATAATTTGTATTATGTTTCAAAACATACTTAAATAAAATAAAATGGAAAAGATGAATGAAGGCAGATTTTGCTGTCTGGTTGTCCATGAGTTGGGCATTCTTAAATTTCTTACCGGATTTGTTTTCTTTTTCTTTTTCCCAAATGAAAACAGTGTAAAAAAGAGAGCAATCAGAGAAGGCATCAAAATTCAATTGAACCAGTTAGAGCATTAGAAGTAAGAAATGAAGATTGGGCAACATTCAAATAGCTCCAGCAACCGTCAGTCAGCACTTGTGCCAACTTTATGAAGCTCGAAATGAAAAAAAAATGAACAAGTTTCAGATGGAAAGAAAAAGCTTCAATTTTCATTCTTCAAAAGTAACTGTGGTGCATGGAACACTAGTTGAAAAACAGGGAGATAAAGAAAACAGTTGAACACTTCTCTAGCCAAAATGTATGAGATTAATAAATTTCAACAAAGATTATAAATGTAGTATCAAAGTGCATTGCTTTTTTAATGAGAATAAACTATGAACATCATCATTTGGCATTCATCAAAAGGAAGGATAGTCCACCATCAATGGCATACTTTTCTAAACCAGTCAAAAATCGGTTACTTCCATAATCAACCCTAATGTAATCTTCACTCCTATGCAGTCACTAAATCACCATTTTTCCCCTCATTCAAAGAAACCCAAATTTCCTTAGTGTCATTTTGTCAAACATTTCACATGCATAACCCAGGAACCCACAAAAATAGAGAATTTTGTTTGCCTATTCAACAATAACTATAGTGATTTGCTTAAAGCTCAGACCTTCAAATAAAGCAACTAATTTTTTTTTTTTAAAAAAAAGCATGAAACAAGAATTAAGAACTAAGATTTTAAAAAATCATTTACGAAAGAGGCACAAGCAAAGGGACTTACCGGTCATAATCAATTATACTTCAAAAAATAACCCAAAAAACCCTAAAAAATTACAGTCCCAACTCGTAAAATTCAACAACCCAATAACATTATCCGAAATTAAAAAAATATATATAAAAAATATAGAATAAAATGAAAATTTACCAGAATTTTTTTGTTTCAGCGAAGAGAACGGCGATGAGAAATTTTTGGTTGTTGTTTCTAGTGAAGAATTTACATGGAAGAGAAAAGTGCTAGGATTTGAAAGATGAGAAAATAAATTAACAAACAAACAAAATGAAAAACATAAAAACTTATACGGCGATGCAGAAGAGGACTGTCGACGGCGATGCAGTAGACTTTGGGGAAAAAAGTAAGGGATTTGGTGAAAATAGTTAAGGATTTTGGGGAGGGGAACTGATTTGGGGAAAAGATGTTGGGAAAAAAAGTAAAGGGATTTGGAGGAAAATTTTAGGAATTTTGGGGAGAGGAACTGATTTGGGGAAAAAACTAAAGGGATTTCGGGGCTATTAAAAACAGTGCCGTTTATAAAAAACGTCACTATTGTTTAGTTTTTGTGACGTTTATGAGAAAAATAACGTTATAGTTTTAATCTTTTGTGGTATTTTTTTTCATAAATGTTGTTATTATTTTACTTATTACGGTATTTTTCGTTTAACATTATTAATGTATAATTTTACAGTATTTTTAATCTAAATGTTATTAAAACGCCGTTAAAAATTTATTTTTTTAGTAATTTTAAAAAAAAATTAAAAATTAAAAACTTTTAAAAAGTAAAAAATAATTCGAAAGTTCATTTATAACAAAATACATATGATTTTAAAAAATACATATAAAATTATAAAATGAGTATACTTTTTCTTTAATTCTAACATGAAATTTATTTATTAAAATGATTATAAAAAGTTTATAATTTTGTATGTATTTTCATAAAATCTTATGTGTTTTCATAAAATAAAAATTAAAAAAATTAATTTTTTAATTTTAAATTTTAAGAATTAAGAATAAATTGATATAATGGGTATAATTGAAGGTTAAATTTATTAACCTTTTTAGAATTAAGACTAAATTGATAGAATTTATAAATAATAAAATAAATTTATTACTATGCTAATGAAAATATAACTAGGCCAATATTAATTGTGTTAGTGATTTGACAGAAGAGAAACAAAATATTAAATTTTGATAATGTTACCGACTAAAATAAAATTTTTAAACCTAAATGATATAATTAAATATACACTAATAATAGCTAAGTAACTATTTATATAATTTACCCTATAATAATAATAATAATAATAATAACATCATCCAGTCAAGTTCCAGTTTGTGAAAATGAATCCAACATCCGCAAAACTGAGATAGAGGATGAGAAAACATCCATTAATTTCTGACCAGGATCAGTGTAATCAGTGTGAGAAAGTCAAACAGTACAAGTAACATGATCATCTCCTCTCCGTCCCATGTAATTTCGTTTATCCCAAATAATAATACAACTGAAAGCTGTGAAAAGTGAAAACATCAAATGAGCAATCTCATCAGAGTACATGTTCAGGTACTACAAAACTTAGGGAAGTTTCATAATCCTAATTTCTAATTCTTCTCCATGTGATAAGTCTACAAGCCTACCAAAATGAAGCATCTACCTTAGTTTATATCATTAGTCTGAGACTAAAGATAACATAAATAACATGCACACGGTTGAGCAGCACTGAAATTTATTGGCTAAGTAGCAAATGGTTTCCATTCTAGCAGCAAGTCATCATCGCATCCATGCACGTCTATTTAAATGGCTGATCTGGCTACGTATAAAAAAGTTGGTGAATATGTGAAAAACAAAGGGGTTTAATGGTTTTCAGGGCCTTGATCGTATAGAATTCCCTTGAATACATGCCCTCCAATATTCACAGCCGTTTGATAAGCCAACTGATCCTCATCTACTTCGTCCATAGCGTTTACTTTTACACAGCGGAAGACTGCTGGAGAATTCACTTCTGAGGGGAATTGAGCCAGTTCCAACCCTAATTTTCAAACTCCAACAAGATTAAAAATGAGTATTCTTTGAACATCTTTTTTATGAACATTATGAGACTTATTCGTCAATTTCACACCAGCAAACAGTGGCAAAAAAGATAAGCAGTCAAGAGAGGGAAGAGGGGATCGATCACCTTGGTTCTCTCCTCGAAACTGTTGTTGTTGTTGTGGATTCTGTGGTTGCTTCTCTCGCCTTTTAGCAGCAGGAACCCAAGTACTCTTAACGTGAGTTTGGCACTGAAAGCCGTGACTTTTGCAACAAGTCCTGCATCTCAAATGGGCACACTCTTTCTTAGCCTGGTTTCCACAGTCTTGGCAGTTGATGCCTCCTTGTCTCATGTCCGTAAACCCTACTGATCTCGAAGACCACTCATCCGAGAGGTTAAGGCCGCTAGTTCTTCGACTAGGACCCGCTGCAAAGGACTGATTATTCACATTTTGCTGCTGCTGGTAATAATTATAGTGTGGCCATATCTCAAACCCTTTGTTGCAGATCTCCTCGTTTCTGTACAAATTCAGGTTCTCCTCTTTATCTTCGTCTTGTCGTCCACCTATATAGAAGAAACCAGCCATTTCTTACACCCGAACCCACCTCAGTTTGGACCAAAATCCATAGCACAAACACCTGTTAACACCCTCACCACAAACCTATAGGGCAAAAGGTAAAAACCGAAGGCCGGGACATGAAAGAGAGCGAGAAACTAAAAACACAAAGAAAGTAAAGAAAAAGAAACCTGTTCAACAGCCAGCTGTGAAGAGTTCGATGTACCAAGATTGTGAATGAAAAATATATATTGAAAAAAGTTTTCATTTAAGATATTATGTAGCTTTTTAAGAACGTCATTAAATGTTTTTAAATTAATATTATATTAATCAGCCTTTTCTCTTCTTCATTGATTTGGGAGTCAAAATATCTAATGTAAAGTATATGGAGAATTTAAATTGAAAGTCTTTTTCAAATTTTAATTAAACTATTTTTAAATTTAAATGATATCTAATGTAAATACGTATTTACGTTAAATTGGAAATGATATTTAAGGAGGTAAGATTCTCAGAATTTGATTAATTAAAACGAGTTTTAGCAGAATGCAATTTACCTAAAAATCGGAAGAAGAGATAGGAGATGGCTGTAATTGGGGATTGAATGACGTGTGAGAATCTCAATAATTGTGTCCCCATTTAGTCACTCTCGAGCCCTGCGCTGCGCTGCGCTTTCTCCTGTATTGGTTGACCCTCTCTCACGGCCAATTATTTCCCCATTCTACGCATGTTTCTTTCATTTTTCTAATTATTACATTAAGCAAGGATCCAGTTGAACTAGAAAGAGCAGTCATCAAATTCGTACAAATTGATCCATTCAAACCAGCCTTTTTAGATTGTCAAAAAGAAATAACTTTTATCACTAACAATTTGTAAAGCTTAGCCGTCCATTTAGCAAAAGGCCGAATAATTATTTCTGGTTTTCCCTTTTATATTCCCTTTCCATCTCTCATTACGGATCATTAGCTTTCCGTCCAATTTGTAATTACAACTTTCGTCCCAACCTAATGACCTACGAAGACCTATATATCTCACATAAAATTGAACTATATAATAACCGCATTTTTCACTACCATTTTCTTTACCCACTTGTTCTTTGGTGACACAATTTTTAAGTTATTTTATTTTTGCCAATCAATTTATTTGAAATCAAATTGAATTCTAATACCGATTTGAAGTTTGGCAAATTTGTTAGCATGAGTTTTTTATTGATATAGTAATAAATTTAATTCTCTAATATTTATATATCCTATTAAATGAATCTTAAATATAAAAATTTAATAAATTAACCTCAATATTTATAATATTTATCATTTTAGTTTAAATTCTTAAAATTTAATAAATTTAACCCTCAATATTTATAAAATGTCAAATTTTGATTTTTTAACTAGGCAAATGAAAATCCAAATGTTGTGCTAACTTGTAGTTGTACCATTGTTTTTCTAATGGGATTTTGCAGTTTGTGGTGCTCTAAAGAGGAGATTCAAGCCATATCAGCCAGCTGTGGCAAGAAATACTAATGATACAGATGTTAGAAAGGCTCGAAAAGAACAAATAAAAGGAGATGAAGCTATTGGGTACCCCCCAAACTCCCTTAGAATACCTTCTTAATTCTTCACCTCTACTTGTTCATTCTCTATGTGTTACAGATTTTGCAGGACCATTACTGTGATTTTGTTATATTTCTGTACAATTTTAATTCAATTCACTTTTGTTACTTTTATTGGACCGCATGCGATAAAAAATGAAATTGCAATATTGACATTATTTTATCCCATCCAAGAGAAAATTAATGAAATCAAATTAATGATTTTTTGACAAAAATTTATGATATAATAATCGAAATAAGCATCATCTATTATTTTCATATGTAAATTTTAATGTCATTTTGTATTTTCATATGTAAATTTTAATGTCATTTTGCAAATGTTGAGAGATAAGTTTATTAATTTTTAGAATTAAAAAATGACAAATTTTATAAACATTTTTTTTTTGTAATTTTGTATATATAGGATTAACTAAATAAAATGTGCAAACATTAGAGGACTAAATTTATTATTATACCAATAAAAATATCACATTAGTATTTCCGTCAAATTTCAAAAGACTGTTAATGTTCAGTGACAAAAATTTGATTTCATATAGTGTAGTCACATAAATAAAACAAATTAAAAAATATTTATCAAAATAAAATATGAATAATATTTTAATCACCATTTTGTACTTTACCTTAAAGAAAATGATGAGAATAACATGAAAAAAAACCTAAATAGTTTAAAAGAACAAAGACAATTTAGTACAAGGTTGTTTTGTTTGAATAAACTGATTAAGGAAAATAGTGAATTGCTTTAATATGAAATAAGATTAAATTTTGTTATTAATCCTTGTACTTTAGGAAAAGTTGCTATTAGCTACTAATATGATTTAGTCCTTATACTTTAATGTGATTATTTTTATCTTTGTATTCTTGAATTGGTCAATTTTAGTCCCTTTATTTTTCTAATTTTGAAATTTTAGTCCTAACTCAAACGGTACTATTCAAATTTGTTTGGTTAAATTCTATTACTAATCATGTATTATGCGTATAGTTATATATTTAGTTCATATTTTTCAATTGGATCATTTTAAGTCCCTATGCTTTTTGAATTTTGAAACTTTAATCTTGATGTAAATGTTAGTCGATAATCCGTTAATTGGATTTTTAATGAGTAATATGTGAAAATAACAAGTTGATATGACATTACACATTTGGTAATATGTTTATCATCAATTCTAAAGATAACATAACTTAACTTAATGAGTTTAACAATTACCGTTTAGAGAGAACTGAAATTTTAAAATTTGAAAAGTATAAGGACTAAAAAGAACTAAATTAAAGTATATAGATTAAATCCACAACTTTCAAAAAAAAAAAAAAAAAAAAAGAAAGAAACTAACACCAGAATTTAACTTGACAATAAATGGCTTACACTTTGAAACAAATTGATGAGAAAGACCACCTTTAGGGTGTGCTTGGTTAGATGGAAAACTGAGAAGAAAATGAATTTTGAGTGTGCTTGGTTAGGAAGAAAAGTGAGAGGAAAGAAAATAAGGGAGATGATTATTTTCTATCTGAATGAATAAAAATCAATCTTTTCAAATTGAAATGATAAAAGGAGAGAAAATGAGAAAGATGTGTATGTTAATTCAAAATTATGCATTTTTTAAATGGTTTATTTTCTTTCTTTTGATTTTTGAACCCTACCATGCAATGGATAGGAAGAAAATTACTTCCTTTTTTTATTTTTCCATCTTTCCTACCAAGCAAACTTATGGAAAGAAAAATTATATTTTCATCCTTCTAATTTTCTATCCTTTCAATTTTACATCCTTAATTCCAATTTTTATTTTACTCTAATACTCAAAGCCTTAATGTATAGAGTTTCAAATGTGAATATATATATATATATATTTAATAAAACAGAAATTCTGACTTAAAACTTTTTTTAAAATACAGTCCCAAAATAGAAACAAGTCAATCCCTTAAGAGCATCCATGGTAAGCTTTGGGACAAAAACTTAGGGTAAACTTTTACCTATCAAGTAATAATTCATAACAAACTTATTACATCATTACAAAAATGGGCGAAAGAATTGTGTTCTCAAGGTTTAGTCGCATCATTTCGCTCCCCAATTTGTAATTTACCAAAAAAATATATTGTAATATATTTTGTCACAAAATATTTTACTGATTACAAAATTTCTTACCTCCTACGGAATATATTTTTTTAACAGCCACATTTGATTGCTTCTTTACAGAATACATTATTTTGTTACAAAATTCCCTACATAAGGTGTAATATATTTTGTAAAGCAAATTACAAAAGATCATACCTCGATTGCAAAAGTTCTTAACACCTGTGTAATATATTTTGTAACAATAAATTTTGATTATTTAATTTCAAAATATATTACCTTGTTACAAAATTTCTTAAATAAGAAATAATATATTTTGTAATTTGTTTTACAAAACTTATTACCCTAATGCAAAATTTCTTACCGCCTATGAAACAGATTTTGTAATGACCAAAATTTAGTTGTTTGGTTAAAAATTTATTACCCTCTTACACGGATTATAATATATATTAGTATTCTCTTTATTTGTTTTAATGTCTATGTTTGAAATTTGTAATTGTCTCTCTCAACAATATTTTCTTTAAAGTTCGAACATGCTCTTCCTCTTCCCATCCAGCAATTGTTTACATTTAATATATTTCCTAAAACAAATTTACATAATATATTTTGTAATCACTATTTGATTATTTTATTACATAAGTCATTACCCTGTTACATGAGTGTAATATATTTTGTAAAGCAAATTATAAAATATCTTACGAAATGGTAGAATTTCTTGGTCACCCACTAAAATATTTTGTAAGTAAATTTAATTGTTTCATTACAAAATACATAATGGTGTTACAAATGTTATTAAATGGGGTGTAATATATTTTGCAAAGTAAATTACATAATATCTAAGGTATAATATATTTTGTAAATCAAATTATAAAACATCTTACTCGATTATAAAAATTCTTATCACCTACATAATATATTTTGTGATGGTTAAATTTAATTGTTATTTTATAGAATACATTACCCAATTACAAAATATCGATGTAATTTATTTTGTAAAGAAAATTACAAAATTTTTGACCACCTACACGACCAAATTTAATTGATCTTTATTAAATACATTACTCAGTTGCAAAATTTCTTACACGTGGTGTACTATATTTTATAATGAAAATTACAAAATATCTTACCAGTTGCAAATTTTTTACCACCTAAATAATATATTTGATAACAGTTAAATCTGATTGTTTCGTTACAAAATGCACACTACAAAAATTACGGACATTATTTTTTTTGACACTTGATAAATGTGTGACTAATTCTTTGCTTTAATCTACCTTTACTAGCAGAAATTTATCCGCCTATAATGATACTTCTTTTAATGGCACTATTACTCTCTCAAATTAAAATGAGAGCCTATTATTTCCAAGTTCTTTCACTGAATTGATGGTTAATCGATTGATGTTTTAGGAATTCAACATCGAGAAGCTCCAGTTGGTGGAGGCAGAAAAGAAGAAGATCAGGAAAGAGTACTAGAAAAAGGAGAAGCAAGTCGAAGTTTGAAAGACGATGTAAGTTGAATTTTTAAAATATTTTGCTTATTGAAGTTGCACTTCTGAAGAATATAGTAGAGACAATACAAAGTTAATTTTCTTTTAATTGCACCGTGCGTGCTCTTTTCATCATCGTCTTGTGAATGATAGGAATTTTTGTGGGATAATCTTTCAATTGCTAAAAGTATAACGATTTTCTCCCCTCCTTTTTATCTGTGAAAGATATTAACTATATGGAACATAAAGAAAGATATAATAGCAGCTAGTTGTATGGTTTTTGCAGATGTACTTTTTGTGGCAAACTTCCCTTGAACTTGACGCCTTTTTCGGACTGTCCCAACATGGCTTGGCCAGAATCAACCTACGAAAGTTTCTTATCGAACATGTTATTAAGTTGGTGAAATGAGATACGCCACATATTTCTGTAAGTACTTTTCTTTTATCAGATTTCTCAATCAAACAATTTGCAAGATCAATTTTGCATGTTCAGTTAGAATGCTCTTATCATTCGCATTAAGTTCCATTTTTCCATTTATATGGTTGATGGTAATTGGTCTGCCTCTAATGATATGATGCATTAATCATTTTAATTTTTAAAAATCTGGTTATCCTAAACTCTCTGCAATGTGCATTATGAGTTAGTATTTGGTCCTTGTTCGTTGTCTCACACTGGGCCAATATTTTAGGGGTACGTTTGGTTCACTGTAATAGAATAGGACTGTAATTGAATAGAATTGTAATTAAATAGAGCTGTAATAGAAT
The DNA here is from genome assembly GCA_025506655.1 of Gossypium rotundifolium. NCBI lineage: Eukaryota > Viridiplantae > Streptophyta > Magnoliopsida > Malvales > Malvaceae > Gossypium > Gossypium rotundifolium. The sequence goes on along the minus strand of CP106724.1, from coordinate 94,827,847 downwards.
AGAGCTGTAATCAGTAATTCAATTGTTTGGTTGAATGGAATGATATTGTAATAGCATAAGGAAAAAAACTAAAATGACTAGAATACCCTTAGCAAAAATTTTTTTTAGATAGATGATTTATTGTTATTGTTATTAAATTTTAATAAGATTATTATTAAAAATAATTTAATAAAAATAATAAATAATTTAACCATTTTTAACATAATTATTATTAAATATAATTTAATAATAACATTCTTAATATAATCATTATTATATGAATTAAAAAATCATAATATATAATACTATAAAAATAATATATAATCTACTTTATTATTTTTAAACGCAATACATATTTAATGTGCTAAAATATAAATAGTGAAACAAATAATTTAATTATTCTACAATAAAAATAAAATATTAAAAGTAATAAATAACTTGATAATTATATTTCACATCCAAGCATAATATTTATATATTAACAAAAAGTTACATGATTTCATTAGTTCATATGTCATAATCCATATGTTTTAAAATTTTACAACATCAAAAAGTTACAACACTGTAATGACATTTTATCATGTCATTATACCATCCAAATATTACAAACGCAAAAAGTTACCAAAATATCATCAACACAACCATGACTTTTAATGGTCAGTAAGAAATCTTCTGACCCATTCCAATCGCACAGCAGAAGGTAAACTAAAGAAAATGAGCATTAGCGTTGGATGATCTGAAATTTTGCTCAATGCGCGACAGCGCTCATCCTCAATTAAACCTTCTACTTCACATAATGTTGGATATAATTTCAGAGCACTTTCTTGAATGGTCATTTCTGACTTTTGTTAAATTAGCACTTCGGAGGCAATGTTCTTACTGATTTCAAGGCCAACGGTCCGTATGTTTTCCGCCAATAAAGTGGCAGCATCATTAAATGAAGTAGAAGAATCACTTGCATCAGAAATCTTTTTTTTCTTCTTTGAAAAAGTGAAATCACCTTGGTTTCTAGCTGGTTGCAGTTGTGTAGCTGAAAGATCCATGTCATCCAAAGAAACATCAGCTTCGCATCCATAGAAATCGTTTCTTTCTTCATGAGTATTTGTAGTAGCTACATCCTCAACACCCATTTCTTCAATAATATCAATGGCTGTTTGAGCATCTTTCCCAGTGGCTCGATCTTTTGCGTAGATGGCAGTAAGTTGGTCATAATAAAGGAAACTCCGATGTTTGAATTGAGCGGCTTCTTTATGACTCTATAAAAATGAGGAATTCATATTAGATATAAGTTTGGTCAAAATAAGATAATAAAGACTTGAAATAATTCTTACATTTATATATGAGTTCCACACCGCATCTTCAGCAACAACAAGCTACCTATGCTCATCCCAACCAAAGCCGCTATTGTTTTTTCCACTAAACATGTCACAAACGATTGAGCAATCCCTTTTCAGTGTCCTAATCCTCGATTCAAGATTAGGTTTAGCCTTCAACATGGCATGGGGTAAAACTTTTTCTAACATTTTTTTCAACTCATTTAAATAACCGGCTTTGAATCCTATATCTGCATTAAAGGTTCCAACATTGTGCAAGTTAACCATACAAGCAACCAACGCAGCATCTTCTTCTGGAACCCATTTCCTTTTGGTTCCTCGAGAATTTTGGGAAGAAACACTTGATTGTGAAAACCTGACATAACTATCTTAAGAAAAAACGTAAATTAAAATTAAGTTCAACATTATGCATCAAAAGATCAACACTTTATAAAATTATAACACATGATGAATCAAAAGAAAATAAATTATCATTCAACAAGTCTAGTAGAATACCAAAAAAACAATTCAAACACCACCAAAGTTTCATAAACTAGATACATGAAATAACATAAACAACTTAACGTTTAATATTTTTACCCTAAACCTAACTAATTTCTAGATGCTTGCCATTCATCGAACATTTGGTTGGCTAGTTCCATCCTCCAAGTAGCCTATGCATCCGATGGATGAATATTTACGATATTCGGTTCATTGTCATCTATCACATTACTAGGCAATCATTCTCCCAACTCCGCTTCAATAAGATCAAGACTTATATAGGTTCGATTAAAATTATGGAGCAAACAACATGCAATAATGATTCTATTGTGCGCCCTCACAGGATAGAATGATGGACTCCTAAGTAATCCCCATCTAAGTTTTAATAGCCCAAAACATCTTTCAATAACATTACGCGCTGAAGCATGTTTCATATTGAAAAATTCTTCCGGAGTACTTAGCTTGTAACCCTGATGCCACTCATTCAAATGATATCTTTGTACCCTAAAAGGCACAAGAAATCCCTCACAATTTGTGTATCCAGCATCAACTAGATAATAACACCCTATAAAAAGAAACTATTTGTCATGGTTAATTTCCCAAAAAAGTATGATTTTAAAAATTAATTCAAATTCCTCTAATTTTGCACTTTACCATGAGAAACTTTTAGTCTATGTCTCTTACTAATGGCATCTCGAAGAACTCGTCCATCAGTAAAAAAAACCTTCCTAACCAGGAAGAACATAAACAAAATGCATATCAGGTGTACAAACACCTAACATATATGTTGCTATGTCACCTTTTTGCGTTCGATATCTAGGTTTGTCAACTGTTGGAACCCTAATCTTGATGTGGGTTCCATCTAAAGCACCTAAGCAATTCTACATCACATGTATAAAACCTCGAGTTAGGATATTATATTTAAATCTAAATGGACTAAATTATGTATGAGCTATATCTAGAACTCACTCCAATACCTTGAACCATTTCCACCTTGGGTCTGTAGAATTAGCTGTAATTGGCTCTACCTTTTTAAATAACACATCTTGTAAGCATATAACAACATTTAAAACATTGTGAAATGATTTGCTAACGGTTTCCCCGGACCTATTAAAGCGATGCTTGATAACTCGATTTTTAACGTGATGAGAAATGATATGTAAAAACATTGCCACTTGCTCATCAACAAGCTTGTTCCTTGATGACTTCAATCCCCCTAAAGTTTGTAACATCTCACAAGGTTTAAAAAAAGGTAATTATATTCATCCTAATTGTTCAATACAGGTCTTATCACTAGCATATACAAGTCTTTTCATATAATCTCGTTTTGCATAAAAATCTAAAATATAGGATCTAATCCTTGGTCTATAAGTATGTAGGCTATAGATGTCACCCAATGCAACTAAGAACCAACTCGCAACTGTACACATTTGCAACCATATTGTAATAGCAAGACCAATTCTTTTAAGCCTCTCACTTTGTACAATTAAAGGCAAACGAGCCATTACTGCAAGATATTAAAGTGTTACATATCTTCAAATCATAGTAAAAGGGTCATATTTCTTCAATACTAATTTCAATAATAGTAAAACAAAATCAAAGAATTTAATTTGTAAAGAACTTATAGTGGTTCAGTGAATACAAGAAGCTCAACTGTGGGTGGAAGAAGCTATCAAGCAAACCAAAGAAGAAGAGGAAGTAATAAAACACTGTCAAAGAAAAATGAACAATACATATTTATCAAATTTCATTCAACAAAATTGACTCTTTGTTTAGCAAATAATAATGTCTTGAACATAAAAGAAAAATTAATAATGAACATCTAATCTTAAAATACATCCACATCTTATATAATTTCCAATGTTATAGAAATATACATATATTATATGAAACTTTTTAAAATTTGATATTTAATTTACCTTTAATTCGATCTTTAAAAGTTGATTGGTGACCAATTTCTATATCTATCGAGATTTTTTCTCTAAATTTTATAATAAAATTATATTTATAAAAATAAAATTATTTTTTTATTGTATATAAAAATAAAATTATTATAAGTAATAGTAAAAGAGTTATTAAGGTATTATTATAAAAGTTAAATACACCCATTTTCTTTTTCCTTCCAAAAAAAAGTGATGGTGTCACTGCTTTTTTGTCACGTTTACGAGGAATTTTCACGCTATATGAATCACTACTATTTATGATTTTTTTTATAGAGTGAGTAGGATTTTCTTTATTGAAATTTTGCTGTCATTCACGTGCTTTCCCACATTACATTATTTCTTATACCTCTATTCGATTCGTTTTATATTATATATTGTTATTTTTATAATTTATATCTTTTTATTTCTATAATCTTTATCTATTTTTTAGTGTTTAAAAGTGGTTAGATCGCCTTTAATACAACTTGCGAATGATGAATTTCCTATTTATTTTTACCGCATCTTATTTGCAAGTGTTTAAATAAAAAGTGAATAACACATCGAGTGTAGAGATGATTAAATAAATAGTTCAATCATTTTAAAATAAAAACTTCAAAATAGTTTTATTTCAAAAAATCTTGAAATTTGTAAAATAAAAATTATTAAACATAAATTAATAATAATAACATATGCATTCATTTTATAAATTACAACAACAAAATTAAATATTTAAATTAACTTAAATTTTATTCAAACAGTTTTTAATCAAATTTTCATCTAGTTCAATTGATGTTTTATTAATTTATTTTTATCGATTTTATAATACCGATCGAATCAATTCAATTCATCAATTTGATCCAACTTTGATAAACAAAACATAGTATTTAAACCATAGATTAACAATCTATTTTTCTTGGTAAATAAATTGCATTTAAAATTATTATAAATATTCTTTTCGATGGTCCAAATTAATAATTATATTTTATATGTCCATTAAAAGGGTAACTAGTCTATTTTCATCATGCCAAAGTCAAATTTAAAATATATAAAATAAAAGTGGTATTAACTCAATCCCATTAAAAGGTAACTATAGTGGTTTTGCTTTATGTTTTTGTGTGCTGCTCTTTACCTTAGTAGCCACCTTTTTCATTAACAAATTTATCTTTCCAAAGTTGAACACATAACCAACTTACAACAAAGACATTAGGAGGGTATTGTTACCTTAGCACACCCTTGAGCGATATCTTTTGCCTTCTTGTTGCTGCCTTCTTGTTGCTACCTTCAACCACTCCTTTAGCTAAAACACACAAATCATTCCATTATTTCAAGAGGATACACATTTAACGCATTTAACCATTCCATTCCATTATTTCAAAAGGATACACATTTAACACACAAACCATTATAGTATTAAACAGCAACAACCCTTACTATTAACAGCAATAATATATTAACAAAATATACATTTATAAACTAAAATTGAGTCAATGTTGAAAACACGATGCTAAAAAAGAGTAACTCTCGTAAGCATCTAACCCTATTTTGAATTAAAAAAAATTTTCAGGAAAGAATATCATGTCTAATCCACAAGGGAAACCAAATAAAACACAATTCCCAAAATATTAAAAACACCTACAAAAAAATGATAAGTAGATAACGAAACATCTAAAAAACAAACAACAATATATTGATGCCAACCATTGGATCAAAATTGACGTATTAATTCCATTGATAATGCACACAAAATAAACGAAGCCTCTTCAAGTCAAATGTTATCAATACAAATCATCAATGATTAAAAAAACCTGTAACACCCCTAACCCGTCTCTGTTGCCAGAACAGGGTTACAGAGTATTACCAGAGTTCACCAAACATTCTTATGCAATTTGTATTAAACATACCATTCATACTCCAAATTTTTCTTATTGTCCCTTGAATGGACCCTCGAGGCCCAAAACGAGTATTAGAATCGAATCGGGACTTAATTGAAACCTCTAAGAATTTTTTGCAAAATTACAAAACTTTTCTAAGGTTCAGGGCTCACACGCCCATGTGGTTCAAGTGACACGCCCGTGTTATAGGCTGTAACACCCCTTAACCCGTCTTCCTCGCCAGACTAGGGTTATGGGGCATTACCGAACAAAACACAACTCAGAACTAACATTTCATAAGATGGATATCAAACATATTACTTTTATGCATACACATTTTAAAACCAAAGTATACATGGGACATATTAGAATATGACCAATTGATCAAACAGGTTAATATGCATTACTAACACGATCACTACTTACTAAAATACCATTAATCCAATTTGAACTTTAAAGACATATCTTAGCATTTAATCCACCAGCTCAAAAACTCAACCAAACTACATAAACATGCGCATACCACTGTGATCTCATTAAAAAAAATTTATGAACACAAAGAACAGTTCATAATGAACCAAATTAGTTTGCTTTATAATCAAACCAAACTTACTATACACCATGCAGTCCAATTAGTAGTAAGATTAAACACATAAACTATGATCGTTTTAAGCATTTTAAGCATTATTTCAATATATGCATATAATTATTCCATTCACTAAATCATATCCATTAATAAACCAAATAAACACATCCACTTTGAAAACCAAACAAATGGTCCATTAACATAACCGTATCATGAATAGCTTGTAACCATTTCCCATTTTAAAACACACATAACCCATACTTAAAATGTAATTCCCAAATAAATCGTTTACATAGTCGAATAACCTTCCTTTTTTTTTTCTCCATTTTAAAACGACCTAAACCAACAGTTTCAAGAGTACAACCATGAAACACACTTTAACCTCATTTCAAATCATGACGTAATACATATAAAGATTAGCCTAAACGCCAAACACACGACTAATTCAATACAAGTATTAGCATTGCCAACAAGTAATTATATGGAACGCATAATACAAAAACTTGAATAAAAGAAACAGACCATGGCCGAATTATTGAAACCAAACACATCCATCATATAGTCAAGAACAAATAAGACCGAACTTAAAACAAATGATCAAGCCATTTTCGCATGGCTATTATATATATACACAAAACATCATTCAAACATTTAGTTAGCCTATATATGCCTTTAATTCAAAAACTAGCTTGAAAGTACCAAAAAGGGATGATAGTGTGGCTGACTTCACCAACAATCCTCTGAGCCCGTAGCTTGACTAAAATCTATAAAACAAAGCATTCAACACAAACGGAGTAAGCTTTCTAGCTTAGTAAGTCTCAAGCAAATTCTATACGCAACTAAACCTTCAAGTATTATCATAAGTAAGAATATCAATTTGAATATGACATTGAACAAAATGATATAACATATAAACTTCACCAAGGCCGTATGTTATTATTCCCATTTACCGAATAATAACCACACATTTATGCATATAATTATACCTACAACACCTTTAACCACTTATGCTTTCATATAACCAAACTTTCTTATAGCATAATTCATATTCCTTTTTCCCATCTACCAATTGTATATCACCTTTCTCTCATCATTTCATTTACTTAATAACATCACTCACGTATATATATATATATATATATATATATATACATATAACACATGAATATGAATAACATATACCTTGTAGCCGAATTAACAAAGTCATTTCCACATGCTTAAGCATACTTAATTCATTTCATGACTTTATTAGCACTTGATCTAAGCTTGGAATGGCAACTCACCGGTTTAGAACCTGCTAGGCATTAGCCCGAATCTCACACACCGGCACCAGGCCTGCTAGACTCAAGGTCCGAAGTTTAAACACTGACATTAAGCCTGCTAGGCAATAAGCCCGAAATAATTCACCGGCACGAGGCCTGCTAGGCATAAAGCCCGATATAGATCACCGACACAAGGCCTGCTAGGATCGAAGCCCAAATATCAACATAATTAATCATTCAATACACATTTCTTATTGCTAACATCACAGACAACTCACATAATATTATCTTCACATATCAAATCGAACATACTTATTCACATTACATTAAACCAAATAAGTTCAATTCAATATAATATCCCCACATTCAGCCATTTCAATTATTTATGCTTTAAATATCCAAATTTCATCATTTGCTATGTTCATAAATAATTCTTTGACATATATTTGCTTAAGGACTTACCTCGACTATCGACGGATAACGTAGACCGGCTATTCGATAACCTTCGCTTTTCCCCGATCCAAATCTGTTTTTCTTTGTTCTTGATCTAAACACATTAAAATTTAGCTCATTCAAGTACATTTCATCTCAATTTAGTCCCAAAACACATAAATGGGCAAATTACTATTTTACCCCTAATATTTCATATTTTGACAATTTAGTCCTATTCGCACAAAACACAAAATACTCAAAATTTCATTACAACACCTAAGGGCCTGATATTCATAGGGACTATACAAGTCCATTTATTTCATTTATTTTGCATTTTAACCCCTCAAAAATTTATTTTTTTCAATTTAGCCCAACATATTCAAAATTATCAAAATTTCCAAGGTAACATATGTTTATCTATAACATATATTTGAAATAAAATAATCAAACATCAATAATCACAAGAATATTTCAATGGCCGAACATCATTCATGAGTTAATTAACAAAATTTCAGCATGGGTCAGCTAATATTCGAAGCAACGATCTCAAAAACGTAAAAATTAATAAAAACCGAGATCAAACTAACCTTTAAATCAAGCTACCACCATGACCGAATGCTCAAGCTTTCAACATAAGTTTTTCTATTCTTGTTTCGGTAATGAAAAGATGAAAACATGGTTTTATTCTTTAATATTTTGTATATAATAACATAATTTTCCATTTTACAATTTTAACCTTTAATAATAAAATTATAAAACATGATTTTTCAAGGTCATTATTGACCATAACTGTCCACTACCTTGTAAAATGGGCTACTTTCCCTTTTAGTACCTCATATTAAAAAGCCACTATCAATTAGGCACTTTTCACTATAGTTTGTAACTTTTACGCTTTACGCGATTAAGTCCTTTTTCTAAATTAAACACACAAATGATTAAATTTTCCTACGAAACTTTCACACACATTAATTCACATATAATAAGCATAGAATATATTATTTAAAAATTTCTCAGACTCGGATTCATGGTCCCAAAACCACCGTTCCGATTAGGGCCAAATTCGGACTGTTACAACTCTCCCCCCTTAGAGATTTTCGTCCCCAAAAATCTTACCGTTAAACAAAGTTGGATATTGTTGCCTTATTGATTCCTCAGGCTCCCACGTAGCCTCTTCAACTCCGTGTCGACTCCATAGTACTTTCACTAACAGAATTTTCTTGTTTCTCAACTCTTTCGTTTCCCGAGCTAAAATTCGGATCAGTTCCTCCTCATACGTCATATCGGATCGGATTTCAATTTCGGATGGAGGAATCACATGTGATGGTCTGACCGATATCTATGGAGCATCGAAACATGAAACACATTGTGTATCTTTTCTAATTTAGATGGAAACTTTAGTCTATAAGCAACAGGCCCGATATGCTCGATAATCTCATACGGTCCGATGAATCTCAGGCTTAGCTTGCCTTTTGACCAAATCGAAGTATTTTCTTCCACGGTGAAACTTTCAAAAATACCCGATCTCCAACTTGAAACTCAATGTCTTTACGTTTCAAATCAGCATAGGACTTTTGACGATCCGAGGAAGCTTTCAAACTATCTCTGATTATAGCCACTTTCTGTTCATTCTCTTTAATCAAATCAACCCCGTGTATCTTGCTTTCACTAAGCTCAGTCCAATATAACAGTGTACGACACTTGCGGCCATAGAGTGCCTCATATGGTTCCATTTTGATACTAGATTGAAAACTGTTATTATAAGCAAATTCAATCAAAGGTAAGTATCTTTCCCATGTACCTTCAAACTCAAGAACGCAACATCTCAACATGTCCTCAAGTATCTGAATGGTTCGTTCAGACTGACCGTCTGTCTGCGGACGGAAGGCTGTGCTAAAGTAGAGTTTAGTAACTAAAGCATCTTGCAACTTCTTCCGAAACCGTGACGTGAATCTCGGGTCTCTGTCTGAAACGATGGAACTCGGCACACCATATAATCTCACAATTTGAGATACATACAGCTCAATAAGTTTATCAAGAGAATAGTCCGTACGAATTGGAACAAAGTTAGCTGATTTAGTCAGTCTATCCACTATAACCCAGACTGCATCTTTCTTGCTTGGTGTCGTAGGCAAACCGGATACAAAATCCATAGTAATTCTATCCCATTTCCATTCAGGTATCATGATCGGTTGAAGTAACCCAAAAGGCACCTGATGCTCGACTTTTACTTGTTGAAAAATTAAGCACTTTGAGACAAAATCGGATATGTCCCGTTTCATACCAGGCCACCAATAGAACTATTTCAAATCATTATACATCTTCGTGCTACCCGGGTGTACAGACATTGACTGCTATGAGCCTCCTTCAATAACATCTAAATCAAATCCACATTTCTAGGAACACATACTCGGCCTTCGAAGTTCAAACAATCATTTCCATCAATTCGAAACTCTAACTCTGCATCATTTTCACACTGAACTCGTCTTGCCATCGTATCTTTATCATCTTTCTAAGCATCACAAATTTGTTGAATCAACAACGGCCTTACTTTTAATTCGGCTATTATTGAATCATCATCGGACACAACCATATGCGCGTTCAATGCAAGAAGAGCAAACAATGACTTTTGACTTAAAGCATCCACAACAACGTTTGCTTTTCCTGGATGATAGTCAATCACCAATTCGTAATCTTTTAACAGCTCTAACCATCTACGTTGTCTCAAGTTCAAATCTCTCCAAGTCATCAAATACTTCAAACTCTTGTGATCTGAATAAACATGACATTTCTCATCGAAAAGATACTGTCGCCATATCTTCAACGCGAACACAATGACTGCTAGCTCTAAATCATGCGTCGGGTAATTTCTTTCATAAGGCTTTAATTGTCTCGAAGCATAGGCTACAACTTTGCCTTCCTGCATCAAAATGCAACCCAAACAATTCAAAGAAGCATCACTAAACACAACAAATTCTTTACCCGATTCAGGCTGAACTAATACTGGAGCCTCCGTCAATAGAGCTTTCAACTGATCGAAGCTTTGCTGACATTTTTCCGTCCATTCGAACTTGACATCTTTCTGTAATAGCTTTGTCAATGGGGTAGCTATCATAGAAAAACCTTTCACGAATCTTCTGTAATAACCAGCAAGTCCCAGAAAGCTTCGAATTTCAGAAACATTCTTTGGTGGCTTCCAATCAAGTATAGCCGATATTTTGTTCGGATCAACCCGAATGCCTGACGCTGAAATAACATGACCCAGAAAGCTGAATTCATTCATCCAGACCTCACACTTACTAAACTTTGCATACAACTGTTGATCTCAAAAAGTTTGTAGCACCAATCTCAAATGCTCGTCATGTTCAGTTTCATCTCTAGAGTAGATCAGGATATCATCTATAAACACTACCACAATTCGATCCAAATACTATTTGAAAACCCGATTCATCAAATCCATAAAAATAGCAGGTGCATTAGTAAGTCCAAAAGGCATAACCAGAAACTCAAAATGTCCGTACCTCGTTCGAAATGCAGTCTTTTGCACATTAAAATATCTGACTCGCAACCGATAATAACCCGATCTCAGATCTATCTTTGAAAACACTGAAGCCCCTTTCAACTGGTCAAACAAGTCATCAATTCAAGGCAACGGGTATTTATTCTTTATTTTCATCTTATTCAGCTTCCGGTAATCAATACACATTCGCATAGTCCCATCTTTCTTTTTCACAAATAGAACTGGTGCACCCCAAAGAGAAAAACTAGATCGTGCAAAACCCCTATTTGTCAGTTCTTGCAACTGTGCTTTCAACTCTTTCAACTCAGTAGGTGCCATCCGATACAGAGCTATTGAAATTGGAGTCGTCCCTGATACTAATTCAATACCAAACTCTATCTTTTGAGCTGGTGGTAAACCCGGTAATTCTTCAGAAAACTCATCTAAGTATTCACACACAACTGGTACGGATTCAATCTGCTTTTCAGACACTTTACTATCCAAAACATAGGCCAAGTAAGCTTCACATCCCTTTCTCATATATTTACGAGCTAACGTCGAGGATATTATTGCCGGTAACCCATTCAGATCATTAGATTCAACCTGGGTAATTTCACTGTTCTGACATCTCAAATCAATAATCTTTCTTTTACAATTCACCACAGCATCATGCAAAGTTAACCAATCCATTCCCAAAATTATGTCAAACTCGTCAAAAGGCAACAACATTAAATCAGCTGGAAAGCATGAATCCTGAATCATCAACGGGCAACCTTTACACACTTTGTCAACGAGTACACATCGACCCAATGGGTTGGACACATGGATCACAAACTCAGTAGACTCAACAGGTAGAGTCTTACTGGATACTAAAGTTTCACACATATATGAATGAGTCGAACTAGGATCAATCAATGCAATCACAGTAGTATCATAAAGAGTGAAAGTACCAGTGATAACAAGTGGGGAAGAAACATCCTCTCTGGCATGTATAGCATAGGCTCTAGCTGGTGCACGAGCCTCCAATCATACTGCAGTGTCTTTTGTTCCTTTCTAACTGCCACTTACATTTCCAATATGCCTAGGTGGTCTGCCTCGCACTGACACATTACTCGATCTGATATTCTGGGCTGTGTTTTGTTCGACTAACATCGGGCACTCTCTAATGAAATGATCTGTCGATCCATATTTAAAGCACGAACGATCATGGAATCTACAACTCCCAGAATGCCATTTACCACACTGCTTGCATTCAACCCAATTTTGCTGGACATTACCAACACTGGCCATCAAAGTAGCTCGGGAACCCACTAGAGGTCGATCTCGTCTAGACATGTCTGCAGTAGCTTTATGTCGGCCAAAGTCATCTCTGAACTTCTTAGATACAGATTGGAATGTCTTACTCTATGATCTTTTACAAGTGTCTCTAACTTCCATTTCAGCCTTTCTTTTCTCTTTTCCAAGCTCTTCAGCTTGGCAAGCTCGCTCGACAAGTACCACGAACTCTTTGATTTCAAGTATGCCAACTAGCAACTTTATATCTTCATTTAGACCATCTTCGAATCTTTTACACATAATGGCTTCAGTTGATACACACTCTCGGGCATATCGACTCAATCTGAAAAACTTTCGCTCATATTCAGTCGCAGTCATGTGACCCTGTTTCAGTTCTAAAATTTTTTTCATTTTTGATCGATGAATCTCTAACTAATATATTTCTTACAGAACTCAATCTGGAAGAAATCCCAAGTCACTTTTTCTTTTGGAACCACCGATACTAGTGTATTCCACCAGTGATATGCAGTGTCCCGTAGTAAAGATATAGCACTCTTCAGACATTCATCTGGAGTACAGGATAGCTCATCAAGTACCCGAATAGTGTTATCAAGCCACATCTCAGCTCGCTCTGCATCATCATCATCATTAGCTTTGAATTCTTCAGCCTTAAATTTTCTGATTTTATCAACGGGAGGCCTACTAGATCTCATCGGATCTATCATCGAAGGTGCGAAAGGTACCGGAGTTGGATTATTCCGGGGTGGAGGTTGTTGTACAGCCAGGTTAGTCTGAACAAATTGGGTAAACCATTCATTCATCATCTGGTAGAAGGCTTGTTTAGCCTCCCCCTCATGGCTACCCGAGACAAGTCTAGAGTCTATCGACGCTGACCCACGTGCGAGATCAGATGCTACACTCTCTACATCATTCGTACGGCTCTGTCAGGATCCATTTACTATATAAAACAAAAATTGGAATGCCAGAAGTCACCACACTATCGTATATATAATAAAAGCATGTATAGCTAGACTCTCACAGGCTACGGTAGTCCTAGAATCGACTAAATCGTAAGCTCTGATACCGATAAAATGTAACACCCCTTAAATCGTCTTCCTCGCCAGACTAGGGTTATGAGGCATTACCGAACAAAACACAATTCAGAACTAACATTTCATAAGCTGGATATCAAACATATTACTTTTATGCATACACATTTTAAAACAAAAGCATACATGGGACATATTAGAATATGACCAATTGATCAAATAGGTTAATATGCATTACTTACACGATCACTACTTACTAAAATACAATTAATCCAATTTGAACTTTAAAGACATATCTTAGCATTTAATCCACCAGCTCAATAACTCAACCAAACTATATAAACATGCGCATATCACTATGATCTCATTAAAAAAATTTATGAACACAAAGAACAGTTCATAATGAACCAAATTAGTTTGCTTTATAATCAAACCAAACTTACTATACACCATGCAGTTCCAATTAGTAGTAAGATTAAACACATAAACTATGATCGTTTTAAGCATTTTAAGCATTATTTCAATATATGCATATAATTATTCCATCCACTAAATCATATCTATTAATAAACCAAATAACCACATGCACTTTGAAAACCAAACAAATGGTCCATTAACATAACCGTATCATGAATAGCTTGTAACCATTTCCCATTTTAAAACACACATAACCCATACTTAAAATGTAATTCCCAAATAAATCGTTTACATAGTCGAATAACCTTATTTTTTTTTCTCTATTTTAAAATGACCTAAACCAACAGTTTCAAGAGTACAACCATGAAACACACTTTAACCTCATTTCAAATCATGACCTAATACATATAAAGATTAACCTAAACGCCAAACACATGACTAATTCAATACAAACATTAGCATTACCAACAAGTAATTATATGGAACGCATAATACATAAACTTGAATAAAAGAAACAGGCCATGGCCGAATTATTGAAACCAAACACATCCATCATATAGTCAAGAACAAATAAGACCGAACTTAAAACAAATGATCAAGCCATTTTTGCATGGCTATTATATATATACACAAAACATCATTCAAACATTTAGTTAGCCTATACATGCCTTTAATTCAAAAACTAGCTTGAAAGTACCAAAAAGGGATGATAGTGTGGCTGACTTCAGCAACGATCCTCTGAGCCCGTAGCTTGACCAAAATTTATAAAATAGAGCATTCAACACAAACAGAGTAAGCTTTCTAGCTTAGTAAGTCTCAAGCAAATTCTATACGCAACTAAACCTTCAAGCATTATCATAAGTAAGAATATCAATTTGAATATGACATTGAACAAAATGATATAACATATAAACTTCACCAAGGTCGTATGTTATTATTCCGATTTATCGAATAATAACCACATATTTATGCATATAATTATACCTACATGAACACCTTTAACCACTTATGCTTTCATATAGCCAAACTTTCTCATAACATAATTCATATTCCTTTTTCCCATCTACCAATTGTATAGCACCTTTCTCTCATCATTTCATTTACTTAATAACATCACTCACGTATATATATATATATATATATATATATACGTATAACACATGAATATGAATAACACATACCTTGTAGCCGAATTAACAAATTTATTTCCACATGCTTAAACATACTTAATTCATTTCATGACTTTATTAGCACTTGATCTAAGCTTGGAATGGCAACTCACCGGTTTAGAACCTGCTAGGCATTAGCCCAAATCTCACACACCGGCACCAGGCCTGCTAGACTCAAGGTTCGAAGTTTAAACACCAGCATTAAGCCTGCTAGGCAATAAGCCTGAAATAATTCACCGGCACGAGGCCTGCTAAGCATAAAGCCCGATATAGATCACCGGCACAAGGCCTGCTAGGCTCGAAGCCTGAATATCAACATAATTAATCATTCAATACACATTTCTTATTGCTAACATCACAAAAAACTCACATACTTCATATTATCTTCACATATCAAATCGAACATACTTATTCACATTACATTAAACCAAATAAGTTCAATTCAATATAATATCCCCACATTCAGCCATTTTAATTATTTATGCTTTAAATATCCAAATTTCATCATTTGCTATGTTCATAAATAATTCTTTGACATATATTTGCTTAAGGACTTACCTCGACTATCGACGGTGTAACATCCTGAATTTATGGGCCTGTGCATTTTGTGTAATGAATGCTTAAATATGTTAAATTAAGAATTAGAGGTTCAGTTTGGGCTCAAGAATGGGTTGAGGCCTTGACGAAATATTCTGTTAGGCACTCTAGGACTTGAAATAAAGTAATGGTAGTTTAGTTGGCCTAATGGGCTTGTGGCCCAGTAGCAAGGGGCGCAGTGAGGGAAGCTGTTTAAGTGGTGCCTTGGACTGATGAGTAGGCCCAAATTTGGCCGCATGGGGCCTAAGAAATTGGGTAAAAAATATGGCAGCCCAAGGAGAGCTAGGAGGGATGGCACAAGGCTGTTAACTAAGAGGGATTTTATATTTTAATTATGTGGATAATAAGTAGATAAAAGGGGAAGTAGTGGTGTGATGTAGGTCTCTGATAGATGAGTGCTCAAATAGGGATAAGGGATAGAATGATCAGAGTGATCTCCTGGAAGCTAGTGTTGGCCGAAAATCAAGCTCAGGAGGGGGGAGGAATCGGTTTAGTATAGGCAGAGAGGAGTGCCGAAAAATTTCTGCGATGTTCTCATCATCTTTTTTCTTTCTCTGCTGAAATCCCCACTCTATTCTCCCTCTCAACTTTCTTTCTTTTCTTTTTCCATTTGGCCGAACCCTTTGACAATTTCTTTCTCATTCCTTTCAAATACTTTAGCTTAAATCTCTAAGCCTTTCCTTGATTTCTTTTTACTTTCTTTCTAAGCCAAAGCCGAAACACTTTACTCAGACCTTCTAAAAGCCAAAATCCCTAGATCTCATCTCCTGTATTTCTTGAATTCTCTCTGAGGTGTCTGCTTGTGCCGAATCTTGAAGAAAACTCAGGGTAAGTGCCGATTCGTGAGATTTCAGTCTTTTTTGGCTTTTTAGAGACTCTAGTTGAATGGCTATATGGAAACTAATCTTGTGTTTTTCTCTTATTTACGGCGTTCTGAGATTTAAAGGGGAATCAAGCGCTTAGATTTCTAAGTTAGACTTCAGTAGCACTCGAATCGTGCTACTTTCAGGAATTCAAGGTAAGGAGATCTGTTAATTTTAAGCGTGTAGATTCGGGTATACTCTAACCCTTGGCCGAATGTAGGAAGGCCTTATCTTTGTGTTCTTCCGGCTTTTGAGCAAAGTTGTAGACAAAGGGCAGTAGATCTGATTAGCGAGGGTATCGACGTAGAGGGTAGTCCTACGTATTTATCAGGTGTGTAACACTTCCACACCATTTAGATTGCCTGTTATAATATGATTATAAATCTGTTAAATTTTATTAAATGCTGAAATCCCAGCATAACGGTTGAAACCCGAAGAGGGTAAAGGCGAATCACCAGGTTTGTGAATTCTGTCATTCATAAATGAATGTTTCTGTTGAGATGATGTTTTATATGTATGCCAATTTATGAGATAGCACAGGGTTGGGAAATTGATGAAAGGGGAAGTGTTTTGTTGTAGTGGCTTTTGCCATGAACTGTTGCAGTGGCTTTTTTCCATGATCTGACAATGAGCAGCTAATTGCAGCATGTCTACCATCGATGGTGTGTAGCGGTGTGGGTTGATTGTAGAAATCCCCAATGGTGTGATTGGCAGGTAAGGGTGGTGTGTAGCGGATGGAAACCTAGGATTGGGTTGGGCTTTGCATAATTCCTGACAGATTATATTTTGTTATCTGTTCTGTGAGGCTAAGGCCCAATCTGATGGTACACGAGGGTTGCACACTGAGTCTCGCGACTCACCCTATTATTTAACATCTTCGGTAGCACCTAGTGAATCGGACTGAAAATTTGGAGAGGAGCGCAAGGTGGCCATGCGAGAGAATATTTTGATTCAAAAAAAGACTTTACTTAGTTTATTTATTTTTATTATTTTTAATTAATAGGTTCTAAATTTCATTGTAATAAGGCCACGGGGCCACTAGCTTTATATTTTTTTCGGTTTTATTT
Source organism: Gossypium rotundifolium (assembly GCA_025506655.1). Classification (NCBI taxonomy): domain Eukaryota; kingdom Viridiplantae; phylum Streptophyta; class Magnoliopsida; order Malvales; family Malvaceae; genus Gossypium; species Gossypium rotundifolium. The sequence goes on along the minus strand of CP106724.1, from coordinate 94,810,048 downwards.
TGGGCTTTTATTACTGTTAGACATTTAGATTTTACATCTTAATTAAGCTAAGCATCATATAAAATTTATATCTTTTATAAACTGTCAAATCGTTAAGTTTTCCGAATACATGTTTAACTCAACAAATGTTTTCCAAAAATGCGACATTTTTTACTAAATCTTCTTAGTGACATGACAGATCTAGTCGTGGTGTTTGGGCCGGGTTTGGGGTGTTACAAATTGGTATCAGAGCTAGGTTTAAAACTCAGCTTTGGGGTATTTGGGCTCAAAATGTTTTCTAAAGATGGGCTTTAAAACATGCATTTTTATAAATGATACAGGTCTGTTAGCTCGGTATGGCACCTCCGTCTCCGGCCCAAGTCCGCCAGGTAAGTATTCTGAACCATTGTGTGTTAAGTATCTGTGGGCTCGATGGGCTTTATGGGACGTAGATCAATTTAAATAGAATTTGATGAACTTTAGGTCTAGTTTACACCATACTTTAAACTTCATAAAACTTAACGTCATTAAACAAACCTAGGAATAAGTCGCTGAGTTAGGGTGTGATAACAGGCATACGCATGTCTAGGATTGGATCTAGGGAGAGCTTGGTACTTAAGCAGTCCTAGTGACTCACCTCCTCTTCGTTGGAATCCTACCTGGTGCGTAGTGTCTGTTCACCTTAGCCATGAGGGCTTGTTGATGGGCCAAAATTTATAATTAAAACCCGAAAGGGACTAGCCACTCTATTTTCACAAAATTACTAGAATGCCCTAGTTTTGCAATAAATTACCAAAATACCCCTGCTTCACAAAATTACCAAAATACCCCCAGATTGTAAAATTACCGAAATACCCCTATCTTGAAAAATCACCAAGACACCTTATTTTGGAAATTACGAAAATATCCCTATAGGTAAAAATTACGAAAATTCCCCTGGGTAGTGAAATGACGCAAATAACCCTAGGTGATGAATGTAAGTTCGTGGATGCTGTTTGTATGACTGAATGTGAACTCTAGAACTAGGAAAGATTGATTTGAGAACTGAACTGGTAGATAGAATCCAAAATCGAAAGAACCACTATCAAACTACTATCGAAATGATTTTACATAAGATAATTCACGGTTAATAAGTGGGAAGAATTAATTATTCATAAAATTCTTAATTAGATAAACGTCGATCGAAAGAATGAGTACAAGGGGTCGAGGATGTCCGCCGCATGGTCGTGGTAGGGGTAGGATGACCGTGTCCGAACCAGTAGGGTCTGGCTACGGGTCAGGAAATGAGATACCGAATCTGCCAGCTGTGGAGGGGGAATTTCAGGACCAAACGGGTGGAGATGATGCAGTGTCTCAGGCGATGCTGCGAGTCCTTGAAAGAGTGGCTAGAGTAGGTACAAGTTCAAAAGCTCGAAAGTATGTGTCAGAACGACTCCGAGCCAATGGAGCGGAGATGTTTAGGGGAGTTTCTGGCATAGCCTCTAACACATCTGAGTATTGGTTGGAGGTAACTGAGCGCATAATGGATGACCTTGACTTCATTATGGAGGAGAAGTTGAAGGGGGTCGTGTCTCTTTTTTGAGACGATGCCTACTAGTGGTGGCTCACGGTGAAGGAGGGTACTTCCACAAATCGTATTGGTTGGGGCTTCTTTAAGGAGTCATTTCAAGGAAAGTACATCGGGGCCAGCTATGTGGATGCGTAGAGGAAGGCATTCTTGAACTTGGTCCAGGGAAGCAAGTCCGTGTCTGAATACGAGGCGAAGTTTGTGCGGTTGAGTCGTTACGCTCGAGGGATTGTAGCTACTGACTATGAGCGTTGCGTACGGTTCGAGGATGGACTAAGGGATGAGCTGAGGGTATTAGTAGCACCGCAGCAGGAAAGGGACTTTGCGGTTTTGGTTGAGAAAGCTAAGATATCTGAGGAGGTTAAGCGGACTGAGAAACAGAATAAGGATAAGGATAGAAATAGGAATAAGAGGAATTTTGGGCCATCAGGATCATCCAAAATTTTAGAAAAGGCCTAGGTCTGATGGGCCAACTCGTGCTCCGACGGGTCAGAATCGATCATGTACTTTGTATGGGAAGGTGCATTATAGGGAGTGTAGAAGGAGAACCGGTGGATGCTTTAGGTGTGGATCCACGGAGCATATGATTAAGGACTGTCCACAGGTGGAGCAGGCACTGTAACACCCCTAACCCGTATCCATCACCGAATAAGAGTTATGAGGTATTACCAAACGAAACACAGCTCAAAACAGGCATTTATATATATATTTAATAATAAATCATATCACATTACAACAATGCTATACATAGCCTTAATAACATTATAACATACGCATGTCACTGTAAACACATTTAATATTTATGTACGAAAAGATCAATTCATAATATAACAAATTTGCATGTTTTATAATCAAACCAAAGTACATATACTGAATCATTCAAACAAAATAAAGTTGTATGTGTAATATCCCGGATTAGGGCTTATGCACTATTGCTAAATTATATGAAATAGCATGTCTTATGAATGTGTTATGTGAATTTTAGAATCTTGAAACATAAGGAAAATGATAGGGTTAATGCATAATTGTATGACATGGGCATATGGGTGATATGTAAAGGGGAAGTGAATTGGTGGTTTTATACCCCAATATAAATATGTGGTGACTTATGTCACAATATAAGAATGTGGTGACTTTTGTCACAATATAAGTATGTGGTGACTTATGTCACGAATTTATATATGGTGGCAATGCCACGAAATCATAAGGGCGATGAGCACGTTGACCGCAGATGATCGCCGCCGATGGTGTGTAGCGGATGGAGGGTTGACTTAGTAGTCCCCACGGTGTGATGGTTGGTACGGTGATGTGTAGCGGATGGCATTTAGGTTTGGGTTCGGATTGCATCATTTTAAATGTTATGTGAATATGTATGATTTGTTATGCCATATCTATTGTGACTTAGTGTTGTGGTTACACATTGAGTCTGTTTGACTCACCCTTGTGGGACTATTTTCGGTGATGATCAAGAATGGACCGGGTTGGGAGAAGCTCGGTGGTGGCCATGCTCAATTCGACGATTATTATATTTTGTTTTAATAGTTTAAAATTTCCAAGTTTTGAATTATTTCGGTTTATTTGATGTAATAAAGCCATCAAGATTAAACCTGTCTATGCATGCTATTAAAGTACTTAGTACGATATAATTATTGCCATATTAAAGATTAAAAGTAAATCTTCTTAAGTATAAATATCAAATGTTTTGACACCTAATCAAAACAGAATTAAATTTCGAACTCAACCCAAATCAACTACTGATTTCAAAAACACACAAGTTTTTAACAAAGTTTCAAACAAGATTTGAATGGATTTTCTTTAGAAGCATGCCAGATCCGGTCAGGGCTTGTGGGCTGGGTTTGGGGTGTTTCAGTTTGGTATCAGAGCCCGATTCAAAACTCGGCCTTGAGGGCTTTTAGGGCCCAAAATGTTTTCTGTCTTTTGAAAATAGACTTTTCTAAGAAATAAACAAGCTTTCTGGCATGGCACCTGAGACTCCGACCTGAAGTCCACCAGGTAAGTACTCCTAACCTCTTTGTGATTTGTATGTAGGGATATATAGGGACGTAGACTAGTGGATTAGGAATTAAATCCTAGGACTAGTTTACCCCAACAATTACATAAAACTTTAATACACAATTAAACAAACACGTGTCTAAGTCGAAGTTAGGTGTGGTGCGATGTCTAGGATTGGTGAAGCTTGGTATTTGAGTAGTCGCGTGACTCACTCCCTAATCCTAAGAGGAGCTTGGGTTCACCCTAACCAAGAGGACTTAGCCACTGCTAAACCAATAAATAAAACCCGAAAGGGACTAGCCACATTTTTATGGAAACCCTAGTTTTAAAAAGTCAACAAACTACCCTTTTAAAATTATGAAAATTATTATTTTGGAAAAAACTTTCTAAGAATTTTTAATTTACAAATTACCTAAATACCCTTAGTGGTAAAAATTACTAAAATGCCCTTGATTTTCCAAAATTACCATACTACCCCGATTTCAATAACAATTTTGATTTTGCAAAATATCCAAAACTTCACAAAATATCAAAGACAACGTAATGTGAATCGAATTTGACCCTAATCGAACGGTGGTTTCGGGACCACGAATCTGAGTCCAGAAATATTTTAATATTTTATTTTGTGCTTATTATGTGTGAATTAAAATGTGTGAAAGTTTCAGAGAAAAATTTTACCTTTTAAGTGCTTAATTTGATAAAAGGATTTAATCGCAAAAAGCGTAAAAGTTGCATGCTAAGGTGTAATGTACTAATTTGCTTGTGGCTTTTTAAGTGGGTGTCCTAAAAGGCAATTGGCCCATTGACCATAGTGATGGACGGCAATGGGCCAAGTTAGCCTTATATATATGTTAGTTTAATTATTTTTTTATATATATAAGGTTATGTTATTATTTTATAAAGAAATAAAGTTAGTGTATATATTAAACAAAACATAAAATAAAGACATCATCACCTTCCTCCTCTCATAGCCGAATGTAAGAAAATAAAACACCATTGTAGAGCTTTGAGTTTCGCAACTTAGAGAGCTTGATTAAGGTATGGTCGGTTTTAGTTTTGATAATTTTACGTTTTGAGATCGTTGCTTCAGATATTACCCGACCCATGCCTAAATTTTTGAAAATATTATGTATATAGGATTCGCCATTAACATGCTTGGATGGTTTTGATATTTGATGGTTTTAGATTAAAATATGTTAAAGATTTACAAGTTTTGTATTGAAGTTTTGGTGATTTTGAGTAAATAGGGCTAAATTGAGAAAATAAATTTGTGAGAGACTTAAAATGCAAAATAAATGAAATGCAAGGATTCATATGGCTATGTGGAAGGTTCGGCCAAGCTATGGTGTTGGGAGATCTTGCATATTTTGTGTTTTGTGTAAATAGGACCAATTTGTAAAATGGGAAACATTAGGGGCAAAATGGTAATTTGTTATTTAAGTGTTTTGGACCAAATTGAGATGAAATGTGCTTGAATGAGCTAAATTTTAATGTGTTTAGATCAAGAACAAAGAAAACGAAATTGGATCTGGGAAAGACAAAGGTTCTCGAATAGTCGATTTACACGGCCTAACGACAACCGAGGTAAGTCCTTAAGCAAATTTATGTCGAGAAATTATTTACGAAAGTAGTATATGATAAAAATTGGTATTGAAGGCAAGAAAATAGAGGTAGGCGAATGTGGGGTATGAAATTGTAGTAAATTTGTTTGTTGAATGTGATGTGAATAATTATGTTCGGTTTAACATGAAATTGTAAAATAAAGCATCTGAGATGGATGTGATTTTAGCATTAAGTAATGTGTATGAGTATGTTGATTGGGTTGATAATCGGGCTTTGAGCCTAGCAGCCTCGTCTTGGTGATTTATTTCGGCTTTAATGCCTAGCGTGCTTCGTGTTTGATTTATTCCGGCTTTAATGCCTAGAAGGCTTCGTCGGTGATTTATTTCGGCTTTAATGCCTAGCGTGCTTCGTGCGGTGATTTATTTGCTTTAATTAGAAGGCTTCGTGCTTGATTTCGGACCTTTAATGGTCTAGCGGTGTTTAAATATCGGACCCGATGATGAAATATCAACTTGTGGTTTATGAGACTACATCATGAGGTGTTTATTGAGTAAGTAAGTTGATAATACAAGTTATTTATATTCAACCATACGGTAAGTGCCTATGAGTTAATTAATTGAGTTTCTATGTTCGATCAAATAGATAAGCATATATGTGAATTTAGTTGGGCAAGAATGTGACTAAAGACCATATATATATATATATATATATATTAGGACCTTTGGTTATGTGGTCATATTGTTATTACATTGATATTGAATACTTGGATATATGAAATGTTGAATGGACAAGTGTATATATATTCATTTATGTGGCCTTATTGAATGATATGCATATGTAATGAGTAGATGGTTGAAAGTTGATATTTTCCATTTGAACCTTATGCCGAAATGGTAATTTATTTGTTAAAGGCAAAATAGTGATAAATGTTAAGTTAAATGAGGTATTGGAGTTCGGCAATGATAGACTATATGTTTAACTCGTAAGCTTAAGTCTCATTGAATTAATCGAAATAAGGTAAGTTGTGATTAATGTTACTTGGGTTGAAATATTATGTTAAGAACGGTGTTATATGTGATTGAGCTTATTGATCGATGTGTATGAATGGTATAAGATAGAATTTGAGCTTAAATGTACTATTTTGGGAGGTTCGGTTACAAGTAGAAATGCTAAGAGTGAAAAGACTGTGAATGTGATAATATAGTTGATATGAATGTTGTACCTATGTGCCTTGGAGCATGTGATTCATGTAATATATGTTTATACTATGGTTCGATGAGTTACAGAATTATGGTAATGAAGTGTAAATGCTTGGGTTAATGAACTGTTAGTATTCGCCCCGCATAAATTCATTTATGGAAATATTTATATTCAATGTCATAAGTTTAAAGAATAAAATGTTTAAGGGTTTGAGTGTTACATTATTATTTGCTTGAGACTTACTAAGCTAGTAAGCTTATTCGTGTGGTTCAATGTTCATTTTATAGATTTTGGTCTCGCTACGGGCTCGGAAATCGTCAGCAAAGTCAACCACACTATCGACTCATATTGGTACTTTTAAAGTTTGGACGTAAAAACTTAAGGCATGTATAGGCTAGTTTAATGCTTGAATGATAATTTGAATTGTATAAATAAGCCATTCGAAAATGGCTATTTCCTTTGGTTAGGTATCGTTTCTATGTTTGAATTTTATAACTTGCTTGTATGTAAATGGATGTTTTAAATTTGATCATGGCCTAAATTATATATGGGATTTGTTTCTGGTATATATATATATATATATATATATATGTATGGTTAAGGTATAGAGTTTAAATAAATTGAGTAAGGAAGTTATAAACTAGTTAATCATATTTTGTTATGAAACAGTTTTAGTTGTAGCAGTGATGTGATTTTGAAAAATCACCAAAAATAGGAGAAATTGATTTAGAAAGTGAATAAGACATAGAATTAAAGCTTATTGTGTCTATTTTGATATGAAAGAAACAAGTTAGGCAAAGGAATTATATATTATAAGATATTTAAGTTTTAGTGAGACTTGTCCTGAATGAATTCGTGAGTCCCTGTTCTGTCTTGGAAAAATTGTTAAAAATTGTAAAAAATAATTATGGAGCATGGTTTATATGTTTAGAATCCTTAATGAGTCTATTTTGATTGGAATAAACAAGAACATTATTGAAATTTTGTACAATGAGATAACTGAATTTTGTAAAGATAGGTCAGAATTATTAAACAGTGAAATAGGGTAAATTTGATGAATAAACTGTACTAATTGGCCGCATGAAAAATTCTGGAAAAATTATAGTAAAAATTTATATGAGTCTAGTTTTAAGGAAAATTTACAGATCTAAATTTCGAGTTTTGTAACTCAAGTTATGGTCAATTTAGTCAGCATGACGCAGTTGGACAGCTTTAAATTTTTATGCCCCAAATTAGTAGTCAAGTCTAGTAATGCCACATACTCGACTCCGGCAAAGGTTTCGGGTAAGGGGTGTTACATTTGATTGGTATCAGAGCTTACGGTTTAGTCGATTCTAGGACTATCGTAGCGCGTGTGAGTCTAGCTATACATGCCTTAATTATATATTTGATAGTGTGGTGACTTGACATTTTGAATGTTGTTTTATATATTATAAATGGATCTTGATCCCGATAGAGCCGTAGTGGATGATGTAGAGAGTGTAGCGCCGACCGTGCACGCACTTGAGTTAGTGCCGAGAGACTCTCGACCAGTTCGGTAGCCACGAGGGGAGGCTAAACAAGCCTTCTACCAAATGATAAATGAATGGTCTACCCAGTTGTTCGAATAATCTGTCATGTACAACAACCTCCACCCCGAATAATCCAACTCTGATACCTTCAGCACCCCGATGATAGATCCAATGAGATCTAGTAGGCATCCTGTTGATAAAGTCAGAAAATATAGGGCCTAAGAATTTAAAGCTAATGATGATGATGACGCTGAGCGAGCCGAAATGTGATTTGATAATACCATTCAGGTACTTGATGAGTTATCCTGTACTTCAGAGGAATGCCTAAAGTGTGCTATATCTCTACTTCGGGACTCTGCCTACCATTGGTGGAAAGCATTAGTATCAGTAGTTCCGAAAAAAAAAGAAAGAAAGAAAGAATATCTTGAATTGAAACAGGGGTGAATGACCGTGACAGAATATGAGCGGGAATTTGTCAGACTTAACAGATATGCTAGAGAGTGTGTTTCTTCTGAAGCTATTATGTCAAGAAGATTTGAAGACGGTCTGAATGAAGACATAAAGTTTTTTGTGGGCATTCTTGAGATTAAAGAGTTTGTGGTACTGGTCGAGCGAGCTTGCAAAGCTGAAGAGCTCAAAAAAGAGAAAAGAAAGGCTGAGACAGAAGCTCTGAGATGACTTTAACTGACATAAGACTACTCCTGACCTGTCTAGATGAGATCGACCTCCAGTGAGTTCTCGAGCCACTTCGATGGCTAGTGTTGGCAATGTTCAACAGGATCGGATTGAGTGCAAACATTGTGGAAAATGGCATTATGGGAGTTGTAGATTCTGTGATCGATCTTGTTTTAAATGTGGATCGTCAGATCATTTCATTCGAGAGTGCCCAATGTTAGCCGAGCAAAAATACGCTCGTAACACTAAACCGAACAACGTTAGCACGAGGTAGACCACCCGGACATTACGGGAATGTAGGTGGCGATCAAGGAGGAACGAAGATACCGTAGTTCGATCAGAGGCTCGAAAACCAGCTAGAGCTTTTGCTATAAGGACCGTGGAGGATGCTTCTTCTCCGGATGTCATTACGGTACTTTTACCCTTTATGATACTACCGTGATTGCATTGATTAATCTGGTTCGACCCATTCATGTGTGTGAAACTCTAGTATTGGTAAGACTCGCCATTGAGTCTCTCGAGTTTGTGATTCGTGTGTCCAACCCTTTGGGTAGATGTGTGTTTTTAGTAAAGTGTGTAAAGGTTGCCCGTTGATGATTCGTGATTTTTGCTTCCCAAATCGATCTAATCTGTTGCCCTTGATGAGTTTGATATAATTTTGGGAATGGATGGTTAACTTTGCATGATGCAAGGTGAATTGCAAAGAAAGATTATTGATTTGAGATGTCGAATGGTGAGAGCAATCGAGTTGAATCTAATGATCTAAATGGGTTACCTATAGTAATATCATCGATGCTAGCCGAAAGTATGTGAGAAAAGGATGCAAAGCTTATTTGGCCTATGTTTGGATAATAAAGTGTCTGAAAAATAGATTGAATCCGCACTGCGGTTGTGGGTGAATACCTAAATGTGTTTCAAGAATTACCGGTTTACCACCAGATGAGAGATTGAGTTTGGCATTGAATTAATATCGGGACGACTCCGATCTCGATAGCTCCGTGTCGAATGGCACCTATTGAGTTGAAAGAGTTGAAAGCTCTTTTGATCGAAGCTCTAGTGTTAATTCAAACTGAATCGGGTAAATAATTCGTTGTGTATAGTGATGCTTCTTTGAATGGTTTGGGTTGTATTTTAATGCAAAAGGTAAGGTAGTAGCTTATGCTTCGAGACGCTTAAAGCTTCTCGAAAGAAATTATCCGACTCATAACTGGAATTAGCACCATTGTTTCGCATTAAAAATTTGGCGTTATTACTTATTCGGCAAAAAAAAAAATGTCACGTTTATTCGGATCATAAAAGTCTAAAGTATTTGATGACTCAGAAAGATCTGAACTTGAGACAACGCAGATGGTTAGAATTGAAAGACTATGAGTCGGTGATTGACTACCATCCGGGAAAAGCCGAATGTGTGTTCCGAAGAACTTGAATTTGATTCAGATGATTCTGAGTGAGGTTCATAGTGTTTGATTATCGATACATCCGGGTAGCACGAAAATGTATAACGATTTGAAATAGTTTTATTGGTGGCCTGGCATGAAATGGGATAGAATCACTATGGATTTTGTATCTGGGTTGCCTATGACATCGAGCAAGAAAGATGCAGTCTGGGTTATAGTGGATAGACTGACCAAATCCACTCATTTTGTGCCGATTTGCATGCACTATTCACTTGATAAACTTGCTGAGTTGTATGTATCATAGATTGTGGGATTGCATGGTGTGTCGAGTTCCATTATTTCAGATAGAGATCCGAGGTTCATACTGCGGTTTTGGAAGAAGCTGCAAGATGCTTTAGGTACTAAACTTCACTTTAGCACAGCCTTTCATCTGCAGACAGATAGTCAGTCTGAGCGAACTATTCAGATACTTGAGGACATGTTGAGATGTTGCGTCCTTGAGTTTAAAGCTCTTTATGGCCGCAAGTGTCATACACCGTTGTATTGGAATGAGCTTAGTGAAAGCAAAATACACGGGGTTGATTTGATTAAAGAGACTGAACAGAAAGTGGTTGTGATCAGAGATACTTTGAAAGCTGCCTCGGATCGGCAAAAGTCTTATGTTGATTTGAAACGTAAAGATATTGAGTTTCAAGTTGGAGACCAAGTGTTTTTAAAGGTTTCCCCGTGGAAGAAAGTACTTCAGTTTGGTCGAAAAGGCAAACTAAGTCCGAGATTCATCGGACCGCATTTAAATCATCGAACATATAGGCCTATTATAGGGCCTATTGCTTATAGATTGAAGTTGCCAGCTAAATTAGAAAAGATACATGACGTATTTCACGCTTTGATGCTTCGTAAGTATAGATCGTGTCCGTCACATGTGATCACTCCGTCGAGGTTGAAATTTGATCTCGATATGATGTACAAGGAAGAACCAACTCGTATTCTAGCTCGAGAAAAGAAAGAGTTAAGAAACAAGAAAATTCCTGTAAGAGTATGCCCAAAGATCAATCATGAGATGGTTGTAATAACATACTTGATTTACCATGTTTATTAATATAAAGCGTTGTCATTATTATTTCAGCTTTTTTCTTACGTTGTACAAATAAACCGCTTTTATAATAATGTCCGAGAATAATATGATTATTTTAAAATATCCTTAGTCAAGTATTATTGTTGACTAGGACAACAATAATGCATTAAGACTAACATGTAGTTGATTGATGATAAAGAGTTATCATTGATATGGAGTGTCAAAATCAATGCATGAATATGTGTGTTAGAGAACAACATATTGACCGACCCGCTATGAGTATGTTTCTTGGATTATTATGTAATTGTCACAACATTACTCATAGTGATTAATATGTATATGATCCTTAGACTTGAGATAATCATTATCCCAACATCGTGAGTCGTATATTTTGATACGATCAAACGCATAATCAGAATCGGTTGTTCTATAAAGGCGATGTTGGATATATCACAATCAATGTAGAGGATATTATTGATCAATATAGATAAGTCCCTCCCACATAATGGGAGTAATATCTTAGGCCACTTGATTGAGTGAGACTAGAAATGCATGGCCATGCTCAAATAAGTTGACATGAGATGTCATACTAATTTGTATATCATAGTCTACTCAAGATATCAAGAAACATGGGATGGACTATACAAGTGTGACTATTCCATGACTTGTATCTATTCCGTAGATAAAGGACTTAAGGATTAATGCATGAAAAGTTAATCACAAAAGTTATGTCGAATCATGACTTCTTGTATCTTAGGTAGCAATGATGCATTGCTAGATGCCACTCATTGTTTGTGACATTAGAATCGTTCTAGTATTACTACTAACGTTACAAGAACCTCTGTGGTCACACCCTATGGTTGAAATGAACTAATGAAACATAGTTGGTATTGTGTTTGATTGTCACATGAATTAAATTAATTAAAGAATTAATTTAATTCGGCAATCAAATATTGAATATATTATATGTACAAGGATGTTGTACACATAATGAGAATTAATATATGAATTTGGTTCCTATATAAATTTAAATAAATATAGTTTATCGAAATCCATGTTATAATTAATATAATTATAACTTTTTGGGTATAATTAATGTAATTATAATTTTCGGTTAAAACATTATTATATTTATTTAATAACCGATTATAAAAGGGTAATAAGTGAAGAAAACCCTAAGAATTTTGCTTAAAAAGGTCTAGCAAATTGCAAGCAAAATACACCTCTCTAAAATAGTTTTGGAGATATCTCGCGTTCATAGTCAAACCGGTGGATTACGTAGAGGCCGACATCGTAAAGGTTGTGGCTTGGTTCGACAAAGGATCGATATCTTGTCGCCGAGGCGTTGCTATCTACTCGATTGAAACTTTGGTAATTTGAAACCTTTATTTCACCCCGATTCGTTCCTCACACATGGATTCATGGTTTGGATCACGGATTAATTTTATTTCATTGCGCCTTGGGGTGTTAGGCGTTCCAACAAGGGTATCGAGCCACTTGTGTGATACGGACTCGGGTTTAAATACTTGGGTGATACAATTGTATGAGATGCATGCTTTTATTTTATTACGCTTTTGGTTGTTTAAATCGTTTAAGCATAACCCGATAACTGTTCCTTTCGATAATTGATTAAATGTTAATCATGGTGTTGTGGCCTATTCGATCTTATGTTATTATCATAATTATTAACAAATCTGTAATATTGCGACGGTGGAATTTACGGTTTCAGATGAGGTTAATCGGCTTGTGGAACAAGGGTTGTTACGATATGAACCTCAAGGATTAAAATCTCGAAAACACGATTAGTTGATAAAAGTTATCAAATCGTGAGGTTTCATTTGATTTGGGTATGCGATTTGTACCACTGGTCCACATCATGGGCTCCGCCCCACACCCCTGATCTCTACCGTAACATCCCTCTCATATTTTGAGGATGGGATCGAGGGCAACTCGACGCTGGCCTTGCCGCTTCCTCCGACCGCCTCGCACCCATTTTCTTATTATAGTATATTTTGTTAATAAAAGAAATATATATAAACTTGATGGGCCACATAAGGTTGAAAGGATATTTTATAATTCACCTTAGCAAAAGAGCATTGAATTATGTATGCTATTTTGACATGCACGGTGTTTGAAATGCATAGTTATAGCCCGATGACCCATTTGATAAAAGGTTGTAATTTTATAAATCTGACTGCGTGTCGTGCCTTACTACTATTCTCTTGTATTTTCTTCTCATCTTACTCCTCGTATGTAAAACGAAGTTTACGATATTGTAATTTGCAAAAGTTGCCATGGGCAGACGAGAAGGAAGTTGGGACAACTATTGAAGAATGATAGTTTATGAAACCGCTACACCTTTAGGTTTCCTTTGGTTCTCCCATTGGCTTGGGTTGAATCACCTTAGTTTATGGGCTATAACTATTGCATTTATTTATTGCTTTATTTATTCATGTATGAGATGCTATGGATGTTTAAAGCATGCCAATTTTATATATTAAAATTTAATAATAAACCCAATTAATTGATGAGATCAATTAAAAGACTAAATGGACTAAATTAGACCATAATTGGTGAGATGGAACATCCTTAATAAAATCCTCTATTAAAATATTAAGTCAACATGGCCTTCCAATTTTGCCCTCGTTAAGGCCTCGATCAATACTATGTAGGTTATGCCAAAGCAAAGTACTAGTATTTATCTTGGTTAAAGCGAAGAATAAACAAGTGATATTCATTTGGTTAAAATTGGTTAATGACTTAACTAGGTTACTCTAATAGGATTAGAAACCTAGAGGCAATTAAATTGGATAAATCATAAGATGATTAGAACAAGAGTTGTTCATCAAATATTAGGAGTTACATATGATGTAATTAGCAAAGGTTGCTTACCTAAATAACCATAGTCTTGAGAGTAAAGCCAAAGTGACTTAAGAGGAGGTGAAATATGGGTCCTTAACCCACTAGAAATACTTTGGAGAAAGTTTTTCGAAATTAATATATGGGGTTATTAATTTTGAAATAAAATAGTGGGATCATCATTTAATAAAGTCTTTTAATGATTTATATAAACTTGGTAAATTTACTCACACGCATATTTAATTGTTGTAGATATATTATGGTCGCAAATACTAGCACACTATCATTGCGATCGGTCCTTGAGAAGGACAAATTGAATGGTTTGAATTTTCTTGATCGGTTCAGAACTTGAGGATTGTCCTCAAACAAGAACGGAAATTGTATGTCATTGAACAACCACTTCCTAATGAACCACCTATTAATGCCTCGAGAACTGATAAAGATGCTTACAAGAAGTATTTCGATGACATGGTAGATGTTGGATGCCTTATGCTTGCCACTATGAATCCTCGAGCTTGAAGCAACATGAGGACATGGTTGCTCATGATATGATCGAGCACTGAAAGAATTTTATCAGGGCAAGCACGACAAGAGAGGTTCGATATCTCTAAAGCCCTATTCCAATGTAAGTTGGTCAAGGAAGCCCAGTGGGACCTCATGTCCTTAAGATGATTGGCTATATTGAAAGTCCTGTCTAAGCTTGGTTTTCCATTGGGCCAAGAGTTGGCCACCGATGTTATTCTCGCAATCGTTGCGGATAGCTGACCGCTTTGTCCTTAATTTCAATATGAATGAAATTGACAAGACTCTCTTACGATTACTCAAGATGTTACTTAATGCTGAAGGTAACATGAAAAGGTTGGACCCAAGCCCATACCGATGGTCCGTAACAACAAGGGCAAGGGAAAGGCCAAAGTTGAGACAAAGCCCAAGGGTAAAGGTAAGCCCAAGCTTCGGCAAAGGAAAGGCTGCAATGAAACCTAAAGGTGGAGTGTCTAAGGAAGAAGCGCTTTCATTGTGGTGTGATGGACATTGGAAGCGGAATCGCCCTATCTATCTTGAGGAAGTCAAGAAAGCCAAAACAAGCGGAACGTCTGCCGGTATTTATGTTATTGATATTAATTTATCAACTACTACTTGGGTATTAGATCTTTGGTTGTGGTTCTCATATTTGTACTTCATGCATGGGGACTACAAAGGAGTAGGACGTTGGCTAGAGGAGATGTGGACTGCGAGTTGGAAATGGAGCAAAGGTTCTTTGCATTAGCTGTGGGAACATATACTTTATCTTTGCCTAGTGGACTTGATTTAATTTTAGAGGATTGTTATTTTGTGCCCGTTTGACTAAAAACATTATTTCAGCTTTCTTGTTTAGACAAAATTGGTTTTGAGATAATTATTAAGAATAATTGTTGTTCCTTTTATCTCAATAATGTTTTCTATGGCTCGGCACAATTGATTAATGGCCTCTATATTTTAGATCAAATGAACCCTATTTACAACATAAATACTAAAAGATCTAAAATAAATGACTCAAATCAAACTTATCTTTGGCATTGTCGTTTGGGCCACATAAGTGAGAGACGATATCCATACTCCATAAAGATGGTTTCTTAGATTCATTTGTTTTTGAACAATTTGAAGTATGTGAATCTTGCTTATTGGGAAAAATGACTAAATCTCCTTTCACTGGTAAAAGTGAACGAGCTAGTGATTTATTGGGCCTAATACATTCTGATGTATGTGGACCAATAAATACACAGCCGAAGGTGGATTTCAATACTTCATTACTTTCAATCGATGATTTCAAGAGATATGGGTATGTTTATCTCATGCGCCATAAGTCCGAGTCTCTTGAAAAGTTCAAGGAATTCAAAATGAAGTACAAAATCAACTAGGCAAGACTATCAAGTCACTTGATCCGATCGAGGTGGAGAGTATTTGAGCCTAGAGTTTGATGATCTATTGAAGGAATGTGGGATTGTCTCACAACTTACTCCTCCCGGTACTCCTCAATGGAATGGAGTTTACGAGAGAAGAAATCGAACTTTATTAGACATGGTTCGATCCATGATGAGTCATCTTGATCTCACCGACTTCTTTTGGGGACATGCAATTGAGGCAATTGCTTTCACACTAAATCGTGTTCCATCTAAATCGGTTCATAAGACGCCATATGAGATGTGGACCGGAACGACCCAAGATGTCTTTTATGAAAATTTGGGGTTGTGAAGCTTATGTTAAACGTCGACGCCTACTAAGCTTGAACCCAAATCAAAAGTGTATTTTTGTGGGTATCCGAAAGAAACCAAAGGTTATTATTTCTTTAATCCCACCGAGAACAAAATGTTTGTTGCTCTGATGGTGTCTTCCTAGAGAGAATTTATTTCTAGAAAAGGAAGTGGGAGAAAGATTGAACTTGAAGAAATTCGAGAATCACAAGATACCACTTGAACCGGTGATAGAACAACAACAAATTCCACAAGAAATTGAGGAACAAGTAATCATTGTAGAAACACAACCACCGCGAAGATCTTTAAGAGAACGCCATGCACCGAGAGATATGGATTTCTCATTACAACACATGGTGACGTTCTTCTTATAGATCAAGATGAGCCTAGGACTTATCAAGAAGCGGTGTGAGCCAGACTTTGAGAAATGGCTTGAGGCCATGAGATCGAGATGGATTCCATGTATAAAAATCAAGTATGGACTTTGATTGACCCACCGAAGGGTTAAACCTATAGGGTGCAAGTGGGTTTTCAAAAGAAAACCGACATGGATGGTAATGTACAAACATACAAGGCGATTAGTCGCTAAAGGTTTTCGCCAAATTCATGGTGTTGACTATGATGAAACCTTTTCTCCTGTAGCTATGTTTAAATCCATCAGATCTTGCTTCGCCATAAATGCATTTCATGATTATGAAATCGCGGATGGACGTCAAAAGCAACTTTCCTTAACGGAAACTTGAAGAGGATGTGTACATGACACAACTCAAGGTTTTGTCAATCCAAAGGATGCTAGAAAGATTTGTAAGCTACAAAGATCCATTTATGGATTAAAGCAAGCTTCTCAAGTTGGAATCTTCGTTTTAACGATGCAATTAAAGAGTTTGGTTTTATCAAAATGAAGATGAACCATGTGTTTACAAGAAAGTTAGTGGAGCACTATCACATTCTTGGTACTATATGTGGATGACATACTTATCATGGGAAATGACATACCTACCTTGCAGTCTATTAAGACTTGGTTAGGAAGTTGTTTTTCTATGAAGGACTTGGGCGAAGCTACTTACATCTTAGGAGTCAAGATCTATAGAGATAGATCAAGACGACTACTAGGTCTAAGCCAAAGTACATACATAGATAAAGTACTGAAAAGGTTCGGTATGGAAGAATCTAAAAGAGGATTTCTACCTATGAGACATGGTATTTCACTCTCGAAGGAAATGTGTCCTTCAACTCCACAAGAGAGAGAGCGATGAGTAAAATTCCATATGCTTCTGCTATTGGATCTATCATGTATGCCATGTTATGTACCCGTCCAGATGTCTCGTATGCCTTAAGTATGACGAGCAGGTACCAAGTAGATCCCGGTGAAGGTCACTGGACCACAGTCAAGAATATCCTTAAGTACTTGAGAAGAACTAAGGATACGTTCCTAATATATGGAGGTGAGGAAGAGTTAAGTGTAAAAGGTTACACTGATGCCAGCTTCCAAACTGACAAGGACGATTCTCGATCGCAATCAGGATTTGTGTTTTGCCTTAATGGTGGTGCTGTGAGCTGGAAGAGTTCAAAGCAAAGTACGAGAGTCGATTCTACAACAGAGGTTTAGTATATTGCGACCAAGTGAGGCAAAGAAAAGAAGCGGTTTGGATCAAGAAGTTCATTCTTGGACTAGGGGTTGTGCCTAGCATATCGATGCTATAGAACTCGATGTGATAACAATGGAGCTATTGCACAAGCTAAAGAACCCAGATCTCACCAAATGATCCAAACATATACTTAGGCGCTATCATCTTATTCGAGATTATCGATCGAGGAGATGTTGAGATATGTAGAGTACCTATGATGATAACATTGTTGATCCTTGACCAAGCCTCGACACGCATGAGAAGCATGATCGTCACACTAAGTCTCTTGGTATTAGATATATGATTGATTGGTCTTAGTGCTAGTGGGAGATTGTAAGAGTATGCCCAAAGATCAATCATGAGATGGTTGTAATAACATACTTGATTTACCATGTTTATTAATATAAAGCGTTGTCATTATTATTTCAGCTTTTTCATACGTGTGTACAAATAAACTGTTTTATAATAATGTCACGAGAATAATATGATTATTCTTAAAATATCCTTAGTCAAGTATTATTGTTGACTAGGACAACAATAATGCATTAAGACTAACATGTAGTTGATTGATGATAAAGAGTTATCATTGATATGGAGTGTCAAAATCAATGCATGAATATGTGTGTTAGAGAACAACATATTGGACCTGATTCGCTATGAGTATGTTTCTTGGATTATTATGTAATTGTCACAACATTACTCATAGTGATTAATATGTATATGATCCTTAGACTTGAGATAATCATTATCCCAACATCGTGAGTCGTATATTTTGATACGATCAAGCGTGCACAGAATCGGTTGTTCTATAAAGGTGATGTTGGATATATCACAATCAATGTAGAGGATATTATTGATCAATATAGGATAAGTCCTCCCACATAATGGGAGTAATATCTTAGGCCACTTGATTGAGTGAGACTAGAAATGCATGGCCATGCTCAAATAAGTTGACATGAGATGTCATACTAATTTGTATATCATAGTCTACTCAAGATATCAAGAAACATGGGATGGACTATACAAGTGTGACTATTCCATGACTTGTATCTATTCGGAGATAAAGGACTTAAGGATTAATGCATGAAAAGTTAATCACAAAAGTTATGTCGAATCATGACTTCTTGTATCTTAGGTAGCAATGATGCATTGCTAGATGCCACTCATTGTTTGTGACATTAGAATCGTTCTAGTATTACTACTAACGTTACAAGAACCTCTGTGGTCACACCTATGGTTGAAATGAACGGAATGAAACATAGTTGGTATTGTGTTTGATTGTCACATGAATTAAATTAATTAAAGAATTAATTTAATTGCAATCAAATATTGAATATATTATATGTACAAGGATGTTGTACACATAATGAGAATTAATATATGAATTTGGTTCCTATATAAATTTAAATAAATATAGTTTATCGAAATCCATGTTATAATTAATATAATTATAACTTTTGGGTATAATTAATGTAATTATAATTTTCGGTTAAAACATTATTATATTTATTTAATACTGATTATAAAAGGGTAATAAGTGAAGAAAAACCTAAGAATTTTGCTTAAAAAGGTCTAGTCAAGCAAAATACACCTCTCTAAAATAGTTTTGGAGATATCTGCCGTTCATAGTCAAACCGGTGGATTACGTGAGGCCGACATCGTAAAGGTTGTGGCTTGGTTCGACGATTGGATCGAGATATCTTGTCGCCGAGGCGTTGCTATCTACTCGATTGAAACTTTGGTAATTTGAAACCTTTATTTCACCCGATTCGTTCCTCACATGGATTCATGGTTTGGATCACGGGATTAATTTTATTTCATTGCGCCTTGGGGTGCGGCGTTCCAACAATTCCATTAGTGAAAATCTCAGAAAAAGGCACGAGTGAAGAGGCTACGTGGGAACTCAAGATTTAATAAGGCAACAATATCCGGCGTTGTTTAACGGTAAGATTTTCGGGACGAAAATCCTTAAGGGGAGAGTTGTAACAGATCGAATTTGACCCTAATCGAACGGTGGTTTCGGGACCACGAATCTGAGTCGAGAAATATTTTAATATTTTATTTTGTGCTTATTATGTGTGAATTAAAATGTGTGAAAGTTTCAGAGAAAAATTTTACCTTTTAAGTGCTTAATTTGATAAAAAGGATTTAATCGCAAAAGCGTAAAAGTTGCATGCTAAGGTGTAATGTACTAATTTGCTTGTGGCTTTTTAAGTGGGTGTCCTAAAGGGCAATTATCCCATTGACCATAGTGATGGACTGACAATGGGCCAAGTTAGCCTTATATATATGTTAGTTTAATTATTTTTTTATATATATATAAGGTTATGTTATTATTTTATAAAGAAATAAAGTTAGTGTATATATTAAACAAAACATAAAATAAAGACATCATCACCTTCCTCCTCTCATAGCCGAATGTAAGAAAATAAAACACCATTGTAGAGCTTTGAGTTTCGCAACTTAGAGAGCTTGATTAAGGTATGGTCGGTTTTAGTTTTTGATAATTTTACGTTTTGAGATCGTTGCTTCAGATATTACCCGACCCATGCCTAAATTTTTGAAAATATTATGTATATAGGATTGACCATTAACATGCTTGGATGGTTTTGATATTTGATGGTTTTAGATTAAAAATATGTTAAAGATTTACAAGTTTTGTATTGAAGTTTTGGTGATTTTGAGTAAATAGGGCTAAATTGAGAAAATAAATTTGTGAGAGACTTAAAATGCAAAATAAATGAAATGCAAGGATTCATATGGCTATGTGGAAGGTTGGCCAAGCTATGGTGTTGGAGATCTTGCATATTTTGTGTTTTGTGTAAATAGGACCGTTTGTAAAATGGGAAACATTAGGGGCAAAATGGTAATTTGTTATTTAAGTGTTTTTGGACCAAATTGAGATGAAATGTGCTTGAATGAGCTAAATTTTAATGTGTTTAGATCAAGAACAAAGAAAAGCGGAATTGGATCGGGGAAAGACAAAGGTTCTCGAATAGTCGATTTACGGTCTAACGACAACCGAGGTAAGTCCTTAAGCAAATTTATGTAGAAATTATTTACGAAAGTAGTATATGATAAAATTGGTATTGAAGGCAAGAAAATAGAGGTAGGCGAATGTGGGATATGAAATTGTAGTAAATTTGTTTGTTGAATGTGATGTGAATAATTATGTTCGGTTTAACATGAAATTGTAAAATAAAGTATCTGAGATGGATGTGATTTTAGCATTAAGTAATGTGTATGAATATGTTGATTGGGTTGATAATCGGGCTTTGAGCCTAGCGTGCCTCGTGCGGTGTTATTACTCGGGCTTTGAGCCTAGCGAGCCTCGTCTTTTGATTTATTTCGCTTTAATGCCTAGCGTGCTTCGTTTGATTTATTCCGGCTTTAATGCCTAGCGTGCTTCGTGCGGTGATTTATTTTGGGCTTTAATGCCTAGCGTGCCTCGTGTTTGATTTATTTCGGCTTTAATGCCTAGCGTGCTTCGTCTGTTTGATTTATTTCGGGCTTTAATGCCTTGCGGGCATCGTGGGTGTTTAAATTTTGACCTTTGGTCTAGGTGTTTTATACCGTTGATGAAATATCAACTTGTGGTTTATGAGACTACATCATGAGGTGTTTATTGAGTAAGTAAGTTGATAATACAAGTTATTTATATTCAACCATACGGTAAGTGCCTATGAGTTAATTAATTGAGTTTCTATGTTCGATCAAATAGATAAGCATATATGTGAATTTAGTTGGGCAAGAATGTGACTAAAGACCATATATATATATATATATTAGGACCTTTGGTTATGTGGTCATATTGTTATTACATTGATATTGAATACTTGGATATATGAAATGTTGAATGGACAAGTGTATATATATTCATTTATGTGGCCTTATTGAATGATATGCATATGTAATGAGTAGATGGTTGAAAGTTGATATTTTCCATTTGAACCTTATGCGAAATGGTAATTTATTTGTTAAAGGCAAAATAGTGATAAATGTTAAGTTAAATGAGGTATTGGAGTTCGCAATGATAGACTATATGTTTAACTCTGTAAGCTTAAGTCTCATTGAATTAATCGAAATAAGGTAAGTTGTGATTAATGTTACTTGGGTTGAAATATTATGTTAAGAACGGTGTTATGTGTGATTGAGCTTATTGATCGATGTGTATGAATGGTATAAGATAGAATTTGAGCTTAAATGTACTATTTTGGGAGGTTCGGTTACAAGTAGAAATGCTAAGAGTGAAAAGGCGTGAATGTGATAATATAGTTGATATGAATGTTGTACCTATGTGACTTGGAGCATGTGATTCATGTAATATATGTTTATACTATGGTTCGATGAGTTCTGTAATTATGGTAATGAAGTGTAAATGCTTGGGTTAATGAACTGTTAGTATTCGCCCCGCATAAATTCATTTATGGAAATATTTATATTCAATGTCATAAGTTTAAAGAATAAAATGTTTAAGGGTTTGAGTGTTACATTATTATTTGCTTGAGACTTACTAAGCTAGTAAGCTTATTCGTGTGGTTCAATGTTACATTTTATAGATTTTGGTCTCGCTACGGGCTCGGAAATCGTCAGCAAAGTCAACCACACTATCGACTCATATTGGTACTTTTAAAGTTTGGACGTAAAAACTTAAGGCATGTATAGGCTAGTTTAATGCTTGAATGATAATTTGAATTGTATAAATAAGCCATTCGAAAATGGCTATTTCCTTTGGTTAGGTATCGTTTCTATGTTTGAATTTTATAACTTGCTTGTATGTAAATGGATGTTTTAAATTTGATCATGGCCTAAATTATATATGGGATTTGTTTCTGGTATATATATATATATATATATATATGTATGGTTAAGGTATAGAGGTTAAATAAATTGAGTAAGGAAGTTATAAACTAGTTAATCATATTTTTGTTATGAAACAGTTTTAGTTGTAGCAGTGATGTGATTTTGAAAATCACCAAAAATAGGAGAAATTGATTTAGAAAGTGAATAAGACATAGAATTAAAGTTTATTGTGTCTATTTTGATATGAAAGAAACAAGTTAGGCAAAAGAAATAATATATTATAAGATATTTAAGTTTTAGTGAGACTTGTCCTGAATGAATTCGTGAGTCCCTGTTCTATCTTGGAAAAATTGTTAAAAATTGTACAAAAATAATCATGGAGCATAGTTTATATTTTTAGAATCCTTAATGAGTCTATTTTTTATTGGAATAAACAAGAACATTATTGAAATTTTGTACAATGAGATAACTGAATTTTTGTAAAGATAGGTCAGAATTATTAAACAGTGAAATAGGGGTAAATTTGATGAATAAACTGTACTAATTGGCCACATGAAAAATTCTGGAAAAATTATCGTAAAAAGTTATATGAGTCTAGTTTTAAGGAAAATTTACGGATCTAAATTTCGAGTTTTGTAACTCGAGTTATGGTCAATTTAGTCAGCATGATGCAGTTGGACAGCTTTAAATTTTTATGCCCCAAATTAGTAGTCAAGTCTAGTAATGCCACATACTCGACTCCGGCAAAGGTTTCGGGTAAGGGGTGTTACAGACACCCTGATTTGGAAAAAAAATTTACGAAATTACCCCTGACTTACAAAATGACCAAAATACCCTCAGTAAGGAAAACTACAAAAGTACCCTCAAATTACAAAATTTTAACAATGCCCTTGTTTTGAAAAGTCACCAGGAATCATATTTTTGCGAAAAATTACCGAAATGACCCTGACTTGTAAAATTACAAAAATACCCCTAGTGTGTAAATTACCATTTTACCCTTGAAATTTTTCCAACAAGTATTTTAATATCAACAACTTCTATTTTACGACATTTTCAAATACTCTAATTTAAAAATTACCAAAATACCCCGGTAGGTCAAAATTACGAAAATACCCCTGGGTAGTGGAAAACAACAAACAACGACAATTACAACATTTCTCTGTAATGAACGCAAGCTCATATGTGTGACTAGGTGAATGATGCGAGACTATATGTGTATGAATCGAAAGAACTACTTCCTAGAACTATTAAACATAAAACTGCTCGTGGTTAATCAAGTGGAACCAAACTAATGTATAGAACTCTTTAACTAGATAAACGCAAGTATGAATTCAAGGGGACCTGGCCGTAGCGTGCGAGGCCGTGGTAGAGGCCGAATGACTGTGTCTGAACTCGTTAGATCAGGTTAAGGATCTGAAAATGAAATGCCACCACCACCACCACCCCCAGCCGCTAATGTGGAATATTAGGACCAGACGGGGGATGACGCAGTGTCACAAGCGGTGCTGCGGGTCTTGGAAAGGGTAGCAGGAGCAGGTGGAGGCATGGGAGCTCGAAAGTCGGTACCTGAGCGACTCCGAGCCAACGGAGCTGAAGTGTTCCGTGGTGTATTAGGTGTAGCACCCAATACCGCTGAGTATTGGTTGGAGGCGACTGAGCGGATTATGGATGAGCTCGACTTAACTGACGAGGAAAAGCTGAAAGGATTGGTGTCGCTTCTCCGCGATGAGTCATATCAATGGTGGCTTACGGTGCGGGATGGTGCTACAGCTGAGGAACTCAAATGGGAGTATGCTAAAGCAGCATACCAGAAGAAGTATGTTGGCACTCATTATATTGATGCCCAGAGAAAGGCTTTTTGAGGACTGGTTCAAGGAAACAAGTCCGTAGCTGAGTACGAAGCTGAATTCCTAAGGCTGAGCCGTTATGCTCGAAGCGTAGTATCTACTGAGCATGAGCGGTGTGTCCGATTTGAAGACGGACTAAGGGATGACCTGAGGTTATTGATAGCCCCGCACCAGGAGCGGGAGTTTACTGTGTTGGTGGAAAAGGCCAAAGTGGTCGAGGGTATCAAGGATTCTGAAAGACAGAACTCCGATCGAAATAGGCAGAAGAGAGGATTTGAATCGTCAAGGCCATCCAGGAATGGGCAAAAGAGGCCTAGAGTTGAAGGGCCACGAGATCGGCAAGCTGCTACTAGAAGGCAGTACCCTACTTGTGATCAATATGGGAAAAAGCACTTAGGCGAATGCTGGAAGAAGACAAGGGGTTGTTTCAAGTGTGGGTCAAAGGGCCATATGATTAAGGACTGTCCGATGAGACCAGATGGGAATCGACCGGTAGCTCAGAATGTTAATCTGGTTGGTAGAGGGGGACAGCAGCCTCAGTGGGGTTGTGATCCGAACCATGGAGGAAATGGTTTCGACCGTGGTCGTAGAGCACCAAGCGGAGGTGCTGAAGGTTCAGATGCGAGGCAACCAAGGTTGGTTTATGCAGTCGACCGTCGCGAGGAGAGTGATGTGCCAGATGTGACAACGGGTAAGTTCTTATTTTTGGAATACCCTTCATTGCCTTGTTTGTTATAGAGTTAGTTCGTTCTTGTAATGCTAGTGAAGTGTATGAAACCTTGGATGTGAATATTTGTAGGAAATGTGTTAGTTTTAAGATCAGAGTGCACAGTAGTGTGATGAGTTAGGATGTACGATTTTTCGTTAGTAAGCAAGTTCGAGGACGAAATTATTTTAAGGGGGTAGAACTGTAATATCCCGGATTAGGGCTTATGCACTAGTGCTAAATTATATGAAATAGCATGTCTTATGAATGTGTTATATGAATTTTAGAATCTTGAAACATAAGGAAAATGCCTAAGAAAAATATCGAGTTTTAAGTCTAAAAGAGGGAACTGAAGCAAGGTGGCCTTAAGAAAATAAATAAGGGAAATATGACATATAATTGGGCTCAGGTTTGGACTTTAAAACCTGGGTTAAGTGGCTGATAAATAAGTGTTAGTAAGTAATTGATGTTGGATTATTAAATTAGTAGCAAGTTGGGCTTGCGACCCAAAAATTTAGTAATGCTAAATTGGGCATGAGGGTGGCGTTACTTAGGGGGATAACTTGGGCCTAGTATGGCCACATGAAGCCCAAAATAATGGGTTAAAATTTGACACTCTTAAGGTAAGGAGATGGATGGCATAGGGAGACTGAGGAAGGAGTTTAAGTTGAGGTCAAATTCTTTTGGAATTTCGGCTAAGGTAGGAAAATAAGGATATGAGAGTGATGGCCAAGAAGGGGACTCTAGGCTTAGTAATTTCGGCAAAAGGAGGAAAACTAAGGCCATTCAACATTCTTTCTTCTCATTTTCTCTCTGTCAAATTCTCTCTGCCATTATTCTTCTTTTCTTTTCAATTCTCCACAAAGCCGAAAACACAAGTAGTCATAGCTGAATTTCCCCTTTACCTCTCTCAAAGACTTCTTTTTCTTTTATCTGTTCTAGTCGAATACCCTCCTCTCAAAACCCCCATAGCCGAATCTCTCTAAGCCTCAAAGCCGAATCTACAAGGGTGGTTTAGTTTCCCGAAGGTGCACCATAGGCCGCATGTTCCTTAGTGATTCGGTAAGTTTCGGGATTTCTTTCCTTTGTAATTTCTTCTTTTCTTTTCATCAAGATCTAACCCGAATCAATTGTCTATGCCTATCAATTCCTTATCTTTATCTCTAGAAGCCGAATCCTATTTTACAATAGCCAGAAGTGCCGATTTTGGAAAAGCTGAAGGTGAGTGGTTGATGGTAGGTGGCCGAATGGCCCTTTTCTGTTCTTTTCTTTTTGATCGAATTTAACTATGGACATTTAGGGGCAATCGACAGGGGTATACAAGGATTTCAAGATTTCAAATCGTAAGGTAGGTCCTAATGTACAATTGGCCAAGGCCTATTTAGGAACTTAAATTTATTTCTTACTTCGGTTAAAAGCCAAAAACTAACCTGTGAAGTGATCTAGTGCTTGGCCGATTACAAGAAGGAACATAGCAAAGTTTCGGGATTTGATCCTTAATCCAATCGGCCACAAGGTAAGTTTTGGTTTCGATAGTCCTTCGAGATTTAATTAATTAGCCGAATAGGCTTTGCTAATATAATGGCCGAATATAGGAAATAAAGATCTAAGCAGTAGATTGGAATTTTCGGGATTTGGAGTGAATTTGCTAAGTAAATCAGGTGTGTACCCCACACTAAATCTTGATAGATTCACGGCTTTAATTTATTATATGTGCTAATATAAAAGTGTAAGATTATGGCTAAGTTACCATGTAATGGTACAAAGTACTCAGGTACGTTTTCCTACTCCTACTATGAGTATGATAAGTTTTGCTATGGCATATACATGAACTTATAAGAATGTGAATAAGGAATATGATAGGGTTAATGCATAATTGTATGACATGGGCATATGGGTGATATGTAAAGGGGAAGTGAATTGGTGGTTTTATACCGCAATATAAGTATGTGGTGACTTATGTCACAATATAAGAATGTGGTGACTTTTGTCACAATATAAGTATGTGGTGACTTATGTCACGAATTTATATATGGTGGCAATGCCACGAAATCATAAGGGCGATGAGCACGTCAACTGCAGCGACTGCCTTCGATGGTGTGTAGCGGATGGAGGGTTGGCTTAGTAGTCCCCACGGTGTGATGGTTGGTACGGGTGATGTGTAGCGGATAGCATTTAGGTTTGGGTTCGGGATTGCATCATTTTAAATGTTATGTGAATATGTATGATTTGTTATGCCATATCTATTGTGACTTAGTGTTGTGGTTACACATTGAGTCTATTTGACTCACCCCTTGTGGGACTATTTTTCAGGTGATGATCAGTAATGGACCGGGTTGGGAGAAGCTCAGTGGTGGCCATGCTCAATTCGACGATTATTATATTTTGTTTTAATAGTTTAAAATTTCCAAGTTTTGAATTATTTCGGGTTTATTTGATGTAATAAGGCCATCAGTACTAAACTGTCAATGCATGCTATTAAAGTACTTGTACGATATAATTATTGCCATATTAAAGATTAAAAGTAAATCTTCTTAAGTATAAATATCAAATGTTTTGACACCTAATCAAAACGGAATTAAATTCCGAACTCAACCCAAATCAACTACTGATTTCAAAAACACACAAGTTTTTAACAAAGTTTCAAACAAGATTTGAATGGATTTTCTTTAGAAGCATGCCAGATCAGGTCAGGGCTTGTGGGCCGGGTTTGGGGTGTTTCAGTATACTTTGCCATTACAACCAAATCATATCAACCTATGTATATTCGAACATATAATCATCTTATGCCTAGTATGTATTAAGACATCCATTAATTGAATATTGTTAATTAACCATTATCAAACTTACTATATACTTAGTCATTTTAGTATATCATTAACCAAATAAACCACATATCTAATCATTCATTTTGTATGCCATTTGAATATCATACTATTTATCTTAGATAACTTATATAGCATATCCATCATTTAGATAGGTAAATGGTGCTCCTAATCATGCTTCCTTTCAAAACCAATAAATACACACACATATATATATAATGTATTAACCACATGTCCATTACATAACATAATATAACTTATAAATATATATTCAAGATTGTCCATTCAAATTATTATCACATCATGCAACCAAATTTCATATCTAAACTCAATACCAAATCCATTTACCACATATTTAACTATTTATCACAAGTATATAACTAAACACTCATACTTAACATCCTCAATTCAAACCAACTTATTAAGGACTTAATGAGTAAGCAGTAGCTTATACCTATTTATTTACTTGAACATATATATATATATATATATATATTCGACTTTAGTCCATTTAATAAACAGATCAACCCATCACACAATGCTCAACACATAAACATTTACATATCACTAAACCGAGTTCAACATGTCCAAATTATAACATCATGCTTACTTACCTATCATGAACTTATACCATAAACAATATGCATAAGTATAAACTCATTTCCAATGACCATCACAACCAAAAACATGGAACCCATATCAATCAAAAGAAGATAAGCCATTTTCGCATGGCCACTATTCCACCTTTTTACTTTGCTATACATGCCATATATTAAAATTTTCAACTTAGTAAAATACCAAAGGAAACTGTCTATAGTGTGAGTAGTCTTGCTGACGATCCCCGAGCTCGTAACATATATCCAAATCTATAAACAGAACGAACAAGAATACACATAGAGTAAGCTATTAAAGCTTAGTAAGTCTTAAGAAAACTTAACAAATCAATTGAATAATCCATCAAATTAAACTGACAATTTGTAACATTAATTTATTTACATAACACATATGAATTATTATAGCCAAATGCCTATATCCTTTCATAGTCAAAACATTTATCATTATCTACTTTAAAAGTAGAACTTATCAAATGCACATTGATTAATAATTATACATATGTATACCTCATATACAACCAAATAACAATTTCCATATAAATATGCATAGTAAGCCCACATAACCGAATGTATGCATTAATGTAATCTCACATATCCGAAAATATATATGTATATATTTCACATGACCAAATGAATATACACAAAATTCCACGTAATCAATATATAAACAAAATTTTCCACATAATCAAGATCTTGAATATACAAACACATTACCTATCACTTACTTATTCGATACAGATCACATATAACATGTATTTATGTAAATACATACCTTATGGACGAAATTAATCTAATTCATTTAAATAAGCTTTAGCTCGTTAAATGGCCACCATAACTCAATCATTTCATAAACATAAACTCGTATTATAGATCACCGGTATAAAACCTGCTAGGCATAAGCCTGAATTACACACCGACACTAAGCTTGCTAGACTAGAGGTCTGATATTCATTCACCGGCTATAAGCCTGCTAGACCAGAGGTCTGATTTGTAATCACCGACACAAGGCCTACTAGGCATTTAGCCCAATATAAATCACTGGCACAAGGCCTGCTAGGCATTAAGCCCGATATAGATCACTGGCACAAGGCCTGCTAGGCTCGAAGCCCTAATATATCACTGGCACTAAGCCTGCTAGGCACGAAGCCCGAATATGTCACCGACACTAAGCCTGAAACACCCCAAACCCGGCCCACGAGCCTTGACCAGATCTGGTATGTTCATCGATGTAAACTGATTCAAATTTCTTTTGTACTTAGGAAAAACTTGTTTGTTTTGTAAGAAAGATTGGTTTGGGTTGGGCTTGAATTGGAAACAAGTTCATTTTATTAAAAATCTCTTACTTTAGGTGACAAAACGTTTAGGGTTTGTTTTAAAAATAAATTTAATTAATCTTTAATTGATAAAAATTCGTAAAATACTAATTAAAAGAATAATAAAGTAGTTCAACTATGGCCTTATTACATCAAAATAATTCCCAAAATTTTAAATTCAAAATACTTAAAATAAACTAGTCGAATAAAATGAATTTCTTCTTGAGCATGGCCATCCCTAAGCTTACATCAGCCCGATCCATCACCGATCGTCACCGGAAGAAAAAGTTCCCAACGGGTGAGTCAAACAGACTCAATGTGTAACCAACACTAACATTTAATAAATTAGGGCATACATTATCATATCACATACATGTTCATATAATGAGATAGAAAAAATGATGCAACCCGAACCCAAACCTATATACCATCGCTACACATCACTGTACCATCCACGCACACCGTGGGGACTACTAAGTCAACCCTCCATCCGCTACACACCATCGAAGGCAGATTCGTTGCAGTCGACGTGCTCATCGCCCTTATAAAATTCGTGGTCTTAGGTCACCACATTCATATATTGTGGTCTTAGGTCACCACATTCAGATATTGTGGTCTTAGGTCACCACATTCAGATATCGTGGTCTTAGGCCACCACATTCAGATATCGTGGTCTTAGGTCACCACGTTCACTTCCCTTTCTCATAATATCCCATATGCCTCATATCATACATATCATGCATATCATGCTTTAATTCACATTCTCATCACTTTTCACATGTTAAAATAACATATATTCATAATCCTAGTAGGAGTAGGAAGCGCACTGAGTACTTTTGTACCATAGCATGGTATCTTAGCCATATTCACATTCTTATAAACATGCACATATTAATTATTGCCATAAATCTTATTAAAAGTAGTGTGGGTACACATCCGATTCGCTAACAAATTCATTGAAATCCGAAAAGCTTGATCTAATGCCTTAGATCTTAAATCTCTACATTTAATCAATCATTTAATACTTAGTAAAGAGCCATTCGGCCATAAATACAAATCCTAGTAGGATTAGTACACTTAAATCCTTACCTTGCTACCGATTGATGTCTAATCAAATGCCAGAAACTTTGTATCCTTCTTTCTTGAAATCGGCAATCACTAGATTACTTGAATAGATTAGTTTCGACTTTTAAATATTAATAAAACACATCTATTTACTCAACATGGCCTAGGCCAAATGCTATAGATACTTACCTTGTGGATTTTAAATCCCAAAACTTACCGAATAACTAGGGAACACGCGGCTTATGGTGTACCTTCGGGAAAAGAATTTCTCCTTCCTAAATCCCAAAAGATCTCTTCAAAGTTTCGGAAACAAGATATTAATGGGGTTAGTCCTAGATTTCAGCAAATCTTAAAAGAAAAAGGATGAAACTGAATGAGATCTTACCCTTACTTTAGAGATCGGCAATCCTTGCTTGAACCTTTAGCAATATTCGGGCTATGTAGGCTGAAAGGATCTTGATTTGACTTTTGATTGGTATAAAGAAATCGGCTAATGATGGTATCTTGAGGAGTTTATGGATTCAATTTTAATGGAGATCATGAAGCTATGAAGAATTGGCTAGGCTTACTTTAGTCTTGACTTTGGCTAACAAAAGAAAAAGAAGAGATGCTCTAGGAAATTCGACAGAGAGAAGAGTTGAAAGAAGATATGATGAATGGCTCTCTTTTTCTCTAGTAGCCGAAATTACTAACTTAAAATCCTTTACTTGGCCATCACTCCTATTTTGATAACTTTATCACTTTAATTATCACCCATTCAATTTAATAAAACTTAATCCAATATTTATCTCTTATCTCTTAATAAAAATAATAATGATAATAGTCCATCATTATCTATCTATTTGTTGAATTTTAAAGAGAATTAAACTCTTCCCCAAGTGCCTTGGTGCCGTCCAACTCCCTTGCTCGTTGCAGCAAAATAAAACTCTTTTATTTTCTTCCCACGTGACTCGAACCTAGGCTCCTTCCCCCTTGATTGTGGAATCACTTACTGGGCTTTAAGTGGTGCCTCCTAGCCACTTCTCCAAGCCCGTTCTTGTGTCAAATTTCTTCTATTAATTTTCTTAAGACCACCTTACCTTAGTTTCCTTTTTTTAAACTTAACATTTCTAAAACATTTCCTTACATTTCCAAGTTTCCAAAAATGTTCACTTTCCTCTTTTAAACTTAACATTTCCAAGTTTCCAAAAATGTTCACTTTCCTCTTTTAAACTTAACATTTCCAAGTTTCCAAAATGTTCACCACACATTCATAATACATAAGACATGCCATTTTGTATAACTAAATCAAAAATGTATAGGCCCATTTCCAGGATGTTACAGTTCTACCCTCCTTAAAAATAATTTCGTCCTCGAAATTACTTACTATCGAATAATCGAATATCTTAACTCACTGCGCTATGCTTATGCTGCGCATTTTGATCTTAAAAGAGCCATCATACTTCCTAGGCACAATTTTTTTTTAAGTTCACGTTCCCGAGAACTCATTTCTAACGTCGCGATTTAATCTAATTAAAGAGTTTTATGCATTAGTACTTTGTTCCTTTGCTTTAATGCAGTTTTATGAAAAGGAGTTTAATAGTGGTTCTTTCGATCAAACAAAGTCTCGGTTCAAGTTCACTATTCTAATTCGAGATTCACATTCACATTCACATTCATCCATCTCAAAAGAGACACATTCATTCACAACATTCACTTCACTACTTTGGGCATTCTGATCATCCCTGTGGGTAATTTAAATCATTTTTCCTATAAGGTATTTTGGTAATAAATCGGGTCACTTGAAAATAATCTTTATAAATCAAAAGTATTTCAAAATTTACAAAACTCAAGGTTATCTTGAAAATTTGTTTTCCAAATCGGTGATGTTGCGTAAATTTCAAAATCGGGTTATTTGGTAATTTTGGAAGTTAGGGCATTTAGTAAATTCTCCAAATCAGGTATCTTGATATTAAGTAAAACAAAAGTTTTGGTATTTTGTAAAGTAGAAACATTTTAGCAAAAGTCGAGGGTATTTTTGAAAATATCAAAACTAAGGGTATTTTATTAATTTACAACACGGGGCATTTTAATAATTTTCCCAAATCAAAGTACCTTGAATTTTTAAGTAAAATAGAGTTTTGGACACTTTTGCAAAATAGAGAAATTTTGATAAGAACTGTGGGTATTTTGAAAATTTTCATAAACCAAGGGCATTTTGTAATTTTACCACTAGGGGTATTTTGTAATTTTTATAAATCGAAATATTTTGAAAATTTTCCAAAATAAGTTTTTCTACTATTCAAGGGGTAATTTGGTGATTATAAAACTAGGGTTTCCATAAAAATACAGCTAGTCCCTTTCAGGTTTTAGTTAGGGGTTTAGCTCGTGATTAAGTCCTCTTGGTTAGGGTGAACCGTAGCTACGCACCAGGTAGGATTCGAGTGGAGAGGAGGTGAGTCACGCGGACTGCTTAAATACCAAGCTCCCACGAAACCAATCCTAGACATGCGCACCATGGTTGCCACACCTAACTTCGTGACTTAACCACGTGTTTGTTTAATTAGGCATTTAAGTCTTATGTAATTGTTGGAGTAACTAGCCCTAGGGTTCAAGTACTTATCATGCTAATCTACGTTCCATTTCTACCCTTCTACAATTCATATCATAAATCACACAAAAGATCGGAGTACTTACCTGGTGGACTTCGGGTCGGAGACTTAGTGGGCCATGCTAGAAAAACCTGCTTAATTCACAAAATTTCTTTTGGGCTTAACTTTGAAAATGTTTTGGGCCTTAAACCCAAGGCCGAGAGTTTAAAATTGGGCTCTGATACCAAACTAAAACACCCCAAACCCGACCCACGAGCCTTGACCGGATCTGGTATGTTCCTCGATGTAAACTGATTCAAATTTCTTTTGTACTTAGGAAAAACTTGTGTGTTTTGTAAGAAAGATTGGTTTGGGTTGGGCTTGAATTGGAAATAAGTTCATTTTATTAAAAATCTCTTACTTTAGGTGACAAAACATTTAGGGTTTGTTTTAAAAATAAATTTACTTAATCTTTAATTGATAAAAATTCGTAAAATAATAATTAAAAGAATAATAAAGTAGTTCAACTATGGCCTTATTACATCAAAATAATTCCCAAAATTTTAAATTCAAAATACTTAAAATAAAATAGTCCAAATAAAAATGAATTTCTTGCTGAGCATGGCCATCCCTAAGCTTCTACCGGCCCAGTCCATCACTGATCGTCACCTGGAAGAAAAAGTTCCCCAACGGGGTGAGTCAAACAGACTCAATGTGTAACCAACACTAACATTTAATAAATTCAGGCATACATTATCATATCACATACATGTTCATATAACAGATAGAAAAAAAGAAGATGTAACACGAACCCAAACCTATATACCATCCACTACACATCACCCGTACCATCCTGCACACCGTGGGGACTACTAAGTCAACCCTCCATCCGCTACACACCATCAAAGGCAATCACTGCAGTCGACGTGCTCATCGCCCTTATAAAAATCGTGGTCTTAGGTCGCCACATTCAAATATCATGGTCTTAGGTCACCACATTCAGATATCGTGGTCTTAGGTCACCATATTCAGATATCGTGGTCTTAGGTCACTACATTCAGATATCATGGTCTTAGGTCACCACGTTCACTTCCCCTTTCTCATAATATCCCATATGCCCCATATCATACATATCATGCATATCATGCTTTAATTCACATTCTCATCACTTTTCACATGTTAAAAATAACATATATTCATAATCCTAGTAGGAGTAGGAAGCGACTGAGTACTTTTGTACCATAGCATGGTATCTTAGCCATATTCACATTCTTATAAACATGTACATATTAATTATTGCCATAAATCTTATTAAAAAGTAGTGTGGGTTACACACCTGATTCGCTTAACAAATTCGCTGAAATCCCGAAAAGCTTGATCTAATGCCTTAGATCTTAAATCTCTACATTTAATCAATCATTTAATACTTAGTAAAGAGCCATTCGACCATAAATCCAAATCCTAGTAGGATTAGTACACTTAAATCCTTACCTTCTTTGCCGATTGATGTCTAATCAAATGCCTGAAAACTTTGTATCCTTCTTTCTTGAAATCGACAATCACTAGATTACTTGAATAGATTAGTTTTGCTTTTAAATATTAATGAAACACATCTATTTACTCAACATGGCCTTGGCGAATGCTATAGATACTTACCTTGTGGATTTTAAATCCCAAACTCACCGAATAACTAGGAACACGCTGCCTATGGTGTACCTTCGGAAAAGAATTTCTCTTTCCTTGTAGTCGACACTTAGTAAATCCCGAAAGATCTCTTCAAAGTTTCGACAACAAGATATTAATGAGGTTAGTCCTAGATTTCGGCAAATCTTAAAAGAAAAAGGATGAAACTAAATGAGATCTTACCCTTACTTTAGAGATCGGCAATCCTTGCTTGAACCTTTAGCAATATTCGGCTATGTAGGCTTGAAGGATCTTGATTTGACTTTTGATTGGTATAAAGAAATTGGCTAATGATGGTATCTTGAGGAGTTTATGGATTCGATTTTAATGGAGATCATGAAGCTATGAAGAATTGACTAGGCTTACTTTAGTCTTGACTTTGGCTAACAAAAAGAAGAAGAAGAGATGCTCTAGGAAATTCGGTGAGAGAAGAGTTGAAAGAAGATATGATGAATGGCTCTCTTTTCCTCTAGTAGCCAAATTACTAACTTAAAATCCTTTACTTGGCCATCACTCCTATTTTGATAACTTTATCACTTTAATTGTCACCCATTCAATTTAATAAAACTTAATCCAATATTTATCTCTTATCTAATAATAATAATAATAATAATAATAATAATAATAATAATAATAATAATAATAATAATAATAATAATAGTCCATCATTATCTATCTATT
This sequence comes from Gossypium rotundifolium, assembly GCA_025506655.1. Taxonomy (NCBI): domain Eukaryota; kingdom Viridiplantae; phylum Streptophyta; class Magnoliopsida; order Malvales; family Malvaceae; genus Gossypium; species Gossypium rotundifolium. The sequence goes on along the minus strand of CP106724.1, from coordinate 94,774,243 downwards.
TGTCGAATTTTAAAGAGAATTAAACTCTTCCCCAAGTGCCTTGGTGCCGTCCAAATCCCTTGCTCCTTGCAGCAAAATAAAACTCTTTTATTTGCTTCCCATTTGACTCGAACCTAGGCTCCTTCCCCCTTGATTGTGGCGTCACTTACTGGGCTTTAAGTGGTGCCTCCTAGCCACTTCTCCAAGCCCGTTCTTGTGTCAAATTTCTTCTATTAATTTTCTTAAGACCACCTTACCTTAGTTTCCTTTTTTTAAACTTAACATTTCTAAAACATTTCCTTACATTTCCAAGTTTCCAAAATGTTCACTTTCCTCTTTAAACTTAACATTTCCAAGTTTCCAAAATGTTCACTTTCCTCTTTTAAACTTAACATTTCCAAGTTTCCAAAATGTTCACTTTCCTCTTTAAACTTAACATTTCCACATTCATAATACATAAGACATGCCATTTTGTATAACTAAATAAAAATGCATAGGCCCATTTCAAGGATGTTACAAAGCACGCTAGCACGAAGCTTTGAATATGTCACCTAAGACTAAGCCCTGCTAGGTACTGAAGCTTAGAATATGTCACCAAAGACTAAGCACGCTAGGCACGAAGCCCGAATATGAACACATTTAACCTTTCGATACACATTACTTAGTATTAAAATATCAACCATCTCATATTCTTCATTTTCCTTTCACCTATTAATCCAACATACATATTCACATTACATTAACCAAATTAAATTCACTATAAACTCATACTCCACATTCGGCCCACATGTATATTTATACTTTAAGATTTCTCACACGAATCATTTCATATATAGAACCTTTTACTCATTTTGAACTTATTGTACGAACATTCAAATAACACATATCATTTAATAACCTATCCGAATCGAATATTACACTTAGCCAAATTCGGCTAATTCATATATAATTATGATGATTCCAATTTTCAACATATACTAAATTACGTAAATAATTTACAATAATTATTTGCTTAGAGACTTGAAGGGGAGTCAATCGCTTAAATTTCTAAGTCAGACTTTAGTAGCAGTCGAATCGTGCTACTTTCGGGAATTCAAGGTAAGGAGATCTGTTAATTTTAAGCGTGTAGATTCTGGTATACTCCAACCCTTGGCTGAATGTAGGAAGGCCTTATCTTTGTGTTCTTCCAACTTTTGAGCAAAGTTGTAGACAAAGGGCAGTAGATCTGATTAGCGAGGGTATTGACGTAGAGGGTAGTCCTACGTATTTATCAGGTGTGTAACACTTCCACACCATTTAGATTTCCTGTTATAATATGGTTATAAATCTGTTAAATTTTGTTAAATGCCGAAATCCCGGCATAACGGTTGAAACCCGAAGAGGGTAAATGCGAATCACCAGGTTAGTGAATTCTGTCATTCATAAATGAATGTTTCTGTTGAGATGATATGTTTTATATGTATGCCGATTTCTGTGACAGCACGGGGTTGGGAAATTGATGAAATGGGAAGTGTTCTGTTGTAGTGGCTTTTGCCATGATCTGTTGTAGTGGCTTTTGCCATGATCTATTGTAATGGCTTTTTGCCATGATCTAACGATGAGCAGGTAATTGCAGCATGTTTGCCATCGATGGTGTATAGCGGTGTGTGTTGATTATAGAAATCCCCAATGGTGTGATTGGCAAGTAAGGGTGGTATGTAGCGGATGGAAACCTAGCATTGGGTTGAGCTTTGCATAATTCCTGACATATTATATTTTGTTATCTATTCTGTGGGGCTAAGGCCCAATCTGATCGTACACGAGGGTTACACACTGAGTCTCGCAACTCACCCTATTATTTAACATCTTTCAGGTAGCACCTAGTGCATCGGACCAAGCTGGAGAGGAGCACAAGGTGACCATGCGAGAGAATATTTTGATTCAACAAAAGACTTAGTTTATTTATTTTTATTATTTTTAATTAATGGGTTCTAAATTTCATTGTAATAAGGCCACGGGCCACTAGCTTTATATTTTTTTTCGGCTTTATTTTGGGTTTTTATTACTATTAGACATTTAGATTTTACATCTTAATTAAGCTAAGGCATCATATAAAATTTATATCTTTTATAAACTGTCAAATCGTTAAGTTTTCCAGAATACATGTTTAACTCGACAAATATTTTCCAAAAATGCGACATGTTTTACTAAATCTTCTTAGTAACATGCCAGATCCGGTCGTGGTGTTTGGGCCGGGTTTGGGGTGTTATAGACGGATAACGTAGACCGACTATTCGATAACCTTCACTTTTCCCCGATCCAAATTCATTTTTATTTGTTCTTGATCTAAACACATAAAAATTTAGCTCATTCAAGTACATTTCATCTCAATTTAGTCCCAAAACACATAAATGGGCAAATTACTATTTTACCGCTAATGTTTCACATTTTGACAATTTAGTCCTATTTGCACAAAACACAAAATACTCAAAATTTCATTACAACACCTAAGGGCCGAATATTCATAGGGACTATACAAGTCCATTTATTTCATTTATTTTGCATTTTAACCCCTCAAAAATTTATTTTTTAATTTAGCCCAACATATTCAAAATTATCAAAATTTCCAAGGTAACATATGTTTATCTATAACATATATTTGAAATAAAATCATCAAACATCAATAATCACAAGAATATGTTAATGGCCGAACATCATTCATGAGTTAATTAACAAAATTTCAGCATGGGTCAGCTACTATTCGAAGCAACGATCTCAAAAACGTAAAAATTAACAAAATCCGAGATCAAACTAACCTTTAAATCAAGCTACCACCATGACCGAATGCTCAAGCTTTCAACATAAGTTTTTCTATTCTTGTTTCGGTAACGAAAAGATGAAAACATGGTTTTATTCTTTAATATTTTGTATATAATAACATAATTTTCCATTTTACAATTTTAACCTTTAATAATAAAATTATAAAACATGATTTTTCAAGGTCATTATTGAACATAACCGTCCACTACATTGTAAAATGGGCTAATTGCCCTTTTAGTATCTCATATTAAAAAGCCACTATCAATTAGGCACTTTTCACTATAGTTTGTAACTTTTACGCGTTACGCGATTAAGTCCTTTTTCTAAATTAAACACACAAACGATTAAATTTTCCTACGAAACTTTCACACACATTAATTCACATATAATAAGCACATAATATATTATTTAAACATTTCTCAGACTCGAATTCGTGGTCCCGAAACCACCGTTCCGATTAGGGCTAAATTTGGACTGTTACATAGGTCGTGTTCGATTTAAGGCGCTATCTGACTTGCGCCACACGGTTATGCCACACGCCCGTGTGCTAGGCCGTGTGGATCATTAATTTAATTCGAATTAGGTTCAGGTTTCATACGGCCAAGACACACGCCTGTGTTCTAGGCCGTGTCTCCCTCACGGCTGAGACAAACGCCCGTGTCTCTGCCCGTGTGCTCAATTTTGAGCATTTTTTTCTTAAATGTAAGGTGTAGGGGGCAGACGGCCTGGCTACACGCCCATGTACTCGGCTGTGTGTCACACGCGAACTAGACACATGCCCGTGTGTCTACCCGTGTGGACAAAATGAAGCCATTTCTTAGCTTTATTTTCTCACCCAATTTTGCCAACAACCTACACCAATACTTGTATGAATATACCAGCCAAATCACGCATTAAAACCAAGCCTAAATTAACATCTATCATGGCATAATTTCACATGCAATTCATGTCTATAAGCATACTTTTAATGCATATACAAGATAGACATACTCCATTCATCCACACTTAACACATAAGTATTGAACATAGAATAAGTTTTGGACATACCAAATAAATTCTTACTAGCCATTCCAATGGCTAGATTACAAAACATCACTTACACATCATCATTTGACCAATTAAGCCTATACATGCCATTATACCCAAATGAGATTTCTAAGTATACCAAAAAGGAGATAGTGGATAGTGTGATTATGCTCCGACTGATCCTCCAACCTTCGCGAGCATAAGAGCACTATAAAACAAGGGAAAATTAAACAGGATAAACATTTTCATGCTTAGTAAGTTCGTATAACGGGAAATAAACTTACCGGTTATATTTATTAATACAAGCATACATAAAACACAAATCATCAATTTGGGTAAGTTACCTAAACACACAATCACTTATTCGAACAAGTTAGTCACATAATCTCATATGAATTTCAAGTAAAATATAGATGAGCTCATTACATACAACTTCAATTAATTCTACCTTCCCATATTTCAAGAGTCTTTTCGATTGAACTGATGAGATTTCGATGGATGTTCGAGTAGTATTTTCATGTGCAATAGAACCCATTAGGGCATGTAATAAGAGACACACTCTTGAGCCACATTTTTCACAACTGGATTGCCAGTCCAGACTGAATCCTATCCGTAGCACATGCCCTAGGGGCTTAATTTGGATTACCCGTCTGGGCTAAATCCAATTTATAGTATATGCTCAAGAGACTTACATTAGGATTACTCGTCCGAGCTAAATCCTTTATACAACATGTGTAATGTTATTCTCGTCCGAGAATATCACCTTATTCCATTGAATTCTCAACATTCACCCGGAACATGACAATTTGTCCACATTTCACACTTAAGATTATTTCATTATGGATATCATCTCATACATACCAACACAATCACACCATTCAATTCAAGTATTTAATACACATATTTAAGTTACACGAACTTAGCTTGACAATTGTTCGAGTTTGAATTCCAACTAATCCGAAACTTTTTATTTCCCTCGATCTAATTCCGTAGTTAGTCTTTCTAGGTCTATATAAGCAAATTTAATTATTAATTCATCACATTTTACATTCATTTGCATTCTATTACATCTTAGGCAAAATTTCTATTTTACCCCTACTCTTTTCAAAAATTCTAATTTCATCCTTAGGCTCGAAAAATGAAATTCATGCAATCTAGTCCTCCTTCCAAGCCTAACCAAGATTTAATAAAAATTTTTACTGCACACACATTTCACAAATTTCAGAATTTTCCATGGGTTTTACCACTTTCTGATTTTAGTCCCTAAATTAAGTTTCCATGAAAAATTGCTTTGTAAAAGTTGTTTATCTATCAACTATCTTTCATTTTCTACCATAAATTTAAAATTTCCATCATTTACATCCATGGAAAAGTTTCTACACTTTGTTATCTTTTCAAATAAATCTCATAAATAGAAAGATTAGGCTATCCTGATTCTAAAAATATAAAAATCATTAAAAGCGGGACTTGATTTCATACCTTTCTAAGCTTGAAAAGTTCTCTTCCTCTCTCCTAAGGTTTCTGTAAAAACAATTGGGGAAGAAGATGAAGAGAAAAGATGATAATTTCTTTTTATTTTTCTATCATCTTTTAATTTTGTTGATTTCTAATTTAGTCCCTAGTAATTTTTAATTTTTCCATGGATGAGTCACCAAGAAAAATTTACATATTTTTAATGGTCTAATTATCATATGAGGACCTCTAGTTTTGAATTCCATAGCTATTTAATCCTTATAGCTACTAGAATTCAACTTTCGCATTTTATGCAATTTAGTCCTTTACCTAAATAACCACACAATTGATAAAATTATCGTATCAAAATTTTCACATGACCTTCCTATCATAATACCAACCATATAATAAAAGAAAATAAATTTTTATTTTTGGGCTCGAATTTGTGGTCACAAAACCACTGTTTCGATCACACAAAAAATGAGCTATTACAACTCTCCCCCCTTAGAAATTTTCGTCCTCGAAAATTCTTATCAGAAAAGAGGTTAGGGTACTGTTTCCTCATAGTATCCCCCGGCTCCCAGGTAGCTTCCTCTAAACCATGTCATTGCTAGAGCACTTTTACCAATCCCACTTTTTTATTTCATAGCTCTTTCGTCTCATGAGCGAGTATTTTGACCGGTTCTTCATTGTTGGTCATATCAGGCTGAATCTCAACTTCTGTTGGAGTAATAATGTGTGAAGGGTTCGATCTATATTGTTGTAAAATGGATACATGGAAAACATTGTGAATCTTCTCAAGATCAAGTGGTAATGCTAACCAATATGCAACCGGCCAGATTCTTTCAATGATTTCATAAGGTCCGATGAACTGTGGACTCAATTTCCCTTTACGATTGAATCGGAGAACTTTCTTCCATGGTGATATTTTTAGGAACACTTTATCACCAACCTGAAATTCTATCTCTTTTCTTTTCAAATCGGCATAGGACTTTTGACTGTCTGAGGCTGCCTTCAAACTGTCTCGGATTATCTTTACCTTTCCTCGGTTTCAAAGATTAAGTCAACTCGTGTTTCTTTTTCTCGCTTAACTCTATCCAATACAATGGAGTTCTACATTTGCGAACATATAAAGCCTCATACAGTACCATTTTAATACTGGACTGATAACTATTATTGTAATCAAATTCAATCAAAGGTAGATACCTTTCCCAGTTACCTCCAAATTCAAATACACAACACCGAAGCATTGTAACATCCTGAATAGGGCCTATGCATTTTCAGTTTAATTGTATGAAATGACAAGTTTCAAGTACTATGAATAAACTTTTGATACTTTTGGAAACCTAGAAATGCATGAAAATGGAAATGAAAATGGAAATGAAAATGGAAATGAAAATGGAAATGGAAATGGAAATGGAAATGGAAATGGACATTTTTGGAAACTTAGACATTTTTGGAAAACTAAAGGAATTAGGAAAAGTGAACATTTTGGAAACCAAACCAAAATAGGAAACTAAACATTTTTGGAAACCAAACCAAAATAGGAAACTAAACATTTTGGAAACCAAGCCAAAATAGGAAACTAAACATTTTGGAAACTTGGAAAATACAGAGTCGCGCGAAAATTTTAGGAAACTTAAAAATGACCCCGGAATGACGAATTTAAGAGCCCAAAGGGGAGCTTGGGGCCAAGTGACCCTAAAAATATAAAGAACATAAAATTTGACCCAATAACGGACTTGGAAATGTGGCCTAAAGATGCCACCTAAGGCTTTAGGAAATGGCCCAAATGCAAGAGGTTTTGGGCCTGAGTTCAAGTCATCTAGAAAGCAAATAAAAGAAATAAAATTTTGCCTCCATGAGTGGAGAGTTGGACGGCACAAGGAAGAGGAGTTTTTATTCAATAAAAACTCTTGGCTAATTAGGAGATTTGATGAAATTTCATAATTGATAAAACTAAAACTTATCACAAGTGAAGAATTGGCTGAATTAGGGACTCTAAGGCTAATAGTTTCGGCCAAAGAAAGAAAAGAAAAGAGCCATTCTCTTCTCTTCAACATCTTGCCGAAACCTCCTAGTGAAAGTAGCAACAATCTTTCCTCTTCTCTTTAGCGAAATTCCCTTGTCAAAACTCTCTCCATCTTTTTTTTTCTTTTTCTTTTCTTTTACTATTCATCCACAAAAGCCAAAACTTTGAGATCCACAATAGTGCCATAGCCGAATAGCATAAGGGATCTTTCAGGATTCAAAAACAAGGTAAGTACATCAATGTACAATCGACAAAAAGATCCCCCTCCATGATTAAATAATAGATCAAATCTAACAAGTGATTTGGTAGAATTTGAAATAAAGATCAACTTCGGATTTGAGGTAAGTGAGTCTATACATTCTACCAATGCCAAATCTTAGTCAATTAGATCAAATTGATCAAAAACTAATCCATTCAGAGATCTAGGAAGTTGTCGATTTCAAGGAAAAAGGAGGTGAAGTTTGGATTTAAAATCCATAAGGTAAGCCCTAAAGGTATTCGCCAAAGTTATGTGATTACCTAGATTAGATCCGTAATTATTAAAAGCGAAAACTAATTTATGTTGAAGTTTCAAGGTTGGCGAATATCAAGTGAAGGAAAACAAAGATTCCGGGATTTGAATAAACATCAAATCGGCATCAAAGGTAAGCCTCTTTACAAATCCTACTAGGATTTGGATATTATAGCCCAAAATAGAATTTATGCTAAGTAATACTTGATAAACCAAATGTAGGAATTAAGGATCTAAAACATTAGATCTTGCTTTCGAAATCTCAAGGAATCGCTAAACAAATCAGGTGTGTATTCCACACTATTCTTAATAGTTTTATGGTTTAAATATGTTATATATGTTAATGTGAAAGTGAAAGAAAGTGGCTAAAGTGCCATAATATGGTACAAAGTATTCAGGTACGTTTTCCTACTTCTACTAGGATTTCGAAATAAATGTTATACAAGTGAAAAGTGTTGTGAAAGTGAAATAAAAATATGTTATGCATGATAATTATTATTTGGGGCATTTGGGTCAATTGAAGAAGGGGAAGTGAATGTGATGACTTCGGTCTCACTAAGTGAAGGTGTTGACTTGGTCTCACCAACGTTATATTTGAAAGTGATGACTTGGTCTCACTAAGTGAATATGATGACTTGGTCTCACTAAGTGAAAGTGGTGACTTGGTTACATTAAGTGGTAACGGTTTACATTACGATGGTGGCTATGCCACAATATTATCGATGGGCGATGAGCATGTCGATTGCAATGATCGCCTTCGATGGAGTGTAGCGGATGGAGGGTTGACTTAGTAGTCCCCACGGTGTACAGGTTGGTACGGGTGGAGTGTAGCGGATGGCATATAGGTTTGGGTTCGGGTTTGCATCATGATCTTGAATTTTTATATGCATATGATTTTTTTATGGTGTGCCTATCTCTATTATGTTTAGTGTTGGTTACACACTGAGTCTATCGACTCACCCCGTTGTGGGAATATGTTTCAGGTGATGAGCAGTAATGGACCGGGACGGCAGAACTTGTGGTGGCCATGATCGACTTGAAGTTCAGTTTAATTTGAATATTTATTTTATTTTTTTAAAGTACTGTACAATTTATTATTTTGGGTTCATTTTATGTAATAAGGCCACCGTGACGAATTTTTATTTCTACTATAATTACTATGTTATGAGTTTAGGGCTTTATAAAGAGTAAGCCCACTTAGTATGAAATAAGTTTAAATATTTTTATCACTTGAAGCAAATGGGTTTTTGTTATAAAAAAATAAATTTGTTTTCAACTCAAGCCCAACCCACAACGAGCTATCTTCCAAAACTCACAGTTTTCAAAGTATTGAATGAATTTGAACAAGGTTACTTGAGGAACATACAGATCCATCCATTCTCGTGGTAGGGTGTGGGGTGTTTCAATTTGGTATCGAGCCAGTTCAAACTCTCACTGTGGCCTAAGGCCCAAAACGTTTTTAAAATAAGGCCAAATGAGTTTTATGAAAGTATTTTTACAAATAAGCAGTACAAAGACATGGCCCTAAGTCTCAGACCCATGATCCACCGGTAAGTACCCTAACTCTATATGTGATTCGTGATTTATATAAGGGTAGAAAAGGCATGGAGCGTAGAATAGCATGATAGGAACTTGAACCCTAGGATTAGACTACTCAAACACAAACACATAAGATTTAAGGCACTAAACCAACCTATGACTAAGTCAATTAAGCTAGGGTGTGGCAACCATGGTACGCATGTCTAGGAGTGGATCTGAAGAGCTTGGTATTTAAGCGGTCCTAGTGACTCACCTCCTCTTCTTGAATCCTACAGTGCGTAGCTTCGGTTCACCCTAACCTAGAGGACTTAACGGTGTGGCAACCACATGACGCATGTCTAGGAATGGTTTCGGTGGGAGCTTGGTATTTAAGCGATCGCGTGACTCACCTCCTCTCCACTCGAATCTCGCTTGGTGCGTAGCTTTGGTTCACCCCGACCAAGAAGGCTCGGTCATAGGCTAAACTCAATAACTAAAACCGAAAGGAACTAGCCATTTTTTTAACACTTAATATTAAAATTCTTAAATCACTTTCTTTCTCTTATCCTTAATTCATGAAAACTATTTCAGTACACAATTATTTTCGAAAAATTTTTGATCCATACAAATTACAAAAATGCCCTTAGTGGTAAAATTACCAAAGTGCCCTTGGTTTATAAAATGATTCAACTACTCAACGGTTTTACCAAAATTTTATTATTTTATAAACATTCCAAAAGCCCTAACTTGCAAAATATCAAAATACCTTGATTTATGGAAAATTACAAAATTGCCCCTAACTCACTAAAATTACCAAAATGACCCTGAATTTCAAAATTTTTGCAACATTCCCATTTTGAAGGAACAATTTTGAAAAGAACCCTCGAGTTTTACAACTTTTGAAATACCATCGATTTATTAAATTTTACAAATTTACCTCGATTTGTGAAAAATTACCAAAATACCCATGAGGTTAAAACTACCAAATAACCCTAGATTTAAATTTTTTTTATTACCCTAGACTTCAAAATTTTCAAAATAATTTTTGACAAAAACACCAAGGAACGTTTTTCTTCTGAAAAAATTACAAAAATGCCCTTGTAGGACAAAACTACAAAAATACCCCGGGTAGAGGAAAACAACAACAACAACAAAAACTACAACGTTTCTCTGAATGAGTGCAAGTTCATACTTGTTTGATGGATGAATGAATGGAAAAGACTGTATGTTTGTATGAATACGAAAGAACCACTCTTAAATCCCTTTCCATAAAACTCCTCCGCCGATAAATAAGTGGAACAAAGACAAATCCATAAAATTTCTTAATCGATCTCGACGCTAGAAAATGAGTTCTAGAGGACGCGATTAACGTCAAGGACGCCTTGATAGAGGAAGAATAAGCGTGTCGAACCCGTTAGATCGGTCAAGGTTCGACAATGAGTTACCACCGCCACCACCACCCCCATTTGTTAATGTCGAGCAAGCAGCTCGGACGGGGATGAGGCGTGTCATGAGCCATGTTGCAGTATTAGAAATGGTGGTGGCGCGGTGGAAATTCGGGAGCTCAAAATCTGCACCAAGTGACTCCGATCCAACGGGCCGAGGTGTTTCGTGGAGTGTCCGGTGTGGCACCCAAGATCCGCCGAGTATTGGTTGGAAGCAATCGAGCGTATTATGGATGAACTCGACGACCACGAGGAAAAGTTGAAAGGGATGGTAGCCATTACGTGATGAAGCATACCAATGGTGGCTAACTGCTCGTGATGGTGCCACGGTAGAGGATCGGCGTGGGAATATGCTAAGGAGGCATATCGGAAGAAGTATGTCGGCACTTTCGGTATATTGATGAGCGTGAAAGCTTTTCTAGGACTAGTTCGGGGAACAAATCGATGGCGGCATATGAGGTGAATTTTGAGGTTAAGCCGATATGCTCGAGGAGTAGTCGCGATCGAACATGAACACCGTGTCCGTTTGAGGATGGATTAAGGATGACCTAAGGTTATTGATAGCTCCACATTAGGAGAGGGAGTTCTCCACGTTGGTTGAAAAGGCTAAGGTAGCTGAAGGAATCAAGGACTCGACTAGGCAGAACTCTGACAGGAATAGACCCAAGAGAGGTTATGGATCATCGGGAAATGTGCAGAAAAGGCCCAGAACTGAGGGGTCAAAGGGTCAGCAAGTTGATACCAGAGGGCAGTATCGTCCTTGTGAGTATTATGGAAGGAAGCACTCAGGTGAGTGTTGGAAAAAGATAGGAGCATGTCTTAAATGTGGGTCTAAGGACCATATGCTCAAGGATTGTCCAAAGATATCAGATGATGATGACCAAGAACTCGAATGTTAATCATTTGGTAGGGAGGACAATGACCTCAACGAGGTCGAGGTTGAATAACGAGAGGTAATAGTCTTTGGCAGAGGGCGTGGCGGAGGTGCCACCAATCTTGAGGCAAGACAGTAGGGTTTGGTTTATGCGGTTCGTAGAAGGAGGATAAAGATCGTCGACGTCATAACCCAGACGTTCCTCATTCATGGTAAACCCTATTATGCTTTAATTGATGTGGGCTCGACCCATTCTTATATTACTGTAGTGTAGTTGAGACACTAGGCCTAGACTCTGAACTTTCTAATAAGGAGATGACGGTAGTAAGCCCATTAGGCCAAACTATAGTGGTAAATAAGATCTTTGGGATATACCCTAGAAATTGTGGAGTGAGCTTTTGGTGACCTAATGGAATTACCCTCGGGAATTTGACCTTATACTTGGTATGGATTAGTTAGTAGAACACCGAAATGTGTTAGATTGTGCGGCTAAGCGAATGGAACTAAGGACCCCTGAGGATGAGGTGGTCATTATGATAGGAGAGAGAAGGAACTATTTGACTAATGTAGTTTCGGTGCTTAAGGCTGAAAGGATGGTACGTAAAGGGTACGAGGCGTTCTTAGCCTTTGTAAGTGCATTGGATGGAAATGAGGAAGGTGTCAAAGGAGTCAGAACAGTAAGGGACTTCGAGGATGTGTTTCCAGAGGAATTACCAGGAATACCCCCAGATAGAGAAGTTGAATTTGGAATAGACCTACTACCAGGAACAACGCCTGTGTCAATTGCTCCATACCGAATGGCGCCAAAGGAATTGGTGGAGCTTAAGGCTCAAATCCAGGAATTATTAGATCGTGGGTTTATTCGGCCCAGTGTGTCTCCGTGGGGAGCACCGGTCCTGTTTGTGAAGAAGAAGGATGGAACTATGCGTATGTGCATAGACTATCGTCAATTGAATAAGCTGACCATCAAGAACAAGTATCCCTTACCAAGGATCGATGACTTGTTCGATCAGCTGAAAGGAGCCGCAGTGTTTTCGAAGATCGATTTACGGTCGGGATACCATCAGTTGAAGGTGAAGGAGGCTGATATCCATAAGACCGCTTTTAGGACAAGATATGGTCACTTTGAGTTTGTAGTAATGTTTGTTTGGGTTGTGAACGCCCGGCCGCATTCATGGATATGATGAACCGAGTGTTCCAACCTTACTTAGACAGTTTGTTGTGGTATTCATCGATGATATCTTGGTATACTCTAAATCAAGAGGAGCATGATGAGCATCTCAGATTGTGTTACAAGTATTAAGGAGAAGAAGCTTTATGCCAAATTCAGCAAGTGTGAATTTTGGCTTAGAAGTTGCTTTCTTAAGACACGTGGTGTCTGCCGAGGGAATAAGGGTGGATCCTAAGAAAATCGAAGCGGTGTTGGATTGGAAACCACCTAAGTCGGTGGTAGAGATTCGTAGTTTCTTAGGATTGGCGAGGCTATTCTTGAAGGTTCGTGGAAGGATTCTCATCGATAGCCGCGCCATTAACAAAATTGTTGAGGAAGGAAGTACCCTTTGTGTGGACGGATAAGCAACAAGAGAGTTTTGAAAAACTTAAAAGGTATTAACTAAGCTCGGTGTTGATTCAACTTTGAGGCGTGAAAGGATTTTGTGGTATACTGTGACGCTTCACATACGGGGTTAGGATGTGTTCTTATGCAAGATGGCAAGGTAGTCGCTTATGCGTCTCGGCGATTAAGGCCGCATGAAGTGAACTACCCAACCCATGACTTGGAATTGGCAGCAGTGGTCTTCGCTCTCAAGGTGTGGAGGCATTATCTGTATGGAGAAAGGTCAGTGATCTACACAGACCACAAGAGTCTCAAGTACCTATTGACTCAAAAGGAGTTAAACTTGAGGCAACGAAGGTGGGTGGAATTCTTGAAAGACTATGGTATTCGATAGAATATCATCCCGCAAGGCGAATGTAGTAGTGATGCTTTAACTAGGAAGGTTGTGACGGACTTAAGAGCAATGTTCGCCCATTTAAGCTTATATGAGGATGGAAGTTTGTTGGCCGAATTACAAGTCAAGCCAACATGGTTGAAGGAAGTGAAAGAGGGACAGTTGGTTGATGAAGATGTAAATGTTAAGCTACAAAAAGCACGAGTAAGAGAGTTAGAGGACTATGAGATTAATGATGAAGGAGTATTATGCTACAAAGGGAAAGTATGTATGCCAAGAGACAAGGAGTTAAGATAGAAGATCCTTGAGAAGCGCATAGTAGCCCTTATGCTATGCATCCGGAGGCATTAAGTGCATCAGAGACTTAAGAGAACAATTTTGGTGGCGGATCTTAAGCGAAAAGTTATAGAATTTGTGGGAAGATGTCGGACGTGTCAACAAGTTAAGGTGAACACCAAGTTCCATCGGGATTGCTTGACCAATCCAGATTCCACGATGGAAGTGGGAAAGAATTACCATGGACTTCGTTAGTGGGCTTCCTCACGCCTACTAAGAAGGACTCGGTATGGGTTATAGTAGACCGTTTGACTAAGTCCGCACATTTTATCCCAAAGAAGAATAGACTATCCTCTTCAAAAGCTAGCCAAGTTATATGTGGCGAAATTGTAAGGTTACATGGAGTACCAATGTTGATCATCTCGATAGAGACCCAAGGTTTACGTCTCGATTTTGGAAGGCACTTCATCAAGCTTTAGGCACCAAGTTGGATTTCACTACTACCTTTCATCCACAATCGGACAGGCATCTGAGCGAGTAATACAAGTGTTGGAGGATATGTTGAGAGGATGTGTGATGGATTTTGAGGAAGTTGGGAGGACTACTTGCCTTTAGCGAGTTCGCCTACAACAACAGATTATCGAGCTAGCATTGAATGGCACCATATGAAGCATTATGTACGGACGGAAGTGTCGTACTCCTACTTGTTGGACTAAGTTAGGAGAACGTCGAGTTTTGGGACCGAGAGATAGTGGCGAAATGTAAGAGAAGGTTGAAATAATTGAACACGGTTAAAAGAAGCCTCAGATAGACGAAGTCTTATCTGAGCCTCAAGCGGAAGGAAATAGAGTTTGAAGTAGGAGACCAAGTGTTTCTAAAAGTCTCACCATGGAAGAAAGTGATGAGGTTTGGTGGAAGAGAAATTGAGCCCAAGATTTATCGGGCCCTATCGGGTACTAAAGCGAGTAGGACCAGTGGCATACCAGCTAGAGTTGCCACCAGAGTTGCAACAAATGCATGATGTGTTCCATGTGTCCATGCTACGTCGTTACCGATCGGATCCCTCTCACATAGTACCAGTGGAAGAAGTGGAGCTAAGGCGGACTTAACCTACGAGGAAGAGCCAATTGATTACGAACGTGACGTGAAAGTACTACGGAGGAAGTCAGTTCCTCTAGTTAAAGTATTGTGGTGCAATCATGGATCGGAGGAAGCTTCGTGGGAGCCAGAAGAGGCAATGAGACAACAATACCCTCAATTATTTAGTTAGAAAATTTCGAGGATGAAATTTTGTTTAAGGGGGTAGAAGCGTAACATCCTCGAATAGGGCCTATGCATTTCAGTTTAATTGTATGAAATGACAAGTTTCAAGTACTATGAATAAACTTTTGATACTTTTGAAACCTAGAAATGCATGAAAATGGAAATGAAAATGGAAATGAAAATGGAAATGAAAATAGAAATGGAAATGGAAATGGAAATGGACATTTTTGGAAACTTAGACATTTTGGAAACCTAAAGGAATTAGGAAAAGTGAACATTTTGGAAACCAAACCAAAATAGGAAACTAAACATTTTTGGAAACCAAACCAAAATAGGAAACTAAACATTTTTGAAACCAAGCCAAAATAGGAAACTAAACATTTTGGAAACTTGGAAAATCTGAGCATGTGAAAATTTTAGGAAACTTAAAATGACCGGAATGACGAATTTAAGAGCCCAAGGGGAGCTTAGGGCCAAGTGACCCTAAAAATATAAAGAACATAAAATTTGACCCAATAACGGACTTGGAAATGTGGCTGAAGATGCCACCTAAGGCTTTAGGAAATGGCCCAAATGCAAGAGGTTTTGGGCTGAGTTCAAGTCATCTAGAAAGCAAATAAAAGAAATAAAATTTTGCCTCCATGAGTGGAGAGTTGGACTGGCACAAGGAAGAGGAGTTTTATTCAATAAAACTCTTGGCTAATTAGGAGATTTGATGAAATTTCATAATTGATAAAACTAAAACTTATCACAAGTGAAGAATTGGTGAATTAGGGACTTTAAGGCTAATAGTTTCGCCAAAGAAAGAAAATAAAAGAGCCCACTCTTCTCTTCAACATCTTGCGAAACCTCCTAGTGAAAGTAGCAACAATTTTTCCTCTTCTCTTTAGTAGAAATTCCCTTGTCAAAACTCTCTCCATCTTTTTCTTTCTTTTCTTTTCTTCTACTATTCATCCACAAAGCCAAAACTTTGAGATCCACAATAGTGCTATAGCGAATAGCATAAGGGATCTTTCGAGATTCAAAATGAGGTAAGTACATCAATGTACAATCGGCAAAAATATCCCCTCCATGATTAAATAATAGATCAAATCTAACAAGTGATTTGGCAGAATTTGAAATAAAGATCAACTTGGATTTGAGGTAAGTGAGTCTATACATTCGCCAAGGCCAAATCTTAGTCAATTAGATCAAATTGATCAAAAACTAATCCATTCGGAGATCTAGGAAGTTGCCGATTTCAAGGAAAAAGGAGGTGAAGTTTCGGATTTAAAATCCATAAGGTAAGCCCTAAAGGTATTCGCCAAAGTTATGTGATTACCTAGATTAGATCCGTAATTATTAAAAGCCGAAAACTAATTTATGTTGAAGTTTCAAGGTTGGCCGAATATCAAGTGAAGGAAAACAAAGATTCCGGGATTTGAATAAACATCAAATCGGTATCAAAGGTAAGCCTCTTTACAAATCCTACTAGGATTTGGATATTATAGCCCAAAATAGAATTTATGCTAAGTAATACTTGATAAACCAAATGTAGGAATTAAGGATCTAAAACATTAGATCTTGCTTTCGAAATCTCAAGAAATCGCTAAACAAATCAGGTGTGTATTCCACACTATTCTTAATAGTTTTATGGTTTAAATATGTTATATATGTTAATGTGAAAGTGAAAGAAAGTGGCTAAAGTGCCATAATATGGTACAAAGTATTGTGCACGTTTTCCTACTTCTACTAGGATTTGAAATAAATGTTATACAAGTGAAAAGTGTTGTGAAAGTGAAATAAAAATATGTTATGCATGATAATTATTATTTGGGGCATTTGGGTCAATTGAAGAAGGGAAGTGAATGTGATGACTTGGTCTCACTAAGTGAAGGTGTTGACTTGGTCTCACCAACGTTATATTTGAAAGTGATGACTTGGTCTCACTAAGTGAATGTGATGACTTGGTCTCACTAAGTGAAAGTGGTGACTTTGGTCACATTAAGTGGTAACCGGTTACATTACGATGGTGGCTATGCCACAATATTATCGATGGGCGATGAGCATGTTGATTGCAATGACGCCTTCGATGGAGTGTAGCGGATGGAGGGTTGACTTAGTAGTCCCCACGGTGTACAGGTTGATGCGGTGGAGTGTAGCGGATGGCATATAGGTTTGGGTTGGGTTTGCATCATGATCTTGAATTTTTATATGCATATGATTTTTTATGGTGTGCCTATCTCTATTATGTTTAGTGTTGGTTACACATTGAGTCTATCGACTCACCCGTTGTGGGAATATGTTTGGTGATGAGCAAAGAATGGACCCGGACGGCGAGAATTTGTGGTGGCCATGATCGACTTGAAGTTCAGTTTAATTTGAATATTTATTTTATTTTTTAAAGTCTTGTACCATTTATTATTTTGGGTTCATTTTATGTAATAAGGCCACCGTGATTTAATTTTTATTTCTACTATAATTACTATGTTATGAGTTTAGGGCTTTATAAAGAGTAAGCCCACTTAGTATGAAATAAGTTTAAATATTTTTATCACTTGAAGCAAATGGGTTTTGTTATAAAAAATAAATTTGTTTTCAACTCAAGCCCAACCCACAACGAGCTATCTTCCAAAACTCACATTTTCAAAGTATTGAATGAATTTGAACCAGGTTACTTGAGGAACATACAGATCCATCCATTCTCGTGGAAATTTGGGTGTGGGTGTTTCAAGCATGTCCTCTAAAATCTGTATCACACGTTCAGTCTGTCCATCTTCTTGAGGATGGAATGCAGTTCTAAGGTGTAAACCAATGCCTAAAGCTTCTTGCAACTTACTCCAAAATCGGGATGTAAACCAGGGATCTCTATCAGAAACAATGAAGATTGGCACTCTATGTAGCCTTACAATCTCAGAGGCATATAATTCAACCAATATATCCAATGAAAAATCCATATGTACCGGGATAAAGTGTACCGACTTCATTAAATAATCGACAATTACCCATACAACATCTCTCTTTTTCGGCGACAAGGGTAATCTCGATACAAAGTCCATGGTAATACTTTTCCATTTCCATTCTGGAATCATAATTGGCTGCAATAATCCCAAAGGAATTTGGTGCTCGGCCTTTACTTGTTGACAAATCAAGCATTTATATACAAATTTAGAGACATCTCTTTTCATTCCTGGCCACCAATACATTTTCTTCAAGTCATTATACATTTTGTTGCTACCGAGATGCACAGACATAACACTATTAATCACTTCATATAAAATCTTCTGTACTAGTTTTGAATTCTTTGGTACACATATTCTATCTCTGAACAACAAACATCCATCTAAATCAATCTAAAACTCTAAATAAGGATCTGGCTCACTTTGCACTCATTTGGCCTGTAACTTATCATCATCCTTCTGAGCTTTACAGATTTGTTGCCAAAATGTTGGTCTAGCTCTTAACTCAGCTATAATCAAATAGTCATCAGACAGGGACAACTGGCCGTTCAATGCCTGCAAGGTAAATAGAGATTTTTGACTCAAGGCATCTGCCACTACATTAGCTTTCTCCGGATGGTAATCAATAATGAGATCATAATCTTTCACTAATTCCAACCACCTACGTTGTCTTAAGTTCAATTCTTTTTGTCATTAAATACTTTAGACTTTTATGATCCGTAAAGATATGACACTTTTCACCAAAGAGATAATGCCGCCATTTCTTTAGTGCAAACGCAATGGCTGCTAGCTCCAGATCATGTACCGAGTAATTTCTTTCATGCTATTTTAGCTGCCTAGATGCATAAGCTACAACTTTACCATCTTGCATCAATACGCAACCCAAACCATTTAATGAGGCATCACTGTGTACTACAAATTCTTTACCCGATTCAGGTTGACTTAGTATGAGCGCTTCCATTAGTAAGGCTTTCAATCTATCAAAACTCTATTGACATTTGTCGGCCCACTCGAATTTCACATCTTTTTGTAGTAATCGAGTCATTGGAGAAGCTATCATTGAAAACCCTTTAACAAATCTCTAATAATATCTGGCTAGCCCCAGAAAACTTTGGACTTCGAAAACATCCTTCGGTGGCTTCCAACTTACAATAGCTAAAATTTTATTCGGGTCTACCCGAATACCTTCTACAAATGCAACATGTCCAAGGAAACTTCCTTTAACCAGAATTCACATTTACTGAACTTCGCATACAATTGCTTCTCACACAGAGTTTGCAATACAATTCTCAAATGTTTAGTATGCTTATTTTCATCCCAGGAATAAACCAGAATATCACCAATAAAAATAACCACGAACCTATCCTGGTATGGTCTGAAAATTATATTCATTAAATCATAAATATCGCAGGGCATTTGTTAATTCGAATGGCATCACCAAAAATTCATAATGCCCATATCTGGTTCTGAAAGCTGCCGCACATCCGAATCCTTTACTCGTAGTTGATAGTAACCAGATCGTAGATCAAATTTTGAAAATCCATCTTTCTTCTTTACAAACAATATCGGTACACCCTACGGTGAAAAATTGGGTCGAGCAAATCCTTTTCAATTAATTCTTGCGGTTGCACTTTCAACTCCTTTAATTCGATAGGAGCCATTCTATATGGTGCTATCGATATCGGTGCCGTCCCTAGTTAAAGGTCTATAGAAAATTCCACCTCTTTAGCTCGATCTAAGATCCGAATGCGCTCCTCCTCAAAAGATAAGTCCGAATTTACCTCAATCTCGCCACGTGTACAATGTGTGATGGCAATCTAGAAATAGTTAACCTCATGCGGTCTTAGGCCGGGGCGCATAGGCTACTACCTTCCCTTCTGCATCAATACACATCCCAACCCCGTATGGGACGATCGCAAGATAAGCGTAAACAACTTCCACCTTCGGGTTGTACTGTAACAGGAGCTTCATCATTAATCTTCCTCAGCTTATCAAAACTTTCTTGCTGCCTTTTCGACCAAACAAAAGGTACTCCCTTCCTTAATAGCTTAGTTAATGGTGCAGCAATTAACGAGAATCCTTCCACAAACCTTCGATAGTACCCGGCTAGACCCAGAAAACTTCGAATCTCTGCCACCGACCTAGGCGGTTTCCACTCCAACACCGCTTCAATCTTGCGGGGATCTACTCTAATCCCTTCCGCTGACACCACGTGACCTAAGAAAGCCACCTCCCTTAGCCAAAATTCACACTTACTGAATTTGGCATATAATGCTTCTCCTCAAGATTTGTAGAGGTCATAGTTCGCCTTCCGATTCCTTTATTCTTTCGGCAATCTTAGTCTTTTCAACTAAATTGGCAAACTCGCCTCGATGTGGAGCAATCAACAATCTCAGCTCGTCCTTCAACCCATCTTCGAATCGAACACATCGATCGTGCTCCGAAGCCACAATCCCTTCAGCATATTGGCTCAATCTTAAGAACTCAGCCTCATACTCTGATACAGTTTTACTCCTTGGACCAAACTCAGAATGCCTTTACGTGCATCGATGTAACTAGACCCAATATATTTCTTTTGATATCTTTGCCTAAAGAAGTCCCAAGTGAGATCTTACTCTGACACCATTTTGAACCGTGATCCACCATCGATATGACTCATCCTTGAGAAGTGACACCGCCTTTCGGTTTTTCCTCATTTGTCAAATCTATCTCATCCATGATTCTTTGGTCGATTCTAGCCAATACTCACCGTGTTTGGTGCTACACCGATACACCTCGAAAAAATTCAGCGCCGTTAGCTCGAAGTCTCTGCACCGACTTTCGAGCTCCTCCACCTCCACCCATTCCAATACCCTTTCCGAACTCAAGACATCGCTTGTGACCTGCGTCATCACCCATCCGATCCCGCTTCTTGGCTCCAAAAGTTGGGGGTGGTGGTAGTGGTATGTCGTTCTCGGAGATCGACCGACACGACTGTGTTCGACATCACATCCTACCCTTCCCCTTCACGTCCACGGCCACGTCCTCTAAAGCTCATTCTAACTATCGTTCTTTAATCGATTAGGAATTTTATAAATTAGTACATGTTTCACTTGATTATCCAAGGAAATTTTATGAAAAGAATTTAATAGATATTCTTTCGATCAAAGCGAGTTTTAAGTTTTCAATCTAGTTCACACGAGAAAAAGTACATCCATTCCCTAATACCTTTCATACCTATGCACTCTTGGGCATTTCGTCATCTTCTAACCCGAGGGTATTTTCGCTTTTTCCTACAAGGGTATTTTCGTAATAAACCCAAGAAATTTGGAAATTTTAATAAATCAAATCATTTTGTAATTTAAAAAATTGAGGAGTATTTTGAAAAATTCTTCAATTTAATAGGTATGGCAAAATTTTGAAACCTGTGGGTATTTTGGTAATTTTGTCAATCGAGGTAATTTTGTAAATTCCAAAAGTCGATGTATATATATTGAAATACAAGATTTTCAGCTACTTTTGTAAAGTAAGAAGATTTTATTGAAATTGGGGTAATTTGGTGATTCTAAAATAAGGGCATTTTCGTAATTTTGCCCTAGGGGCATTTTGGTAATTTTGATAAACCTGAAATATTTGATAATAATTTTTTTAAAAATGAATTTGTCCTACTATCTAAAAGAGATAATTTAGTGATTTAAAACCAAAGTTTTTCCTAAAACATGGCTAATCCCTTTGGGTTTTATTTAGGGTTTTACTGAAACAAAATTCAAAAGAAAGAAAAGAGGGAAGGATTAAGAAATCGCCAACACCAAATTACCAAAGAAGAAAAGTGTACAAAATTGTACCTAAAGATCAAGGTACATTCGGCTAAGAGAATGGCTTTGGAGGGGAAAGAAATAAAATACCAAATGATGCACAAAAGAGAAGAATTGGTAAATTTTCAAAGGAGTTTCATAAAACAAAAGTTGAATGCCTTTCAAGCTAGCCAAAAATGCCTACTAACCAAAGAGAAAATTGACACTAACTAGCTACTAAACAAGCCAAAAATTCGGCCACCCCACCTAGACACTCATGCCGTCCAAGTTCATGGCATAAAGGCCATGAATTTGTTTCCAAAACATATCCCCCAACCCAAGCCTTTGTCCCCTCAATTTACCATAATTCCAAGATATTTTTCCATAACTTTAAGAATCTTATCCCTTATTCCATGCTTCCCTTAATCAACCATTCAACCTTCCAAAAATATTAGTCCACCTATCATAAATAAGTTGACCGGCCATCAATGCTAATACACAAAAATAAACTTTTAAAATGCTAAACAAACCACTCAACCTCGACCTCAAACTACTTTTCAAGCCCTTTAACCATCTTGCCACTTATTCCTCTTATGCTATAAATGAACACTTAAATTAACTTAAGTGCTAAGCTCATTTAATCCTCTTCATTAAATAAGCCATACTAAGAATTATCCCACTAAACTGAGCTTACTCAAGACCCCTAATTAAGTCTTATAACACCACAAATAATATCACATAAATTTAAACACAAGCAAAATAATTCAATCACGAATAACCCCTATTTTTGGGATGTTACAGTGGCACATTTTAATTGATCAAACAAGTCATCTATATGAGGCAACGGGTACTTGTTCTTTATTGTGACTTTATTAAGTTGTCCATAATCGATGCATAGTCTCAATGATCCATCTTTCTTCTTTACAAACAATATCGGTACACCCTACAGTGAAAAGCTGGGTCGAGCAAATCCTTTTTCAATTAATTCTTGCAGTTGCACTTTCAACTCCTTTAATTCAGTAGGAGCCATTCTATATGGTGCTATCGATATCGGTGCCGTCCCTGGTTAAAGGTCTATAGAAAATTCCACCTCTTTAGCTGGTGGCAAACCGGGCAATTCTTCTAGAAATACCTCAGGAAACTCACAAACAACCGGCACTAACTGGATTTTCAACTCAGACACTTTGGTATCCAGCACATAATCAAGATAAGCCTCATACCATTTTCTAATATATCTCTATGCTGATATTGCTGAAATTACATTAGATAACCTATCCAGTTTCTCAGATTCAACCCGAAGTAACTCACCATTTTAACACTTCAATTCAATATATTTATACTTACAATTTACCACTGCATCATGTTGGGTTACCCAATCAATTCCCAATATTACATCAAATTCATCAAAGGGTAATAACATCAAATTAGCCAAAAACAATGATCCTCTATTATCAACGGACAATTTTTACAGATTTTATCCACCATAACATGCTGAAACCAAGGGGTTTGAAACTTTAACCAGAAATTCTGTGAATTCAATAATCATATTTTTAACAATCACAAGTTTCGTGCATAGATATGAATGCGTTGACCCAGGATCAATCAAAGTAATAATATTAGTATTAAGTAAAAAGAATGTATCAGTGATAACATCTGGTGCCGAAGCATCTTCCCTTGCACGTATGGTGTATGTCCTCACCGGAGCCTGTGCCTCATATTTAGCCGTTGAGTCTTTTACAGCACTACGATACCAGCGACATTTTTGGGATACCAGGGTGGTCTAACCCTCGAGACAGGATTACTCGGCTTTGGGGTCTGTTCAACATTTTTCTCAACTCTTTCCGGGCAATCCTTAAGAAAATGGTCGAGAGAACCACATTTAAAACATGCCTGACTTCTCATTCGACACTCTCCAAAATACAATTTGTTACAGGCATTGCATCGTGGCTTGGGGTTTCCAACACTCCCAACACTAGTTGCTAGCGGAGATGAAGACCTTAGCTTAAAGTGTTTAGAACTTCTTTCCTTTCCTGAATATCTCATTGATGAGACAGAATATTCTTGGTAACTTCTTGCTTTCTTTGAGGCAGATGATTGCATAATGCTCATAAATCTTTTACTCGAAACCCGAGCTTTTCTTTCAGCTTGCTTCGTCTCTTTGCTTAATTCCTCGGCCTTGTGGGCCCTTTCAGCCAATACCACAAATTCCCTTAATTCCAAAATCCCAATCAACAACTTAATGTCTTCATTCAACCCTTCTTCAAATCGTTTGTACATATTAGCTTCAGTCTGAACTCATTTAGTAGCATACTTACTCAATCTAACAAACTCTCGATCATACTCGGCTACTGTCATATTTCCCTATTTGAGTTCTAAAAATTCCTTCTTTTTTTGATCCAGGAACCTCTGACAAATATATTTCTTTCTGAACTTAGTTTGGAAGAACCCCCACATAATATTTTCTCACGTACAACAGAAGATACGATTTTCCACCAATGGTAAGTTGTATCTTTTAACAAGGATACCACACATTTCAAACACTCGGCGGGAGTACATGACAATTCATCGAGAACTCAAATAGTATTTTTCAGCCAAAGCTCAACCTTCTTTGGATCATCGTCAGCCATATCCCTAAATTCTTCAGCCCATATTTTCTAATCTTATCAACCAGAGCCTTACCAATTCTGACGGGTCCAGTACCCTGTGGTGTTTCATCGGGTAGTAAAGCAGGTGAGGGAGGTTGTTGAACAGCATGATGTGTTCTCAAATATTCATTAAACCATCCATCCATTATTTCAAAGAAGGCAGCTTTTTCCTATTTACGGCCCTCAGACATGGGCCTCCTACTACTACTGGTTGAGGCTCATTGCGCAGAAGTTTGAGCAGTGCTCTCAGCTTCCTCAGACTCATCTTGAGCTTGTTTGGAAGACATTACTATATGAAAATACATTTAAAAGTGGTCAGGAGATATCACACTATCAAGATTTATATAATGGCATGTATAACTAGACTTGTACTTACTACGTTAGTCCGAGAATTGACTAAATCATAGCTCTGATACCACTAAATATAACACCCTTAACCCATATCCGTCACCAAAATAGGGTTACAGAGTATTTGAAAAACCCCAAACCCGGCCCACGAGCCTTGACCGGATCTGGTATGTTCCCCGGTGTAAACTGTTTCAAATTCTTTTGTTACTTAGGAAAAACTTGTGTGATTTGGAAGAAAGATTGTTTTGGGTTGGGCTTAAGTTGATAACAAGTTTATTTCATTATTAAAATCCTTTACTTTAGGTGACAAAACGTTTAGGCTTTATTTAAAAATAAATTTACTTAATCTTTTAATAAATAAAAGTTTGTAAGCTTAATAAATAAAAACAGAATAAAATAGTTCTACTAAGGCCTTATTACATCAAATAATTCCCAAAATTTAAATTCTAAATACTTAAAGTAAAATAGTCCAAATAAAAGAAATCTGAACTTCACATGGCCTCCACTAATCGTCTGTCGGCCCGGTCCATCACTGGTCGTCACCTGAAAAATATTTCCACAACGGGGTGAGTCAACAGACTCAATGTGTAACCAACACTAAAATTTAACAGATTTAGGCATACAATATCATTCATGTTCATAAAGCATTTAAACAATATGATGCAACCCGAACCCAAACCTATATGCCATCTGCTACACACCACCCGTACCATCCTGCACACCGTGGGACTACTATGTCAACCCTCCTTCCGCTACACTCCATATCGCGGTCTTAGGTCACCGCATTCGTGGTCTTAGGTCACCACGTTCAAATTTCTGTGGTCTTAGGTCACCACATTCAGATTACTGTGGTCTTAGGTCACCACATTCAGATATCACGGTCTTAGGTCACCGTGTTTGTGGTCTTAGGTCACCACATTCACTTCCCCAAAAATAAACCCATATGCCCCATATAATAGTAATATGCATAAATATGCGGAGTTCACATTCTTATTCTTATTCTCATGTTACAATTAACATATTTCATAATCCTAGTAGGAGTAGGAAGCGTGCACAGTACTTTGTACCATAACATGGTACCTTAGCCATATTCACATTCTTATACACATACTTATATTTAAGCATTGCCATAAATCTTATTAAGAGATAGTGTAGGGTACACACCGATTAAACAAGGTTTCCAATTCAAATCGAAAAGCTTGATCTAATGCCTTAGATATTAAATCTCTACATTTAATCAATCATTTAATACTTAGTAAGCCATTCGCCATAAATCCAAATCCTAGTAGGATTAGTACACTAAAACTTACCTTGGTGCCAAATCCAAAATCTTCACTATACTCTTTCTTGTATTCGCAAAGCTTTAAATCACTTTAACAAATTAGTTTCGGCTTTTGAATAAATATGAACTAGATCTAAAACACCAAAAATAGGCCTTGGCTGAATATTCTCATGTCTTACCTTGTGGATTTTAAATCCCAAAATTCACCGAATAATAAGGGAACACGCGGCCTATGGTGTACCTTCGGGAAAAGAACTTCTCCTCCCTTGTAGTCGACACTTAGTAAATCCCGAAGAGCCTTCTTTCCAAGTTTTGACTAGCACAATAATGGGGTTAGATTTTCTAGTTTCAGCTTTAATCTTAGAAAAAAAAGAATGGAAATCGATAACTACTGACCTTACCCTTAATCTTTGTAATCGACAGCCCCCTTTTCTTGAGTCCTCAAAGATTCGACTTAAGACCTAGAGAGTAGTCACACAAGTTTCGACTTTTGGAATATTGAGAGGAGAAGAATGAAGAAGAAAAGAATAGTTGCTTAGGAGAATTCGGCAGAGGTTATCAAGAAAGAGAAAATAATGCTGAATGGCCTCTCTTTTCCTTTTATAGCCGAATTTACTACTCAGAATCCCTTACTTGGCCACCACTCTTCTATTTTGATAACTTTATCCTTTGAATTATCACTTTATTAAAAGAATTAATCCAACAATTATCTCCTAAAAATAATGATAATTAAATCTATTATTTATCTCCTATTTAGCCAAAATTCTAAAGGAAATAAAACTCCTCTTTTAAGAGCCCTCATGCAATCCACCTTTACGCTCTTTGTAACAAAATAAAACTTCTTTTATTTGCTTCCTAAGTGACTCGATCACCGCCCAAATACACTTGCATGTGGCGCCATTTCCAGAGGCCCTAAGTGGCATCTTGAGCCATTTTCCAAGCTTTGTTTGTGTGTCAAATTTCACATAATTTTTCTCTTAAGGCCACCTTGCCTTAATTTCCTCTTTTAAACTTTAAAACTCGACATTTCTAAGTCATTTCTAAGTTTCCAAAAATTTTCGTTTGGCTCTTTAAACTTGACATTTCCTTACATTTCCTAGTTTCCAGAAATGTTCACTTTCCTCTTTTGAATCATTTCTAAATCATTTTCCTAGTTTCCATAAATGTTCACTTTCCTCTTTTGAATCATTTTCCTAGTTTCCCTAAATGTTCACTTTCCTCTTTTTAACTTAGCATTTCCAAAATGTTCACTTTCCTCTTTTAACTTAACATTTCCAAGTTTCCAAAATGTTCACTTTCCTCTTTTTGAAACTTAACATTTCTAAATCATTTCTTTCATTTCCAGGACATTTCCCTATATTTTCCTTACATTTCCCTACATTTCCTTACATTTCCATACATTTCCTTACATTTCCATACATTTCCATACATTTCCTTATATTTCCATACATTTCCATACATTTCCTTACATTTCCGTACATTTCCATACATTTCCTTATATTTCCATACATTTCCATACATTTCCATACATTTCCTTACATTTCCATACATTTCCTTACATTTCCAAGGTTTGAAAAATGCACACCACATATTACAGTAAACATGCTATTTCATAAAATTAAGCAAAAATGCACACAATGGGATTCAAACCTCTTCCCTCAAAGTACTTCACTTGATGCCATAACCCTTGCACCTTAGGTGGCGTCCCTTGCCACTTTTCCACATCACTTCTTGTTTTTAACTTAAAAACCAATAATTTTCCAAAGCTTTCTCTTCCATCCTAGGATTTTAAAAACCCTTAATTCACTTCCAAACACTGCCAAAACCTACTACTCATGAATTATGCACAAATGCATAACCCCTAATCTAGGATGTTACAGTATTATCGGAGTTCATGGAAAATTCTTATACAATTTGTATTAAACATACCATTCATACTCCAAATTTTTCTTATTGTCCCTTGAATGGGCCCTCAAAGCCCAAAACGAGTATTAGAATCGAATAGGGACTTAATCGGAACCTCTAATAATTTTTCGTAAAATTATAAAATTTTTTTAAGGTGCAAGGCTCACACACCCGTGTGGTCTAAGAGACATGCCCGTGTTACAGGCCGTGTTCAATTTAGGGTGCTCTCTGACTTATGCCACACAGCCATGCCACACTCCCGTGTGCTATGCCGTGTGGATAATTAATTTAATTCAAATTAGGTGTAGGTTTCACACGGCCAAGACACACGCCCGTGTTCTAGGCTGTGTCTTCCACACGGCTGAGGCACATGCCGATTTTTTTGTCCGTGTGCTCAATTCTGAGCATTCAGTTTTCTTAAATTTAAGGTGCAGGGAACACACGGCCTGACTACACGCCCATGTAACCTAGACACACGTCTGTGTGTCTACCTTTGTGGAAAAAATGAAGCCATTTCTTAGCTTCATTTTCTCACCCAATTTTGCCAACAACCTACACCAATACTTGCATGAATATACTAGACAATCAAGTATTAACACCAAGCCTAAATTAACATTTATCATGGCATAATATCACATGCAATTCATGTCTATAAGCATACTTTTAATGCATATACAAGATAAACATACTCCATTCATCCACACTTAACACATAAGCATTAAACATAGAATAACTTTTGGACATACCAAATAAATCCTTACTAGTCATTCCAATGGCTAGATTACAAAACATTACTTACACATCATTGTTTGACCAATTAAGCCTATACATGCCATTATACCAAAATGAGATTTCTAAGTATATCAAAAAGGAGATAGTGGAAAGAGTGATTATCCTCCGACCGATCCTCCAACCTTCGCGAGCTTACGAGCATTATAAAATAAGGGAAAATTAAACGGGGTAAGCATTTTCATGCTTAGTAAGTTCGTATAACGGGAAATAAACTTACTGGTTATATTTATTAATACAAGCATACATAAAAAACACAAATCCATTAATTTGGTAAGTTACCTAAACACATAATCACTTTTTCAAAAAGTTAGTCACATTATCTCATATGAATCTCAAGTAAAACATAGATGAGCTCATTACATACAACTTCCATTAATTCTACCTTCCCATATTTCAAGAGTCTTTTCCGTTGAACTGATGAGATTTCGATTGATGATCGAGTAGTATTTTCATGTGCAATAGAACCTATTAGGGCACGTAATAAGAGACACACTCTTGAGCTACATTTTTCACAACTGGATTGCCAGTCCAGGCTGAATTTATCCATAGCACATGCCCTAGGGGGATTAATTTGGATTACCCGTCCGGGGTAAATCCAATTTATAGTATATGCTTAAGAGGCTTACATTAGGATTACCCGTCCGGGCTAAGTCCTTTATACAACATGTGTAATGTTATTCTTGTCCGAGAATATCACCTTATTCCATCGAATTCTCAACATTCACCCGGAACATGACAATTTGTCCACATTTCACACATAAGATTATTTCATTATGGATATCATCTCATACATACCAACACAATCAAACCATTCAATTCAAGCATTTAATACACATATTTAAGTTACACGAACTTACCTTGACAATTGTTTGGGTTTGAATTCCAACTAATCCAAAACTTTTTGTTTCCCTCGCTCTAATTCCGTAGTTGGTCTTTCTGGGTCTATATAAGCAAATTTAATTATTAATTCATCACATTTTACATACATTTGCATTCTACTACATCCTAGGCAAATTTATTATTTTGCGCTACTCTTTTCAAAAATTCCAATTTCGTCCTTAAGCTTGGAAAATGAAATTCATGCAATCTACTCCTCTTTCCAAGCCTAACCAAGATTTAATAACAATTTTTACAGCACACACATTTCACAAATTTCAGAATTTTCCATGGGTTTTACCACCTTTTGATTTTAGTCCTTAAACCAGGTTTCCATGAAAAATTACTTTGTAAAAGTTGTTTATCTATCAACTATCTTTTATTTTCTACCATAAATTTCAAATTTCCATAATTTATATCCATGGCAAAGTTTCTACACTTTGTTATCTTTTCAAATAAATCCCATAAATAAAAAGATTAGGCTATCCCAATTCTAAAAATATAAAAATCATTGTAAATGGAACTTGATTTCATACCTTTCCAAGCTTGAAAAGTTCTCTTCCTCTCTCTTAGGGTTTCCATAAAGAAATTGGGGAAGAAGATGAATAGAAAAGATGATAATTTCTTTTTATTTTTCTATCATCTTTTAATTTTGTTGATTTCCAATTTAGTCCCTAGTTATTTCTAGTTTTTCCATAGATGAGTCTGTAACAGCCCAATTTTGGGACTAGTTGGAACAATGGTTTCGGGACCACTAATCCGAGGTTGAAGAAAATTATTTTCATATTACTTTATGTGTTACAGCATGTTTATAGAGATGCATGAAAATTTTGGTGCTTTAATTTTAGTAATTGTATGCTTAATTGTGAAAAAGGACTAAATCAAATAAAGTGCGAAAGTTCTATGATGTAGGGTAGAGCTGTCTAATAGCCATAGAATAGTAAATTGGAGGTCTTTAAAGTGCAATTAGGTCATTTGAAGTGTGTTGTCCGGGCATAGAGACATGGAGACAAGGATATTAATTTTTTGGTCAAATTTGGTGATAAAAAACTAAATAAAATAAGATAAAAAAGAAGAGACATCATATTTTACTATTCATGCTTCTTCTACCACCGAAAATTGTGAGGAAATAAGGGTTCTTGGAGTTCAAATTTTCAGCAAAACAAATCTCTTGCAAGTAAGTGATTTTGGTGGTTTTATTTGATAATTTTTGTATTTTTGGAACCCCCAAAGCTTAAGCTAGCTAATGAGGGGACTAATTTGCAATATGGTTGCAAGTTTAGGGACTTTAATGAGAGTGTTTATGCTGTTTGCTGAGTTTTTATGGAAGAAAATGAATGTTAGTGAGATGAGAAACAACTTTTGTGAAAGGTGTTATCATGAAAACACCTAAATAGGACCTATTTGTAAAGGTTGAAAATGTGTAATAAATGCATGAAATAAATGGATTTGTGAGTTGTTGTAAGAGAAATAAATGTTCATCTAGGCTTGTTTAATGAGAAAATATGATGAAAAATGATTTACCAGCGTAGGGGCAAAATCATAATTTTTGCCAAAGTATAAGGGCAAAATGGTCATTTTTGCCTAAGTAGAAATTTTGATGTATTATGATTTATAAAGTGATTAAATGAGTGAACTTTTATTATTATAGATCAAGAAGAACGCAGAATCAACCTTGACCCTGGGAAAAGGCAAGGTTTCGAATTAAACCGCAAATTAACACATTTTGCACCGAGGTAAGTTTATGTGTAAATGATACATTTCGAATATATATATATATATATATGTTGTTAATTATTGGTGCGTTGTATGAATGAGATCATTTATGATTGAGATGGATTGAATTCAATAGATAATGAGTATTTACCGTACAAACTTAGAAATAGAAATGTAAGTGTAGAAAATATCCGTAATAATCATTGGTGGGCTATGTGGAATACCACCGTAATTATTCTTTTGGTGGGATGTGTGCAACACCACTATAATTATTCTTTTGGTGGGCTGTGTGTGATACCACCTTATTACTCATTCATGACAGGCTATGTACAATACCATCATTTATATTATCATTTGGTGGGCTATGTGCGATACCACCATAAATATTCTTGTTGGGGGGCTATGTGCGATACCACCCTATTATAGATTAATGGTGGGCTATGTACGAAACCACCGAGTGTTTGGTATTATTCTAAATGGTTCATTGAGAAATTGTTTAAGTATTTGTTTCATGTGACTTTGTGGTCACGAGTGCAGGGGATGTATGCTAATTAATGTGAGCATTATGTTTGTTATATTGTTGGAATGTGGTAAGAAATGAAATGAGTTAGCATGATTATGGAATGTGGATTGTTTTTTTAGTATGTAATGCTATTTAATGACTAGAATATGTTATGATGGTTATTATTTACATGTAAACTTACTAAGCTTAATGCTTACTCCCTTTATTTTCCCTTGTTTTATAGTGTCATAGAGCCGGTTTGATATACGAAGTTAATTCGAAGATCACCCACACTATCAGCTCATCTCGGTATATCTAGACTTAACATTTTGAGTATGGCATGTATAGGGACTAGACTGGGTGAAATGTTTTGTTATTTTGGCCAAGTGTGTTGGCTCCTTTAAAGATGAACTCTTTTGTATATTGCCATAGTTGATGGCTCATTATTACTAGATTATGAAAAGATAAAGTTATTCATAAAAGTTTATGTTGCATAATTGGATTGCTTAGTGAATGGTTGAATGTATTTATGTTGTGTGAGTTAGGGTGATAAAAAGAGCTTGGCAAATAGCCTTGTTCATGTCCACATGGGTAGACATACGGGTGTATGTCTAGGCTATGTGAGACATACGGTCAGTTCCATTGGTGTGTGATCAGGCCGTGTGTCCCTTGTATGTTAATGTTATAAGTTAGTGTCGACCACGGGCTAGCCACATGAGCATGTGCCTAGGCCGTGTGACCCTTATAAGGTTGGTGACGTCACAAACAAAATACCCAAGTTTTTACACACGGGTGAGGACACGGCCGTGTGGAGCACACGGGCCAAGAACACAAGCATGTGTCCGACCATGTGAAAAAACATGTAGGTTCGTAATAAAAATAAATCCCACATGGGCTAGGGACATGTGCGTGTGTGACCACATGGCCTGCCCACACGGGCATGTGGCCCCTGTTGAGATAAATTTCTTTTAGTGCACAAAAGTTCCCGGTTGGGTTCTGAAACCCTCTGTCTGCAAGTTTAAGGCCTCGTAGGCCCATAATGAGAATGTTTCGAGTGTGAATGAGAAATTTTAAGTTGGAATGAAATTGATAGCCCAAAGCCGTGTGACCAAGTGAGTTAAGTCCGATAATGCCTTGCACCCGATTCTGGCATAGAATATGGGTAAGGGGTGTTACAGAGTCACCAAGAAAAATCTACATACTTTTTTAATGGTCTAATTACCATATAAGGACCTCTAGTTTTAAATTTCATAGCTATTTAATCCTTATAGCTACTAGAATTCAACTTTCACATTTTATACAATTTAGTCCTTTACCTAATTAACCACACAATCGATAAAATTCTCGTATCAAAATTTTCATGTGATCTTCCTATCATAATACCAACCATAAAATAAAATAAAATAATTTTTTATTTTTGGGCTCAGATTTGTGGCCATGAAACCGTTGTTCTGATCTTACCGAAAATGGGCTGTTACAAAACCAGCCCACATTGGCTGCAATATCAGAGTCAGATCATGCAAACAATTGACTATCAATTTATATAGTCCAAATATAAGATTGTAGATTATCAAAGCCAGTCATGTATGTAAATTATACAATTTCTAAAAGAGGATTTTCATTAACATTTCTTTGCTAGTTGATGCAACAATAATATTTGCTATTTGAGTGCATGAAAATGAGTAGCCTACCAAATAAGTCTAGACCCAAAAGAATCAAATATGCAAGTCATTCAAATACAATTTCTAAGAAAAGAGAGGATTTTCATTAACATTTATGTGCTAGTAGGTGCATCAATCATTTATGCTATTTGATTCCATGAAAATGAGCAGCCTTCCAAATAAGTCCAGAGCCCAAAGAATCCAATAAGAGCAAATTTTTACATGAAAGAAACTAGTGAACTGAGTTTGATATGTGTTGAAGCTAAACCACCCCCAAACATTAAACCGAGAATAATAAACAAAATGTCTGGATGGTTTGGAGCTTTATCTATTGAATGATGGAATACTTATGACCTCGGCATTGTAAGCGCTATGATGTTGAACAATAGGACTCGATAATATTTTTATGATTCAAAAAACAAAATTACAAGTTAAGAAAGTTGTAATATCCAACTAGTATGCCATTCATATCAAATGTCAAACTAATTCATTTAGCATTGCAATAGAAGTGATCAATCTTATTTACATGCCAAGAATTATTGTAATATCCCGGGTTAAGGGCTATTTTATTTTGGCATTGTTTGCATGTTAATGGCTCGCTATGTTGTTGTTTGTGTGGTTTCGGGGCTTAGTTGTAGGCTAGGAGTGAGCCTGAGTGGGTGGAAAAATTTTAGTTTTTGGGCTTTATGCGATAGAAAGTGAAGGAGTGGGTCTTATATATTTTAATTGGTGTTCTTGAGCACAAATGAAGAGCTAGCAAAGTGGCAAAGCATGCGCCACTTGGAGCATGTGTATGGCGTCAATTGCAAGGGGTGAGGTCTTGTGTTCAAGCTGCGAAAATCCCACATTTTGGCTCCCATTTTGACGACATGGAGGGAAGGAGTTGTAGGCAGTTCAAACTCTACCTTGAACTAAGTCAACACATTCAAATGATGGGTGGAGAGCAAACGGTGGAGGAAGACTTGGTCATAGTCATTTGAATTAGTGGCTTGGGAGTGATTGGGGGGAGGTTGGCCGGTTTTTAGGAGATTCTTTGGGGAGTTTGGCGGTTGGTGAGTGTTGTGAGGAGTGAGGAGAGTGCCAAAATTTCCACTTAGGCAAATGTGCATTTTCGGTCACAATTTTATTTTGGTAAGCTAATTTTCGTTTAGTCAAAAGCTAGCAAAAGATCTCTTCATTTGCAAATAGCCTAAGCCGAAAAGAACCTTCCATTTTGCTTCTTGAAACCAAAACACAAAGCAACTTTATTTGCTAAACTTTGCACTCTTTCTACATTTTGGTGAAGCCGAGTGTTCTTTTGCATTTTTCCTTCTTTGTCATTTGTGTAAACCGAATTTGGTATTGTCTTTTTTCCACATTTTTCTTTCTTTGTTGAGCATTGGTAGCCAAAGCTTTCATCTCCAAAACACTCTCTCCAATTCTTTTTCTTGTTCAAAACCGAACATACCCTCCTCTCTATTCATCTTTTATTTCTTTCTTCTTCTCAGAGCTTTAGCCGATTTTTTCTCCATTGTTTTCTCTTCATCTCTTTTGTGTGCCGTAACCTCCATTTCTTCTCATCTCTACTCCTTTTCTTTCCACTCAAAACCGAGCATAGGTGTGTGTTAAATACCTAGGCCGAACCTCCTTTCCATCTTGATTAAAGGGTGCTAGCCGAACCATCATCCCCTTCATAGAAATTTCCCTCTTCTATTTTTCTTCCATCTTGGCCGATTGTGAGGTGTGGTGTGGATCATTTTCGGGTTTTGTTTTCAAGCATTAGAAGGGGTAAGTTCTTGGCTGAATGGCCATTTCTCTTTTTCTCCCTAGTGCTATGTTGATTTCGGGTTGGTTAGGCCTATGTGGATTTTGGTTAGAGTTAATCTTTTGTTTAACATCTCATTATAGGGCTTTTGGGATTCCAAGCAGTCAGCAAAGCTTTTATCTGGATTCAATTGTTTGGTAAGTGATGGTGAAAGGGTGGCTCATGGTCTATTTGGTTAGTTTCAATTAAGTATAAGGTTTCAAAAGGATTTATTATTCTCTTTTATGGTGTAGTCGATTAGTGGAGGAACCACTGTTGGTTCGAGACTTGGTTGGTAACCGATTCAAGGGCAGGTAAGAGATCGAAGATTAACCCCCTTTTTGTGTAAATGGTTTTGGCCGAATGAGTTAAGTGCTAATCCCTTGTTGGCCAAATGTAGGCTCAGGGTTGTCGAGGTGATCAAGGGACTTTGACCCATTCTTAGGATTAACATCTTTGCTATTTCAGGTGTGTAAACCAACACACTTTCTTAACTGAGTAATGTGATAACCTATTTGTGTAAATGAAACAGTGTGGTTGACTATTTTGATACCCATTGAGGTATGGATACGGATTCGGGTAAGTCCGTTTCATTATGAGATATGTGATGATATGTGATATCATGATTGTTGATGTATATATTTTGAGATGCCATATTAAGCATGTGAGCATGATAGCATGATTGCACGATTTTGCATTTAGTATGATATGCTATTGGGTGATATGAGAGGAGGGGAGTATGATATCCGTGTCTTTGGGACACTGTGTGTCTTTGGGACACGGAGGTTTGGCACCTCCGTGGTTTGGTACCACAATGATATTTTGTGACTTTGGGTCACGGAGGTTTGGCACCTCGGCGTCTCGTCCAGTGGCTTAGTACCACGGTGGGTTGGCCCCTGATTTATTATCTGGGATTGACGCCATGATTTGGTATCACACGATGGGTTGGCCCTATCATCGGATTTGTATTGCGGTCACCGGTGATTTAGTATCTGCTGTGTCTTTGGGACACGGAGGTTTGGCACCTCATTGCGACTCGTCCTGTGGTTTGACACCACCGTGGGTTGGCCCCACTTATGAGATACGGGATTGTCGCTAGTGATTTGGTATCACACGATGGGTTGGCCCCATCATTGGATTATTGTGACTTGGTCACCGGTGGTTTGGCACCACATTATGGATATCGTGACTTTGGGTCACGGTGGTTTAGCACCACCGGTGGTTTGGTACCACACGGGTAGAAAAGGTGATATGGTTGGTTAGGATCGGGTGCATTACTTGCATTATTTTGTTATGATGTGTGTTGGCATGATATACCGGGAGAGGGATTTACACACTGAGTCTTGCGACTCACTCTCTCCTTTGACTTTTTCAGGTGACACTTAGGCGCGGACATGGAGCCGGGATGGACTCGTGGTGTTCATGCCATGCTTAAATAAAGATTTGCTCAGACTTTTATTAATTTGGTACTTAAGCGTATTCATTACTATTTGGTTTTATTTGGGTTGTAAATGGCCTCTTAAATTATGTTTTGCTATGTTTATGTTTAAAGTAGATTTATAATATGTCTTAACAAATTAATTGGGTTAAAATGTGCTAAAACTTGAAAGGATAACGATTTCAAAACTACAAAAGCGATATTTTTAAGCTATACCATCGGGTATCACACTATAATCTGGGATAAAAAGAACTCAAATGTTTTTCTCACTTAAACCCGATTTTCTATAAAGTCAAAAATGTTATAGTAATAATAAGAGACAACTTAAACTTCTTAATGAGATAAACTAGTTTTACCTACACATCGAATTAAGTTTTCAAAATTTCCGGGTTTTCAAATACATCATCAGATTTCAACCAAACCTACTCAAGTTTTCTTCAGATACACAAATTAGCGAAGTATTTTCCTCAAACTTTTAAACTTAAACCTAAACCTCTCAAAACCCTTTTTCCCTGTGACATACCAGATTCGGTCATGGTGTGTTGACCGGGTTTGGGGTGTTACAATTATTATAAAGCCTTTTTAGAACTCAATACCAATCATGAATCAAAAATTTATATCATTAACATAACAATCAAATTCCATGTTCATTCCACAACAATAATCCATTTAAGTCTTTTTCTGGAGTCAGTAGACTCATTCGTATTCATTTTAGCCTTTCCTAAAGCTCGTTTCCAATTTATTCACATAGAAGTTCATGTATTTCCTTTATCATGATTCACATTTATATGCACAATTGATTCCATAGTGTTATACTATTTCATTTCGATATCTTTTATCAAGTCCCTAACTCATACCAATTTCACGTAACTCATTTTATTATCATATCTATTTTCAATCTATTTCATTACATTGTTAAGTTCCTAATCCCAATTATAATATCACGCCTGCTAGAACTATTCATATTTCCACATATCGTATCCTGAATTTGATCGTATTTGTATACTCGTACCTTGTACACTATTCTTACTGTGTGACAATGATTTCATTACAGTTCAATCCAATATATATATTCACATTCAATTTTAGAATCACAATTCAATTAATCATCAACATACAATATCTCATTATGAATGTGTCTTATGAATCATTTTAAATATGAACAAATAACTAGTTAGAAATATATATACTAACATGTCATTTCCCAAATTGAATTGTTGAATTCGACACAATTTGATACCAATCTTTCGAACTTATTATTTCAGTTTACAAATTTCTTTCACATTAACAATTTTTTTCATTATAATTATAAATTTTTACATATTAAATCCTTATTTACTTGACTCGAACATGAATGGATACACAAATCCAACCAACACCCTAGTTTGACACCCGATGCCTCATCGGATAATTTCCGAAGAGAATAGATTGCGCCCAGCACTCATCGGTATGACCGAAGTAAATATTGTGCTCAACACTTATCGACACATAGTCGAAGTAACCATTTGGCACCCAGTGCCTCATCGAAACGTCTTTAGTAATTAGTTTGCACCCAACGCTTATCGAAACATCCGAAGTAAAATGCGCCCTACGATAATTGAGATATAGTTAAAATAACTCTACCGAGCAATTAATAGGGTAATCATTTATTTAATTCCCTTATAAGTTCAATTATCATTCTATCAATCTCAATATCATCAATTTATCACTCATGATATCATTTCATACATAAGGTAACATACCATTTCAATTCCAAACCAATTTCTTTAGTTTTAATATTTTCACTTTTATTCAATTTAATCATCTATCTCAATAATCAATTAAATTTACACCAACATGATTTGATCGGTCATAATCAACTATTAATTCATTTTACAACTCTTCTATTATTTTCCCCCTCCCCTCTCCATTCCACTTCCTTTATTTACATGTATTTATACAAGAATCTTTAGCCTTAGTATGACATGCTTTTATGTAACATGAATTATCTTTAACTATTTATACATATATTTTTAACAAAATTGTCTTCTTGAGTAGTAGTCACTAAATTATTTATATCTGGACCTAAAAAATTTGAAATTAAGATCCGCTTTTTTTTGAAACTAGAATCAATGAAATTTTTACCATAAAATTTTTAGAATTTATTTCTTGGTAGATTAATACCATTTTTTTTTAAAAAAAGTCCTCCCCTGTTCTGCCACTAGGCAGTTTCAACTCTTCTTCACTAAAAATTAAATAACTTTCAGTACAAGTCTCAAATTATGTTTTGGTTTGTTTCCTTTGAAAATAAACTCATTGAGATTTTAGGCATATAAATTTCATCAACTAAAATTTTTTGTACAATTTATAATGATTTTTCAAAATTAGAATAACTGAATTCGAAATCATTCTGATATTGTCTCATAAAAAATATTATATCTCATAACCTACAATTCCATTGCTTTCACCATTACTTTTTTTTTTTGCAAAACTAGACTCAATAAGCTTTAATTTCATGTTTGATTCAACCTCTAACTTGATTCGTACAATTTTTAGTAAATTTTCAAAGTTGTAATACCACTGCTGTCCATAAAATGTTTAGTTAAACAATTTGCTCTTCCATGATTTGAGTAAGTTCTTCTTATTTTGTTATATAACATAATACATTCTAACCAAATTAATGCCAATACATATAATCACTAAGTTACACAAATTTTCATCATTTTTCAAATTAGTCCTCTAGTTCGTTAATCAATCTCAAACATAATATTTTAACCTCAAATAATTATTTTCAGTTTCCCTCAATATAATAACAAAATAAATATGTAACAAATATAATTATTCAATTTATAGAAATAAAAAACATAACATGAATTAACTCAATAAGTTCCATATGAACTTACCGGGCAAAATAGTAACCAAATGAACTTTTAAGGACTATTCGACAATTTTTGCTTTTTCACGACTAGCCTCGATTTGATTCAATTCTTGATCTATACAATAATTGAGTTCAAATTATCAATTCCAAACATCTCATATCATCCTATTATAAGTATGTATTAGTTTAATTTTATTTTTCAAATTCCCTTAAAATTTTATATTTTATTCAATTTAGTCCTTAGAACCGAAATAGCCATATCTTTCAAATTTGAGCTTCGTTTTCTAATCTTATTTCAGTCTCATCCTTTATAAACTCTCTACTATCTATTTTTATCAAAGTCTCATCACAACGTTACAAATAATTCATTTTAGTCCTTATGTTACAAAATTAACATTTAAACTTCATAAACTTGTCAATTTTCATATTTAAGCTTATAATCTAACAATTTAACACAAAAAACTTCAAGAAATAAACAATGGTAACTTTTGAAAGCTTTAATAGTTTTACAGAATAATACACGAGCTAGCTAAATCAAAGCGTCCACGATTTTAAAAACAGAAAATTTAAAAAAAAGGGCTTGAAATAACTTACCAATCAAAGGGTTAAAATTGAAATGTTTGAAACCTCATTCTCTTGAACATTCGGCCAAAGAAAGAAAATTGAAAGAAAGATGATAAATATCTTCTCTTTTCTTTTACATTTATGTATTTCTATACATTCATTTTATTAAAAAAATTACACCTGCCAGCCGTCCATCATCATTAAAACCCACCTACTAAATAAGAACAATGGTTTAATAACCATTGTGATCCTCAAGCCTTTTATAAATTAGAATTCTATAATATTTAAAATTTTTACGATTGAATCTCTAAACCTTAATTAATAACTAATCCGGTCAAATTACCAATCTGAAATTCAATTCACTTATAAAATAAGTCCATAAATATTTAATAATATTTACGGGCTTTATTTATGGAATCAAAGTCTTAAAACCTTATTTTTTGACACCACTAACTTTCGAGTTGTTGCACTAAATAAGTAAGACTACAAATTTATCTTTAATTTTTTTCCTAGTTTACAAATTTGTAATAGAACTACAAAAATTTGCTGTTAAAATACTTAGAATTTGCCTGAATTATTAGTTAGAAGGTGCTATAAATGTTTATATAATTTTGAGTTATCACACCCCCAAACTTAATCCATTCCTTGTCCGAGTAATGCTAACTTCCATTAGAGCTCAAGGAGTCACTTTTGCAAAATATCCCTTCAAACGAAATCAATCCTTCCCATAATTATGTGTTTAGCAAAATTATCTAGAAAATTTGAAAACATGAAACTTGAGTACATATAACACTAAATTATTTTCAAATACTAATATGCTAACAAAAATATGTACTAAATACCTTTCTTTGACAAATATGAGATAAGTTTTTCTCAATCAAATTTTATTTCCCTTGATTAAACTAAGTAGCAATCCTAAATTTTAACTATGCCTTCATATCTTGAACTCAGTATTTCCTCTCCACTAATGTAGTTGGCACAAAAATCTAAATCAATAGGTCTTTAATATGATTGTAACGTGGATTGGGTTAAGGTAGGAAAAATATAGATAATTTAGGCTAAAACCTTAGAGTCAGCTTACCTCAAACCTTCCAAATACAATTATCTCCAAGAGCAGAAACTCTTTTGAGTTTGAGTACACATACTCTCTGTACAT
Organism: Gossypium rotundifolium; assembly: GCA_025506655.1. Classification (NCBI taxonomy): domain Eukaryota; kingdom Viridiplantae; phylum Streptophyta; class Magnoliopsida; order Malvales; family Malvaceae; genus Gossypium; species Gossypium rotundifolium. The sequence continues at coordinate 94,732,882 of CP106724.1, read as the reverse complement.
CTTTTTTCAACAATTGGACTCTTTTTAAGCAATCACTGATGCTTCCTTGAGCATACAACTCAACATTTTGAGCATTCCATTACTTCTCTCTAACTTCTCCAAACTTAATCAAAAAATATTCTCGATGTACCGAGTCTAAGATTTGGGACAAGTAGAGATAAATTTAAAGGAAGAGATGACTTATTAATGTAGGTTTTAGAAGAAAATCAGGCTATATAGCTCAAAGTGGGGTTTCAAGGGATAATTATTAGTAGAGTTGGCTTGAACAACTCAAATGGTCCAAACAAAAGTTTGCCTAAATCAGTTTTAAATTACCATGCCTCCTAGGATTTCTCCTCAAAGAAATTACTAAGTCAATTCTAAAAGCTTAAACTTTCATGCATGTTTAGTTTTTCTAATGAATCAAATTTTTATGGGTTGACTTACACACAATAACTAAGTTCAGTATTTTTGTCATAATTAAGCTAACATAAAAATAATTGAAATAATAGAGTTTTTTACATACTAAAACTAACATAGTTAAGCAAAAATTAAAATTTTAAGGAATATTTAAACATAACTTGATGGAAAAAAATAATTTTCGTCAAAAATCCCAAAAATTTTATTTTCGATCCTCTCCCGCTTAAAGAGAAACAATGTCCCATTGTTTAAAACATAAATTAGAAGGGACAAAAATAAAGAAGTGAATGGAAACTGTACACCAGGTAGGATCCCAGGAAATGGAGGTAAGTCAAATTTGACTGCTGAAGTACTGAGCCTTTATTTGACAGGTCCACTACTAGATATGCACATAACCATTACCATACTTCTCATTTTTTTTTATAGATTTAAATATTTGATATGTAAATTTTCCTAATTTATTCATAATTGCAACTTAATATTTATTATGCATAAAAAGAATATAAAAGTAATTAAAAATAATTTAACCTAACATGTCCTAAGAAGAAAAGAAAAAGAAAAAACGTGTAACACCCCTTACTCGTATTCAATGCCAGAATAGGGCTCGAGGCATTACCGGACTCACAACACAAGTAATAACACAATTCTGAGTCATAAATTTTGTGTTCAAATTAAAACCATTCATATTCAATCATAAAGTCCCTTATTCGAGCCTATGAGACCCAAATCATGCTTTAAAGGTGGTTCGGGACTAAAACAAGAACTCAGGAAACTTTTACAAAACTTAGAAAATTTTTGCTAACTACAGGGCTCACACGCCCGTGTGGTCCAAGGGACACACCCGTGCTTCAGGCCGTGTTCAAAATAGGTTTCTCTCTGACTTGTGCCACACAGTATTTTGCTAGGCCGTGTAGCACACACGGCTGAGACACACGTCCGTTTGCTCAATTTTGGACATTTTGTTTTGCAACAATTAAGGTGTAGGTGACACATAGCTGGAACACATACCTGTGGGGCAGACTGTATGTCACACACGGCTTAGGCACACCCCATGTGTCTACCCGTGTGGACAAATTAAAGGCTATTTACCAAGCCATTTTCCACCCTTATACATACATACACTTACACCAATTCAAGGCGCATACATAACATACTTAGATAACCAAATCATCTACAATTATGACCAACACAATATCCACATCTTCAAACATCTCACATTCATGTCATAGATAACATTTCTATCATTCACCAAGCATACCATAACCATATCACCAAAGTCATTAGCGCACATATATATATTTAGGCTTACAACCATGATAGCCCAAATAAACCTATCTATATGGCCAATTATCAAAACAAGCATTTGGCAATCACAAGCCAACATATTGGCTACAGTCACAATGACACATTTAACAAATGACTAAGTCCCTATACATGCCATAGGCTTAAAATACTTGGATTCATTTATACCCAAAATGATAGCTTGATAGTGTGATAGGATCTCTAGCGATCTCCAACCTGAGCTAGCTCAATAACCCTACAAGACAATGGAAAGGAAATAGGGTGAGCTATAGATATAGCTTAGTAAGTTCGTATGAAAATAATAAGCAACTCTTACAAATATTTTATCAAGTCCAACAATTTAAACACAAGATAATATAAATTACTATAAATCTCACAGTTATATTTCTTATTCAATCATAATATTTACTCTATCAACTTATAAGCATAATTTAACGTATAAGTCAAAAATGTTGTCCATCTTCCTCCCCCTTGGCCGAAAATCACAAGGAAGACATAGCTAGTGTTTCTTCAACTTTCAAGCTTGATAGCAAGTGCATCCTAGCCCCTTTTTCGTAATGTTCTTCATATTTTTGAGATCTCCGTAGCTCGGTTTAGCTATCTCTAGCTATATTTTGAGTTAGGGATTATGTTAAAAAATTTACCCATGTATGATATGAATGTATTTTGATGTTTTATGGAAGAATATGAAAGTTTGATGTATGATACACATCTTTTTCTAAGTGATTTTCAAGAAAAATGCATAAAAGGACCAAATTGTAAAAGTTATATAAATGGTCATATATGAGTGATATGGTGGAAATTGATGGTTTTTATAGTTGAGTATATGATTCGGGCAGGTCTGAAATATAAGAAAGTTGAATGAAAATTATTTTACGAGCCTAAAGGCAAAAGTGTAATTATGAGAAAGTTTAGGGTCAAAGTGGTAATTTTGCCAAAGTATGAATTATGAGTCACTCTAGTCAATGTGAGAATTAAACAAGTGAATTTATTATTATAGATCAAAAACACGAAGTCCGAATCGAAATCGAGTCATGAACAAAATCGAGGCTAAATCGAGCATCAATATACATTTTGAGAAACGAAGTAAGTTGTATGAATTCATTGCTACATATGTTATTATGATTAAATTACTTGTTATGTTGCATAAATTACATTATTTCAATGAAGTTGATTATAAATGTTTAATAAGGAAATCAATGAGAACAAGTAAGTGAATGTCCCGTTTGACGTTTCTGAATAACAAGGATACTTTTGTCACAACATGAGATAAGGAAAGCCCGTGTAAGACCATGTCTGGGACATGGCATTGGCATCAAGGAATGTAGGTCCCGTGTAAGACCATGTCTAGGACATGGCATCGGCACCAAACGTAGATCCTGTATAAGACCATGTCTGGGACATGGCATCAGTATCGAATAAGGAAGGTCTCGTGTAAGACCATGTTTGGGACATGGCATCGACACCATACAAGGAAGGCTCCGTGTAAGACCATGTTTGGGACATGGCTTCAGCACCAAAGGGGAATCTCGTGTAAGACCATGTCTGGGACATGGTATCGGTATCAAGCTAAGGAATCCTATGTAAGACCATATCTAGGATATGGCATCGGCATCAAGAGGTGATTCCATGTAAGACCATATTCGGGATATGGCATTGGCATTGAGGCTCATACATGATGAGATTGAGTATCCTTTGATATTCTGAGTAATTCAATGGGCAAAAGAGTTAAGTGTGAAAAAGGTAACAAAAGAACCAAATAAGTAAGGATAATAACAAGTTAAGCTATTCCAAGATGATAAAGAGATCAAGTTAAGTTAAAGAAGAGACTAAATTGAGTTTATATTTACATTAGCAAAAGTGCTAAATTATGTGACTAAGTGATACAGGTACCATGAGTAAAATACAAAGTATGAAATCATATTGTGATATTAGATGGGTAAGAGTAAGTATGAGTAAGTATGCTTAAGTACTTGAAACTTATGTTGCTCTTGTTTCATGAAATGGATAAGTTTATTTTGAGCATTTATGTTGCTATATAAATTTCATGCAAACTTACTAAGCTATATGCTTACCCATTTGTTTTCCCTTTTCCTTATAGTATCGCCAAGCTAGCTCGAGGATCGTAGGTGTCAGAGCTTGGATCACGCTATCAATCACTATTTTGGTATAGCTAAGTTGATTTATTTTGAGTATGGCATGTATAGGAGTTTGATCATTTTGAGTTATGTCATATTGTGAGTTAAAGGCTTGGCTATTAGGATTATGCATTCTTTTTGTATATAGCCGAAGAAATTGGCTAATATTTGTTAAGTTCCATATCTTATTGAAGATGAGTTTTAATGAATTATACAAGTGATGTTTTAAGGATTATTCCTATTATATAAAGGTTATGTTATGTGTTGCTTGCGTTGGTATAAGTGTGTTGATGTTTCAAGGTGGCAATTGGCTTGGAAAATAGCCTCTAAGTGTCCACAAGGGTAGACACACGAGCGTGTGTATAGGCCGTGTGTCCCCTGTATTTTAATAGCGAGAATGCAAATCGTCACATAGGACAGCCCACGGGCGTGTGCCTAGGCTGTGTGCTTCTTAAGGGGTTGCTGACGTCATAAACAAAATACCCCTAGTTTTCACACATAGGTGACGACACGGGCGTTTCTAGGCTGTGTGAAGGACATGGGCTATTGATACAGGCATGTGTCCGGGCGTGTGAAAACCCCTGTAGGTTTAAAATAAAAATAAATTCTACACGGGCTAGGGACATGGGTGTGTGAAACCACACAGCCTACCCACACAGGCGTGTCGTAAGTCACACGGGCGTATGACCCCTGTTTAGGCAAAAATTTTTAAAGAGTGTAAAAGTTTTGATTAAATTTCGAAACCTTCTGGATGTATGTTTAAGGCCTCGTAGGCCCATGATATGTATGACATGATTAAGAAAGAAAAGTTTTAAGCTGGAATGAAATTTTTTATAGCCCGAGATTACATGTTCAAGCAAGGTTAAGCATGATAATGCCTCGTATCCGATCCCAGAGTTGGTGATGGGTAAGGGGAGTTACATTTAATGGTATAAGAGCTACGATTTAGCCAATTCTTAGACTAATGTAGCATAAATTTGAGTCTAGCTATATACGTAAGAGTATTTATATAATGATAGTGTGACAACTCCTGACGATTTAAATTGTGTTTTCATATAGTAAATGGATCCCGAAAGAGCTATGGCGGATGATGTAGAAAGTAATGCGCCAACTCCCATTGAAAGGATGGTTCCAAATGAGAATGTGAATAGACCCACGACTGTAAGTTAGAAAGGATGAGAAGAGGCTAGGGAAGCCTTCCTTTATATGATGAATGCTTAGTATACGGAGTTCGTTCGCACGAACCCAGATGCACCACCCCCTCCACCCCTGCCTATTCCTTAACCTACCCCTGTAGCCCCTCAAGTGGTAGAAGTGGCAAGAAGAGAAAAGCCTCCGGTAGATAGAATTCGGAAGTAAGGAGCTGAGGAATTTAGGCTAGTAAAGATGACGATCCAGAAAGAGTTGAGTTCTGGCTTGAAAATACCATCAAGGTATTTGATGAATTATCATGCACACTTGAAGAGTGCATTAAATGTGTAGTTTCTCTTCTGAGAGATTCTGCTTATTAGTGGTGGAACACCCTTGTGTCAGTGGTACCAAGGGAAAGGATCACAGGGGAGTTTTTCCAGAAAGAATTCAGGAAGAAGTACATTAGTCAAAGATTTATTGATCAGAATGGAAAGGAATTCTTAGAATTGAAGCAAGGTAAGATGACAGTAACCGAGTACGAGCATGAGTTTGTAAGGCTTAACAAATACGCTCGAAAGTGTGTATCCACTGAAGCTATTATGTGTAAGAGATTTAAGGACGGACTAAATGAATACATTAAGTTGTTTGTTGGTGTCCTTGAGTTGAAGGAATTTGTTGTGCTAGTGGACTAGGCTTGTAAAGCCGAGGGATTGGTTAAAGAGAAAAGAAAAGCTAAGATGGAGTCTCGTGACTCAAGAAAGAGACCATAGAGTAAGTTGTTTCAGTCCTTGTCCAAGAAATAGAGAGATTTTCCTACACGATCAGCTACTTTAGGTGGGTTTTCAGGTAGAAGCAAGAGTAAACAATATTTGGGGAATAAGGCTCAAACCACCTCAGTCGCTAGTGTTGGCAATATTTGATCTAATAGATCGAAATGACCACAGTGCAGCAGACGTCACCCCGGTGAGTGTCATGCACATGAGAGTGCTTATTTTAAGTGCGGTTCCAAGATCACTTTATTAAAGAATGCCCCAAATTGGTTGAGAAAGACATGGTTCTGAGTGCAAGAGCAGGAAGCACTAATAGAGGAAGACAACAAAGGAACCACGGGAAGCAGGGCGAGTGGTAAGGGTACACCCCGAGAGCATACTGCAAGATTCGAGGTAGAGTGCCTATAAGGACTTACGCCATTCACGCTCGTGAAAGGCATCATCTCCCGATGTAATTATGGGTACATTTTCTCTTCTTAACACTGATGTTGTTGCTTTAATTGATCCAGGGTCTACCTATTCATAAATTTGCATAAACATAGTATCTAGTATGAGCATACCCATAAAATCCACCGAGTTTGTGATAAAAGTGTCTAATCCACTAGGCAATAGCATATTAGTTGATAAAGTATCCAAAGATTGCCCATTGGTGATTAGAGGTCATTATTTTAAGTCAAATCTTATGCTATTGCCATTCGATAAATTTGATATTATTCTTGGTATGGACTGGTTAACCACTCATGATGTGACAATAAATTGTGGAAAGAAATATTGATATGAGATGTGAAAATGGGGACACTCTTCGTGTTGAATCAGATGAACAAACAGGTTGCCAGTAGTGATCTCTCAAATGTCGGCAGAGAAGTATGTAAGAAAAGAGTATGAGGTGTATCTTGCTTTTGTGATGAATGCCAAAGAAACCGAGTTAAAGATTGAATCAGTACCAATAGTATGTGAGTATCGAATGTTTTTCCCAAAGAATTGCCAAGATTGCCTCCGGCTAGAGAGGTTGAATTCGGTATCGAGTTAGCTCCTGGTATTGTACCGGTATCAATTGCTCCTTATAGAATGGCTCCAACTGAGTTGAAGGAATTGAAGGCGCAGTTGCAAGATGTAACAGATCGAATTTGACCCTAATCGGAACGGTGGTTTCGGGACCACGGATCCAAACCTGAGAAATATTTAAATATTATATTTAGTGTTTATTATATGTGAATTTATGTGTGTGAAAGTTTTGTAGAAAAATTTTATCGTTTAAGTATTGAATTTGATAAAAAGGACTAAATCGCGTAAAGCGTAAAAGTTGCATTCTTTAGTGTAAAGTGCTAGAATGATGATGGCTTCTTAATTTGAAGTATTAGGTGGGTAAATATTCCATTTTATAAGTTAGTGGATGGCTTTTGACTAATATGCCATTATTATATGTAATAGTTTATTTTATATTAAAGGTTATATTAGTAAATTAATTAAATAACCTATTATATACATAATAAAATAAAATGAAAAGCCATTATCATCTCATTTTGTTCTTTGGCGAATGTGGGAGAAAGAAAAGGGTTTTGTTCCTTTGAATTTCGGCAATTAGAAGCACAAAATCAAGGTTAGTTTGATTTCGATTTTTGTTAATTTTTACATTTTTGAAATCGTTGCTTTGAACCGTAGCTAACCCATGTCCTAATTTGTAAATCTATGCATTATTGATGTTCGGCCATTGATAAACTTATGTGGTTTATGATATTTGATGATTGGAAATTTAAGATAGGTTAAAGATTGATATGTTTTGTATTGGAAGTTTTAGTGAAATTGAATAAATAGGGCTAATTTGTAAAAATAAAATTTTAGAGGGACTTAATTGCAAAATAAATGAAATGAGAGGGCTTATAAAGTCCCTAGGAATATTCAGCCCTTGTATAGTCTTGGCAAATTGTGTGTATTTTGTGTTTTGTACAATTAAGACTAAATAGTAAAAATGTGAAACCTTAAGGGTAAAATGGTAATTTGCTTAATTATGTGCTTAGGGACTAAATTGAGATGAAATGTACTTTAATGAGTTAAATTTTTATGTGTTTAGATCAAGAAAAAAGAAAAACGAGCTTGGATCGGGGAAAAAAATGAAAGTTGTCGACTAGCCGGTTAACGTTGTCCGTCGAAAGTCGAGGTAAGTCCTTAAGCTCAAATATGTCAAAGAATTATTTATGAATATGTTAAATGTTGATGTTTGATAAATTTGAAGGTAAATTATTGTAGTGGCCGAATGTATATGGTTAAATTGGTTTGAATGCATAAATTGATAATGTGATATGAATATGTATCTTTGATATATTATTTGGAAAAAAAATGTGAAGTATGTGATTGGTTATGAATTATTTCGGGCTTATTGCCTAGCAGGTCTTGTGCCGGTGGTTTGATTCGAGCTTTGTGCCTAGCAGGCTTAGTGCCGATGATATATTCAGGCTTTGTGCCTAAGCAGGCTTAGTCTTAGGTGACATATTAAGAGCTTCGTGCCTAGCGTGCTTAATCTGGGTGACATATACGGGCTTCGTGCCTAGCAGGCTTAATGCCGGTGGTACTTTAAAATGAAGAAACCATAAAGTTTTCGAGTGTAATATAGTGAACTTATTGAGTTAAAAACTCAGGTAAGCTTCAATCTCAGTGAATATCATCAGAAGTAAGGTAAGTTGTGATTAATGTTACTTGGGTTGAAGTATCATATTAAGATTAGTGTTTTGTGTGATTGAGTTTATTAAGCGATATGTATGATTGGTATAAGGTAGAACTTGAGCTTAAACATGTTATTTTTGGGATGTTCGGTTACTAGTAGAAATGCTAATAGTGGAAAGACTTTGAGTATGATGATATATTTAATATGAATGTTGCACATATGTGTCGAGAAGCATGTGATTTATGTAAAATACGTTTATACTATGGTTTGATGAATTATAGGATTTGGTAATGAAGTGTAAATGCTATGATTAACAAGTTGATAATGTTTGGCCATGCATAAATATATATGTTATAAGTTTAAAGAAAAAGAAAATTAAATTATTGAATGTTATAATAAAGTTGCTTAAGACTTACTAAGCTATTGAGATTACTCTGTATATGTTTGTGTTTCTATTTTATAGATCGTTAATTCAACTACGGGCTCAGGGGATCAGCAAGAAAGTTGACCACACTATCACTCTCTTTGGTATAATTATGTTTTGTAAACTTTTTGAATCAAAGGCATGTATAGGCTTTATTTTGATAAGTAATGAATGATGTTGGATTGTAAATATAAATATGGCCTTGAATAAGGCTATTGTTGTTGGTTAAGTTTAGGTTTTACATTTTGATATAATAGCTTGCATTATAATACCATTAGATATGTGATTTCGGTCATGCTTTAAATCATATACGGAAGATGATCATATGATATATGTATATATGATATATTATTGAGATATGCATTTAGCTAATAAGGAAAAATGATGGATGCTAGATGATTTAAAGCATGTAATATGTTAGCTAGGTAATATGTTGCCATATATGTATGTGAAGTCTTGGTTTAAGCTTAGAATTGGTAGGTTTTGCATTATTGATGCGGTTCAAATTAAGCAATCATGGTTGAAAGAGGAGATGTATATGTATATATATTTTGGTTGTGGCATGATTTAGTTTTTTTGAACAGTACGATATGTATTACAAAATAGTATGAGTTAGAAAGCTTATTACGAAGTATGTATATACAACTGTGATATTGATACATGATCTAGAAACATGATAATGATAAGCATATTGTATATTCGGTTATGTTGCATTAATGTTGGATTAAGTCCATAGGGTAATAGTATTAAGATTGCATATGTACTTGATAAATGTATTGGTATGATTTGGCTAACAGTATAAATATGGTATGAGTAAATATATATACATATTTGTTCATGGATAGTTATTAGTAGTTGAGTAAAGTATGCTTATAAAAAGAAATTTGTTTGGTATTTCAATTGCGAGTCGAATTGTATACTAAACATATGGTTAAGAGTATACATGTGACGAATTAATAGTTAGTTCGAAATAGTTTAGAAAGCATAAAACTTTGTGATTAACTATAATATGGATTTGAAATTACAGTGGTTGCTTGTGATTATTAAGTCATACATTGGTATATACAAAACTTAAAGCAAAGTGTTTAAATTTTGTTAAGCAACACCTAGTGGTTTTCTTAATACTTTAAATAAATTGACTGTTGTAATAGGATTATTTTATTAATTAGTTAAATATGGTTTACTTATTTCTAAATTTCATATGTTAAGATCAATTTGTTGAGTGTGGTATATGGAATCGGGATTGTTGTATGACTTATCCGGTAATGCCTGTAACCCTAATCTGGCAATGGGTAGAGGTTAAGGGTGTTACACAAGAGCTAATGGACAAAGGTTTTACAATACCGAGTAGCTCTCTATGGGGTGCTCCAGTGCTATTTGTGAAAAAGAAAGATGGCTCTATGAGATTGTGCATAGATTACCAGCAACTTAATAAAGTAACAGTTAAGAACAAGTACCCATTGCTACGGATCAACGATTTGTTAGATCAATTGAAGGGAGCCACTGTGTTCTCCAAGATAGACTTGAGGTCGGGATACTACCAGTTGAGAGTAAAAGACTCAGACGTGCCTAAGATGACTTTTTGAACGAGGTATGGGCACTATGAATTTTTAGTCATGCCTTTCAGTTTAACAAATGCCCCTGCGGTGCTTATGGATTTAATGAACCACATTTTTTGCCCATATATAGATAAGTTTGTGGTTGTTTTTATTAATGATATACTGATATATTCCCGAGATGAGCATGAGCACGTTGAGCACTTAAGGACAGTTTTACAAATTCTACGAGAAAATTAGTTGTATGCCAAGTTTAGAAAAAGTGATTTTTGGCTCAAAGAAGTTGGATTTCTTGGACACATTATCTCGGGAGATGGAGTCTAAGTTGACCCAAGTAATATTTTAGCTATTTTTGATTGGAAACCACCGAAAAATGTATCTGAGGTTAGAAGTTTCCCGAGTTTAGTCGGCTATTATAGGTGATTCATTAAGGGGTTTTCTATGATAGCGACTCTAATGACGAAACTATTACAGAAAAATGTAAAGTTTGACTGGACAGAAAAGTGCCAACAAAGTTTTGAGAAATTAAAGGCGATGTTGACAGAAGCTTCAGTTCTAGTACAACCTGAATCGGGAAAAGAATTTGTGATCTACAGCGATGCATCCTTAAAAGGATTAGGTTGTGTACTTATTCAAGAAGGCAAGGTGATAGCATATGCCTCCAGATAGTTAAAGCCACATGAAAAGAACTATCCGATGCATGATTTAGAGTTGGCTGCCATTGTTTTTGTGATGAAGATTTGGAGACACCATTTGTATGGTGAAAGATGTCAGATTTTCACTGATCACAAAAGTTTGAAGTATTTGATGACTCAAAAGGAATTAAACTTGAGACAACGAAGATGGCTAGAGCTAATAAAAGATTATGAGTTGGTCATTGACTACCACCCGAGAAAGACGAATGTAGTCTCCGATGCTTTGAGTAGGAAATCCCTATTTGCTTTGAGGGCTATGAATACGCAGGTGAGTTTGTCTGATGATGGTTCTATTATAGCTGAGTTGAAGGCTAGACCAATGTTCCTCCAAGAGATTTATGAGGCACAAAAAGATGACAGCGAATTACAATCCAAAAGAGTTCAATATAAGTCGGGTGTTGAGTCTGATTTTCGGATTGATTTAGATTGGTGTTTGATGTTCAAAAATCGAGTTTGTGTAAGAAATAATGAGCTCATTCATAAATTTTTGCATGAGGCACATCATGGATGCCTATCTGTACATCCGGGTAGCACTAAAATGTATAATGATTTGAAGAAATAGTATTGGTGGCCGAGTATGAAGAAAGATATTTTCGAGTTCGTTTCAAGATGCTTGATTTGTCAGCAAGTAAAGGCTGAACAACAAGTACCCTCAGGTTTACTTCAACCTATTATGGTGCCCGAGTGAAAATGGGATCATGTTACCATGGATTTTGTAACAAGTTTGCCCTTGACACCGAGCAAGAAAGATGCTGTATGGGTCATAGTCGATAGACTCACGAAGTCAGCCTATTTTATACCTGTACGTGTTGGCTACTCACTTGACAAGTTGGCAAACTTGTATATCTTAGAGACTGTGAGATTTCATGGAGTACCATTTTCTATTATATCAGATAGAGATCCTATATTCACATTCAGATTTTGGAAAAAGTTGCAAGAGGCATTGGGTACAAAGTTGAGTTTTAGTACAACTTTTAACCCCCAAACTGATGGTCAGCCGGAGAGGCTAATACATGTAACAACCCTTACCCGAAATCCCCGCCGGAATCGAGCATGAGGCGTTACTGTACAAAACTACTTGATCGCCACTTCGGCTCAACGCGACTACTCTCCTTGAGTCATTACAACAACAACCTCATTTTTGACTTACGAGACCTCACTCATTCATACGAGGGCTCTCGAGGCTATATCGAAAACTCCTACGATCCATAAAATCATTTTCTCAACTAAATAGGGAGTACTCGCCTGTGTGTAGTCTCACATGCCCATGTGCCCAAATCGTGCCTAAAAACCTCATCATTCTGCCAAAGTCCCACGGCTAGGGCACACGCCCATGTGGAATAAGACACTCCCGTGTACCCTCAAGACATGCTCGTGTCTTCCACCCGTGTTCGACAGTAACAAATTTCACAGGGCCAGGACATGCCTGTGTGGTTAGTCTGTGGTCTATCCTGACTTAAAATGCTAACATGCAGGGGACACACGGCCAGGCTGCACGCCCATGGGCTAATCGTGTGTCACACAAGCCCTAGACACAGGCCCGTGTGCCTACCTATGTGGACAAAAACGAGGCTGTTTGCCAAGTTCTTTACATTCCCCTAGCTCATACCACATAACTTTATTCATCATACTAATAAACAATTCACGATTTCAATATAAACTCCCATAAGTAACTCATAATTACATAAATGAGAAGGTGAGCCATCAACCTTGGCAATTTACAAAATAATTGTCTTAACAAGAACCAATCCACCTTTGGCCAAAATAACAAAATAATCTAACTAGTCTAGCCCCTATACATGCCATACACAAAATCACTAAGTCTACATATACCGAGGTGAGCAGATGGTGTGAGCGGACTCCTGGTTATCGACGTATCCCGGCTCGACTCTTTAGCTCTATAAAACAAGGGAAAGAAAGGGGAGTAAGCTTTAAGCATAGTAAGTTTACAGGTAAACAATATAACATTTTAACATGTATTCAACAATTTCATAGCTTTATATACTAAGAAAGAAACAATCTACATTCATGATCATGCTTACTCATTTCCTACATTCACACATTCCAACCATATCACAATCTCTTAGTCTATTACTTAGAGACAATTTATTTGATGGTTTCACACTTAGCCCACCATTAGTTTTTATTAGGGTGGTAACGCACTTAGCCCACCAAAAGGTTGGTTACGGTGGTATCGCACATAGCCCACCAAATGATAAGTAGACGATGGTAGCACACAAAGCCCATTGTAACTAATCAATAAGGTGGTATCGCACTTAGCCCACCAAAAAATAAATAAACGATGGTATAGCATAAAGCCCATCGTAATTAAGCAATAAGGTGGTATCGCACTTAGCCCACCATCAAGTGTTGTCTTTACTCTTTTATACGACTATTCCTTCATTCATACAATAACTATTCAATGACTACCACATTTAATCCACTTTAATCATATATGTTCTCAATCATGTCATAAACCAATTAGCAGCACAATGTATATAAGTAAATTGTATTGTTTACACATAAACTTACCTCAATGCAAAACGTGTTAATTGGCGATTTACTCAATCACCTTGCCTTTCCCACGGTCAAGGTTGATTCTGCACTCTTCTTGATCTATAACAATGAAAGACATTCATTTAGATCATTCTATGATCATAATACATCAATTTCTACACTTGGGCAAAAATGACCATTTTACCCTTGTACATTGGCAAAATTATGATTTTGCCCCTAGTCTCGTAATTTATTTTTCAACACATTTTCTCATTGAACAAGCCTAGCTGAACATTTATTTCCCTTACAACTACTCAAAATTCCAAATATTTCATGCATTTATGACACAATCTCACTCTTTGCATTTAAGTCCTACTTAGGTGTTTTCGTGCAAACATCTTTCACAAAAGTTGTTTCTCATCTCTCTAACTTTCCTTTTCTCCCATAAAAACATAGTTAACATCATAAATACTCCGATGGAAAGTCCCTATACTTTCAACCATATTGCAAATTGGTCCCCTCATTGGCTAGCTTAAGCTTTGGGGACTCTAAAAATACAAAAATCATCAATTAAAACCACCTAAATCACTTACTAGTAAAGAGATAGCTTGGCTGAAAGTTTGAACCCCAAAAAGCTCTATTTTCTCTTCAATTTTCAGTGGGAAGAAGGAGGGTGAATAGTGAAAGATGATAACAACTTTTACTTATCTTATTTTATTTATTAGCCACCTTACATCATCAAATTTGACAAAAATTTAATGCACTTGTCCCCTAGCTTCCTATGGCCGACCAACACCCTCAATATGGCATAATTGTACTTTAAAATCCTCAAAATTACATTCTATAGCTATTAGGTACCTTTATCTTATAGAATAGAACTTTCACATCTTATGCGATTTAGTCCTTTTTCACAATTAAGCATGCTATTACTAGAATTAAAGCACCAAAATATCCATATAGCCATATATTTAATACCATAATAAATAAAATAATAGTAAAATTATTTTCCTCAACCTCGATTTAGTGGTGCCGTGACCACTGTTCTGACTAGTCCTAAAATCGGGCTGTTACAACTCTCCCCCCTTTAGGGATTTTCGCCCTCGAAAATCTTACCTGTAAAGAGGTTAGGATATTGCTCTCTCATGGCTTCTTCCGGTTCCCACGTAGCCTCTTCTACACCGTTTCTTTGCTACAACACTTTTACTAAGGCTATGTCTTTATTCCTCAACTGTTTCACTTCTCGAACTAAGATTTTAATCGGCTCTTCCTCATATGTCATATCTGGTTGTATCTCAACTTTTTTTTTGGAGGAATCACATGCGAAGGATCGAAGCAATAACGCCTTAACATTGATACATGAAACACGTTTTGGATTTTCTCTAACTCTGCCGGTAAAGCCAACCAATATGCCACTGGACCAATCCTTTCGGTAATCTCATACGGCCCTATGAATCTCAGACTCAATTTACCCTTTCGACCAAATCTCAATATTTTCTTCCACGGGGACACTTTCAAAAATACTTTGTCTCCCACTTGAAACTCAATTTCTTTTCTTTTCAAATCTACATACGACTTTTGTCGATCTGAAGCAGCTTTCAGACTATCCAGAATAACCTTCACCTTACCTTCGGCCTCTTTAACTAAATCAACCCCATGGATTTGTTTCTCACTCAGCTCAGTCCAATACAAGGGAGTCCGACACTTATGACCATATAAGGCTTCATACAGTGCCATCTGTACGCTCGACTGATAACTATTGTTGTATGCAAATTTGACCAAAGGTAGGTATCTTTCCCAACTACCTTCGATAATACATAGCATCGGAGCATATATTCAAGAACTTGAATTACTCTCTTAGATTGACCATCAGTTTGAGGATGGAATGCAGTGCTAAAGTTCAATCTTGTACCCAAGGCCTCCTGCAACTTCTTCCAAAACCTCGAAGTAAATCTCGGGTCTCTGTTTGAGATTATAGATACAGGCACTCCATGTAACCTTACTACCTCCGCAATATACAACTCAGCTTACCTTTCCAGCGAATAATCAATACGCACTGGTATAAAGTGAGCTGACTTCGTTAATTTATCAACGATAGCCCACACAGCATCTTTCTTTTCAAAGTCATAGGCAACCCCATCACGAAGTCCATGGTGAGCTGATCCCACTTCCACTTAGGAACCATCACTGGTTGAAGTAATCCCAAAGCCACTTGATGTTCAGCTTTCACTTCTTGACAAATTAGACATTTTGTTGCATACTCTGAGATATCTCTTTTCATTCCCAGCTACCAATAAAATTTCTTCAGATCATTGTACATTTTTGTACTGCCCGGGTGTGTACTGATAAATAACTACTATGTGCGTCTTGTAAAATTTTTTAGATTAACTCATCATCTCTGGGTACACAAATTCTATCATGGAACATTAAGCAACCATCTGAACTTACCTGAAATTCAGAATCAGCTCCTGATTCACACTTAGCTCTTTTAGCTAGTATCTCGCTATCATTCCTTTGAGCTTCACATATTTGTTGAACAAATAGTGGTCTAGCTCTCAACTCAGTCAGTATAGCACCATCATCAGATAATGACAAACTCGTGTTCATAGCTCTCAAAGCATACAAGGATTTTCTACTTAAAGTGTCCGTAACTACATTCGCTTTCCCCAAGTGGTAATCGATCACTAGCTCGTAGTCCTTCAATAATTCAAGCCATCATCGTAGCCATAAATTTAACTCCTTTTGATTCATCAAGTACCTCAATCTCTTATGATCCGTGAAGATTTGGCACTTCTCACCATATAAGTAATGTCACCAAATCTTCAATGTGAAAACAATCATGGCCAACTCCAAATCATGAGTCGGGTAATTTTTCTCATGTGGTTTTAGCTGTCTAGAGGCGTAAGCGACTACCTTACCCTCTTGCATCAACACACAATCGAGACCATTTAACAATGCATTACTGTAGACCACAAACTCTTTTCCCTACTCAGGTTGTACCAAAATCGGTGCCTTTGTCAACAACTTTTTCAATCTCTTGAAACTCTTTTGGCATTTTTCAGTCCATTCAAACATAACATCCTTGTGCAATAGTTTCATCATCGGAGTAGCAATCATAGAGGATCCTTTCACGAATCGCCTATAGTAGCCCGCTAAACCTAAAAAAGCTTCTAACTTTCGACACGTTCCTCAGCGGTTTCCACTCCACAATAGTCGAAACCTTTCCCGGATCAACTTTAATACCATCACTCGACACAATGTGTCCTAAGAATCCAACCTCTCAAAGCCAAAACTTGCTCTTACTAAATTTAGCATATAACTTCTTATCTCTCAAAATCTGTAAGACAATCCTTAGATGCTCACCATGATCACTCTCATCTCGAGAGTAAACCAATATGCCATCAATAAAAACAACTACGAACTTGTCCAAATACGACTGGAAGACACGATTCATTAAGTCCATAAAAAATCGCAGGAGCATTCGTTAAACCGAATGGCATGACCAGAAGCTCATACTGGCTATACCTCATCCGAAATGCTATTTTTGGAACATCTTGCTCCTTAACCCTCAACTGGTAATAATCGGATCTCAAGTCAATCTTGGAGAACACCGTAGCTCCCTTCAGTTGATAAAATAGATCATCTATCCTCGGTAAAGGATACTTGTTCTTCACAGTTGCTTTGTTAAGCTGCCTGTAGTCTATACACAATCTCATCGTCCCATCCTTCTTCTTTAAAAAAAGTATTAGAGCACCCTACGGTGAATAACTCGGTCTTGCAAAACCCTTATCCATTAAATCTTGCAACTGAACCTTCAGTTCTTTCAAATCTAGTGAGGCCATCCTATACAGAGCAATGAAAATAGGTGCCGTTCTCGAAACCAACTCAATTCCAAACTCGACCTGTCTAACCGGGGGCAATCCGGGTAACACTTCTGGGAATACATCAAAATACTCATATACAACCAACTGTTTCAATCTTCGATTCAGACTCTTGGGTGTTCAGTACAAAAGTGAGATATGACTCACATCCTTTTCTCAAATATTTTTCAGCCACCAAGGAAGAGATCATCATTGGTAAATTATCTGACTCACTTGATTCAATTCAAATAACATCTCCATTTTCAAATTTCAATTCAATGAATTTACTACCAAAATTCACTAAAACACTATGGGTATTCAACCAATCCATACCAAGAATCAGATCAAAATCATCAAACGACAACAACATAAGGTTTGCCAGAAAACAATGACCCCTAATTGTCAAGGGACAGTTCCTACAAACCTTGTTCACTAACACATGTTTTCCTAACGGGATGGACACCTTTACCACAAATTTAGTAGACTCAATAGTCATATTCAAACTAGATGCCAATCTTATACAAATATAAGAATGGGTCGACCCGGGTCAATCAAAGCAATAACAAAGGTGTTATGAAGAGAAAAATTACCCGTTATTACATCTGGCGATGATGCCTCTTCTTGAGCGCGAATAGCATAGGTTCTTCCTGGCGCCCGGCCCTCTGACCTCACAGTAGAGTCTCGTGATACACC
Organism: Gossypium rotundifolium; assembly: GCA_025506655.1. NCBI lineage: Eukaryota > Viridiplantae > Streptophyta > Magnoliopsida > Malvales > Malvaceae > Gossypium > Gossypium rotundifolium. Next base: position 94,714,759 of record CP106724.1, on the reverse strand, counting down.
TCTACCACTAGTCCCACCTCCAGGGTTCTTTTTTGGCCTACCTCTAAAGGATACATTGCTTGATCTCACCTCTTGCTTTTTCTCTTTATCATCTCTTTTAGGGTAGTTTCGGATGAAATGGTCGGGGGAACCACATTTGTAACAATTTTGATTGTTTCCCCAACACTCCCCAGTGTGATGTCTGCCACAACTTGGGCACTCCGGTCTAGACTTTGGATTGCCCACACTTGCCATTGAGGTGGCCTGAACTCTTAAACCCGAGTAATTGTTGCCTCACTCCCTTTGCGAATACCCGACTGATGTAGTCGCTCGATGGTTCACTTCTTTGGACCTCTTAGATTGAGCTTGGTAGGATTTACTCACCTGTCTTTTTCTCGCATCTCGGGCCTCACTCACGGCCTTTCTCTTTTCCTTACTCAATTCTTTGACCTTACTGGCCCTATCCACAAATACCACAAACTCCTTTAACTCTAAAATCTTGACTAAGAGTCTAACATCTTCATTCAACCCATCTTCAAATCTATTGCATAGGATAGCCTTCGTGGACACACATTTTTGTGCGTACTTACTGAGCTGAACAAATTCACGCTCATATTCAGCCACAGTCATTTTTCCTTGCTTCAGCTCAAGGAATTCCTTCCGCTTCTGATCCACAAACTGTTGACTTATATACTTCTTTCAAAACTCCTCCAAAAATAAGTCTAATGTTACCCTCTCCTTAAAAACCACTGAGGTCAATGTTTTCCACCAATGGTATGTCGAGTCCCTCAGCAAAGACACAGCGCACTTTAAGCTTTCCTCAGGTGTATAGAAGAGTTCATCAAAAACCCTCATTGAGTTCTCAAGCAGAACTCAGCCCGCTCGGGGTCATCATCTATATTAGCTTGAAAATCTTCAGCCCTTTGCTTCTGAATTTTGTCTACCGGGGGCTTAGTTATCCCCACCATTTCTACACCTTGGGGAGCCACAGGTACGGGCTGAGGTATAGGAGGAGGTGGAAGAGTTTGAGAATTGGGGTTTGCTTGTACATACTCAATGTACCAGTTACTCATCATTTGAAGAAAGGCTTTTCGAGCCTCTTCTCATTGACCCCTAGTCTCGAGTTCACTCTGTAAAGGCACGGTCCCTTGCATGGGGGCCGGTGCATTACTAGCTACATCATCAGCAGCCGACTGATCGGGATCCATATACTACATAGAACAAATTTAAAATCATCAGAAGTCACCATACTATCATCATACGCTTATGGCATGTATAGCTAGACTCCTACACACGTTACGGTAGTCCTAGAACTGACTAAACCATAGCTCTGATACCACTAAATGTAACATCCCTTACCCGAAATCCCCACCGAAATCAAGCATGAGGCATTACTGTACAAAACTACTTGATCGCCACTTTGGCTCAACGCGACTACTCTCCTTGAGTCACTACAACAACAACCTCATTTTTAACTTACGAGACCTCACTCGAACATACAACGGCTCTCGAGGCTATATCAGAAACTCCTACGATCCATAAATTTTTTTCTCAACTAAATAAGGAGTACACGCCCGTGTTAGAAGACACACACGCCCGTGTGTAGTCTCACACGCCCATGTGCCTAAACCATGCCTAAAAACATCATCATTCTACCAAAGTCCCACAGCTAGGGCACACGCCCATGTGGAATAAGACACGATCGTGTACCCTCAAGACATTCCGTGTCTTCCACTCATGGTTGAAAGGTGATTAGTCCGTGGTCTGTCCTGACTTAAAATGCTAACATGCAGGGGACACACGGCCAGGCTGCACGCCCATGGACTGACCGTGTGTCACATATGGCCTAGACACACGCCCGTGTGCCTACCATTGTGGACGAGAACGAGGCTGTTTGCCAAGTTCTATACATTCATACCACATAACTTTATTCATCATACTAATAAACAATTCATAATTTCAACATAAACTCCCATAAGTAACTCATAATTTCATAAATGATAAGGTGAGCCATCAACCTTGGCAATTTACAAAATAATTGTCTTAACAAGAACCAATCCACCTTTGGCCAAAATAACAAAATAATCTAACTAGTGTAGCCCCTATACATGCCATACACAAAATCACTAAGTCTAAATATACCGAGGTGAGCAGATAGTGTGGGTGGACTCCTGGTTATCGACATATCCCGACTCGACTCTTTGGCTCTATAAAACAAGGGAAAGAAAGGGGAGTAAGCTTTAAGCTTAGTAAGTTTACAGGTAAACAATATAACATTTTAACATGCATTCAACAATTTCATAGTTTTATATACTAAGCAAGAAACAATCTACATTCATGATCATGCTTACTCATTTCCTCCATTCACACATTCCAACCATATCACAATCTCTTTGTAACAGCCCGGTTTAGACCCTAGTCGGAACAGTGGTTTGAGACCACAAATCTGAGGTCGTAAAAATATTTTAATGATATTTTCTGTGTGAATGATATGTGACATATCCTGTGTGAAAATTCTGTGTGATAATTTGATCGTTTGTGCGTTGAATTAAGATAAAGGACTTAATCGCGTAAAGAGTAAAACTTGTGTGCTAATTTTTAAGTACTTAAATGTTGATGGCTTTTTAAGGAAGAGGCCTTATATTGTTAATGAACCATTTTTAAGATAGTGGAGTGTTAAATGACAAATTGGCCTTAACATATATTTGTCTTATATGACTAATGAAAGGGCAAAATGGTAAAAGGGATTATTAAGTTAATATTAAACAAAATAAAATGATGAAACATGTTCATCTTTGTTCTTCCAACCGAAAATAGAGAGGAAAGAAAGGGTTAGGAGCTTGTTAAGTTTCAGCTAGGACTTTGGCTTAATCAATGTATGTTTTGAGCTCGGTTTTGATAATTTCTACGTTTTCGTAATCGTTGCTTTGTGCTCTACAAAACCCATGCTTGAATTTTGAGTATTGATGATGTTTGTGTGAGATGCCATTGATGCTATATTGAGCTTTGCGATGATTTTTGGTGTTAAATGAAAGATATGAGTTAGATGAACATACTATGTTCTTGAAGTTTTGATGAGTTTAGCTAATTAGGGCTAAATTGTGAAAATGAGAAATTGGAGGACTAAAATGTGAAATAAATGAAATGTGTGGACTCCTATGAGACTAAGGAGAATTTGGCCTAAGCATAGTGTAATGAAATTTTGAGTATTTGATGATTTTGTGAGATAGGGACTAAAGTATCGAAATGTGAAAATGTGAGGGCTATTTTGTAAAATGCCCTAAATATATGTGTTTGGACCAAAATGAATGAATTGATGATTGAATGGATTGAATTTAAATGTGTATAAACCAAGAACGGAGAGTTTCTGTAACACCCCAAACTCGACCCATGCGTTACGACTGAATCTGGTATTTCACAGGGTGAAGTAAAACCAAGTCTTAGTTAAATTTATGAAAAACTGGCATTTTGAAAGATAACTTTTTCTATTATTGCGTCGGCTTTTGAAAACAGGATGTTTGGTTTAATAAAAATCAAATTTAACTTAAACATTTAAGCTGTCAAAGTGACAAATTCGTTATAAACAGTAAATAATAAAATAAAATGAAATACAATCTTGAAGGGCCTTATTACATAATGGAAATCCCAAATTTGAACGACTTAAAAAAATGCCAAAAAGTAAAGGAAAGAAAACGAAAACATGGCCTCCACTAGTCTGCCTCGGCTCTTGCATCCATGAGCTACTGCTTACCTGAAAGATTAGGGAAAAAGGGGTGAGTCACCAAGACTCAGTGTGTAAAACCTCCCACATTAAATATACTTCAACAAACCCACAATCACACATTGGGCCTGAGCCCACATATCAGCAACAACATATGAATGCATTAAGCCCAACCCAAACCTAGTGCTTCCATCCCCTACACACCAACCCGTACCAACCAATCACACATTGGGGATTTCTACAATCAACCCTCCATCCGCTACACACCATCACGATAGTCTTGCTGCCAATTAATCACGATCACTAGGCGACCAAATAAACACGATCACTGTGTGACCAAATATATATATACATCATGGTAGAGCCATCGATCACAGTGTGACAAAAAGAAATAGTGTATGAACACATGTATATATATATATATATATATTGTAACACCCCTAACCCGTATTCGTCGTCGGATTAGGGTTATGAGGCATTACCAAACTAAGCTAAATTCCGAATAGACATTCAATTGAATTCAATACGAGCAATGTGATCTCCATCACATCATATAATATAATGTAATATGTACTCATAATACTTTAATACATATACATATTAAACCAACAGAACCATTTATAGCATTTTCGTAACAATTGCATATATAAGCATATCAAAGTTACATCGATAGAACATACATCTATTATTACGAACATATATCGCATGCATTTTCTTATAACAAAGGTCACATTTATACTTGCACATGATTATTCATACATCATACACCAAATATTAATATGTTTATTAGTGTACCTAAACTTTGCAATTTATTAACCAAAGGTTCGGTCATACCATTACTAATATCATAAGCTAATCAACGTGGTTCAATTATTGAAATCAAACCATATTTTTCTTTTTCTTTTTTGTTTTTTTATTTTTCCTTTTCTTTTTGTTTTTTTTACTTACCATTTGGATTCTTGCCTAAACGGGATGTTTCTTTCCCTTACTACCTTAAATATACATCATTTAATATAATGCCAAAGCACATGTTAACTCAAGACTATCATTAGTAATGGATATTCTACGAGAAACTCACAAATAAACTTTGGACAAAATTATACATACAATGCAACAACTTCGTTTTGCATATATAATTCAAAACTAGGTATATTAATCCAAACATAGTACAAGATTATTACATAACTATATATATATATATAAATAGATTACCTACATGAATCATTAAGCATCATCACCATTTTCCTTAATAGTCATAAAACATAACTGAACAAATCACACCTATTTCGTATAACTAATGTCATCACCCACGACATTTATCCATAATAACTATATTAGTCTATACCATAACCGAATATGAGGTAAACAATTCCATGCAACTTTTACGTCATAATAACAAATGCAATACATCTCAATATCATGCTTATTCAATATGCATCACCTATATATATAATAGGCATATTATTTGACCACATTCCAAAATGATTAAACCATGGCGAATTTCACATCCTTAATAATATAATCACATCCATCATATCAAGAACATAGGAATTAAACTTGATCAAAAGAAATAGCCATTTTCGCAAGGCTATTCATATATATACAAGAATGAATATCATTAATCTAAACCTTAGTCTAACCTATACATGCCTTCGATTCAAAACTAAAATTTAGTACCAAAAGGGGGTGATAGTGGGGTTGACATTTCCAACGATCCTCAGATGCCCGTAGCTTAATGGAAAATCTATAAAACAGAACAAAGAGCACACACGAAATAAGCTCACTAGCTTAGTAAGTCTTAAGCATTCTGAAACAACATCAAATATTCCAACATTTAGCACACATACATATATAAATATACTTATAAATCCAGAGTTTAACAATTAATAATTTCAATATGGTTGAACGACCATCTCTCGTAACTTATCATTTATTATTCCTCATTGAAGGTATACAACCCTTCCAACACTTTAAGCCTTGATTAGCATATTACTTTATTAACAAGTATAACATATATCACAATTATATCGATTAATCATATAAATATATACGGATATGCATTTTCAATAACTATCACTTTGGACATTTTACCTTTGACCAAATCTCAAAGATATCACCAAGCTTATATTCAATACACATATCACACTTATTAATGAGTAATTCAAATGCACATATCATAAAGACTCATTATCAAAAACTTTAATTATTCTATCACTTATGTAATTTGAAAGGAAAGATAATTACTTACCTTGTTCCTTGCATCTATAAACCTTTATTTTTACCCGAGCATTTTGTTTATTGAAGTATTTACATCCCACCTTGTAAAGAATTTATAACACATCACGGCATTAAGCTGCTAGACCCAAGGTCGAATTTGATCACCGGCATTAAGCACGCTAGGCAATAAGCACGATATACATCACCAAGCACAAGGCACGCTAGGCTCATAGCCGAATTACATCAAGGCACAAGGCACGCTGGGCTCATAGCCGAATTACATCAAGCACAAGGCACATTGGGCTTATAGCCGAATTACATCAAGGCACAAGGCACGCTGGGCATTTAGCCCGATAAATAACACAAGACGAAGCACGCTAGGCTTAAAGCCCGATATAGACATGATCATCAATTCAACACTCATTTCATAACATCAACAATGCAAACAACTCATATAGATCATATTACTTTCACGTACTAACCAAAACATTTTATACACTTTTCGTTTTACACAATAAATTCAATTCAATACCATACTTCTACATTCGGTTATTATCTATAATTATACTTTAAATATTTAAGTTCCATCATTCATCATAGTCGTAAATATATCTTTAACGTATATTTGCTTAAGGACTTACCTCGGTTGTCGATAGACCGTGTAAATCGACCATTCGAGAACCTTTGTCCTTCCCCGATCCAATTCCCGTTTTTCTTTGTTCTTGATCTTTAATTTAGCTAGCAAATGGCCGAATGTACAAAGCTCCAACACTCTTTTCTTTTCTTTGTTATTCGGTGGAAGAAAGGATGAATAAAATCCCACTTTCATATTGGTTTTATTATAATATAGTTATAAATTATAAAACAATTATAATATAATCTTTAACATATAAAATAATACTTAAAAACATGTTATAAGACCACATTGCCGTCACTATAACTTAAAATGGGTATATTACCCTTGAAGGACTTGACAAAATAAAGCCACATCAATTTAGCCATAAATCAAATAAAAGGCCACTTTTACCGATTCTTGATTTAGTCCTTTTTAACTAATTGAACACACAAGCAGTTAAATTTTTATCTGAAACTTTCACACACATTAATTCACATATAATCGACTCAAAATATAATATTAAAATATTTCTCAGACTAGGATTCATGGTCCCGAAACCACCGTTCCGATTAGGGTCAAAATCGGTCTGTTACAACTCTCCCCCTTAAGGATTTTCGTCCTCGAAAATCTTACCGTTAAACAAGTTCGAATATTGCTGCCTCATTGAATCCTCAAGTTCCCATGTAGCCTCTTCAACTCCGTGTCTATTCCATAATACTTTTACTAATGGAATCCTCTTATTTCTCAACTCTTTCATTTCTCGAGCTAAGATGCGGATCGGTTCTTCATCATATGTCAAATCAGTTTGATTTCAATCTCGGCGGTGTGATCACATGAGACGGATCGATCCAGATTACAAAGCATCGAAACGTGAAATCGTCATGTATCTTTTCTAACTCGAGGCAAATTCAATCTATAAACAACGAGGCCCAATCGTTCGATGATTTCATACGGTCCAATAAATCTCGACTCAACTTGCCTTTCCGACCAAATCGAAGTACTTTCTTCCATCGAGAAACTTTTAAGAATACACGATCTCGACACGAAATTCAATGTCTTTACGTTTCAAATCAGCATAGGACTTTTGACGATCCGAATCACTTTCAAATTGCCTCTAATAATAGCTACCTTACATTGCATTTCTTTAATCAAATCAACCCGTGTATCTTATTCTCACTGAGCTCAGTCCAGTATAGCGATGTTTGACATTTTCGCCCGTACAAGGCTTCATAAGGCGCCATTTTGATACTAAATTAAAAGCTATTATTGTAAGCAAATTCAATCAAAGGTAGATATCATTCCCGTACTTTCAAATTTGAGAACGCAACATCTCAACATGTCCTCAAATATCGAATAGTTCGCTCGATCGACCGTCATGCTGCGAATGAAAGGCTGTACTAAAATGAAGTTTAGTACCTAATGCATCTTGCAACTTCTTCCAAAACTGCAACGTAAATCTCAGGTCTCTGTCTGAAACAATGGAACTTGATATACCATGCAACCTTACAATCTGTGATACATACAATTCAGCAAGTTTATCAAGTGAATAGCTGTACGTACTGGCACAAAATGAGCTGATTTAGTCAGTCTATCAACTATAACCCAGACGGCATCTTTCTTACTCGGTGTCATAGGAAGACCGGATACAAAATCCATTGTAAGTCTATCCCACTTCCATTCAGGAATCATGATTGGCTGAAGTAGTCCGGATGGCATTTGATGCTCAGCTTTTACTTACTGACAAATTAAGCACTTGGAAACAAATTCAGATATATCCCGTTTCATGCCAGGCCACTAATAGAACTGTTTCAAATCATTATACATTTTCATGCTACCCGGATGAATCGACAGTCGGCCACTATGAGCCTCACTCAGAATCATCTGAATCAAATCTGAGTTCTTCGGAACACACATTCGGCTTTTAGAGTTCGAACAGTCATTTGTATAAATTTGAAAATCTGATTCTGCATCTTTTTCACACTGAATTCGACTAGCAATCAAATCTTTGTCAACTTTCTGTGCATCACAAATTTGCTGAATAAACATCGGTCTTGCTTGCAACTCGGCTATGATCGAACCATCACGCCATCCGTGCGTTCATTGTACGAAGAGTAAACAGTGATTTTCGACTTAACGCATCTACAACAACATTAGCTTTTCCCGGATGGTAGTCAATCACCAAATCATAGTCTTTCAATAGTTCTAGCCATCTGCGTTGTCTCAAATTCAGATCTTTATGAGTCATCAGATACTTTAGACTTTTATGATCCGAATAAATGTGACATTTCTCGTCAAATAAGTAATGATGCCAAATTTTCAATGCGAAAATAATGGCTGCTAATTCCAGATCGCGAGTCGGATAATTTCTTTCATGCGGCTTCAATTGTTTCGAAGCGTAGGCTATAACTTTGCCATAGTCGATACACATTCGCATAGTCCCATCTTTCTTTTTCACAAATAAAACCGGTGCACCCCAAGGAGAGAAACTCGATCGTGCAAAGCCCCTATCTGTCAACTCTTGTAACTGTGCTTTCAACTCTTTCAACTCGGTAGGTGCCATCCGATATGGAGCTATCGAAATTGGAGTCATTCCTAGTACTAATTCAATACCAAACTCAATCTCTCGTACTAGTGGTAAACCCGGTAGTTCTTCAGAAAACACATCTGGGTATTCACATACAACCGGTACAGATTCAATCTGTTTCTCAGACAATTTATTATCTAGTACATAGGTCAAATAAGCTTCATACCCTTTTTTTTCACAAATTTTTGGGCTAACATCGAAGATATTACTGTAGGAAACCCACTTAAATCGCAAGATTCAATTCTGATGATCTTCCCGTTCTGACATCTCAAATCGATAAGCTTCATTTTGCAATTCACCACTGCATCATATGAAGTTAACCAGTCCATTCCCAAAATTATATTGAACTCATCGAAGGGCAACAACATTAAATCTGCTGGGAAGTAAGAATCCCGAATCATCAATGGGCAACCTACACACTTTATTAACAAGCACACATCTACCTAAAGGGTTGGACACACGAATCACAAACTCATTAGACTCAACTGGCAGAGTTTTACCGAATACTAGAGTTTCACACACATATGAATGAGTTGAACCAAGATAAATCAATACAATCATAGTAATATCATAAAGGGTGAAAGTACCGGTAATGACATCAGGGGAGAAAGCATCCTCCTTGGCTCGTGTGGCATAAACTCTAGCTGGAGCTCTAGCCTCCGATCAAGCTACAGTGTTCTTCGTTCCTCTCTGACTACCACCTACATTACCTGAATGTCTGGGTGGCCTACCTCGCGCTGACGTGTTGCTAGACTTAATGTTCTGAACCGTATTCTGCTCAACTAACATCGAACATTCTCTAATAAAATGATCTGACACTCCACATTTAAAGCAAGACCGGTCATGGAATCTACAACTCCCAAAATGCCATTTTCCACAGTGCTTACATTCAACTCGATTCTGTGGAACGTTACCAACACTGGCCATCGAGGTAGCTCGGAGCCCACTAGAGGTCTATCACATCCGTAAATCAAGTAGCTTTATGTCGGTGAAGTCATCTCGAACTTCTTAGATGTGGAATGGAAATTCTTGCAGATGATCTCTTACGAGTGTCTCTAGCTTACATCTCGACCTTTCTTTTCTCTTTCCGAGCTCTTGACTTTGCAAACTCGCTCGACTAGTGTCACAAACTCTTTAATTTCAAGAATGCCTACAAGCAACTTTAAATCTTCATTCAAACCATTTTGAACCTTTTGCACACAATGACTCAAGAGAAACACACTCTCTAGCATATTTGCCGAGCCTGATAAATTTTCGTTCATATTCTGTCACAGTCATTCGACCCTATTTCCGTTCAAGAGATTCTTTTCGTTTTTGATCAATGAATCTTTGACTAATATATTTCTTGTGAAATTCATTCTGAAAGAAATCCCATGTCACTTTTTCTTTCGGGACCACTGATACTAGTGTATTCCACTAGTGATATGCAGTGTTCCGAAGTAAGGATATAGCACACTTCAGGCATTCATCTAGAGTACAAGATAGCTCATCTAAAACCCGAATAGTGTTGTCAAGCCACATTTCGGCTCGCTCTACGTAATCATCACCATTGGCCCTGAATTCTTCGGCCCCAAATTTCCTGATTTTATCAACTGGAGGCCTACTAGATCTCATCGGATCTATCATCGGGGGTACTGAAGGAATCAAAGTTGGATTATTCAGGGGTGGAGGTTGATGTACAGCCGGGCTAGTCTGGATAAATTGGGTAAACCACTCGTTCATCATCTGATAGAAGGCTTGTTTAGCCTCCCCCTCGTGGCTACCCGGAACTGGTCGAGAGTCTAATCAGACCGATCCGTGTGTACGGTCAGGTGTTACACTCTCTACATCATCCATTCTGACTCTTTCCGGATCAGTGTCCATTTATTATATAAAACACAGTTCAGAATGTCAGAAGTCACCACACTATCGATATATGATAAAGGCATGTATAGCTAGACCCTCACGCGCTATGGTAGTCCTAGAATCGACTAAACTGTAAGCTCTAATACCAATCAAATGTAACACCCCTAACCCGTATCCGTCGCCGGATTAGGGTTATGAGGCATTACCAAGCTAAGCTAAATTCCGAATAGACATTCAATTGAATTCAATACGAGCAATGTGATCTCCATCACATCATATAATATAATGTAATATGTACTCATAATACTTTAATACATATACATATTAAACCAACAGAACCATTTATAGCATTTTCGTAACAATTGCATATATAAGCATATCAAAGTTACATCCTGACCGAACATACATCTATTGTTACGAACATATATCGCATGCATTTCCTTATAACAAAGGTCACATTTATACTTGCACATGATTATTCATACATCATACACCAAATATTAATATGTTTATTAGTGTACCTAAACTTTGCAATTTATTAACCAAAGGTTCGGTCATACCATTACTAATATCATAAGCTAATCAACGTGGTTCAATTATTGAAATCAAACCATATTTTTCTTTTTCTTTTTTTTTTTTTTACTTACCATTTGGATTCTTGCCTAAACGGGATGTTTCTTACCCTTACTACCTTAAATATACATCATTTAATATAATGCCAAAGCACATGTTAACTCAAGACTATCATTAGTAATGGATATTCTACGAGAAACTCACGAATAAACTTTGGACAAAATTATACATACAATGCAACAACTACGTTTTGCATATATAATTCAAAACTAGGTATATTAATCCAAACATAGTACAAGATTATTACATAACTACTATATCTATATAAATAGATTACCTACATGAATCATTAAGCATCATCACCATTTTCCTTAATAGTCATAAAACATAACTGAACAAATCACACCTATTTCGTATAACTAATGTCATCACCCACAACATTTATCCATAATAACTATATTAGTCTATACCATAACCGAATATGAGGTAAACAATTCCATGCAACTTTTACGTCATAATAACAAATGCAATACATCTCAATATCATGCTTATTCAATATGCATCACCTATATATATAATAGGCATATTATTTGACCACATTCCAAAATGATTAAACCATGGCCGAATTTCACATCCCTTAATAATATAATCACATCCATCATATCAAGAACATAGGAATTAAACTTGATCAAAAGAAATAGCCATTTTCGCAAGGCTATTCATATATATACAAGACCGAATATCATTAATCTAAACCTTAGTCTAACCTATACATGCCTTGATTCAAAACTAAAATTTAGTACCAATAGGGGTGATAGTGTGGTTGACATTTCCGAGCGATCCTCGGATGCTCGTAGCTTAATGGAAAATCTATAAAATAGAACAAAGAGCACACGAAATAAGCTCACTAGCTTAGTAAGTCTTAAGCATTCTGAAACAACAGTCAAATATTCCAACATTTAGCACACATACATATATAAATATACTTATAAATCCAAGAGTTTAGCAATTAATAATTTCAATATGGTTGACGACCATCTCTCGTAACTTATCATTTATTATTCCCTCATTGAAGGTATACAACCCTTCCAAAGACTTTAAGCCTTCAAGATTCGCATATTACTTTATTAACAAGTATAACATATATCACAATTATATCGATTAATCATATAAATATATACGGATATGCATTTTCAATAACTATCACTTTGGACATTTTTACCTTTGACCAAATCTCAAAGATATCACCAAGCTTATATTCAATACACATATCACACTTATTAATGAGTAATTCAAATGCACATATCATAAAGACTCATTATCAAAAACTTTAATTATTCTATCACTTATGTAATTTGAAAGGAAAGATAATTACTTACCTTGTTCCTTGCATCTATAAACCTTTATTTTTACCCGAGCATTTTGTTTATTGAAGTATTTACATCCCACCTTGTAAAGAATTTATAACACATCACCGGCATTAAGCCTGCTAGACCCAAGGTCTGAATTTGATCACCGGCATTAAGCCTACTAGGCAATAAGCCTGATATACATCACCGGCACAAGGCCTGCTAGGCTCATAGCCCGAATTACATCACCGACACAAGGCCTGCTAGGCTCATAGCCCGAATTACATCATCCAAGCACAAGGCACGCTAGGCTCATAGCCCGAATTACATCACATCACCGGGCATTTAGCCCGATAAATACCATAAACACGAAGCACGCTAGGCTTAAAGCCAGATATAGACATGATCATCAATTCAACACTCATTTCATAACATCAACAATGCAAACAACTCATATAGATCATATTACTTTCATGTACTAACCAAAACATTTTATACACTTTTCGTTTTACACAATAAATTCAATTCAATACCATACTTCTACATTCGGTTATTATCTATAATTATACTTTAAATATTTAAGTTCCATCATTCATCATAGTGTAAAATAAATCTTTAACGTATATTTGCTTAAGGACTTACCTCAGTTGTCGATAGACCGTGTAAATCGGCCATTCGAGAACCTTTGTCCTTCCCCGATCCAATTCCCGTTTTTCTTTGTTCTTGATCTTTAATTTAGCTAGCAAATGGCCGAATGTACAAAGCTCCAACACTCTTTTCTTTTCTTTGTTATTCGGTGGAAGAAAGGATGAATAAAATCCCACTTTTATATTGGTTTTATTATAATATAGTTATAAATTATAAAACAATTATAATATAATCTTTAACATATAAAATAATACTTAAAAACATGTTATAAGACCACATTGCCGTCCATTATAACTTAAAATGGGTATATTACCCTTTAAGGACTTCACTAAAATAAAGCCACATCAATTTAGCCATAAATCAAATAAAAGGCCACTTTTACCGATTCTGCGATTTAGTCCTTTTTAACTAATTGAACACACAAGCAGTTAAATTTTATCTGAAACTTTCACACATTAATTCACATATAACTGACTCAAAATATAATATTAAAATATTTCTGGACTAGGATTCGTGGTCCTGAAACCACCGTTCCGATTAGGGTCAAAATCGGTCTGTTACATATATATCGTGACAAAGCCACCGATCACTACGTGACCAATTAAGCACTTCCCCTTCATATCAAGCCCATTCCCATGATCTACATACAAATCCTAACAATGCAACATGCTACTCATATTATATCATCTTTTCACACATACATTTGGCTATGCAAAGAAAAGATATGATCACGTACCTAACAATCCTAGCCTTACCCCTAAGGGTATCATGACTGTCTATACAACCACTTTCCGGCTTTTTTAGCCCATACAAACGTTAGCACAATTATATTATAGTGTGTCAAAGTTTACACACCTGATAACACGTAAGATAACACTCTCTATGTCGACGCTATCACTAGCCGAAACTATGGCTATCTTCCTACTATTCTATTCAAAAGCTAGGGCACAACTCGGTGGCCAATCTCGAACAGTAGACACCGCAGTTTCTTCAACTTTGGGGTTGGGACTATAGATCCAACCCCTTCCTTTGATTTGCTAACATTCGAGTCCATGAATGATCTTGGTCAGAAGGTACTATGATGATTGCTTAACTAAACATTAGGTTAAGGCATGAATAACGAAAAGAAACTGATTGAACATTTAAGGAGAATCAAAACCCTTACTTTGAAATCTCGAAAAAAATAGTATGATTTGAAAGTTGCCAATTTCTGTCTTAGAAACCTAGGAGACTAGATCTCCTTCAAATCCCAGAATGCCGCACAAAGAAAGCACGAGATCAATGAATAGAAACATCAAACTAATGATGGCCTTACCACTAACTTAGCCATTCAACTATGGTCTCCAAAAACTGAAAACAACAAAGGGATAAGAGAACGCTTTTACCTTATCACAGTAGATCTGAATGATATTTAGGAGATTTTGATATTAGCCTAATAGTGGACTAGATTCGGTAATGGTTAGGAAAGAATTGGATCAGAAAGTCGAAAAGAAAAATAAAGAGGCTTAGGCGTTTTGGCTTTTCAAGATCAATCGGCTTTGGAATGAAAATGGAGAGGAAAGTAGAGTTAGGAGTCTTTCGGTTTAGGCAAAAAAAGAGAAGAAGAATCCTTTGTTGCTAAAATTAGGAGGAGAAAAGAAGAAGAGAAAAAAACTGAAAGCTATGCTCTAGGAAAAGATGAAATTCGGCACACTATTCACAAATGGGAATTTTGGCACACCCTTAGCCATTCAACCGATTTTCCCTTGCACACATCCCACATTCACCATCTCTTCCCCTCTATCCTATCCCTTGTTTTTCTCCTATCCTCATTTTTCTATCTATAGACTCAATCCACACTTACTCCTTTAGAGTCCCAAATAAACCACCTCTCACTCCTTAGTCACATATAAAAAAAACACTCATTTTTGCTAAGCATGGGATTCAACTATCTGCTGGCGCCCCTTCAAACATGCTTGTAGGCGTGACACCTATCTGCTCCATATCGAAACACACACATAGCATGGTGGCGCCTCCTTTCCACTTAAAAGAATATACCAACTGAATTTTTTGTTAACTTTTCCATTCAAGTATTAATTTTCCTCTAAGGCCCACTTCATGAATCTTACTTAGCTCAAGGTAGCTGAGATGGAGTGCGAGCGATAAACAATATGGATCCTACATGCTTTAAAACCCGATAAGGCCAGATAAACCTAGGGCTTAGCTTACCCTTCTATCCAAACCTTAGAATTTTCTTCCACGGTGATACTTTCAAGAAAACCCGATCACCTAATGCAAATTTTATGTCTCTCCGCTTTAGGTCAGCGTAGGACTTCTACTTGTCCGAAGCTGCCTTCAACCTAGCTTGAATCAACCCAACCTTATTTTATGTTTCCAATACTAGTTTCAGACCCAAAATCTATTATTCCCCCAACTTCGTCCAACATGTAGGAGTACGACACTTTTGCCCGTACAACGCCTCATACGGTGCCATCCGAATACTGGACTGGTAGCTGTTATTATATGTGAATTCTGCCAATGGTAGAAAGTCTTCCCAGCTACCTTTAAAATCGATAATGCAACCCCTCAACATGTCTTCCAAAATCTGAATCACCCTTTCTGATTTTTCGTCTGTCTGTGGATGAAATGCCGTACTAAAGTCTAACTTTGTACCTAACACTTAATGCAATGCCTTCCAAAACCTTGACGTAAACCTAGGATCTCTGTCGAGATAATCAACACAGGTACTCCATGCAACCTTACAATCTTTGCTATTTACAGCTTAGCCAACTTTTGTAAAGAATAATCGACTCGAACTGGTACAAAATGAGCGGACTTCGTCAAGTGATCAACAATTACCCATATTGAATCCTTCTTAGTAGGCATAAGGGGTAGCCCACTAACAAAATCCATCATGATTCTCTCCCATTTCCATTGTGGAATCTTTACAGGCTGTAATAACCCTGAAGGTAACTGATGCTCTGCCTTTACCTGCTAACATGTTAAACATTTACCCACAAATTTGGTTACCTCCTGCTTCAGGCCTGGCCACCAAAATTGTTCTCGTAAATCCCAATACATTTTGCTTCCTCCCGATGCATAGCATATGGGCTATTATGTGCTTCCTGAAGAATCATCCACCTCAATTCCACGTCTCTCAGCACACACACCTTCTTTCAAAAACACAGAACCCTGTCATCATTCAGATTACAGTCCCCCACTTCACCACGCTCCACTTGAGATAGTCGGGCACTCAAGTCATCATCCTTGCAACTGCTTCTCTTTAATCTTATCTTTCCACGTCAGCTTCACCTGAAGTTCAGCTAATAAAATCCCATCCTCATACAAGCTTAGATGAGCAAACATTGGCCTCAGATCTTAGATCACCTTCTGACTTAGCGCATCCACCACCACGTTAGCCTTACCCGGATGGTATTCAATCAAACAATCGTAATCCTTTAGTAGTTTAATCCACCTTCTCTGCCTCAAGTTCAACTCCTTCTGGGTGAGGAGATATTTCAAGCTCTTATGATCTGTATAGATGACTGACTTCTCTCTATACAGATAATGTCTCCAAATCTTCAAAAAAAAACCACCGCCGCCAATTCGAAATCATGCGTGGGATAATTTAGCTCAGGCGATCTTAACTGTCGAGATGCATAAGCAACCACTCTTCCTCCTTGCATCAACACACATCCTAACCCAGTGTGTGAAGCATCACAATAAACACAAACTCCTTTCCAGCCTCCGATTGAATCAACACCGGAGCTTCCGTCAACACTTTCTTTAGCTTTTCAAAACTTTCATGTTGCTTGCCACCCCATACAAAAAGTACTCCCTTCCTCAACAACTTGGTTAAAGGTGCCACAATCGAGGAAAATCCTTCAACAAACCTCTTGTAATAACTAGCAAGACCCAGGAAACTCTAAATTTCTGTCACAAACCTGGGTGCTTTCCAATCCATGATAGCTTCAACCTTCTGAGGATCAACTCTGACCTCTTCAGATGACACAACATGTCCTAGAAAAGTAACCCCCTTAACCAAAATTCGCACTTACTGAATTTTGCATACAATTGTTTCTCCCTTAGGATTTGTAATACCACTCACAGATGTGAATCATGCTCCTTCTTCGACCTTGAATATACTAAGATATCATCTATAAATACCACCACGAACCAGTCTAAATAGGTTGAAACACCTGTTCATCATATCCATAAATGCTGCTGGTGCGTTGGTTAACCCAAATGGCATTACCAAGAATTCGTAATGGCCATAACGGGTCTTAAAAGCTGTCTTATGAATATCTGATTCCTTGACTTTAAGCTGATGGTATCCTTATCTCAAATCTATCTTTGAGAACACTGACGCCCCTTTCAGTTGATCGAACAAGTCATCTATCCTAGGCAACGAATACTTGTTCTTGATAGTCAACTTGTTCCGCTGACGGTAGTCAATGCACATACATATTGATCCATCCTTCTTCTTGAAAAATATCACTGGCGCTCCCCAAGGTGATACACTTGGTCGAATGAAACCCCGATCCAACAATTCCTAAATCTAGGCTTTCAGTTCCACTAAGTGCAATAGATACAAGTGTTGTTCCCGGAAGAAGATCGGTTCTAAATTCTACCTCGCGATCTAGAGGTAGTCTGGGAAGTTCTTTTGGGAAAACGTCAGAAAACTCCCTCATCGTTCTAACATTCCCCACCGTTGAATCTTGGACCTCCAAAGCATAAACAAAGGCTACTAACGCCCTACATCCTTTTCTCATCATTCTTTTAGCCTTTAGAGGAAACCATGTTAGACAAGTAGTTCCTCCTTTCACCTATTACCACCACCTCATCCTCTCGACTAGTCTTTAGTACCAAATGCTTAGCTGCACAGCCTAGATTCGCTTGATATTTCACTAACCAGTCCATACCTAAGATTAGGTCGAACTCCCCAAAAGGCAGTTCCATTAAGTTTGCCGAAAAAACTACCCCCTACACTTCTATAGGTACATCCCTATACAGTTTGTTCACCACTACAGATTGACCTAGCGGGCTAATTACAGTCATCTTCCTAGGAACAATCTCAAAGTTCATACTTAAAGTTTCAGAGACTATACTAGCAACATAAGAGTGTGTCGACCCAATATCAATTAATGTAGTAAAAGGCACACCAAAAATCAAGAACGTACCGGTTATGACATCCATTACATCCCCCTCATCACGATGCCTAGCCGCATAGACCAACCCCGATTATCTTGCATCGGTGTTTCCTGTACCTCTGCCTTGTGTTCCACGGCCCCGACCATAACCATTACCTCCTCTGGCTGGACCGCGACCTCTTTACGATTGTGAACCTCCTCTACCAGGCTGAGCATTAGTCTGTTCTACTGGCTCTGGGCCACCCCGATCCTCTAGACAATCCCTAACCAGATGATCCATAGACCCACACCTAAAACATTTCCTTTCACCTACCCAACATTCACCCAAATGAAACTTATTACACCGGCCACACCTCTGAGGTTGACCATTACCCCCAGATCTCACACCCTGTCTCAGGACATCTACTTTAGGTCTCTTCTGGAAATGCCTCGTTGACCCAAACGATCCAACATTTCTCTTACTTCCACTCCTATCTCTATTCCGATTTAGTTTTTTTGTCCACTTTACCTCCTCAGCTATCTTAGCTTTCTCCACAAGCACAACAAATTCCCTCTCCCGCTGTGGAGCTATCAAAACATGTAGATTATCCTTCAGGCCATCCTAAAATCGAACACATCGTTTATGTTCGGTGGCCACTATCCCTCGGGCATAATGACTCAAACGTAGGAATTCCACTTCATATGCAGCTACCGATTTACTTCCCAAGATTAGATTCAGAAATGCCCTACATTGCACATCCACATAACTCGATCTGATATACTTGCTCTAGAGCACCGTCTTGAAAAACTCCCAAGTAATACGGTCAGCCACCGTACCATCCCTGACCGTAAGCTACCATTGGTACGCTTCATCCCGAAAAAGAGACACCACTCCTTCAGCTTCTCTTCTTTCGTGAAGTCGAGATCATCCATAATCTTCTCCATGGCTTCTATCCAATACTCAACTGTACTAGGAGCTATGCTAAAATTCCCTAAGCATTTCTACTCCATTAGCCCTAAGTCACTCTGGCACAGATTTTTGAGCTCCCGTACCCATGCTAGCTCCCGTAAATCTCTCCAACCCTCGGAGCATCGCCTGAGACACTGCATTGTCTCCGTCTATTTAGTCCTGATACTCAGCCTCCACAGCTGGTGGCACTGGTACCTCATTCCCTGACTCGTGACTAGACCCTACCGGTTCCGATACAACAATCTTACCTCTACCTCGACCACGCACACCATATCCCTTAGTGCTCATATCTAGCGTTCAAGATTTATCTATTAAAAATTTTATGAATTAATACTTTCTTCCACTGATTAATGACGGACAATCTTATGGGAAGTAATTTAAATAGTAGTTCTTTTGAATTCAAACTCAGTCTCAAGTCTGCATCTCTTAGTTCTAGAAATCTCATACATTCCACATCCGTATACAACACAAACAGAGCATCATATAACAGCATCAAACACAAAAGTGACGTCTATAACCTCTCCTTCATCACACAGGGGTATTTTCGTCATTTCACTACCCAGTCGTATTTTCGTAATTCTACCCTACAGGGGTATTTTGGTAATTTCACAAAATAAAGTATCTTGGTGATTTTACAAATTAGGGGTATTTTGGAACCTAGGGTATTCTGGGTGATTTTACAAAACTAAGGATATATAAGTAAGTTTACAAAAATAAGGTATTGGTCCCTTTCAGTTTTAGTTATTAATTTTGGCCTATTAACGAGTCCTCTTAGCTAAAGTGAACAAACACTACGCACGAGGTAGGATTCTAGTGAAGAGAAGGTGGGCCACTAGAATCGCTTAAATACCAGGCTCTCCCTAGATCCAATCCTAGACATGCGTATGCCTGTTGCCACACTCCAACCCAACGACTTATTCATAGACATGTTTAATTAGAGGAATTAAGTTTTATGGATTTTAAGAGTTGTGTAACTAGGCCTAAGGTCCATAAACCCTAGCATACATGCCTATGTCCCCATAAAGCCCATTAAATCCAATCACGCATACCACAACAAAGGCCAGAATACTTACCTGGGTAGATCAGGTACCGCCAGACTCGAAGGCCATATCTCAACCCAAACATTTTTCTCAAACTCATTTCAAACCATAAAATACCACTGGAACCAATTCACAGCTCGAGTTTTGAACTGGGCTGTGATACCAAAAATGTAACACCCCAAACCCAGCCCATGCGTTACGACTGAATCTAGTATGTCACAAGGTGAAGTAAAACCAAGTCTTAGTTAAATTTATGAAAAACTGGTGTTTTGGAAGATAACTTTTTCTATTATTGTGTCGGCTTTTGAAAACAGGATGTTTGGTTTAATAAAACTCCAATTTAACTTAAATATTTAAGCTGTCGAAGTGACAAGTTCGTTATAAATAGTAAATTATAAAAAAAATGAAATATAATCTTGAAGAGCCTTATTACATAATGGAAATCCCAAATTTGAACGACTTAAAGAAATGCTGAAAAGTAAAGGAAAGAAAAAAAAACATGGCCTCCACTAGTCCACCTTGGCTCCTGCATCCACGAGCTACTGCTCACCTGAAAGATTAGGAAAAAAGGGGTAAGTCACCAAGACTCAGTGTGTAAAACCTCTCACATTAAATATACTGCAACTAACCCACAATCACACATGGGCCTGAGCCCACATATCAGCAACAACATATGAATGCATTAAGCCCAACCCAAACCTAGTGTTTCCATCCACTACACACCAACCCGTACCAACCAATCACACCGTGAGGATTTCTACAATTAACCTTCCATCCGCTATACACCATCACGATAGTCTTGTTGCCAATCAATCACGATCACTAGGCGACCAAATAAACATGATCACTATGTGACCAAATATATATATATACATCGTGGCAGAGCCACTGATCACAGTGTGACCAAAAGAAATAGTGTATGAACACATGTATATATATATATCGTGGCAAAGCCACCGATCACTACGTGACCAATTAAGCACTTCCCCTTCATATCAAGCTCATACCCATGATCTACATGCAAATCCTAACAATACAACATGCTACTCATATTATATCATCTTGTCACACATACATTCGGCTATGCAAAAAAAAGATATGATCACGTACCTGGCAATCCTAGCCTTACCCCTAAGGGTATGACGACTGTCTATACACCCCACTTTTCAACTTTTTTAGCCCATACAAATGTTAGCACAGTTATATTATAATGTGTGAAAGTTTACACTCCTGATAACACGTAAGACGACACTCTCTATGTTGACGCTATCACTAGCCGAAACTATGGCTATCTGCCTACTAGTCTGTTCAAAAGCTGGCCCACAACTCGGTGGCCAATCTTAAACAGCAGACACCACGCGTTTCTTAAACTTTGGGGCTGGGACAACAGATCCAACCCCTTCCTTTGATTTGCTGACATTCGAGTCCATGTATGATCTTGGTCAGAAGGTACTATAACAATTGCTTAATGAAACATTAGGTTAAGGCATGAATAATGAAAAGAAACTGATTGAACACTTAAGGAGAATCGTAACCCTTACCTTGAAATCCCGAAAAAAATAGTATGATTCAAAAGTTGCCGATTTCTGTCTTAGAAACCTAGGTGACTAGATCTCCTTCAAATCCTGGAATGCCTCCCAAAGAAACACGAGATCAGTGAATATAAACATCAAACTAATGATGGCCTTACCAACAACTTAGCCATTCGGCTATGGTCTCCAAAAATCAAAAATAATAAAGGGATAAGAGAACGCTCTTACCTTATCACAGTAGATCCGAATGATACTTAGGAGATTTCAGTATTAGCCTAATAGTGTACAGGATTAGGCAATGATTAGGAAAGAACTGGATGAGAAAGCCAAAAAGAAAAATAAAGAGGCTTAGGCGTTTCAGCTTTTCAAGATCAATCGACTATGGTATGAAAGTGGAAAGGAAAATAGAGTTAGGAGTTTTTCAATTTAGGTAGAAAAAGAGAAGAAGAATCCTTTGTTGCCGAAATTAGGAGGAGAAAAGAAGAAGAGAAAAAAATTTAAAGCTATGCTCTAGGAAAAGATAAAATTCGGTACACTATTCACAAATGGGAATTTCGGCACACCCTTAGCCATTCAACCGATTTTCCCTTGCACACAGTCCCACATTCGGCCATCTCTTCCCGCTTTATCCTATCCCTTGTTTTTCTCCTATCCTCATCTTTCTATCTATAGACTCAATCCACACTAAATCCTTTAGAGTCCCAGCCGAAACCACCTCTCACTCCTTAGTCACATATAAAAAAAATACTCATTTTTGGTAAGCATGGGATACGAAACTACTCCCTCCAAACATGCTTGTGGCGTCACCTGTCTGCTCCCTTAGTGGTGCCTCCTTGCCACCTTACCAACTAAATTTTTGTGTTAACTTTCCCATTCAAGCACCCTTAAGGCCCACTTCACCTAGTTCTCCCTTTTAGTGACTACAAACAGAATTTCTTCCAAGGCTCAGGCTTAACCCCAAGCCTTCCCGAAAGCTCTAAACATATCATACACACACATAGCATGGCATACAGACACAAAATATCACCAATGTAGAGCCCCAACCTAGGATGTTACAGGTTTGAATCGAGATTAAGGCAAAGAGAAAGTGCTCGATTAATCGATCGTATCAATAGTTCGACGCCCGAGGTAAGTTCATATATATTACTAGTTGTAAACTTTATTTATGTGATATAAATTGAATGGATGTATATGTATCTATAATATTTGAAATGTTATGTGCTGAATTGAGATAAAGGGGCACTAAGTGTGCGAAATTTGAAACGAGAAAGAGATGATTGGCACTATGTATGCAAAAAGATAAAATCTTTGACTTATCGACTTGGCACTGTGTGTGTTATCGACGGCACTAAGTGTGTGATTATGATTAATGAATAGTATTTTGTGTGCGAAACAATAAAAGTTACGACTTTAATGAATAGTACTGTGTGTGTAAAATAATAGAAGTTTCGGCTTTGCAATTGGCACTGTGTGTGCGATATCGAATCGAGTTTAGTTTTGTATTAAGGCACTGAGTGTGTGATTATAAGAAATGAATAGCACTATGCGTGCGATGATATGAAAGCTTCGGCTTATTGAATTTACAGTGTGTGCAACATCGAGGCAAGTCAAATAAAAGAATAGACACTAAGTGTGCGATTATAATTAAGGACTAGCACTGTGCGTGCAAAAATAATAGAAACTAGGGCTTTAATGAATATCACTGTGTGTGTGAAACAATAGAAGTTTTGGCTCATCGAAATGGAACTGTGTGTGCGTTACCGATATAAGTTATGTTTAACATATCGGCACTAAGTGTGCGATGACAAATAGGCTTCAATTGTGAAATTGGAACTAAGTGTGCAAATTCATTTGGGTAATAGAAAAGGTTGGAATAGAGGTAAAATTGAGAAATTGAGTTGTATGTATGGTGAGTAACTACGTGTTGATCAAGGTATGTTTGAATCTATGTGGTTGATGATAGATTTAAGAGTTGAATGAATAGTTATTTAAGCATTTGGTTGAGAGTGATATTGTGCTTAGCTGTGTCATTATCTATGTGATGGTTGGATAGTATGGGTAGTGATTAACTAAGTGTTGGCAAGGTAAGTATGATACCTATGTGAATGGTGAATTTGAAGTAAATGAATGGAATGATATGTGAGTATTGAATAAGGTTGAACTTGTGTACCATTGATAAAATATCTATGTGATGGTTAAATGTGTATATTGACTTGATTCATTGAGTTAATTATTTTATAATTCAAACTTACTAAGCTTTGGAAAGCTTACTGTGTGATTTGTTTCTCTGCTTTGCAGGGTCAGTAAAGCTAGCTCGGATCTAGGATCCTCAGTTTCTCAATCACACTATCGGCATTCTATTTTGGTACTTTGGAAAAATGTATACAGCTAGAATATGACATGTATAGGCTAGTAAATTGATTTATGTTTGAGATTGTAATTAGCCATGAAGTGTGGCTAGATATGTGATAGGTTTGGCATGAATAAATGTGATATGTGTGATGCATCTTTTGGCATGATTTGTGGATTGATAAAATGCTAGTAGGAATTAGTGAAATTAGGAATGAATTATGCTTGTGGTAGAATAAGTTTTGGCATTGAATTTGTTATGGTTGGAATGAGAATTGAATATATAGATTGGGTAGCCATATTGGTAAGTTATTGGTTGCCTTATGTGCATGATATGTTTTGTTATGTGTTGCTTATAGGTTTGACCTTAAGTGGGAGGCATGTTGGCCTTGCAAAAATGGCCTATAATGTCACACGGTTGGGGCACACGGGTGCCTCAGACCGTGGGTAAATTGGTAGAATGTGGCTTAAACTGCACACAGCCAGGGCACGGGCATGCCTACAGGCCATGTTAAATTTGGCAGTATGTAACCACGGGGAGGGCACACGGGTGTGTCATGTAGCCGTGGGAGAGGGACGGCCTACCCCCACGGACGTGTCTCCTCCATATTCTAGAAAAGTTTTAATTTTTCAAGATGTTTTATATGTGTTTCGATTTAGTCCCAACTTGGTTTATAAGCATGCTTAGGGTCTTGATGACTCGTTTAAGGGACACTTTGAATGTATATGAATATGTTTGATGATGATTGACTTTGTGTCGTGAATGCGTTGTAAAATAATCCTATTGTTTGGTAATGCCTCTAAACCCTATTCCAGCAATAGTCTCGGATTAAGGGTGTTACAATTTTATTGGTATTAAAGCCAGGTTTAGTCGATTCTCGGACTAACATAGCATGTGTGAGTCTAGCTATACATGCCATATTGTAAAATTGCGATAGTGTGATGAAATCTGACAACTGAAATGTGTTATAATATAGTAATGGATCCCAATCGAGTAGTTGCTGATGATGTAGAGAGTAATGTGCCTGCTCCCGCTTAAGGGACAGCGCCGGCCACATCAAGGCCAAATGATAGTGGTGAGGAAGGTGAGGCTAAGCAAGCCTTCTTCCGTATAATGAGTGAATGATTTTCGAAATTTGTTAGAACAAATTCAACTGCCCCACAACCTCCACCCCCACAAATACCTGTTGTGCCACAAGTTGTAGATCCGATCAGATTGAATAAACCTCCTGTGGATAAGATTTGCAAGTATGGGGCCAAAAAGTTTAGGGCCACAGCTGATGACGATGCTGAGTGAGCCGAGTTTTGGCTTGAAAATACAATTAGAGTATTTGATGAGATGTCGCTAAACCCTGAAGAGTGCATTAAGTGTGCAGTTTCCTTATTGAGAGACACGACTTACAATTGGTGGAAAACATTGATATCTGTAGTTTCGAGGGAGAGAGTCACTTGGGATTTCTTTCAAGTCGAGTTTAGAAAGAAGTATATCAGCCAATGCTTCATTGATCAAAAACATAAGGAGTTTTTAGAGCTGAAACAAGGCCGTTTGTCTATTTTGAGTATGAACAAGAATTCGTGCGATTGAGTCAATATGCTAGAGAGTGTGTTTCTACTGAAGCTACTATGTGCAAACATTTTGTAGAAGGATTGAATGAAGAAATAAAGTTGTTGGTTGGGATACTAGATATAAATGAATTTGTTATACTTGTGGAGAGAGCATGCAAAGCTGAGGAACACAGCAAAGAAAAGAAGAAAGCCGATTCTGAGGCTCGAGATGAAAGAAAGAGATCGATGATTAAATTTTCTTAGCCTTCTTCAAAGAAATATAGAGATGCCAGCAATCGTTCAAATGCTTCGTTTGGTCATTCTAATAGAGATCGTTCGAGAGAAAGTGCTGGTTTACGAATTCAAGCCCAAACGAATCTAATGTTGATAGTGCCAAAAGTAACAAACTTGAGTGTAGACAGTGTGGAAGACGACATGTGGGAGAATGTTGGGGCAAATACAACAATAGAGTTTGCTATAAATGTGGATCACAAGATCATTTTATTAGAGACTACCCAAAGATGAATGAGGAAGAAAATGTTCAGAATGCGAGATGGAGTAATGTGACGGCTAGGGTAGACTAACCAGAAATGTTAGGAACATTAGTGGAAGTCAAAGAGGAACCATTGATATAG
Organism: Gossypium rotundifolium; assembly: GCA_025506655.1. Classification (NCBI taxonomy): domain Eukaryota; kingdom Viridiplantae; phylum Streptophyta; class Magnoliopsida; order Malvales; family Malvaceae; genus Gossypium; species Gossypium rotundifolium. Next base: position 94,688,048 of record CP106724.1, on the reverse strand, counting down.
CTGTGAGATTAGAGGCGAGAGCACCTGCCCGAGCTTACATTATACGAGCAAGAGAGGAAGAGTCATCTCTAGACGTCATGACCGGTACTGTAACTCTATTCGATACTAATGTGATTGTATAAATATATCAGGGATCAACCCATTCCTATGTGAGTATGAATTTAGTATTGCATATGACTCTACCTGTTGAGTCTACTAAATTTGTGGTTAGAGTATCGAACCCCTTAGGCAATTGTGTCTTAGTGGATAAAATATGCAAGAACTGTTCGTTGATTTTCAGGATGTTTGCTTTCTAGCTAATTTGATATTGCTATCATTCGATGAAAGTTGAGTTATATGATAAAGGATTGCGAAGACTATTTGGCATGTGTGATTGATACAAAAGTATTAGAAAAGAAAGTTAAAGAATCTGATGTGTCGAGGATTATTCTCAGAACGAGGTATAAATATTATGAATTCTTAGGAATGTCTTTCGAACTAACAAATGATCCTGTAGTGCTTATAGATTTGATGAATTAGATATTCAGACCATATTTGAATCGCTTTGTTATAGCATTGTGATAAGACACAATATTTCGAGCATTTGAGAATTTTGTTATAGACATTGCGTGAGAAGCATCTGTATGCTAAGTGTAGTAAATGTGAGTTTTGGTTGCGTGAGGTTGGTTTCGGAGCATGTTGTATCAGCTGTGGCAATAAGAGTTGATTCGAGTAAAATCTCTGCTATTATAGGAATGGGAGCCTCCAAGAAACGTATTTGAAGTTCGTAGTTTCTTGGACTAGCAAGATATTATCGACGATTTGTGAAAGGCCTCTCGATGATTGTGACTCCATTGACGAAGTTGTTATAGAAAGATGTTAGATTTGAGTGGTTAAAAAAGTGTCAGTAAAGTTTTAAGCCGTTGAAAGTGTTGTTGACGAAAGTGTCAATGTTAGTTCAGCCTGAATAGGGCAAAGAAAAAATTAAAGTTTACAGTGATGCATTGTTAAATGGTTTGGGCTGTGAGCTGATGCTTTGAGTCAGAAATCATTATATGCTTTACGAGTTATGAGTACTCAAATAGATCTGTGTGATGATAGTACAGTTATAGCTGAATTGGAAGTAAAGTCGATGTTTGTACGTTAGATTAGTATTGCTCACAAAAGTGATGATGAAATGATAGCAAAATGAAATTAATACGATTTAAATTCGGATTCAGAGTTTGAATTGATAATGCTGATTGTTCGAGATTTAGAGACCGGATTTATATTCCAATGAATTCAGAGATGATTCAGTTAATATTGAATAAAGCTTATAATAATTGTCTGACTGTACATTCGAAGAGTATGAAAGTGTATAATGATCTGAAACAGTTTTATTGATAGCATGATATGAAAAGAGACATCTCTGACTATGTGTGGAAATGATTAGTTTGTCAGCAAATTAAAGCTGAACATCAAGTTTATCTGTTATTATAGATTTGGTGTCGGGATTTCTTTTGTCTCTGGGAAAGAAAGAATGCAATTTGTGTGATAGTTGATAGATTGGTGAAGATCACTCATTTCATTCCAATGAGACAGATTATTCACTTGATTGATTGGGGTATATTACTGAAATGGTGAGAAACGCGGAATTGAAGAGGCTACGTGGGAGTATGAGAACATTATGGGAGAGCAATATCCACATCTGTTCACTGGTAAGATTTTTGGGGACGAAAATCCCTAAGGGGGGAGAGTTGTAACGGCCTGATTTAGGCCCTAGTCGGAACAGTGGTTTGAGACCATAAATCCGAGGTCTTAAAAATATTTTAATGATATTTTCCGTGTGAAAGATATGTACATAGCCTGTGTGAAAATTCTGTGTGATAATTTGATCGTTTGTGTGTTGAATTAAGATAAAAGACTTAATCGCGTAAAGAGTAAAAGCTGTGTGCTAATTTTTAAGTACTTAAATGTTGATGGCTTTTTTAAGGAGGAGGCCTTATATTGTTAATGAACCATTTTTAAGATAGTGGAGTGTTAAATGACAAATTGACCTTAATATATATTTGTCTAATATGACTAATGAAAGGGCAAAATGGTAAAAGGGATTATTAAGTTAATATTAAACAAGACAAAATGACGAAACATGTTCATCTTTGTTCTTCCAACCGAAAATAGAGAGGAAAGAAAGGGTTAGGAGCTTATTAAGTTTCGGCTAGGACTTTGGATTAATCAATGTATGTTTTGAGTTCGATTTTTGATATTTTTTACGTTTTCGTAATCGATGCTTTGTGCTCTACAAAACCCATGCTTGAATTTTGAGTATTGATGATGTTTGTGTGAGATGCCATTGATGCTATATTGAGCTTTGCGATGATTTTTGGTGTTAAATGAAATATATGAGTTAGATGAACATACTATGCTCTTGAAGTTTTGATGAGTTTAGCTAATTAGGGATAAATTGTGATTGTGAAAATGAGAAATTGGAGGACTAAAATGTGAAATAAATGAAATGTGTGGGCTCCTATGAGACTATGGAGAATTCAGCCTAAGCATAGTGTAATGAAATTTTGAGTATTTGATGATTTTGTGAGATAGGGACTAAAGTGTCAAAATGTGAAAATATGAGGGCTATTTTGTAAAATGCCCTAAATATGTGTGTTTGGACTAAAATGAATGGATTGATGATTGAATGGATTGAATTTAAATGTGTATAGACCAAGAATGGAGAGGTTCGGATCGAGATCAAGGCAAAGGTAAAGTGCTCGATTAATCGACCGTATCGGTTGTTCGACGTCCGAGGTAAGTTCGGATATAATACTAGTTGTAAACTTTATTTATGTGATATAAATTGAATGGATGTATATGTATCTATAGGATTTGAATTGCTATGTGCTGAATTGAGATAAAGGGGCACTAAGTGTGTGAAATTTGAAACGAGAAGAGATGATTGGCACTGTGTGTGAGAAAAGATAGAAGCTTCGGCTTATCGACTTGGCACTGTGTGTTCGTTACTGATATAAGTTCGGTTTAACATATCGGCACTAAGTGTATGATTATGATTAATGAATAGCACCGTGTATGTGAAACAATAGAAGTTACGTCTTTAATGAATAGCACTATGTGTGCGAAATAATAGAAGTTTCGGCTTTGCGATTGGGACTGTGTGTGCGATATCGAATCGAGTTTGATTTTGTATTAAGGCACTGAGTGTGCGATTATAAGAAATGAATAGCACTATGTGTGCGATGATATGAAAGCTTCGACTTATTGAATTAGCACTGTGTGTGTGACATCGAGGAAAGTCGAATAAAAGAATAGACACTAAGTGTGCGATTATAATTAACGACCAGCACTGTGTGTGCGAAACAATAGAAACTACGGCTTTAATGAATAGCACTGTGTTTGTGAAACGATAGAAGTTTTGGCTCATCGAAATGGCACTGTGTGTGCGTTACCGATATAAGTTTTGTTTAACATATTCGCATTAAGTGTGCGATGACAAATAGGCTTCGGTTGTGAAATTGGCACTAAGTGTGCATATTCATTTGAGTAATAGCAAAGGTTGGAATGGAGGTAAAATTGAGAAATTGAGTTGTATGTATGGTGAGTAACTACGTGTTGATCAAGGTATGTTTGAATCTATGTGGTTGATGATAGATTTAAGAGTTGAATGAATAGTTATTTAAGCATTTGGTTGAGAGTGATATTGTGCTTAGTTGTGTCATTATCTATGTGATGGTTGGATAGTATGGGTAGTGATTAACTAAGTGTTGGCAAGGTAAGTATGATACCTATGTGAATGGTGAATTTGAAGTAAATGAATGGAATGCTATGTGAGTATTGAATAAGGTTGAACTTGTGTACCATTGATAAAATATCTATGTGATGGCTAAATGTGTATATTGACTTGGTTCATTGAGTTAATTGTTTTATAATTCGAACTTACTAAGCTTTGGAAAGCTTACTGTGTGATTTGTTTCTCTGCTTTGCAGGGTCAGTAAAGCTAGCTCGGATCTGGGATCGTCAGTTTCTCAATCACACTATCGGCATTCGATTTTGGTACTTTGGAAAAAATGTATATAGCTAGAATATGGCATGTATAGGCTAGTAAACTGATTTATGTTTGAAATTGTAATTAGCCATGAAGTGTGGCTAGATATGTGATAGGTTTGGCATGGATGAATGTGATATGTGTGATGCATCTTTTGGCATGATTTGTGGATTGATAAAATGCTAGTAGGAATTAGTGAAATTGGGAATGAATTATGCTTGTGGTAGAATAAGTTTTGGTATTGAATTTGTTATGGTTGGAATGAGAATTGAATATATAGATTGGGTAGCCATATTGGTAAGTTATTGGTTGCCTTATGTGCATGATATGTTTTGTTATGTGTTGCTTATAGGTTTGACCTTAAGTGGGAGGCATGTTGGCCTTACAAAAATGTCCTATAATGTCACATGGTTGGGGCACAGGCGTGCCTTAGACCGTGGGTAAATTGGCAGAATGTGGCTTAAACTGCACACGGCCACGGCATGGGCGTGCCTACAGGCCGTGTTGAATTTGGCAGTATGTAACCACAGGGAGGGCACACGGGTGTGTCACGTAGCCGTGGGAGAGGCATGACCTACCCCCACGGGCGTGTCTCCCCTGTATTCTAGAAAAGTTTCTATTTTTCAAGAAATTCTATATGTGTTTCGGTTTAGTCCTGACTCTGTTTATAAGCATGCTTAGGGTCTTGATGACTCGTTTAAGGGACACTATGAATGTATATGAATGTGTTTGATGATGATTGACTTTGTGTCGTGAATGCATTGTAAAATAATCTTATTGTTCGGTAATGCCTCTAAACCCTATTCGGTGACGGTCTCGGGTTAGAGGTGTTACACTCTTCGTCTATAACTTAGAGTCAATTTATTTGATGGTTCCGCACTTAGCCCACCATTAGTTTTTATTGGGGTGGTAACGCACTTAGCCCACCAAAAGGTTGGTTACGGTGCTATCGTACATAGCCCACCAAATGATAAGTAGACGATGGTATCGCACAAAGCCCATTGTAATTAAGCAATAAGGTGGTATCGCACTTAGCCCACCATCAAGTGTTGTCTTTACACTTTTATACGACTATTCCTTCATTCATACAATAATTATTCAATGACTACCACATTCAATCCACTTGAATCATATATGTTCTCAAACATGTCATAAACCAATTAGCAGCACAATGTATATAAGTAAATTGTATTGTTTACACATAAACTTACCTCGATGCAAAACGTGTTAACTGGCGATTTACTCAATCACCTTGCCTTTCCCTCGGTCAAGGTTGATTCTGTGCTCTTCTTGATCTATAACAATGAAATTCATTCGTTTAGATCATCTAGGATCATAATACATCAATTTCTACACTGGGGCAAAAGTGACCATTTTGCCCTTGTACATTGGCAAAATTATGATTTTTCCCCTAGTCTCGTAATTTATTTTTCAATACATTTTCTCATTAGAAAAAACCTAGATGAACATTTATTTCTCTTACAACTACTCAAAATTCCAACTATTTCATGCATTTATGACACAATCTCACTCTTTGCATTTAAGTCCTACTTAGGTGTTTTCATGAAAAAATCTTTCACAAAAATTATTTCTCATCTCCCCAACTTTCCTTTTCTCCCATAAATACTCCTATGGCAAGTCCCTAGACTTTCAACCGTATTGCAAATTGGTCCCCTCATTAGCTAGCTTAAGCTTTGGGGACTCCAAAAATTCAAAAATCATCAATTAAAACCACCTAAATCACTTACTAGTAAAGAGATAGCTTGGCTGAAAGTTTGAACCCCCAAAAGCTCTATTTTCTCAATTTTCAATGGGAAGAAGGAGTGTGAATAGTGAAAGATGATAACATCTTTTACTCATCTTATTTTATTTATTAGCCACTTTACATCATCAAATTTGATCAAAATTTAATGCACTTGTCCCCTGCTTCCTATGGCCAGCCAACACCCTCAATATGACCTAATTGCACTTTAAAATCCTCAAAATTACATTCTATAGCTATTAGGTACCTTTATCTTATAAAATAGAACTTTCGCATCTTATTCGATTTAGTCCTTTTTCACAATTGAGCATGCTATTGCTAGAATTAAAGCACCAAAATTTCCATATAGCCATATATTAATACCATAATACATAAAATAATAGTAAAATAATTTTTCCCAACCTCGATTTAGTGGTGCTGAGACCACTGTTCTGACTAGTCCCAAAATCGGGCTGTTATAACTCTCCCCCCTTTAGGGATTTTCGTCCTCGATAATCTTACCGGTAAAGAGGTTTGGATATTACTCTCTCATGGATTCTTCCGGTTCCCATGTAGCCTCTTCTACACCTTGTCTTTGCAACAACACTTTTAGTAAGGCTATGTCTTTATTCCTCAATTGTTTCACTTCTCGAGCTAAGATTTTAATCGGCTCTTCCTCATATGTTATATATGGTCGTATCTCAACTTCTATTGGAGGAATCACATGCGAAGGATCGGAGCGGTATGCCTTGACATTGATACATGAAACATGTTTTAGATTTTCTCTAGCTCTTCAGGAAAGCCAACCGATATGCCACTGGCCCAATCCTTTCGGTAATCTCATACGACCCTATGAATCTCGGACTCAATTTACCCTTTCGACCAAATCTCAATATTTTCTTCCACGGGGACACTTTCAAAAATACTTTGTCACCCACTTGAAACTCAATTTCTTTTCTTTTCAAATCCTCGTACGACTTTTAACGGTCTGAACCAACTTTCAGATTATCCCGAATAACCTTCACCTTCCCTTCGGTCTCTCTAACTAAATCAACCCCATGGATTTGTTTCTCACTCAGCTCGGTCCAATACAAGGGAGTCTGACACTTACGACCATATAAGGCTTCATACGGTGCCATTCGTATGCTCGACTAATAACTATTGTTGTATGCGAATTCGACCAAGGGTAGGTATCTTTCCCAACTACCTTCGAATTCTAACACACAGCATCGGAGCATATCTTCAAAAACTTGAATTACTCTCTCAGATTGACCATCAGTCTGAAGATGGAATGCAGTGCTAAAGTTCAATCTTGTACCCAAGGCCTCCTGTAACTTCTTCCAAAACCTCGAACTAAATCTCGGGTCTCTGTCTGAGATAATAGATACAAGCACTCCATTTAACCTTACTACCTCCCCAATATACAACTCAGCTAACCTTTCTAGTGAATAATCAATATGCCGGTATAAAGTGAGTCGACTTCATTAATCTGTCAATGATAGCCCACACAGCATCTTTCTTTTTCAGAGTCATAGGTAACCCCGTCACGAAGTCCATGGTGACCCGATCCCACTTCCACTCAGGAACCATCACTGGTTGAAGTAATCCCAAAGGAACTTTATTTTCAGCTTTCACTTGTTGACAAATTAGGCATTTTATTGCATACTCTGAGATATATTTTTCATTCCCAGCCACCAATAAAATTTCTTTAGATCATTGTACATTTTCATACTGCCCGGGTGTGTCCTGACAAATAACTACTATGTGACTCTTGTAAAATTTTTTGGATTAACTCGTCATCTCTAGGTACACAAATTCTATCATGGAATATTAAGCAGCCATCCAACTTACCTGAAATTCAGAATAAGCTCCTGATTCACACTTAGCTCTGTTAGCTAGTATCTCGCTATCATTCATTTGAGCTTCACATATTTGTTGAACAAATAGTGGTCTAGCTCTCAACTCGGTCAGTATAGCACCATCATCGGATAATGACAAATTCATGTTCATTTGAGCTTCACATATTTGTTGAACAAATCCAAGCCATCGTCGTTGCCATAAATTTACCTCCTTTTGATTCATCAAGTACCTCAAACTCTTATGATCTGTGAAGATTCGACACTTCTCACTGTATAAGTAATGTCACCAAATCTTCAACGCGAAAACAATCGCGGGCAACTCTAAATCATGAGTCGGGTAATTCTTCTCTTATGGTTTTAGCTGTCTCGAGGCGTAAGAGACTACCTTTTCCTCTTGCATCAACACACAACTGAGACCATTTAACGATGTGTCACTATAGACCACAAACTCTTTTCCCGACTCAGGTTGTACCAAAATCGGTGCCTCTGTCAACAACGTTTTCAATCTCTCGAAACTCTAGTGGCATTTTTCAGTCCATTCAAACTTAACATCCTTGTGCAATAGTTTCATCATCGGAGTAGCAATCATAGAGAATCCTTTCACGAATTGCCTATAGTACCCCGCTAATGTAACAGCCCAAACCCGGCCCAAACGTTAGGACCGAATATGGGTCGTTACGGAGAAAACTTTTTGAATCCCATTTTAAAATCTAATTTAAGTTTTGTTGAAAACACCTCGTTTTGGTTATCTTGCTGAAATCTTACTTGGATTAAATTTGAAAATTTAATTGAAGTCAAGTTGTTATACCCATTTTGGATGTGTCGTGACACGATAAAACATTTTCGTGTTGATTTAGGAAAACATGTGATTTTAATTTAATTTGTAGTTTAAAAAAATAAGTATCCTACATAAGCATAGTAACAAAAACAAAGTTTATGGAGGCCTTATTACAATCCAAATAAAATCAAATCAATAACGAGAATAATAAAACTAAATTAAAGTCCCTTTGTTTCAAGTCCTTTGCATGGCCACCTCGAGTCCCTCGGCTCCATATCCATGATCTAAGCATCACGAAAAAAATAATGGAGAAGGTGAGTCACCAAGACTCGATATGTAACCCTTCCCGTTTTAAAACATTTTCATACACAACACATAACCATTAATATGCATAATATTAAGTACCCATCCTAGCCATCCAAGCGCCCTTTATCTACCCCATTGTGGTACCAAACCTTTGGTGGTGCCAAACCCTTGGTGACATATAGTCACAATGTGTTACCAAAACACTTTGGTGTCCGTAGACACGAGATCATTTGATGGGGCCAACCCATCGTGTGATACCAAATCAACGGCGAGCGATCCCATATCTCAAGTGGGGCCAACCCACGGTGGTGTTAACCACGAGGGACAAGTCGCTATGAGGTGCCAAACCTCTGGAGGTACCAAACCTCTGGTGGCCGTAGTCACGATGTGTTACCAAAACTTTGGTGCCCGTCGGTACAATAATCGCCCTTCCACTCATCAATCCCACAACAATCACATATGCGTATATTTCATGTCATCACATACTTAAATCTCATGCATCATGCTTCCCAAAAGCATCAAATAACAAATTCATATTAGCAGTACTTACGAATCACCATCTACCGATATGGTATATGATCCAATGCTACATAAAAATCAAGATAGCATTCACAACAATCGACATATTAACAAGTTATATGTGTGTATGTACACACTGTCACCCTTGAGTGATCTAAATCCCGAATGAAGAAATCGCCACCCTAGATCTATTGTCCCTAGATTGGCCAAAACATGAGTCGATTACCATGGCCTATTCGCCAACCCAACTTATACCACGAATTATCATTTGAGATCCAAGATCTTACCTTGCTTTGATTTGGTTTTTAACAACCCGAATCCTTATATGGGTTCCTAACAATCGGCCAACCTTAAATACCAACCAAGATTAGTTTCGGCTTTTCTCTAATTATCCATTGAAAGGTTTAGAAAGACTTGACTTAATGTTAACTTACCAAATCTAGTTGATGGAGACTTGAATCGATTTCTTCAAGATCCTGAAGCACCTAAACATAATCGGTTTCATTAAAGAGAGTTAATACCCTTTTATCAAATGCCGAAATAGGTCCCTACCTTCCCCCTAGAAGTCGACAAGTACTAGAGGCCAATGAAGAAAACACTTGATCTACTTACCTTAAAACTGTTGAAGAAATAGAGGAACACTATGTTTGAGATTGGCCAAGACTTGAAATTTGGGGAGGTTATTGACAATGGAAGAAGTAAAGGGTTTTGGTCAAGGTGAGTGAATAGGAGAAAAAAATTGGCACTTCAAAGGGTATATTCGGCCAAGGGAGAAAGAAAAATAATGGGAAGGAAAGGTGTTGAATGGTTCGGCTTAAGAGCTTTGAGGAGTGAAAAGAAATAGATCAATGGTGTGGGTGTAGGAGATTAAGCCAAGATCTAAAAAGAATGGTGTTGCCTCTTTTTTTGGTTTTAAGAGATTGAGAAGAGAAAGGAATTTTTGTGAATGGGAATTGACTACTTGCACTTTGGAAGAAGAAAGCAACAAACAATAAAAATGGAAAATGTGCCTAAAGGAATTTCGGCACTCCCCCTCCTCCTAACAAGTCCTTGCCGTCCACTCCTACCAAAGGAGTTCAAAATTCACTCAACCACCTTGAATTACTCCAAGCCACTTGTTTTAATTAAATTCAAAATAATTTGATTTAATCCCAATTAATAAATCAACTAATATCTCTTAATAGCCATTAATCCAACAACTCTCTTATTATCCTTGAAATTAATATTAAACAAAATGTTCATATTATCCTTAATAATATCTTCATCTATTATCTTATAAAAAGAGTTTAAAGAGAGAAAGGACTCTCCCTCATGTGCCGTCCATTATAATGCCAAAAAGAGGGATTTTTGTGACTCGAACCAAGGCTCTCCTTGCTCCCTTGGTGGCGTCACACAACCTCCTAAGTGACCTTACTTTTGCCACTTTGCCAAGGCATTTTTAGTGCCCAATTTCCTTCATTTATTCTTATAACACCCTCCTGCTAAGGCTCCCTACCTTTTAAGTTACAAACTGAGATTTTCTACCAAACTATGTACACTTAAAGCCTTAAATTAAGCTCTATTATTCAATAAATAAAACCTCAGCGGTCCATACATAAGAAAAATAATTAAATTCAAATAACCCCATTTTGGGATGTTCAGTTCTACCCCTTAAAATAAATTTAGTCCGAAATTACTTAGCTAAAACAGATGAATTATTCTGCCAGTATCACATCCTCGAGGTTCCCACGTAGCTTCCTCCGCACCGTGGTTCCGCATATAGCACTTTCACTAAGGGCAGCGACTTCCCTCGCAGAACCTTCACATCCCTATCCAAGATCTGAACGGTTCCTCCTCAAAAGATAAGTCTGCGTTAACCTCGATTTACATCACGGGCACCACATGTGATGGATCCGACCGATCCGCCTCAGCATCGATACATGGAAGACATTATGAATTTGACTTAACTCGATTCGGCGATTCATTTGCTAAGCTACGGTCCTATTAAACTTCATCATATATGGGCCAATGAATCTTGGGCTTAGCTTCCTTTTCGCCCAAATCTTAGTACCTTCTTCCAAGCGACACCTTGAGAATGACCTTATCCCCCCGGCATACTCCATTTCCTTGCGCTTAAGATCAGCATAGGACTTACATCTATCGATGCTTCCTTAAGACGGCTCGAATCACCTTCACTTTATCCTCCGTTTCGCTACCAATTGGACCCAACACATCGTTCACCCAACTCAGTCCAACATGTGGAGTTCGGCATTTTCGTCCATCTGATGCTTGAATGGTGCCATCTGAATACTTGCTTGGTAGCTATTGTTGTAGGCGAACTCGGCTAAAGGTAAGAATTCCTCCCAACTACCTCGGAATTCCAAGACACAACCCCTCAGCATATCTTCTAAGATCTGTATGACCCTTTTCGGATTGCCGTGCATGCGAGGATGGAAAGGCATCTTTGAAATCTAATCGCGTACCCAACGCTTGATGTAACGCTTTCCAAAACCTCGAAGTGAACCTTGGGTCCCTATCTGAGATAAGCGTCACGGGCACACCATGCAATCGACTATCTCAACATACATACAACTTTGCTAGCTTACGGGTGGGTAGTCCATTCTCCGGTATGAAGTGGGTGATTTAGTCGAGACGGTCTCGATTACCCAAGCGCATCTTTCTTCTTTGGGCGTAAGGGTAGACCAGCGACGAAATCCATAGTGATCTGCTCCCACTTCCATTGAGGATCTTCTGGGGTTGAAGTAGCCAGATGGTAGCTGGTGTTCACTTAACACGACCGTCAAACACTTCCCTACAATTCGTTATCTCACTTCAACCGGGCCACGGCTGTTTAGTAGATCTCCATACATCTTGCGCCTCCGGATGCATAAGCGTATGGGCTGCTATGAGCATCTGGAGAATTTTTCGCCTCAACTCCATATCCTTGACATCTGGGCCGTCCTAGAAAGCGTAACACACCATCACGGTCACACTATACCCTTCTAATCCACCACATTGAACTTGCATCCTCTTAGCATTTAACCCTTCATCCACTTCTTGTTTGTCCTTGATTTCCTCGATCCGGGTTGGCTTAACGAAGCTCGCCAAAAGGCTTCCATCGTCATATAGGCTCAAGCGAGCAAACATTGCTCTTAAATCGCCACAACCTTTCGGCTCAACGCGTCACCACTACATTAGCCTTACCGGATGATATTCGATGGAGCGATCGTCGCCCTTAATTGATTCAATCCATCAGGACGTCTTAGATTCAGATCCTTACGAGTCGGAAGATACCTCAAACTTTTGTGATCCGTGTAAATTACCGACTTCTCCCCATAAAGATAATGTCTCCATATTTTCAAAGCGAAGGCATTGCTTGCTAACTCCAGGTGCGTGAGTTGGGTAGTTAACCTCATGCGGTCTCAAGCGGCGGACGCATAGGCTACTACCTTCCCATCCTCGCATCAACACACACCCCAAACCGATGTGAGATGCATCACAATAGACTTTGAATAATTTCCCGCCTCGGGTTGTACTAAAACAGGAGCTTAGTCGAATCTTCCTCGACTTATTAAAACTTTCTTCTTGCTTCTCTAACCATACAAATGGAACACCTTTCCTTAGCAACTTAGTCAGCGGGCTGCGATCGAGAGAACCCTTCCACAAACCTTGATAATACCGCTAAACCCGAAAACTTATTATCTACGCCAATCGACTTAGGCGGTTTCCACTCCAACACCGCTTCAATCTTGCGAGGATCCACTCTAATCCTTCCGCTGACACTACGTGACCTAAGAAAGCCACCTCCTTAGCCAAAATTAGCACTTCTTGAATTTGGCATACAATTATTTTCCTCAACACTTGCGAGAACTATCAAGTAAATGCTTGTCGTGTTCCTCCTCATCTTAGAGTAAACTAATATGTAAATCAATGAACACCACGACGAATTGGTCTAAATCTTTGTTGGAATACACTATTCATTAAGTCCATGAATGCATGAGGGCATTGGTCAACCCGAATGGCATCACTAGGAACTCGTAATGCCCATTTCGAGTTGGAATCTTAATCTTGTGAACATCGGCCTCCTTCACCTTAAGTTGATGGTAACGACCTAAGGTCTATCTTGAAAACAAGCGCCCCTTCAATTTGGTCAAACAAGTCATCAATCCGAGGCAATGGGTACTTGTTTTTGATCGTTAACTTGTTTAGCGGCGATGTCGATGCACATTCGCATAGAACCGTCCTTCTTCTTGACAAACAATCTGAGCGCTCCCCCGGAGATATACTAGGTCGAATAAAACCTTTATCCAAGAGCTCACGAATTTGAGCCTTGACTCCACCAACTCCTTTGGCGCCATTCGGTGAGTGCTATAGACACAGTGCCGTTCAGGGTATGCAAGTCTATCCGAATTCGACTTCCGATTTGGAGGCGGACAAAGCTCTTACGGGAACACATCGACAAATTCCCCAACCGTTCGGACCTTTCCAACTCTGACTCCTTAGCTTCCAAGGCCTGATTTGAACCAAAATGCCTTACAACCCTTCTTGACCATCTTCTCAACTTTCAAAAGCGGACACTACGTTGGATAGGTAATTCCTTCTTTCACCTATCATAACCACTTCATCGTTCTCGGTAGTCTTAAGAACCATCGCTTAGCAGCGCAATCCAAATTCGCTGATACTTAACCACCAATCCATTCCAAGGATCAAATCGAACTCCCCAAGCGGTAGTTCCATTAGATCGACCACAAATACTACCCTTGAAGTTCTAAGTGCGTCTCTATAAAGCTTGTCTACCACTACTGAGTGACCTAACGGACTAACTACAGTCATCTCCTAGAAGCGGTTTGAGTTTAGGTCCAAAGTCTCTACCACACTACTTGCTAGTATGAATGTGTAGACCCACATCGATTAATGCATAATAAGGAAGACCAAAATCGAAAGCGTCTGGGTTATGACATCCGGTGCGTCACCCTCCTCATGACGCCTCCTGCATAGACTAAGCGAGGTACGCCTAGCCTCTGTCTTTGCTGAACCTCTCGCTACAATTCCTCGACCTCGGTTAGGACCGTTGCTTCCTCGGCCATTACGCGACCCTCTGTGGTCCCACATTTCTATTCGATGCAGTTACGCCTCCGAGTGATTTGAGCTTGCTTACAGGGACAATCTCGACCGGTGCTCCAAAGACCCACACTCAAAACATCCTCTATCGCCGTGAATAATTTCCCAATGGGTCTTCCACGTGATTACTGTGAGTCGGCCTCGATTAGCGATTATGGGCCTTCTTGCTTTGATTTGGCCACTTGGCCTAGCCTTTTCTGGACACCACCTTTGGATCCGGTGACCCAAATCCTCTCTTTTGATTATTCCTACTATAATTACGTCTCACGACCTCCTTGATCCCTCGGCTACTTTAGCCTTTTCCACAAGAGATGAAAACTCACGAACTTCTTTGGGGCAATCGGTAACCTCAAATCATCTGGTCCAGTCCTCAAGCGGACCACGGTAGCTCGTGTTGATAGCCACGATGCCTCTAGCATACCTCTCGGTCTTAAAACTCCGCCTCATATTCCGCTCTTGACTTAGTTCCTTGCACTAACCCGTAAAGGCTTTCCTCCGAGCATCTGTATAATGGTGCCCACATACTTCTTCCGATAGGCGGTTTTGAAATAATCCCAAGTCAAATCATCTGCAGTAGTGCCATCTCGCCTTTGTCTACCACCATCGACACGCTTCATCCTTTAGAAGCGTCCCCTTCGCTTTTTCTCCTCGGTCGGTCAAGATCATCCATGATCCTTTCGGTTGACTCTAGCCAAGATACACTGCTGCTGGGTGCCACTCGACACACCGGAACACCTCGGCTCCGTTGGACCGATTTCTCGGGAGCAGATTTACGAGCTCCTAAATTTCCACCATTGACCACCAATTCGAGGACTACATAACACGACTATGCGATCGCCTCTCCTCCGTCGATCTGCTCCTCTGCTCCAAAAGGCTGGAGGTGGTGGTGGCGGTGGTACATCATTTGAACCTTGTCCCGGCACGGCGGGTTCCAACACGGTCATCCTACCCCTACGGCGTCCACGGCGTCCCGTCCTCTAGAACTCATTCTATCTCTGCGCTTTTAATCGATTAAGAGAAATTTTATGTATTAGCGTTTGTTCCTTCATTACTCACGAAGAAATTTTATGAAAAGTTGAATAAGGGTTCTTTCGATCAAACAATGTTTTAAGTATTCTATCCTAGTTCACACAAAGGCCACATTCATTCCCTAACACTTTCCATACCTATTCACTCCTCAGACGATTCTGTCTGTTTCTAACCAGCGGTATTTTCGTCATTTTCCTTGAAGGTATTTTTGTAATAAAATTTGAGAGATTTCAAACTTTGATAAAGCAGGTCACTTGCAATTTCCAAAGCGAAGATCGTTTACGAAAATTTGTAAAATTTGAAGATATGGCATCATTAGAGAATCGAGGGTATTTTGGTAATTTTGTCAATCGGGGTAATTTTGTAATTTTGACAAATCAAGGGTGTTTTAATAATTGTAAAACTCTGAGGGTCCCTTTGGAAATTTTCCTTTCTTAAAAGCGGTGATGTTGCAAAAATTTTGTACTAGGGTCGTTTGGTAATTTTATAAGTTGAGGGCATTTAGTAATTTTCCAAAACCAAAGTATTTTATTGGTGATTTGTAAAGTAAAGTTTTTGGATATTTCTAAAATAATAAACTCTTTTTTTTTGGCAAAACCATTGATTTGATATTTTATGAGTCAAGGTATTTTAGTAATTTCACCCCAAGGGCATTTACGTAATTTTCACAAATCAACTTTTTGGGGAAAAACATTGTAAAAATGGTTGTTCTCATATTTGAAAGAGTGATTTTAGAGAAATTTTGAAGAAACTAGGGTTTTGTTGTTTTCGCTATTTCAAAAACATGGTTAGTTCCTTTCGGGTTTTAATCGTTATGTTTAGCCTATGGTAAGAGCCCTCTTGGTGGGGTGAACAAGCTACGCACCAGGCGGGTTTTAGTGTGGAGAGGAGGTGAGTCATGGTTGCTTAAATACCAAGCTCCCAGAGACCTTTCTAGACATGCTTACAGAGGTTACTACACCATGAGCCCTCTTGAGTTAGGGTGAACCCAAGCTACGCACGGGTAGGATACTGCGAAGAGGTGGTGAGTCACTCGATTGCTTAAATACCGAGCTCTTGGGTTCCAATCCTGAACATGCGTCTGGAGGTTACCACACCCTAGCTCGGTGACTTAGCCATAGGTTGGTTTAGTTCATTAAGTCTTATGTCTTTGTTTGTGTGTTTGAGTAATCTAGCCCAGGGTTCAAAGTCTATAAGTCTATCTCGTTCCATGCTTCCTACCCTTCTCTGAATATAATTCACAAAAAGTTTAGATGTACTTACAGGCGGATCGGTCTGGGAGACTAAGACCATCTTGCTTTAAAACCAAAAACAATTAATAAGGCCTCTAAAACATTTTTGGGCCTTGGGCCCCATGTAGAAACTTTGAACTGGCTCGATACCAATTTATAATGACCCAAACCCGCCCAAACTTTAGGACCGAATATGGGTCGTTCTGGAGAAAACTTTTGAATCCCATTTTAAAATCTAATTTAAGTTTTGTTGAAAACACCTCGTTTTGGTTATCTTCTTTGAAATCTTACTCGGATTAAATTTGAAAATTTAATTGAAGTCAAGTTGTTATACCCATTTTGGATGTGTCCGCTGACACGATAAAACATTTTCGTGTTGATTTAGGAAAACATGTGATTTTAATTTAATTTGTAGTTTTAAAAAAAAAAACAAGTATCCTACATAAGCATAGTAACAAAACAAAGTTTATGGAGGCCTTATTACAATCCAAATAAAATCAAATCAATAACGAATAATAAAACTAAATTAAAGTCCCTTTGTTTCAAGTCCTTTGCATGGCCACCTCGAGTCCCTCGGCTCCATATCCGCGATCTAAGCATCACCGAAAAAATAATGGAGAAGGTGAGTCACCAAGACTCGATATGTAACCCTTCCCGTTTTAAAACATTTTCATACACAACACATAACCATTAATATGCATAATATTAAGTACCCATCCTAGCCATCCAAGCGCCATTGTCTACCCGTTGTGGTACCAAACCTTTGGTGGTGCCAAACCACTGGTGACATATAGTCACAATGTGTTACCAAAACAACGGTGTCCGTGAACGAGATCATTTGATGGGGCCAACCCATCGTGTGATACCAAATCAACGGCGAGCGATCCCATATCTCAAGTGGGGCCAACCCACGGTGGTGTTAACCACGAGGACAAGTCGCTATGAGGTGCCAAACCTCTGGAGGTACCAAACCTCGGTGGCCGTAGTCACGATGTGTTACCAAAACACTTGGTGCCCGTCGGCACAATAATCTGCCCCTCACTCATCAATCCCACAACAATCACATATCGTATATTTCATGTCATCACATACTTAAATCTCATGCATCATGCTTCCCAAAAGCATCAAATAACAAATTCATATTAATGTGCTTACGAATCACCATCTACCGATATGGTATATGATCCAATGCTACATAAAAATCAAGATAGCATTCACAACAATCAGCATATTAACAAGTTATATGTGTGTATGTACACACCTGTCACCACTGAGTGATCTAAATCCCGAATGAAGAAATCAGCCACCCTAGATCTATTGTCCCTAGATTCGGCCAAAACATGAGTCAGTACCATGGCCTATTCGGCCAACCCAACTTATACCACAGAATTATCATTTGAGATCCGAGATCTTACCTTGCTTTGATTTGGTTTTTAACAACCCGAATCCTTATATGGGTTCCTAGCAATCGGCCAACCTTAAATACTAACCAAGATTAGTTTCGGCTTTTCTCTAATTATCCATTGAAAGGTTTAGAAAGACTTGACTTACTGTTAACTTACCAAATCTAGTTGATGGAGACTTGAATCGATTTCTTCAAGATCCCAAAGCACCTAAACATAATCGGTTTCATTAAAGAGAGTTAATACCCTTTTATCAAATGCCGAAATAGGTCCCTACCTTCCCCTAGAAGTCGACAAGTACTAGAGGCCAATGAAGAAAACACTTGATCTACTTACCTTAAAACTGTTGAAGAAATAGAGGAACACTATGTTTGAGATTCGCCAAGACTTGAAATTTGGGGAGGGTTATTCGACAATGGAAGAAGTAAAGGGGTTTGGTCAAGGTGAGTGAATAGGAGAAAAGAAATTGGCACTTCAAAGGAGTATATTGGCCAAGGGAGAAAGAAAAATAATGGGAAGGAAAGGTGTTGAATGGTTGGCTTAAGAGCTTTGAGGAGTGAAAAGAAATAGATCAATGGTGTGGGTGTAGGAGATTCGCCAAGATCTAAAAAGAATGGTGTTGCCTCTTTTTTCGGTTTTAAGAGATTGAGAAGAGAAAGAATTTTTGTGAATGGGAATTGACTACTTGCACTTTGGAAGAAGAAAGCAACAAACAATAAAAATGGAAAATGTGCCTAAAGGAATTTTGGCACTCCTCCTCTCTAACAAGTCCTTGCCGTCCACTCCTACCAAAGGAGTTCAAAATTCACTCAACCACCTTGAATTACTCCAAGCCACTTGTTTTAATTAAATTCAAAATAATTTGATTTAATCCCAATTAATAAATCAACTAATATCTCTTAATAGCCATTAATCCAACAACTCTCTTATTATCCTTGAAATTAATATTAAACAAAATGTTCATATTATCCTTAATAATATCTTCATCTATTATCTTATAAAAGAGTTTAAAGAGAAAGGACTCTCCCTCATGTGCGTCCATTATAATGCCAAAAGAGGATTTTTGTGACTCAACCAAGGCTCTCCTTGCTCCTTGGTGGCGTCACACAACCTCTAAGTGACCTTACTTTTGCCACTTTGCCAAGGCCTTTTAGTGCCCAATTTCCTTCATTTATTCTTATAACACCCTCCTGCTAAGGCTCCCTACCTTTTAAGTTACAAATGAGATTTTCTACCAAGCGTGTACACTTAAAGCCTTAAATTAAGCTCTATTATTTAATAAATAAAACCTCGTGGTCCATACATAAGAAAAATAATTAAATTCCAAATAACCCCATTTTGGGATGTTACAACTAAACCCAAAAAGCTTTTGACTTCCGACACGTTCCTCGGTGGTTTCCACTCCACAATAGCTGAAACCTTTCCCGGATCAACTCTAATACCCTCACCTGACATAATGTGTCCTAAGAATCCAACCTCTCGAAGCCAAAACTCGCTCTTACTAAATTTAGCATATAACTGCTTGTCTCTCAAAATCTGTAAGACAATCCTTAGATGCTCACTATGATCACTCTTATTTCGAGAGTAAACCAATATGTCATCAATAAAAACAACTATGAACTTGTCCAAACACGGTCGGAAGATACGATTCATTAAGTCCATAAAAATTACAGGAGCATTCGTTAAATCGAATGGCATGACCAGAAACTCATAATGGCCATGCCTCGTCTGAAATGCCGTTTTTGGAACATCTTGCTCCTTAAACCTCAACTGGTAATAATCGGATCTCAGGTCGATCCTGGAGAACACCGTAGCTCCCTTCAGTTGATCAAATAGATCATCTATCCTCGATAAAGGATACTTGTTCTTCATAGTTGCTTTGTTAACCTGTTTGTAGTCTATACACAATCTCATCGTCTTATCCTTCTTCTTTACAAAAAGTATTGGAGCACCCCTCGGTGAATAACTCGGTCTTGTAAAACCCTTATCCATTAACTTTTGCAACTGAACCTTTAGTTCTTTCAACTCTAGTGGGGCCATCCTATACGGAGCAACGGAAATAGGTGCCATTCTCAGAACCAACTCAATTCCAAACTTGACCTCTCTAACCAGGGGCAATCTGGGTAACTCTTCTGGGAATACATTCAAATACTCACATACAACTGGCAATGTTTCGATCTTCGCTTCAGACTCTTGGGTGTTCAGTACAAAAGCTAGATATGACTTACATCCTTTTCTCAAATATTTCTCAGCCACCAAGGAAGAGATCATCATCGGTAAATTATCTGACTCACCTGATTCAACTTGAATAACATCTCCATTTTCACATTTCAATTAAATGAACTTACTACCACAATTCACTAAAACGCCTTTATATTGGACTGAACTTAAGGAAAACCAGATTCATGGGGTTGGTTTGGTTGGAGAAATTGAAGTGAAGGTAAAGGTGATTCGAGATTGTTCAAAGGCTACTTATTGTTCAAAGGCTACTTCTGACAGAAAAAATCTTACTCGGATTTGAAAAGGAAAGAGATCGAGTATTAAGTCGGTGATAGAGTATTCTTGAAAGTGTCTCCATGGAGAAAAAGTTCTTAGATTTGGCCGAAAAGGCGAATTGAGTCTATGTTTTTCAGACTATATGAGATCACCGAGAGGATTGGGCCAGTAGCCTATCGACTGGCTTTGCCATTTGAGTTAGAGAAGATTCATGATGTGTTTCATGTGTCTATGTTGCGATGGTACTGATCAGACCCTTCGCATGTGATTACACCGACAGAGGTTGAGATACAGCCCGACATGACTTATGGTGAAAAATCGGTTAAGATTCTCGCCTGGGAAGTTAAACAATTAAGGAATAAAAGTATAGCTCTCGTAAATGTCTTATGGAAGAGACATAAGGTAGGAGAGGCCACATGGGAGTCCGAGGAGGCTATGAGGAACCATTACCCAAACCTTTTTACTGGTAAGATTTTCAGGGACAACAATCCCTAAGGGAGAGAATTGCAACAGCTCGACTTAGGGACTAATCAGAATAGTGGTGCGAGACCACAAATTTGAAGTACAAATATATGTTTTAATGATTTTTATAAGGCTTATGAGGTACTTGCATGATTATGTGAAAATCTCATGAAGGAACTTTATTAATTAGTGAATAAATTGCCCACTAGGACTAAATTGCAAAGATTGGAAAATATGAGATTCTAGAAGATTTAAGTATGAAATAGAATTTTAAAAATTACCAGAGGTCCTTTTTTAGAAATTAGACCATTATATAAGATGGACAAAAATGGACACGGGAAGAAAAAATCTCAAGAAAGGATCTTTGAGAGCATTTTTATCATTTGGTTAATAAAAGAATTAAAGGGGAAAATAAGTCAAAAATGTTGTCCATCTTCCTTCCCTTTGGCAAAAAATCACAAGGAAGACATAGCTAGGGTTTCTTCAACTTTCAAGCTTGATAGTTAGTGCATCCTCGCCCAGTTTTAAATGTTCTTCGTATTTTTGATATCCTCGTAGCTCGGTTTAGCTATTTCTAGCTATATTTTATGCTAGGGATTATGTTCAAAAATTTAACCATGTATAATATGCATGTATTTTGATGTTTTATGGAAGAATATGAAAGTTTTATGTATGATACACATCTTTTTCTAAGTGATTTTCATGAAAAATGCATAAAAGGACCAAATTGTAAAAGTTGTAGAAATGGTCATATATGAGTGATATAGTAGAAATTGAAGGTTTATATAGTTGATTATATGATTCGGCTAGGTCTGAAATATAAGAAAGTTGAATGAAAATCATTTTACGAGCCTAGGGGCAAAAGTGTAATCATGAGAAAGTTTAGGGGCAAAGTGGTAATTTTGCCAAAGTATGAATTATGAGTCAATTTAGTCAATGTGAGAATTAAAAAAGTAAATTTGTTATTATAGATCAAGAAACACAAAGCCCAGATCAAAACTGAGGCAAGAACAAAATCGAGGACTAAATCGAGCATCGATACACATTTTGAGAAACGAGGTAAGTTTGTATGAATTCATTGCTACATATGTTATTATGATTAAATGATTTGTTATGTTGCATAAAGTACATTATTTCAATAAAGTTGATTATCAATGTTTAATAAGGAAATCAATGAGAACAAGTAAGTGAAAGTCCCATTTGAAGTTTCGAAATAACGAGGATACTTTTGTCACAACATGAGACAAGGAAAGCCCGTGTAAGACTATGTATGGGACTTGTTATCGGCATCAAGAAATGTAGGTCCCGTGTAAGACCATGTCTAGGACATGGCATCGACATCGAACGTAGATCCTGTATAAGACCATGTCTGGGACATGGCATCAGCATCGAATAAGAAAGGTCTCGTCTAAGACCATGTCTGGGACATGTCATCGATATTGAGCTAAGGAATCCCATGTAAGACCATATCTGGGATATGGTATCAGCATCAAGAGGTGATTCCATGTAAGACCATATCCGGGATATGGCATTGACATTGAGGCTCATACGTGATGAGATTGAGTATCCTCTGATATTCCAAGTAATTCAATGGGAAAAAAAGTTAAGTGTGAAAAAGGTAACAAAAAAACCAAATAAGTAAGGATAATAACAAGTTAAGCTATTCCAAGATGATAACGAGATCAAGTTAAGTTAAGGAAGAGAATAAATTGAGTTTATATTTACATTAGCAAAAGTACTAAATTATGTGACTAAGTGATACAGGTACCATGAGTAAAATATAAAGTATGAAATCATATTGTGATATGAGATGGGTAAGAGTAAGTATGAGAAAGTATGCTTAAGTACTTGAGACTTATGTTGCGCTTGTTTCATGAAATGGATAAGTTTATTTTGTGCATTTATGTTGCTATATAAATTTCATGCAAACTTACTAAGCTATATGCTTACCCTTCTGTTTTCCCTTTTCATTATAGTATCACCAAGCTAGCTCGGGGATCGTAGGCGTCAGAGCTCGAATCACACTATCAATCACTATTTCAGTATAGCAAAGTTGACTTATTTTTAGTAGGGCATGTATAGGAGTTTGATCATTTTGAGTTATGTCATATTGTGAGTTAAAGGCTTGGCTATTATGATTATGCATTCTTGTTGTATATAGCCAAAGAAATTGGCTAATATTTGTTAAGTTCCATATCTTATTGAAGATGAGTTTTTGTGAATTATACAAGTGATGTTTTAAGGATTATTCCTAGTGTATAAAGGCTATGTTATGTGTTTCTTGCATTGGTATAAGTGTATTGATGTTTCAGGGTGGCAATTGGCTTGGAAAATAGCCTCTAAGTGTCCACAAGGGTAGACACACGAGTGTGTGTCTAGGTCGTGTGTGACACATGGTCAACCCCAATGGGTGTGTCAATAGGCCATGTGTCCCTTGCATTTTAATAGTGAGAATTCGAATTATCACACGGGCTAGCACACGGGCGTGTGCCTAGGTCGTGTACTTCTTAAGGGGTTGCTGACATCATAAATAGAATACCCTTAGTTTTCACACACGGGTGAGGACATGGGTGTGTCTAGGCCGTGTGAAGGACACGGGCTATTGACATAGGTGTGTGTCCGGTTGTGTGAAAAACCCTGTAGGTTCAAAATAAAAATAAATTCCACACGAGCTAGAGACATGGGCGTGTGAGACCACACGGCCTGCCTACACGGGCGTGTCCCAAGTCACACGGGCGTGTGACCCCTGTATAGGAAAAAAATTTCAAAGAGTGTAAAAGTTCCGATTAAACTCCGAAATCTTCTAGATGTATGTTTAAGGCCTCGTAGGCCCATGATATGTATGTTATGATTAAGAAAGAAAATTTTTAAGTTGGAATGAAATTTTTTTATAGCCTGAGATTACATGTTCAAGAAAGGTTAAGCATGGTAATGCTTCGTATCTGGTCCCAGAGTCGGAGACGGGTAAGGGGTTTGGCTCTTCAAATATTTACAAAAGATTATAGCCATTTACTTAAAAGTAATAAAATAAATAAGTAAAGTACTTGTACTGAAAAATAAATCAAAGAACAGATAAATTACTATTTGGGTCGAAACTAACCCTTTATTAAGCAAGATAAATTATTTTTATTTATTTGGCTACTTAGAAAGTATTTCCCAGAAAGTTATATTAGATTCTATTCCTAGGAAAGCTTGGAGGGGTCACAGATGGTCGCACTTAAAACCTAACCTCCTCGACAAAATTTCTTCTAATATAATGATCTAAATAAATATTGTCTAAGTCAATTATTTTAAATAAAAGGGACAGTTATGGATAAAATAAAGTGAGCGAGGTTTTATTCCGTTCACTTTCACTGTTGCAATAGTGTTAAAACATTGTCTATTGGCCTTGAATTTACTTCCCTTACCGTTTTGCAATTCGACCATTCTGTACGGATAGACTTGGTGAATGGCGAATGGCCCAAACCATCGAGACTTAAGTTTTTCAGGGAATAACTTTACTCTCGAGTTGAACAATTGGACCCCTATGTTCGTCGAGTTGCAGCATCCTTTTCTGTTCAGCTTGTTTCAAATCTAGGTTAAGTTGCTTTAGAGCTCAATGAGCTATATGTTCCAATTCCAACGGTAGATGATAGGCTTTCTCGAAGACCAATCGATAGAGAGTCATCCCTAAAGATTTTGTGAAAATTATCCGATAAGCCCACAAAGCATTATCGAGTCTCTTAGACCAACCTCTTTTATTCTCGAGTATCCTTTTAATATCTTGATTTGCCAGCTCAGCCTGCCCATTAGTCTGCGGATGATAGGCAGCGGCCACCTTGTATTTCACATCATACTTGTCAAGCAACCACTTAAGCCATTTATTCACAAAGTGAGATCCTTCATCGCTAATTATAGCTCTAGGAGTCCCAATCCTTGTAAATATGAGTTTATGTAGAATGACATGACCACCTTGGCATCATTCATCGGATATGCCTCAGCCCCTACCTATTTAGGCACGTAATCAACAGCCACTAGGATGGACCTATTACCATAAGAATAAAACAAACCTAAAAAGTCAATACCCTAAATGTCAAATAATTCTACCTCAAATATGTTCTCCAGTGGCATTTCATTCCTTCTAGATATGTTTCTAATCCGTTGACATCAATCGCAACTCTTTACATATGCGTATGCATCCTTGAATAAAGTTGGCCAGAAAAATCCAGCTTGCAAAACCTTAGCTGCTTTGCGGGAACCACCGAAATGTCCCCCACTTAGGGACGAATGGCAATGATATAGGATCTCGCCTACCTCTCTTTCAGCTACACACTTCCTGATTAGATGATTTGTACATTGTTTAAACAAGAAAGGCTTCTCCCAAAAATAATACCTTTCGTCATGGAGGAATTTCTTCCTTTGATGATATGTCATTCTAAGAGGAATTATTCTACTAGCCAAATAATTTGCATAATCAACAAACCAATGAGTTTCATGGAATTGACTTACCTCGAAGATATAATTATCTAAAAAATTCTCATTTATAGGGATAAAAAAGTGAGTTACCTCGTCTTGTTCCAACCTTGATAGATGGTCTGCCACTTGGTTCTTGACTCTTTCTCTATAGGAGTACCCACCAAATCAATCTTGGCTTAGCATCTTTCTTCATAAGTAAGTACTTACTGGCCGAATGATTTGTGAAAAATTGTCACTTTAGTGCCTACAAGATAAGGATGAAACTTGTCAAAAGAAAAACTATAACAAAAAGTTGTTTTTTAATTACTATATAGTTCAACTAGGCTCTTGTTAAAGTTTCGCTTGCGTAGTAGATAGCATGAAATACTTCATTTTTTTGCTACCCCATCATAACTCCCCAAGCAAAATCATTGTCATCGTACATCATCTCAAGTGAAAAGTTCCAATCTGGTGTAACGATGATCGATACTGAAACTAACTGTCTTTTTAGCTTTTCAAAGGCTTCCAAGCATGACTTATTAAAATCAAATGCTGTGTCTTTTTCTAGTAAAATACACAGTGGCTTGGCAATCTTCGAAAAGTCCTTGATGAACCTCTTTTTCAGTAAAAACTGATATGCCCCAAAAAAATTCTAATGCTTTCAAGTTAGCTGGAGTACTAGAAGATGCATTGCGATTGAAGCTATTCCCTTATTCGCTAAGGGACAGAGCTCAAGTCTGATTGAACTCATTGCCACCAAATTCAATTACCTCATGGCAAGAGTTAGTAGAAATATTCCTCATGAAATATTTCCCACCTAGCAAGAATACTAAGTTGAGGAACGAGATCACTACTTTCCAACAAATGGATTATGAGTCCTTGTATGAGGTATGGGAAAGGTACAAAGAGTTATTATGAAAGTGCCCTTATCATGGAATCTCATATTGCATCCAACTTGAGACATTTTATAATGGTCTAACCGCCATACGAGGATGGTTGTGGACACTTCTACTCATGGTGATCTCCTTTCTAAGTCTTATAACGAGGCTTATGAAATCATTTAGAGGATTTCCAGTAATAATTATCAATGGCTGACCAATCGAGCAGTGTTAGGACGACAAGTCGCTAGAATACATGAAGTAGACGCTTTCACTTCACTCGCATCTTAGGTATCCTCAATATCTTCAATGCTTAAAAATTTTACCACTAATGGGTTTAATAGTTTTGCAGCACAGCCACCAAATCAATTTGAAAATGTAGCCTGTGTCTATTTTAGGGAAGGAAATTTGTTTGAAGAATGTCCATCGAACCCAGAATTCGTGTATTACATTGGTAACCAGAACCAAAATCGTGGAAGGCAAGGACTGCAGTCAAATTTCTATAACACATCATGGCGAAACCACCTAAATTTTTATTGGAGTAACTAAGGGGTGGGAACGAGTAACACTTTTTCCCAACCTAGACCGAGCCAGCCACCTGGTTTTTCCCAACAAGCTCAGAAACCAACCCAAGATGAACCCTCCAATAGCTTAGAAAATTTATTGAAGGCATACATAGCAAAGAATGATGCCACTCTAAGGAATTTAGAGAATCAAGTGGGCAAGCTTGCAACTAAACTCAGAAACTGACCACAAGGTGTTTTACCTAGTGATACGGAGAATCTAAGGAATCCAGGGAAGGAGCATTGTAAAGCATTGACATTGAGGAGCGAAAAAACATTAGAGCCCAACACCGTCGAAGTTCAAGAGGAGTCAGCTAAAGCTCAAAACTCAGAGGAAGTTCAACCGAGTGTTGAAATTTCAGCTCCATCAGAACTAGAATCTGCAAAATTTGACAAGGTAACTTCAAAACCAGCTAATTCTGATAAAATAACAACTTTGTTAGATGCAAAATTTCCACAGAGGATAAATCAACCAGTTCCAGTAAAGAAACCTCTGCCACCCTACCTTCAAAGACTTCAGAAGCAGAAGCACGAAATTCAATTCAAGAAATTCTTAGACATACTCAATCAACTTCATATCAACATCTCATTGGTTGAAGCACTTGAACAAATGGCGAACTATGTCAAATTCACGAAAGATATCTTGTAAAAAAATGAAGGCTTGGAGAATTTAAGATGGTAGCCCTGACGAAGGAATGTAGTGCATATCTTTAAGATAAACTACCCCCAAAATTAAAGGATCCTGGATGTTTCACCATACCTTGCAACATTGGAGCAACATATTGTGGTAAAGCACTATGTGACTTAGGTACGAGTATCAACTTGATGCCCATTTCAATATGTAGGAAGTTGGGGATAGGTGAAGTTATACCTACTACGGTTACACTTCAACTAGTAGATCGATCCTTAGCACATCCAAAAGGAAAAATCGAGGACATATTGGTACGTGTAGAGAAATTTATTTTTCCTCCTAACTTTGTGGTTCTAGACTTTGAAATAGACAAAGAAGTGCCAATCATCCTAGGAAGGCCTTTCTAAGAAACTGGAAGGAACTTTTTTGATGTACAAAAATGCGAGCTTACTATGAGTGTTCAGGATGATCACGTAACATTTAATGTTTTTAAGTCTATGAAATTTCCTAACACAATCGATGATTATTCTGTAGTTTCGAATTTAGAGGATTTAATCGTGGAAAAGGAACTCAACTATGTTGAGGACCCATTGGAAAAAATTTTGACATCAGACCTCCAAATGATGAAGAGGAGGATGAATACTTAGCTTTGCTAGAAGCTAATCAAAGGGAATTTAATCCACAATCCCATTTTGAATCTTTGGATTTAGAGAATAGGAATTATGCCAACCAAAAGCGTCAATCGAGGATCCACCTAAATTAAAACTCAAAGTAATTCCTTCACATTTAAAATATGTTTATTTAGGTAACGCTTCTTCTCTTCCTGTGCTTGTTTCAGCAGAATTAACTATTGAGCAACAAGAAAAACTCATCCTAGTATTGAAACAATTCAAGAAGGCTATCGGATGGACCATAGTCGATATTCGTGGCATTAGTCCGTCTATATGCATGCACAAGATCATCTTGGAAGATGGAAAAAAAGGGACGATTGATGGACAACGAAGATTGAACCCCATCATGAAAGATGTAGTCAAGAAAGAAATCATCAAGTGGTTAGATGTGAGTATAATTTACCCCATCTCAAATAGTTTGTGGGTAAGTCCTGTCCAGTGTGTGCCAAAGAAAAGAGGTATTACAGTCATTAAAAATAAGAATAATGAGTTGATACCGACTAGAAAGGTTACGGAATGGGGAATTTGCATCGATTACTAAAAGCTGAACAAGGCGACTAGGAAAGATCACTTTCCTTTGCCGTTCTTGGACCAGATGCTAGATAGACTCGTGTGGCGAGACTATTACTATTTTCTTAATGGATACTCGGGGTATAATCAGATTATAGTAACACAAGAAAATTGACACAAGACAACATTCACGTGCCCATACGATACATTTGCATTTAGATGCATGCCATTTGGTTTATGTAATGCACATGCTACATTTCAAAGATGTATGATGTTTATTTTTACTGACATGGTTGAAAAATACTTGGAAGCCTTTATGGATGATCTTTTCTATTTTGAGATACATATGATGATTGCCTAGCCAATCTAGCCAAGGTACTAAGGCGATGCGAAGAAACAAACCTCGTACTGCACTAGGAAAAGTGTCATTTCATGGTACAAGAAGGTTATTTTATAGGGTATCAGATAACATGACATGAAATCGAGGTAGATAAAGCAAAGGTAGACGTTATTGAGAAACTCCCACCTCCAACATCTATAAAGGGTGTTAAGAGGTTTTTGGGCCATGCTGGTTTCTATCGAAGATTTGTCAAGGACTTATCCAAAATTGCTAAACCCTTATACAAGTTACTGGAGAAGGATGGGACATTCAAATTTGATGAAGAGTGCTTTAGAGCTTTTAAAGATTTGAAGAGTCAACTAGTTTTGGCACCCATAATCGTCACACCAGATTGGGATTTTCCATTTGAATTGATGTGTGACGCAAGTGACTACGCGATAGGAGCTGTCATGGGCTAGCGAAGGAACAAATATTTTCATCCCATCTACTATGCAAGTCAGACTCTGACAGGAGATCAACTAAAATATACGGTGACAAAGAAAGAGTTACTTGCTATTGTGTTTGCTTTTGACAAGTTTCGATCCTATATTGTAGGTACCAAGGTGACCGTCTATACGGACCATTTGGCAATTAAGTATTTACTTGCTAAGAAAGATGCTAAGCCAAGACTAGTCCAATAAGTACTTCTACTTCAAGAGTTCGATCTAGAAATTCAAGATCGAAAGGAAGTAGAAAATTAAGTAGTAGACCACTTGTCCAGATTGGAGCCGCAAGAAGGGAATTCTCCACTTATACCAATTCAGGAGACATTTTAGATGAACATATACTAAAGGTAAATCATGTCCATAATACCCCTTGGTTTGCTTATATTGCTAACTATTTAGCTTGTGGTTTGATGCCGATTGATAAGACGTATCATCAAAGAAAAAAGTATCTTCACGATGTGAAGTATTATTTCTGGGAAGAACCATACTTGTTTAAAAGTGTGCAGATCAAATGATCAAGAGATGTGTGGTAGAAGATGAAGTATATAAGATTCTATATCATTGTCACTCATCTCCGAGTGGGGGACACTTCGGAGGTACACATACTGCGGCCAAAGTATTACAAGCTGGGTTCTTTTGGCCAACACTATTTAAAGACGCATATGCTGATGTAAAGAGTTGTGATCGATGCCAAAGGGTTGGAAATGTCACCAACAGAAATTAGATGCCTTGAAAAAACATCATTGAGGTAGAATTATTTGATGTTTGGGGTATTAAATTTCTTGGTCATTTCCCTCCATCTTTCGGGCACAAGTATATATTGGTAGCAGTAGACTATGTGTCTAAGTGGGTTGAGGCCGAGGCATATCCGACGAACAACACTAAAGTTGTGATGGAGTTTTTGCAAAATCATGTGTTCACAAGGTTTGGAGCCCAAAGAGTTATTATCAGTGATGAAGGGTCCCATTTTGTGAACAAGTGGTTGAAATGGTTACTTGACAAACACGGAGTGATGCACAAGGTTGCCACAGCTTACCATCCGCAGATGAATGGACAACTTGAATTGAAAAATAAAAAAATCAAAGGCATACTTGAGAAGGTAGTTTGCCCGAATCGACGATGCTTTATGGGCTTACAGGCCAACATACAAGACACCTTTAAGGATGTAACCCTATAGGTTGGTGTTTGGGAAAGCCTGTCATCTGCCCTTGGAGTTAGAGCATAACGCTTACTAGGCTCTCCAACAACTCAACTTGGATATTAAGCTTGCTAAAGAGAGACGAATGATCTAGCTTAATGGGTTAGAAGAATTTCGAATGTTTTCATATGAGAATGGCAAATTACTCAAAAGAGACTTAAGAAATGGCATGACAAGCACATTCGAGTTCAAGAATTTTAAGCAGGTCAGCAAGTCTTGTTATTTAATTCCATATTAACGTTCTTTCCAGGTAAGTTAAAATTATGTTGGTCCAGTCCATTTACGATTCACCGAGTTTATCCATACAGAGTTGTCAAACTTCAAGGTAAGAGAGGTAATTTCTGAGTCAGTGCTCAGCGCTTGAAACATTACTAGGGGGATAAAATTGAATGGGATCAAATCTCATTCATTTTATCGGATATTTAATTTTCATTGTTTTTCTTTTTAAATAAAATATTTAAGGTATATTTTTGGGATTAGTATGTTTAAATAAATTCTGTCAAGGAGATTGAAATTTAAGCGAGACCGTTTGTAACGCCCTAAATTTGGGCCTAGAAGTATTGGGCCTATTGGGCTTAGTGGGCCATTTGCAAGTATGTAGGCTTATTTGGGCTTTGGGTCTCAAAAAATTTTTAAGTGAGTGAGAAAATGACAATTGGCATGTGGGCTTTGAGGGTTAATGGATTTGGGATGTCTAAGGGTGTTGGAGAAGTCCTGGGATCAAGTAAGGGTATAGAAAAAATTTTGGTTTTAGCCCTAGGGGAATTGTGACTTCATTCAGTAGGCCTCTAAAGCAGATTAAGGGGAAGATAGGACACAAGTGGGCCTGTGGTCTATAGGACACAAGTGAGCCTGTAGTCCAGTGGCAAGGTGGCGTCACTTGGGGAGCTATAAGGTGGCATGTTGTCAGCTAAAGAGGTCCAAGTTTCAAGTAGTGACAAGGTATTTTGGAGTGTTTATTTTGTAGAGTGGACGGCCAGAGTTGTGTTGGTTTTGAACTCTTGCAGTGGAGAGTTTGAAGTGGTTTTGTGTGATGGATGTGGAGGGAATTTCGGATGAGATTGAGGAGTTATTAGGGAGAAAAGTTAGGAGATAAGGAGTGTGATTTGTTGGTGCCGAATAGGACTGTGGGGACGAGGTAGGATTTGGCTTTGGCTATAAAAAGAATGGTGCCGAATCCCTTTGAGAGGTTCTTGGAAATTTTGTTTTCTCCTCCTCAGCCGAATTCTCCCATTTGCCGAAAAAACCATCATTCTTTTTGCCGAAATTCCTATTAGTGTTGTGTTCTTTTCTTTATCCGAAAGCTAAATACACCTTTATATCAAATAGCTATACTTGTGTCGATTCTTAGTTATTTTTCTTTCATCACAAATCGATTGTTACCCACTCTTAGTCATGTTTAAAAGTCGGATCTTGTTCAGTAGTTATCTAGGTCGCGAGAATAAAGGTGGATTTGATAAGTATTCAGTTAACCCCTTAGTGTGTTTTGTTAAAAGCCGAAGGGCTATCTAACCTCTCGTTATCGTTAACTTTGTATTAACAAGGGTAAGGTTCAAAGATCACAAGCGTGGTAAGTAAGGATCATTAGCAAAGTGGTAAGTGTTCTCGAATCAGTTATGGTTTAGTGGATGGCTGAATGTAAGTGTGGCCTATAGTGGTGACTTACGTGGAATATGAGTCACTTGTTTTGACGATATATGTTTGAGTGTAGATCTAGGGGATATTCGCGAATAGTAGCTAAGGAAGGGCTACTAGAATGTGTGGCACGCGGTAAGGTTACAGCAAGGCTTCAGCTTTTGGAAAATATTTTGATTAAGTATGTGTGGTTGATTGAAGGTTGGTTGGTTGTAGGTTCAAGACCAAGATAGAATAGCACATCACAGTAACCTGGTGTGTACATACACTATACACACACGATATCAGCAATGCCAAAAAATCGAAAAGCCTAAAGTGGCTAAATGGGCCCGGTGGGCCCTAAGTCTAACTTTGATGAAATTGATTGATTTGGTATATGAATTGAGTTAGTCATGTATGTTACCTGAACCAAAATTATTTTGGGCCTAATAGGCCATGTGAATGAGATCTGGGTTTAATGGGCCATAAGGATGTGATTTGGGCATAATGGGTTATATGAATGTGAAATGGGCTTGATGGGCTTTATGGGGATGTAGAAAAGTATGCTAGGGTTTAATGGACTTTAGGTCTAGTTCTGAACAACTCTTAAACTGCATAAGACTTAATCTAAAAATTAAACATGTCTGTAGACAAGTCGCTGGGTTAGAGTGTGGCAACGGACATATGCATGTCTAGGATTGGATCTAGGGAGAGCTTGGTACTTAAGCGATCCTAGTGGCCCACCTCCTCTTTTCTAGAATCCTACCTGGTGCATAGTGTCTGTTCACTTCAGCCGCAAGGACTAGTTAATGGGCCAAAGTTCATAACTAAAACCCGAGAGGGACCGAATGCCCCTAATTTATAAAATTACCAGAATACCCTTGATTTGGAAATTACCAAAATATCCTTAGATTTGTAAATTACTAAAATACCCCTAATTTGTAAATTTACCAAAATACCCTTGATTTGATAAATTACCAAAATATCCTTAGATTTGTAAAATTACTAAAATACCCCTAATTTTCCAGAATAACTTTAATTTGTATAATTACCAAAATATCCCTAATTTACAAAATTTCCAAAATACCCCTATTTTGCAAAATTACCTAAATACCCTTATAGGGTAGAATTACAATAATACCCCTATAGGGTAGAATTACGATAATACCCCTGTAGGGTAGAATTACGAAAATACCTTTGATTGTGAAATGACTAAAATACCCCTATGTGATGAGTGTGAGTTTTATGTATGTTACTTATGTGCATGCTGCATTCATATGATATTCTGTTTAGGATGCATATGGGTGGGAATTATGGTACGGAGGAAGAATTTGAGGATCGCATAGTCGCCTGACGACCGTGGTAAGGTTGGTGGCTTTAAACCCATTATATACTTACCAGCTTTGTTGCAACATTGAGTAGTGCCGCTGTTGGTGCTACCTTTGGAGTGTAGCAGATGGGTGGGTCGATTTAGAAATCCCCACAGGATTGTAGGGTTGGAAGGGAAATGGAGTGTAGTGGATGGACATTTGGGGAGGGTTTTTGCATAACTTTGTTCTCATATAATATGATATGATATGAAATGATATGATATGAGGTTGTTGTGGGCTAAGGCCCAAGACCACCGATTTTGATAAGGCTTAGGCCTAATGTGATAATCGCATATTGAATTGATTGCCAAGGGTCGTACACACTATGTAACATCCTAAATTAATGGGCCAATGTGTTTAATGTGTGGTTATGTTTAATGAGAGTGTTAAGGGTCTAGAATGGGATCAGGAATTAGGCCGAGGCCTTAATTGAATTCTCTGATTAGACACTCTAGTGGAAAGCCTGATAAGATAGGGCTTAAAAGATGTTATCTGTGTTGTAAATACAACTGGGTTTGTGGCCCAATGGCAAAGTGGCGCCACTTAGAGAGCAAGGAGGTGGCGTCAACTGAGGAGGCCCATATTCAAGTTACATGAAGCCCAATTCTTTTAATTAAAGTTAACTAAAGTTCGGCAATGAGTTAGGTAGAGTTGGATGGGAACAAGGCTTAAATATAGGAGGATTTATTTGAGTGGATAATAAAGATAATATGGTAGATAAAGGGAGGAAATTTAGGATCTAATCTGCTGGTCACAGTAGTGGCCGAATTTCCAACTCTAGGGGAAGTAGGAAATCGATTTTGATAAGGCTAAAGGGGTGCCAAAATTTCCCTTGTTCATTAATTAGTTTTAGTTTTCAAAAGAGGGCAATTCCAGCTTTTGGTTAGTGTGTGTGCCAAAAATTGGATTAGAAAAATAGGGCACTTCTTAATTTCAGTATTTATTTTCATTCTCTTCTCTTAGTTGTTTCTTTTCTCAAAAATCGAAAACTCCTAAAAGTTTCATCTTCTTCTTCTCTTCTGCTAAAGCCGAAACCCCATAGCCTTTCTCTACACTTTTTCCCAATTTCTTCCATAAGTCGAAACCCTAAGTATTCCTTCTCTTTACTCTATTCTGCTATAGCTGAATGCCCTAGTATCCATTCATTCTTTTTATTCCTACCGATTTTTTCATTAAAAGTCGAAACCTTCCTGCCGATTTCTTCATTAAAAGCTGAAACCTTCCTGCCAATTTCTTCATTAAAAGTCGAAACCTTCCTGCCGATTTCTTCATTAAAAACGGAAACCTTCTTGCCGATTTCTTCATTAAAAGCCGAATCTCCCATATTGAGGTAAGTGTCGACTCTTATTATTCCTTAAGATCTCTTTCAGTTTTTAGGGGCCAAGGCCGAATGGCCACTTGGTTTGTTAAGGCTGTCGATAGGGCTAATATTCCCTATCTTTTTGTGTTTTGGGCGGCCTTACGGGATTTGTAGGAGACCTGATCATTTTGGTTCTTAAGCCAGGAACCATTAACTTTTGAACCATATCTCTTCTTTCGGGATTTTTAAGTAAGGGATCTCTTCTTTATGAATATACACTATCAGTAGCTGCTATGACTGCTAACACGACTGCTACGACTGCAGTCGTATCGACTTCTAATAGTGTCGACATAGAAAGTACTGTACTGTCAGTAATCAAGTGTGTAGATCTCTATCACACTAGTTAATCTGTATTATATGTATGTTATGGGCTAAAAGCCGGATAAAGAGGCTGTATGAACAGTCATAATACCCAAAAAGGGTAGGCAAGGGATGCCAGGTACGTAATCATAGAAACTTCTCTATGTGTATCAAAGTATGTGAAAGTATGTGATCTGTTTAGATAGTTTAATGTTCTGATTCTTGCATGCATGTATGCATGAGATGGGATTGATATGATGAAGGGGAGCAGGTCGCGACGCGATCGGTGGCTTTGCCACATAGGTCACATAGTGATCGGTCTTTATAACAGGCAGTGCAGCTGTCGATATATTATTAGGGTCGCATAGAGATCGATGGCTTTGCCACATAGGTTACATAGTGATCGATATGGTGTGTAGCGGATGGAGGGTTGATTGTAGAAATCCCCACGGTGTGATGGTTGGTACGGGGGTGTGTAGAGGATGGACTCTTAGGTTTGGGATGGGCCATGTTGCATGAAAATATATTCTGTTGCCATTGTTATAGCCCAAGGCCCATAATGTGTTTGTGAGCCTAAGGCTTTTATGTGTTTTGGGATTTACACACTGAGTCTTGGTGACTCAGCCTTCTATTTTTCCCCACTTCACAGATGAGCAGTAGAATGTTGACATGGGAGCCGAGGCGGACTCGAGGGGCCATCAAGACTATTATCTACATAGACTATTTTTGGTTTCTCATTTGAGTTTTAATTTTTGGGAATATTTTTGTAATAAGGCCTCCATAACGTAGGTTTTCGACTTATTTTTTTTTTGTTATGTTAAGTTTTTATAAACTTATGTTTTTCTTCCAAGGTCTTAATCATAAAATGAAATGATAAATGGGCTTTTCAAACACGATCAACGTAAATGTTTAAAGTTGTTTCAAAAATTTCACACGTATTTGACTAATCGGCTATAATTAACTAAGATTTTCCAATACCCTTTAGAGCAAAGTTTTCCAGATTCAACCCGTAGCATACCAGATTCGATCATGGCGTATGGGCCGGGTATGGGGTGTTACATTTTGGTATCAGAGCCCAGTTCAAAACTCGTGCTGTGAAATGAGTCTAGTAGTGATTTGTAAAAGTGATGTAAGTTGAGAAAAGTTCGATTGAGATATGGCCTTCGAGTCTACCAAGCACCCGATCCACGAAGGTAAGTATTCTAAACTATTGATATGATATGTATGTTGGGTTTGATGGGCTTTATGGATGTAGACTAGTATGATAGTGTTAATGGACCTCCGGCCTAGATTAAACAATTCTTCAAATCCCATAAGACTTAATTCTAATTAAACATGTCTGTGAACAAGTCACAGGGTTAGGGTGGGGTAACAAGAATACGCATGTCTAGGATTGGATCTAGGGAGAGCTTCGTATTTAAGCAGCCCTAGCGGCTCACCTCCTCTTCGCTGGAATCCTACCTGGTGCGTACTGACTGTTCACTTTAGCCACAAAGACTTGTTGACGGACCAAAATTTATAACTAAAACCCGAAAGGGACCATTACCCTGTCTTTATAAAATTGCTTATAAACCCCTAATTTTGCAAATTACCCAGAATACCCTAGGTTTGAGAAAATTACCGAAATACCCTTGGTTTGAGAAAATTATCGAAATACCCCTAGATTACAGAATTATCGAAATACCTCTAGATTTTAAAATTTCTAAAATACCCCTATTTTGTAAAATTACCAAGATACCCTATTTTGAAAAATTACCAAAATACCCCTATAGGATAAAATTATGAAAATACCCTTGGGTAGTGAAATGATGAAAATACCCCTAGGTAATGAATGTGAGTTCATGGTTGCTGCTTGTATGTTGATGTGTGATGTATGTTGATTGAATGTGTATTCTAGAACTAGGAAATACAGACTTGAGAACTGAACTTTGTAGATAGAATTCGAATTTGAAAGAACTACTGTTAAACCTACTTTCCATAAGATTATTTCGTTAATAATCAGTGAAAGAAATTAATAATTCATAAAATTCCTAATCAGATAAATGCGAATCGGTAGAATGAGCACTAGAGGACTTGATGTGCGTGGCTGAGGTAGAGGTAGGATTACTGTGTTGAAACCCGTAGGGTCTGGTCACAAGTCAGGAAATGAGGTACCAGTGCCACCAGCTGTGGAGGCAAAATTTTAAGATCAGGCGGCCGAAAATGATGCAGTATCTTAGGAGATGTTGAAGGTTTTAGAGAGGGTAGCTGGGGCAGGCATGGGCACAGGAGCCTAGAAATCTGTGTCAGAATGACTTAGAGCTAATGGGGTAGAAGTGTTTAGGGGAGTTTCTGGGATAGCCCCGAGTACAGCTAAATATTGATTGGAGGCGGTCGAACGCATAATGGATGATCTGCATTTTATGGGAAAAAAGAAGCTAAAAGGAGTAATGTCTCTTCTCCGGGACGAAGCATATCAATGGTGGCTTACGGTTAAGGATGGTACCATGGCTGACCGTATCACCTGGGATTACTTCAGAACGGTGTTCCAGAGTAAGTATATTGGAATGAGTTATGTGGATGCGCAGCGTAAAGCGTTCCTGAATCTGGTTCAAGAAGTAGGTCGGTGGCGGCGTATGAAGCAGAATTCTTACACTTGAGCCGTTATGCTCGAGGGATGGTGGCCCCAGAACATGAACAGTGTGTTCGATTTGAAAATGGCCTGAAAGATTACCTATTTGTTTTGATAGCTCCACAGCGGGAGAGGGAATTTGCTGTGCTTGTGGAGAAAGCTAAAATAGTTGAGGTGAGACAGACGAAAAAAATGAACCGGGATAGAGAGAGGGGTGGAGGTAAGAGAAATTTTGGATCATCAGGGATAACTGGGAGTACTCATAAAAGACCTAGATCGGATGGAACAAGACGGGCTGAAAGACCTGCTGCTACTAGCCAAACACGGAATTGTGCTCGATGTGGTAAATTCCATGTAGGTGAGTGTTGGGCAGGCAGTGGGAAGTGCTTTAGGTGTGGATCTTTGGACCATTAGATTAAATACTATCCATAGCCACGAAGCGATGTAGGACCTACAGGACAGGACAATGCTCAGCCGGGCAGAGGAGGTCAGCAGCCGCAGAGGGGTCGTGGTCCACCTAGAGGTGGTAACAGTTTCGGTCGGGGCCATGGAGCACCTGGCCGAGGGATAAAAAATGCTAAGGCGAGATAGCCAGGGCTAGTCTATGCTGCTAAACGTCGAGAGGAGGCCAACGCACCGGATGTTATAACTGGTACGTTTTTAATATTTGGTTTGCCTTACACTGCATTAATTGACATTGGGTTGACACATTCATATGTTGCTAGTAGTGTGTCTGGAACTTTAAGTTTAGATTTCGAGATTACCCCTAGGGCAATGACTGTAATTAGCCCATTAGGACAATCTGTGATAGTAGATAAACTTTATCGGAAGGTACCCTTAGATGTTTAGGGAATAGTTTTCCTAACGGATCTGATAGAATTACCGTTCGGAGAGTTCGACTTAATATTAGGCATGGACTGGTTGGTGAAGTACCAAGCTAATTTAGATTGTGAAGCCAAGCGTATAGTGTTAAGAACCCCCGAGGGTGGTGAAGTGTTGGTGATAGGAGAAAGGGGGAACTATTTGTCGAATATGGTGACTGCCCTAAGAGCAGAAAGGATGGTGAGAAAAGGATGCGAAGCAGTTTTAATGCTTGTTCGGGCTCTGGAAGGCAAGGACCTAACTGTCGAGGATGTTAGGACGGTAAAGGAATTTCCTAATGCTTTTCCAAAAGAGCTTCCGGGATTACCCCCGGATCGTGAAGTGGAGTTTGGAATTGATCTTCTTGGGAACAGTGCCAGTATCTATTGCTTCGTATAGAATGGCGCCAAAGGAGTTGGTGGAATTGAAAGCGCAGATTCAAGAGTTGCTAGATAAAGGATTTATTCGACCAAGTGTGTCGCCTTGGGGAGCGCCGGTGTTATTCGTTAAGAAGAAAGATGGATCAATGTGTATGTGCATTGGCTATCGTCAGTTGAATAAGTTAACAATCAAGAACAAGTACCTGTTGTCAAAGACCGATGACTTGTTCGATCAGTTGAAGGGGGCCTCAGTCTTTTCGAAGATAGATCTGAGGTCAGGGTACCATCATCTTAAGGTCAATGAGGCGGATGTTCATAAGACGACTTTTAGAACTCGCTATGGTCATTACGAATTTATGGTGATGCCGTTTGGATTGACCAACACGCCAGCAGTATTTATGGATATGATGAACCGAGTGTTTTAACCCTACTTGGATCGATTTGTCGTGGAATTTATAGATGATATCCTGGTTTACTTAATATCGGAAGATGAGCATGATTCACATCTGCGAGTGGTTTTGCAGATTCTGAGGGAGAAGCAATTGTATGCCAAATTTAGTAAGTGCAAATTTTGGCTAAGTGAAGTTACATTTTTAGGCCACGTTGTGTCGGCAGAGGGGATTAGGGTTGACCCTCGAAAAATTGAAGTGCTATTGGATTGGAAGCCGCCTAGGTCTGTGGCAGAAGTTCAGAGTTTTCTTGGTCTGGAAGGGTACTATCGAAGGTTTGTTGAAGGATTTTCTTTAACCACGGCACCATTGACTAAGTTATTATGGAAAGGAGTTCCGTTTATTTGGTCTAACAAGCATCAAGAGAGTTTTGAGAAGTTGAAAAGGATTTTGACGGAGGCTCTGGTATTGATTCAACCGGAGGTTGGGAAGGAATTCGTGATTTACTGTGAAGCTTCACACACGGGACTAGGATGCTTGTTGATGCAAGATGGAAAGGTTGTTGAGTACGCATCTCGGCAGTTAAGACCGCACGAAGCAAATTATCCCACCCATGATTTGGAGTTGGCGGTGGTGGTTTTTACTTTAAAGATTTGGAGACATTATCTATACATGGAAAAATCTGTTATTTATACAGATCATAAGGGCCTAAAATACCTCTTGACCCAGAAGGAGTTGAATCTAAGGCGGAGGAGGTGGATCGAGTTGTTAAAAGATTATGATTGCTCGATTGAGTATCATCGGTGAAGCTAATGTGGTGGCGGATGCCTTAAGTAAATAAAGTAATCTCGACTTGAGGCAATGTTTGCTCACCTTAGTTTGTATGATGATGGGAGTTTATTGGTGAACTTCAAGTGAAACCCTCATGTGTCGGTCGAGGTTAAGGAGAGGCAGCAGACCGATGAGTTGCTAAAGGAGAAGTTTCATGTAGGATCAAGTGATGGAACAACGGAATTCAATGAGAATGAGGAAGGACTATTATGTTTTTAAGGGAG
This sequence comes from Gossypium rotundifolium, assembly GCA_025506655.1. Lineage (NCBI taxonomy): Eukaryota > Viridiplantae > Streptophyta > Magnoliopsida > Malvales > Malvaceae > Gossypium > Gossypium rotundifolium. Next base: position 94,647,458 of record CP106724.1, on the reverse strand, counting down.
AGTTTGTATGCCAAAAGATCCAAAAGAAGCGCATAGAAGTTCATACGCTATGCACCCCAGAGGGAGTAAGATGTATCGGGATTTACGGGTTTAGTTCTGGTGGCCGGGCTTGAAGCGTGATGTAACTGAATTGGTGAGTAAGTGTTTGACCTATCAGCAGGTAAAGGCGAGCATCGATTACCAGCGAGGTTGTTGCGACCGACAAAGATTCCCCAATGGAAGTGGGAAAGGATCACAATGGACTTTGTTAGTGGGCTACCCCTCACGCCTACTAAGAAAGATTCAGTCTGGGCAATTGTTGATCACTTGACGAAGTCTACTCATTTCATACCAGTATGGGTCAATTACTCTTTGAATAAATCGGCTAAGCTATATGTAGCGAAGGTAGTGAGATTGCATGGGGTACCAGTATCAATCATATCGGACAGGCACCCGAGGTTCACGTCGCGGTTCTGGAAGGCTTTGCATCAAGCATTAGGCACAAAGTTGGATTTCAGTACAGCGTTTCATCCTCAGACCGATGGACAGTCTGAGTGGGTGATTCAGATCTTGGAGGACATGTTGAGGGGATGTGTCATTGATTTCAGAGGTAGTTGGGAAGAGTTTTTACCATTGGTAGAATTTGCATACAACAACAGCTACCAGCCTAGTATTTAGATGGCGCCCTATGAAGCATTGTACGGGAGAAGGTGTCGTACTCCTACTTGTTGGACAGAATTAGGGGAACGCTAGATTTTGGGGCTGAAGTTGGTTACCGAGACAGAGGAGAAGGTTGAGTTAATTCAAGCTCAACTAAAGGAAGCGTCGGACTGACAGAAGTCCTATGCAGACTTGAGGCGTAAGGACATAGAGTTTGCGGTGGGTGACAAGGTGTTCTTGAAGGTGTCACCATGGAAGAAAGTGTTGAGGTTTGGACGGAAGGGTAAATTAAGTCCTAGATTTATTGGGCCTTATCGGGTGTTGAAACCAGTAGGGCCGGTAGCCTATCAGCTAGAGCTACCTTCTGAGCTAAGCCAAATTCACAATGTATTCCACGTCTCCATGTTAAGACGTTACCGTTCGAATTCGTCTCATGTGGTGCCTGTGGAAGAAATTGAGGTGAGACCTGACCTATCTTTTGAAGAGGAACCAATGGAAATCCTGGATCGGGATGTCAAAGTGTTGCGAAGGAAGATGGATCCATTGGTTAAGGTTCTATGGTGGAATCACAGTTCAGAGGAGGCTACTTAGGAACCAAAGGAGACAATGTGGCAGCAGTACCCGCATCTATTCTGATCAGGAAATTTTGAGGCTGGAATTTCTTTAAGGGGGTAGAACTGTAACATCCTGAATTAATGGGCCAATGCGTTTAATGTGTGGTTAAGTTTAATGAGAGTGTTAGGGGTCCAGAATAGGCTCAAGAATTAGGCCGAGGCCTTAATTGAATTCTCTAATTAGACACTCTAGTGGAAAGCCTGATAAGATAGGGCTTAAAAGATGTTATCTGTGCTTTAAATACAAGTGGGCTTGTGGCCAAGTGGCAAAGTGGCGCCACTTAGAGAGCAAGGAGGTGGCGTCAACTGAGGAGGCCCACATTCAAGTTACATGAAGCCCAATTCTTTTAATTAAAGTTAGCTAAAGTTCGATAATGAGTTAGGTAGAGTTGGACGGCAACAAGGCTTAAATATAGGAGGATTTATTTTAGTGGAAAATAAAGATAATATGGCAGATAAAGGGAGGAAATTTAGGATCTGATCTGTTGGTCACAGTAGTGGCAGATAAAAGGAGAAAATCGATTTTGATGAGGCTAAAGGAGTGCCAAAATTTCCCTTGTTCGTTAATTAGTTTTAGTTTTCAAAAGAGGGCAATTCCGGCTTTTGGTTAGTGTGTGCCGAAAATTGGATTAGAAAAATAGGGCACTTCTTAATTTCGGCATTTATTTTCATTCTCTTCTTTTAGTTGTTTCTTTTCTCAAAAAGCCAAAAACTCCTAAAAGTTTCATCTTCTTCTTCTCTTCTGCTAAAGCCGAAACCTCATAGCCTTTCTCTACACTTTTTCCTGATTTCTTCCATAAGTCGAAACCCTAAGTATTCCTTCTATTCACTCTATTCTTCTATAGCCGAATGCCCTAGTATCCATTCATTCTTCTTCTTCCTGCCGATTTCTTCATTAAAAGCCAAAACCTTCCTGCCGATTTCTTCATTAAAAGCATAAACCTTCCTGTCAATTTCTTGAAGAAAAGCCGAATCTCCCATATTGAGGTAAGTGTCGACTCTTGTTATTCCTGAATATCTCTTTCGATTTTTAGGGGCCAAGGCGAATGGCCACTTGGTTTGTTAAAGTCATCGATAGGGCTAATATTCCTATCATTTTGCATTTTAGGCGCCTTAAGGATTTGTAGGAGACTGATCGTTTTGGTTCTTAAGCCGAGAATCGTTAACTTTGAACCATATCTCTTCTTTCGGATTTTTAGGTAAGGGATCTCTACTCTATGAATATACATTTGTGTTAGTGTTCGATACAATGTTTTAATCCAGTTTGTTGACTAAGATCTGTTTTATGGATACAAATGCTAGTCAAATGAAAAAGGGAATTGGATCCGTAAATCCAACCCCTAGATTTAAGAAGTGAGCGGTGTCAGCAGTTCGGGATAGGCCACCAGGTTGTTGACCGACTTCAGAACAAAATCTTAGACTATTAGCAGTCGTAGCAGTGACTGATAGTGTCAACATAGAAAGTAATGTCCTGTCGGTAATCAGGTGTGTAGATCTCTATCACACTAGTTAATCTGTATTATATGTATGTTATGGGCTAAAAGCCGGATAAAGAGGCTGTATGAACAGTCGTAATACCCAAAAAGGGTAGGCAAGGGATGCCAGGTACGTAATCATAGAAACTTCTCTATGTGTATTGAAGTATGTGAAAGTATGTGATCTGTTTAGATAGTTTAATGTTCTGATTCTTGCATGTATGTATGCATGGGATGGGATTGATAGAATGAAGGGGAGCAGGTCGCGATGCGATCGGTGGCTTTGCCACATAGGTCACATAGTGATCAGTCTTTATGATAGGCAGTGCAGCTGTTGATATACTATTATGGTCGCATAGCGATCGGTGGCTTTGCCACATAGGTCACATAGTGATCGATATGGTGTGTCATGGATGGAGGGTTGATTGTAGAAATCCACGGTGTGATGGTTGATGCGGGGTGTGTAGAGGATGGACTCTTAGATTTGGGATGGGCCATGTTGCATGAAAATATATTCTGTTTCCATTGTTATGGCCCAAGGCCCATAATGTGTTTGTGGGCCCAAGGCTTTTATGTGTTTTCGGGATTTGCACACTGAGTCTTGGTGACTCACCCTTTTATTTTTTCCCACTTCACAGATGAGCAGTAGAACGTGGACATTGGAGCCGAGGCAGACTCGAGGGGCCATCAAGACTATTATCTACATAGACTATTTTTGGTTTCTCATTTGAGTTTTAATTTTTGGGAATATTTTTATAATAAGGCCTCGATAACTTAGGTTTTCGACTTTTTTTTTTTTTGTTATGTTAAGTTTTTATAAACTTATGTTTCTCTTCCAAGGTCTTAATCATAAAATGAAATGATAAATGGGCTTTTCAAACATGATCAACGCAAATGTTTAAAGTTGTTTCAATAATTTCACATTTATTTGACTAATCGGCTATAATTAACTAAGATTTTCCAAAACCCTTGAGCAAAGTTTTCAAGATTCAACCCGTAGCATACGGATCCGGTCATGGCGTATAAATTTGGGTATGGGTTGTTACACATCGAGTTTCAAAACTCACACCCTTTTTATTAAATGTTTCAGGTGATCCACAGTAGACGGCTCGATGTGGGAGAGGGTTCGAAGATGGTCACACTACAAGATAGTTAGGAATTTTGCTTATCGGTTTCAAAAGACATGATTTTAATCATTTCACTTTCGTTGGGTGTAATAAGGCCTTGTACTCCGTTTTGACTTTAGATTTTGTGTTTTGTTATCGTTGTTCAACTGTTTACGTAATTATTAAACTTAAATAAATTTCTTAAGTTTAAACATGATTTTCGAGATAACTTTAACTTATGGGCTTTTACTTAATAATATGGGCTTTTATCATTACTTAACAAGATTCAAGGATTTTGGGCTTTTAGGCCTTAAAAGTTAACTTAGCAAAATTGTTTTGAAATATGCCTTTGATGTGACATTTCCAGATTCGGCCATAACGTCTGGGTCGGGTTTGGGGGTGTTACTCCGTTTGTGACCCCTTCAATCTTTCCTAGGAATTGATTTTAACATAATCTTCAGAGAAATTATCCCCTAAATGGCAAAATAAATTTTTAGTTTCCAAATAAGAGGGTCAATTTGGTTGCTATCTTTGTAAATATTAAAAATTAAATGCCTCCTTTTGTAAATATTTTCAAAAGGCATCTAGAATATTTTTTTAATTTTAAAAAATAATAATTATTAATTTACAATTATATCCATTATAATGTATATTAATAATTATCAACTTTACATTGAGTTGGGATTAGTTTAAATTTAATCATGTTTTATTTGATAAGCTTTATTTTAATAAATTAATAGCAAACAATAATTTCATATGCATTATATTAATTATTAATTGTTGTTAACTTTGTTGAGGATTAGAACTTAGAATTTTTTAATTATTAGATTTTTTTAAGAATTCTACTTTAACTCCTATTCCCCTCATTATAAATACCAACAACCTTCTCCATCATTCATCACTCAAAACTCCATTCCCACCAAATACCGAAACACATAAGTTCCGCAAGCCTTCAACTCCTTAGCCACAACACCTTGAAATGACCATTCGGCCGTGAGTCCTCACACACAATTGTTGCCTTCACAGCACCAAGAATGTTGCTCTTTGGCACCACACCAGCTATAGCTCTAGCTCCAGCCCCAACTCTAGCCCGAGCGCTCGACAGGCCTGCTCGCAAGGATCCGCACACCTCGCGCTATTGCTAGCCCTAGTTCACGCATGCCCAAGCTGCTGCCCACTCGGTGTTGCTGCTTGTAGCCCGCGCAGCTGCTTACGTCAGGTTGTGCTGCTCCTCGCTCTTGCTCGATGCGTCCACTATTTCCCAACATTCATGCGGCACATTAGCCCTATTACTCACACCAGCCTTGCACCGCTAAGATCCTTAGCCAACAGCCCTCCAACCTCCCCTAAATTGACCTCTTTTGATTTATATTTTTTTAGGAGCTCTTAATTCTCATAAAAAGTGTGGTAAGACAATTTTTTCCTAAATTTTAATTTTATTTAATTATTTATTTTTCAATTTATCGAATTATCAATAGTTTATACTAATTAAATTTTTGAGAAAATAATTGTTTCCATCTTATATTCAGGTTAATCATGCCTCGCAAAAGAACTTGAGCCTTTGCCCAAATTGACGAATCACAAAACAAATTCCACTGTGAAGAAGCCACAGCAAGATACGAAAGTATCTTCAAGAATCAACAGATGCATCCAGAGAAAGGCTTCACATTGAAAGAAAGCAATTATATTGATTTCATGGTGCGCATTCGTCAAGTTGCTGAAACTTTCAATTGGGAGTTGTTTTGTGAGAAAAGACCCATATGGATGAGGAGTTAGTTCGTGAACTTTATGTGAATTTAACCTCAAGTGAGTTGACGGAAGTTTCTGTTCGTGGAATCAAGGTACCAATAACCTCAAATGCTATTAATGAAATATTTGAATTACCTGATTTTGAAAACGATGAATATTCTTCCTTGATGAGCGATATTGAGCCTGGAAATTTGCAAGAAATTCTCGAGGAACTTACAGTTCCAGATTCCAAGTGGACTGTGTCAAAACAATGAATTCACACTTATCTAAGAGAATATTTGACACCATTAGCGAAGGTATGGTTCTATTTCGTCTGATTCAGCCTTATACCTAGTTCACATGGGACTACGATTTCATTAGAGCGAATGGCCTTATTATACTCGATTTTAACTGGAAAGACCATTGATGTGGGAAATATCATCTCGAGAGAGATGCAGAATTGTGCTACTAGACATTCTGGCCTAGCTTACTTCCCCTTTACGATAAAAATTTTGTGCTTTAAACCTAAAATTCTTGCAAACGTAAAGAAGACAGGCTATAGCCAGGGCACAATCATTGGGACCTCTACCAAATAGCTGGAGATTCTATTCTACAGTAACGAGTTGAAGAAAGTGAGGACCCCGAAGAAGAAGAAGAAGATCCCACAGAGGTTGAACCAATGCAATCAGCTAAAATCCCTGATAAGGCAAAACCAATGGAACCAAAAGCCGAGCCTGATGTCGCAACTTCAATGTTCAGAACTCAATCGCCTCGCCTAGAACTTCGAGATGAGCTGTCAAAATTGATGGGCTTAATGCAAAAAATGCAGTGGCAGCAACAAGCTTATTGGAGATATTCAAAAATAAGGGATGACTCCATGAGAAGAGATTTTACAAAAATATACAATGACTAGTTTATTTTTGTGCCTGAGTTTCCAGATTTCATATTTGAACCATGGAGTCCACTATCGAAGAGGGAGCAAAGCGATTCCTATAAAAACAAAGATGATGGAGCAAAAAACGAGTCGAATTCAGAGGAATCTGCAAATAAATAAAAAGAGGGGGATCTTGACTTTATTTTATTTTCATTCTTAGGTTATTTTAGGATTAGGTTTAATTAGGAATTTTTATTTTCGTATAATAAAACAAGAGGTGGAAATCATAAATAAAAATGAACAAGTTACAAAGTATAAAAGTGTGGCAATAGATATATACATGTCTAGGATTGATCTAGAGAGAGCTTGGTACTTAAGCAGTCAAATTGACTCACCTCCTCTTTTCTAGAATCCTACCTGGTGTATAGTATCTATTCACTTTTAACAATGAAGACATTGTTACCGAAAAATTGAAATTGTTTCCACTCAGAATACATTTTTTCTTTTAATTATGATTAGGATTTATTTTGTTCAATAAATTTGAAATTTTGTTAAGTATGCTAAACTTTAGTATAAAGTTTGATTATTTCAATAATTGTTATGTTAACTGAAATATGACATAAGTGTATTTTTAATAAAGCATGCAAATCATACCATAAAATTTTTAGTTCTTTAATAAGTTAGGCATGCGTGAAAGTTTGAGTCTCTAGAATTGACTTAGCAGTTTCTTGAGGCAAAATCCTAGGAAGCATGGAATGTTGAAAATGATTTAGGCAACTTTTGTTTGGACCGTTTGAGCCTTTCAAGCCTACCTTGATGAAATTTTATCCTTTGAAACTCAACTTTGAGACTATATGGCCTAATTTTATTTGAACCCTTGCAATATTTAGCCATCACTTCTTTCTTAATTATCTTTAAATTGTCCCAAACACTAGACTTAGTACTATTCAGAATATTCTTTGAAAATAAGTTTGGGGGAGTTGAAAATAAGTATCAAATGCTCAAAAATTTTGTAGTACATAAGCAAAATGCTCGTAAAAAAAAGCATATGTACTTGAAAAAAACTAGATGTACAAAAGAGCAGGTGAAAGCAAAGTAAGTTGGCGTATTAAAGGTAATTATTTCGAAGGTCCGATTGAAGCTGAATCTAGGGGTTTTAGCCTAAATTTATCTATCTTTTACCTACCCCTAGCCTAGCCACGTTACTACCTATTTAAAGACGATTCAAGTTTCTATGCTACTTACATTAGTGGAGATAAATTTCTATGTTCAACATATGAAGGCATAAGTTAAACTTAATGATTGCAGCTTAATCTAAAAATAAGGGAATAAAATCAAATTGGTAGGGATTTAACATGTCTTTATTAGGAAGCATTTAGTTTATTTTTGCTATCATAAGAATGATTGAGATTAATTTGAATGATGTGTCTACATAAGTAGCATAAATATTAAATTTCTTGTTTTTGAGCATAAGTATACCAAATTCAAATTCATAAGTATATCAAAATTCTTGTTTATGAAGGAATTTTTCAAAGGTTTTTTGAGAAATTCTTTTCAATTTGTGCATTACTCAGGACGAGCAATGAATTAAGTTTGGGGGTGTGGAAACATGAAAATTATACACACTTTTTCATGCCCTTTTTAACTCAAATTCATGCAGTTTTGGTAAAACTATTGTTGAAAATATATAATTATTATACAATAATTATTTTGTACTTAAATTATTAACATAATGAATTTTAATTAATTTTATAATAAATTTTGATTAATTTTGATTATTTTCGATAGATTTGTACAAAGGGCAAAAATTGGCTTGGCAGACACTGCTAAAAGCGCAAAATCGAGAAGCGATTTTTGAGGCATTGATACGAATGAATTTTTGAGCTAAATATGGTCCAAATTATGTGTATTAATTCATAATATAATTAGTTTTAATTTTAATCCAATTTAATTTGGGTTAAATAAATTATTATTAATTAATTATGAAAAGTGGCCTAGTTGAGCTGAACCGAGAAAACTGAACCAACCAAGCTATGGGCAGCCCAAAACTGTCCAACATGTTGACCCAATCAGATTGCTTGCCTGATTAACTGGCTTGCAAAAAGGCCCTTGAAGACTTGGTCAAACTGCAAACAAACCCCTCCTCTTTTAGTGCCTTTCTAGATTTGCCCCAGCCTTAATATAGCAAGTTTGAAAGCTTCAAACTTGCCACATGTGTGGCCAGCCATGGGAGGGCTTTTTGGCTGCTGATTTTGGCTATTTTTAGCATCCCTCTCACCCTATAAAAACCCCCTTGGCTTCTAATTTCAATACAACACTACATTCTCATCTCATCTCTCCTATCTCAACTTTCTCTCTTTATTTCCCATCCATTTTCCTTTGTCTTCTTACCGATTTCACCTCTTGAAAAAGAGTCATTCATCCATCATTTGGAGTAGCACTCAAGTGTTCATAGAAGCCTCGGTTTGACATGTAACACTCCAAAAATATAAGTATTTATCCTTGCATGTTTTTAACATAATACCTATCTACTTTAATGGCTAAGTGATTTGGGTGTGTTTGGGAGTGTCTGTGGAGTCCTGGGTTCAAGCCTGGGCTTGTGCAAAATTTTGATTTTTAGGGAATAATACCATTGCCTTTAGTTAGTAGGCTTTTAGATAGTTATGGGTAAAGCATGACATAAGGAGCTTGCTGGTCTAGGGGTAAGTGGCGTGTCACCTATGCAAGTGGTCTAAGGTTCGAATCTTGTTGAAGGCAAGGGAGTGTTTATTTTGCCGCTGTGCCGTAGAGGTGTTGGAGTTTGACTGAAACACTGAAGTGGTTGTGGTGAATTCGAATTGAATGGTTGAGGGGAGGTGTGATAAGAAGAAGAGATTTGAGGATGGATTTTAGGAGAAAATCAAGGAGATGAGAGGGGAGGGAGAGTTATGCCGAAAATGGACTCTGGCACTCAAGAATTTCGGCCAGAGTGGTGCTCCTCATTCGGTATGCTCCACATTTTGATTTTGCATTATTTTTCTCTTTTTGCTTGAAGGCTGATTGTGGTAGGGGTCTTTGGGTATTCTTCTGTTCACTTTTTTTTTTTTCGTTTTTGTCAACCATTTTGTTTGAATATACCTTTTTCCTCTCCTTACCTCTTATCCGTTTCTTTTCCCCAAATATTTTTGACAATTGCTATTGTTTCTTTCTTGTCAATTCTTTTTTCTTTTTACCCTCATTGTGTCGATTCTGTTCTTACTTCTTCCTGCCAATTAGTGTTCCTCTGTTCTCTCTCTTGACTTCCTAGAATACTACTCTTTTGAAAAAGGTGAGCAAACGTTTCCTTTTCCTATTGGCTAAATCTTCTCCCTCTTTTTCATCATTCCCCTTTCGTTTCTTTTTGGTGATTCATTTATTTCCCTTGCAGTTGACTGCATTCCCTTCTCTATTGTTCTGGTTGTCATTCTCTATTGCCGATAAGTTTTACACTTCATAGTGGGTACTATTCTCGTATTATTGGTAAGTGAAGATAGTAAATTGTTATCCTGTTGCCTGATGAATCAATGCTTATCTAATTTCAGTTTGTGCCTAGGAACCTTTCAAAGGGTAGAAGGTTGGTAATTAATGGTTGGGTAGGCATAACTACCCTCTTTACTCAACCAAGGTAATGTGGTGTGAGTTTATCGATTGAGTAAATGTTTAAATGATTAATTGGGAATTGTTGGTCAAGTGTAGGTTTCAAAGGTGTGGGCAGTTTTCTCAACAAATAAAAACTAGGTGTGTAAATACTGCCCAAATTGGAAATCGGCAAAAGCTAGAAAATATGACAATTGACACTACACAAGCGTGCGCTCGCTCATGTGGTAACTGAAACGTGTAAAACGTGGGCGTTCAACTTTTGAGGCCACCATGAGCGATTTCATGGTCTTGGGCCGTTTTGGGCAATGTTGGGCCGAAATGAGCCGTATGGGCCCAACGGGCTTGTGGGCCCCACACGAGTAAACCACACGAACGTTTGGAGAATATTGGGCCAAACTGGGTAAATTACATGGCCGAGACCATTTCTGGGCTATGTGGGTGACACGGGCTAGTGGGCCCACATTATGGGCCTTGGGCCATTTTTACTGTTTGACTGTTAAGGTTGCACGGGTCTCCTGAGACGACTGTGGACCTACTGATAGGTCGGTAAGTATACCTAGACCCTAAACTGATGTGAAATGACCGTTATGCCCCTATGTTATAAAATGACTATTATGCCCCTATGATATAAAATGATTGTACGCCTTATGTTATGTATGACTGTATATAAGCATGCCACGTTATATATGTTGCACTCATGTGTGATATGTTGCATTGGATGGGATTATTATGATTAGAAGAAGTGTACTGTACTGGTAGCTTTGCTGCAAATACTGTTTAGTGCTACAACCGATGCTAATTTTGGAGTGTAGGGATGGGTGGGTGATTTTATCCCCACAAAGAGTGTTGGGCTGGACGGAGTGGAGTGTAGAGGCTGGTCAGGTAGGAATTCTGTTTTCATGACTTAACTGTTACTGTTATTGGAATGGGTTAAGGCCCACACTGACACTGTAATGGGCTAAGGCCCAACTGAACTGAACTATTATTGATTTAGGCTTAGGCCCAGACTGTAATTGCATTGGTTATTTGTCTATATGGGGTTACACACTAAGTTTTTGTAAACTCACCCATCTATTTATCTGTACAGGTAATTCCCAGTCTTAGGGACCGGTGCTGCGAGGGACTCAGAGGTGGCCGCACAACCGTACCTGCTTCTATATTGGATTTTTATTTATAATAATTTAATTTAGGTATTTGTTTTTTGTAATAAGGCCTCTTTAAATTTTTAACTTTTAATTTGGGATTTTAATTATTTAAATTCTTACTGATAGTAGTAGGACGCGGATTTTTAAAAGATGAATGCTTTTTAAAACACTACATTTTCGTAACATACTATAAAAGCTTCCGCATCAAACGTTGTTTAAAGTATAGTAACAAACTGATATGATCTGTAACATCCTAAAACTGGGGCGATTTGTGATTAAATGATTTTTCTTAAATTGAATTGCTGTGTTATTGATTGTGGTGTAATAAGGCTTAGTTGGAGGTCTTGAGTAGGCTCGGTTTAGTAGAAAATTATATTTGGGAACTTTAAAGGTAAGTAGCTCTAGCAAGTAGGGGTTACAAGAATAAATAGAGGATTTATTGACACAAAATAAGCCTTGGAAAAGTGGCAAAAGGAGGGCCACTTGGGAGCTACTTGTGACGCCACAATGGGTGAGGGAGAGCCTGTATTTGAGTCACGAAAATTTCTTTCTTTTTGCACCTTGTTATGGACGGCATAGGGAGGGAGAGATTTTCTCTCTTTAAACTCTTTTATTTATTTATTTAGATGATAAGATAATAGAAGATAAATAGGGATATTATTTGGATTATTAAGAGATTATTAATTGATTATTTGGGGATTAATTCAAATTAATTTGAATTAATTCAATTAGGTGGCTAGGAGTGAATTGGGGAGTTGGCTAGAGTTTGAACTCCTTGTTGGAAGGAGTGGACGGCAAGCTTAAGGGGGGGTGCCGAATGCCTATAAAACATCAACCTATCACCATGTTTTTTTCTTTTTCCATTTTAGCTATTAGCCGAAATTCCTAAACCTCTTCTTTAAGCTATTTTTCTTTCATTTTTCCATCCTTTCAAACCCCTTTAGCCGAAACTCTTATCACCTCTTTCTCTCCATTATTTTTCTTTCATAATAGCGAATACCCCGATGTAAGTGCGAATTCTTTCTTTGGCAACTGATTTGGTGAAGGTAAGTGTGCCGAAACTCCATGGTTTCCCTTCTCTGTTTTTACTAATTCCTATTAAGGGGAAGTGCCGATTTTGTCAATGGTTAACAAGGCTTCTGAACGCTTTGTGGTAATCGATCTCTTCTAGGTACCCCAAGTGCGTGAAGCAGGCAACCCAAGCTCCTAATCTCTAGCATTCGGCTTTGGTAAGTGGTGGTAAGGGCCTGTTGTTAATGGATTATTCTTTAAAGTGATTAAAAGCCGAAGGCTATTACACTGTCATTTGACTGATTTGGTAAAGCAGATCTGTGTATCGAGTGCCGTGATTAGTAGCCAAAAAGAGAAAAGGGACAAGTAGATCTAGGGTGACCGACTTCTCTTTTCGGGATTTAGACTTCTCATTGGTGACAGGTGTGTACATACACACTTATAACTATTAATAAACTGTGCAAAAGGCATGTTATATGTAAATCGCTCTATGTAGATCTGATTTAGTACCTTAATGGTACAAGTGAGGATCCCGTAAGTCTCTGTCAAGTATGAGATTGTTAATAATGCTTTTGGGAAGCATGGCTTATTTGATACATGTAATAAATGTATGTTGACTTAAACTCATTTATAAGCGCTTGATATGGGTTGATGAGAGGAGGGCAATGACATTGTGTCGGCGGACACGGTGTTTTGGTAACACTGCTGTGACTACGGTCACCGGAGGTTTGGTACCTCGGAGGTTTGGCACCTCGTAGCGTCTCATCCGGTGGCTTAGTACCCAGTGGGTTGGCCCCATGAGATGATATCTGGGATTGGCGCTTGGTGATTTGGTATCACGCGATGGGTTGGCCCCATCAACCGATTTGTGTCTTCGGACACTAGAGGTTTAGCACCTCCGGTGATTTGGTATCACATCTTTGACTATCGTCACCGGTGGTTTGGCACCACCGGTGGTTTGGTACCACAATGGGGTGACAGAGGCGTTTGGTTGGCTAGGTTGGGTACATGACTTAATGCATGTTAATTTGTTATAAATTGTGTATGATGTGGTATTTACCGGGAAGGGTTACATACTGAGTCTTGGTGACTCACCTTCTCCTTTATTTTTTTCAAGTGACACGTAGTTCGCGGATATGGAGCCGGAGGGACTTGAGGTGGCCATGCAGTGGGATTTTAATTTAATAGACTTAGAATTTCGGTTTATTTATTTTTTTTTATTATTGATGGTTGATTTTAATTGGGTTGTAATATGGCCTCCTAGAATTATTTTATTATTGTTACATGTTTAGAATATTTTGTTTTAAATTATTTAATGATGTTAAAATGGGTTCACATGTTTTCTCAAATTGAACGTAAAATGTTTTAAGTGTCATCGGGCACATTCGAAATCTATAAGCAACCCGACTTAATAAATATTTCTAAACAACACTAAGTATGGTTTTTAATAAGAGACTTGAAAACACAAGGTTTTCGACAAAACTTATAACGGTTTAAAAAGATTTCAAAATGTTTTCTCGTAGCAAACCAAATTCGATCGTAGCGTTTGGGCGGGTTTGGGTTGTTACAAAATTGGTATCGAGCCAGTTCAAAGCTTCATTTGTGGGGCCCAAGGCCCAAAAATGTTTTGGTATGCCTCTTTGAGTTATTTTGGGTTTTTGAACAGCATGGCACCGAGTCTCCGGCACCTATCCGCCCAGGTAAGTACTTTTGAACCTCTTTGTGAATTATTTTCTGTAGAAGGGTAGGAAGCATGGAATGTAGAATAGTCTTATAGGAATTCGAACTTTAGGATTAGATTACTCAAACACACAAACAGAACATAAGACTTAATGAACTCAACCAACCTATGACCAAGTCCTTTGAGCTAGGGTGTGGTAACCCCATGCGCATGTCTAGGATTGGATCGGGAAGAGCCTGGTATTTAAGCGATCGAGTGACTCACCTCCTCTTGCAGTATCCTGCACAGTGCGTAGCTTTGGTTCACCCTAACTCGGAGGGCTCGGTGGTATGGTAACCTCATGCATGTCTAGAAAGGTTCGGTGGGAGCTTGGTATTTAAGCGATCCGCGTGACTCACCTCCTCTCCACTCGAATCTGCACAGTGCGTAGCTTTGGTTCACCACGACCAAGAGGGCTCGATCATAGGCTAAACATAACGACTAAAACCCGAAAGGAACTAACCATGTTTACGAAAAGAAGAAAACAACAAAACTCTAGTTTTTCAAAACTTTTAAAATCACTATTTCAAATTTGAGAACAACCATTTTCACAACTTTTACGAAAAATTTGATTTGTGAAAATTACGAAATGCCCTTATGGGTAAAATTACTAAAATACCCTTGGTTCATAGAATATTGATTCAATGGTTTTGCCCAGAAATTTTATTATTTTTAGAAATATCCAAAAACTCTACTTTGCAAATCACCAATAAAATACTTTGGTTTTGGAAAATTACGGAAATACCCTCAACTTGTAAAATTACCAAAATGACCCTGAGTTCAAAATTTTTGCAACATCATCGTTTTAAGAAAGGAAAACTCTCAAAAGGGACCCTCAGAGTTTTACAATTATTAAAACATCCTTGATTTATAAAAAAAATTTCAAAATTACCCCTGATTGACAAAATTTCCAAAATACCCCTGGTTCCCAAAATGATGCCATATCTCTAAATTTTACGAATTTTCAGCAATACCCTCCAGTTTTGGAAATTTCAAAGTGACCTGCTTTGTTAAAGTTCTGAAATCCCTCAGATTTTTAATACAAAAATACCCTGTAGGAAAGTGACGAAAATACCCCTAAGATAGAAACAGGAAAGAAATGTCCGAGGAGTGAATAGGTATGGAAAGTATTAGGGAATGAATGTGGCCTTTTGTGTGAACTAGGGTAGAAGACTTAAAACATTGTTTGATCGAAAGAATCCCTATTAAACTTTTCATAAAATTCTTCGCGGATAATTAAGTGGAACAAATTACTAATCCATAAAATTTTCTTTAATCAGATTAAAAGCGTGTTAGATAGAATGAGTTCTAGAGGACGTGGCCGACGTGGACGTGGTAGGGGAAGAATGACCGTATCTGAACTTGTTAGGTCAGGACAGGGTTCTGAAAATGAGATACCACCGCCGCCGCCACCCCCAACTTTTGGAGTTGAGGAGTAAGATCAGACGGGAGGTGAGGCAGTATCGCAAGTTGTGTTGCTTGTTCTCGAGTTGGTGGTCAGAAATTTGGTGGAAATCTGGGAGCTCAGAAATCTGTTCCGAGCAAATTCGGTCCAACAAAGCTGAGGTGTTAAGGCGTGTCGAAGTGGCACCAGTCTGATGGAATCTTGGCTAGAATCTACAGAAAGAATCATGGACGATCTTGACCTGTCTAATGAGGAGAAGCTGAAAGGAGCCGTGTCACTTCCGAAGGATAAAGCATATCAATGGTGGCTCACGGTCCGAGATGGCGCCACGACAGAGGATCTTACATGGGAATACTTTAAGGCTGCTTTCCAGAAAAAGTATGTGGGTACCACTACACCGTGCAGCAGAGAAAGGCTTTTCGGGGTTGGTACAAGGAACTAAGTCTGTGTCAAAGTGAGGCGTAATTCCTAAGGTTGAGTAGATATCGAGAGGCATCGTGGCTCTGAAACATGAGCGTATGTCCGCTTTGAGGAATTTGAGAGATGATTTGAGGCGCTGATTGCTCATGACGAGTTCGTGAGTTTTGTCTCTAGTAGAAAAGGCTAAGGTAGCCAAGGTTATCAAGGCATCTGTGAGGCAAAACTATGATAGGCTCAAGAAGAAGAGAGGTTTTGGGCCATCTGGGTCAGGTAGTAATGTTCAGAAAAAGGCTAGGCAGAGTGGGCCAAGTCAGGCGACAAGGCCAATAGCGCTAATCGAAACCGGTTCGATGTAATCATTGTGGAAAAGCCCATTGGGAGGTTGTTGGGTGGTGAGCGAGGTTGCTTTGAATGTGGGTCTTTGGATCACGCGTGAGGATTGTCCTGAAGCGAGCTCGAGAATCGATCGAGGCGTAATTGTACTCAGGATAGAAGTATGGGACCACAGAGAGGTCGTGGTAATGGTAGAGGGGGAAATGGTGCTAATCGTGGTCGTGGAACTCAGGGCAGAGGCGCAGGCAATACAGAGGCAAGGCAGCCTGGCTTAGTCTATGCAGCGAGGCATCACGAGGAAGGTGACGCACCGGATGTCATAACCGGTACGTTTCTAATTTTGATCTTCCTTATGTTGCATTAATTGATGTGGATTCAACGCATTCATACGTAGCGAGTAGTGTGGTAGAGACTTTAAACCTAGACTCTAAGACTGCTGCTAGGGAGATGACTGTAATTAGGCCTTTAGGCCATTCTGTAGTTGTGAACAAGCTTTATAGGGATGTACCCCTATAACTCCAAGGGGTCATGTTTGTGGCTGATCTGATGGAACCACCGTTTGGGGAGTTCGATTTGATCCTTGGAATGGACTGGTTGGTTAGGTACCAGGCGAGGTTGGATTGCGCTGCTAAGCGCATGGTTCTTAAAATGGCTGAAGGGGATGAAGTGGTCATGATCGGAATCGAAGAAATTACATCTAATGTAGTGTCGACTTTGAAGGCCGTGAAGATGGTCAGAAAAGGGTGTGAGGCATTTATAGTTCGAATTTGTGCCTTGGAGGCTAAGGAGTCAGCAGTTGAAAAGGTCCGAATAGTAGGGGAATTCGCTGATGTATTCCCAGAAGAACTTTCAGGTTTGCCTCCAGATCGGGAAGTCGAATTCGGTATAGATTTGCTATATGGAACGGCACCTGTATCTATAGCACCGTATCGAATGGCACCAAAGGAATTGGTGGAGTTGAAGGCTCAAATTCAGGAACTCTTGAACAAAGGGTTTATTCGACCTAGTATATCTCCGTGGGGAGCACCTGTGTTGTTTGTCAAGAAGAAGGACGGTTCTATGCGGATGTGCATCGACTACCGATAATTAAACAAGTTAACAATCAAAAACAAGTATCCGTTGCCTCGGATCGATGACTTGTTTGACCAACTGAAGGGTGCGTTGGTATTTTCAAAGATAGACCTTAGGTCGGGTTACCATCAACTTAAGGTGAAGGAGGCCGATGTTCACAAGACGACATTAGAACTCGATATGGGCATTACGAGTTCCTAGTGATGCCATTCGGGTTGACCAATGCACGGAGGCATTCATGGACTTAATGAATAGGGTGTTTATTGAAGACTTGGATCAATTCGTTGTGGTGTTCATAGGCGACATATTGGTTTACTCAAAGACGGAGGAGAGTATGACAAGCATTTGTGAATAGTTACGCAAATCTTGAGGAGAAAGCAGTTATATGCCAAATTCAGTAAATGCGAATTTTGGCTTAGGGAGGTGGCTTTCTTAGGTCACGTGGTGTCAGCGGAAGGATTAGAGTGGATCCCGTAAGATTGAAGCGGTGTTGGAGTGGAAACCGCCTAAGTCGGTGGCGAGAGATTCAAGTTTTACGGGTCTAGCGGTACTATCGAAGGTTTGTGGAAGGATTCTCACTAATCGCGACCCCATTAACTAAGTTATTAAGGAAGGAGTACCATTTTTTGGTCGGAAGGTAGCAAGAAAGTTTTTATAAGTGAGGAAGATTCGATGAAGCTCGATTTTGGTCTGACTGAAGCGGGGAAGTTGTTTCTGATTTCTTGTGATCGTCCCATCTGAGGTTGGGATGTGTATTGATGCGAGGAAGGAAGGTAGTAGCCTATCGTCCGTCGGCTAAGACCGTATGAGGTTAACTACCCAACTCACGACTTGGAGTTAGCGCGATAGTCTTCGCCTTGAAAATATGGAGGCATTACTTGTGTGGGGAGAAGTCGATAGTCTACACGGATCACAAAAGTTTAAGGTATCTCTTGACTCAGAAGGACTTGAACTTGAGGCAACGATGGTGGATTGAACTGTTAAAGGACTACGACTGTTCAATTTAGTACCATTCGGGCAAAGCTAACGTGGTGGCTGACGCGTTAAGTCGGAAGGTCGTGGCAGACTTAAGGGCAATGTTTGCTCATTTGAGTCTATACGACGATGGAAGTCTTTTGGCGGAGCTGCAAGTTAAGCCAACTTGGATCGAGGAGATTAAGGATAAGCAGTTGGTAGACAAGGGATTGAATGCAAAGAGATTGCAAGTCCAAAATGGTGGTTTGGAGGGGTATAGTTTGACTGATCATGGTGTATTATGTTTTCAAGGACGGCCCTGTATGCCGAAGGATGTGGAACTGAGACAAAGAATTCTCCAAGATGCACATAGCAGCCCATATGCTATGCATCCTGGAGGTAGCAAAATGTACGGAGATTTGCGGAGACAGTTATGGTGGCCTGGGTTGAAGCGTGAAGTGACTGAGTTCGTTGGAAGGTGTCTGACAAGTCAGCAGGTTAAAGCTGAACATCAGTTACCATCAGGACTACTTCAACCAGTAAAGATTCCTCAATGGAAATGGGAGAGGATCACTATGGATTTCGTCAGTGGTCTACCCCTCACGCCCAGCAAGAGAGATGCAGTTTGGGTAATTGTGGACCGCCTGACTAAGTCACTCACTTGCGTCTGCGGTGAGAATGGATTACTCACTCCAGAAGCTAGCAAAGTTGTATATGGCCGAGATAGTCAGATTGCATGGTGTACCACTATCAATTATCTCAGATAGGGATCCAAGGTTCACGTCGAGGCTTTGGAAAGCGTTGCATCAAGCTTTGGGTGCGCGATTGGATTCGATCTGACTTTCTATCCACGGTCGGACGAGGCGATCGAGAAAGGTCATCAGATCTTAGAGGATATCTTTGAGGGTTGTGTCTTGGAATTTCGAGGTAGTTGGGAGAATTTTACCATTAATGAGTTCGCCTACAACAATAGTTACCAAGCGAGTATCCAGATGGCACCATCTGAAACCTTGTATGGACGGAAATGCCGTACTCTCTACATGTTGGACGAGTTGGGTGAGCGACAAGTGTTGGGTCCAGGCTGATTCTAAACGGAGGACAAAGTTAGGGTGATTCGGGCTCGTCTTAAGGAAGCGTCGGATAGATGCGAAGTCTTATCTTGTCTGAGCGCAAAGAAATGGAGTATGATGTAGGAGACAAGGTTTTCCTGAAGGTATCACCTTGGAAAAAGGTGTTGAGATTTAGGCGAAAAGGAAAGCTAAGCCCAAGATTCATTGGCCCATATACAGTATTGAAGCGAGTAGGGCCGGTAGCTTATCATTTCGAATCGTCGGCGGAGTTAAGTCGATTCATAACGTCTTTCATGTGTCGATGCTTAGGCGGTATCGGTCGGATCCATCACACGTGGTGCACTGTGGCGAAATTGAGGTCAACTCGGACTTATCTTCGAGGAAGAACCGTTTGAGATCTTGGATAGGGATGTGAAGGTTCTGCAGAAGAAGTCGATGCCCTTAGTGAAAGTGCTATGGCGGAACCATGGTACAGAGGAAGCTACGTGGGAACCGAAGATGTGATCGACAGCAGATACCCCACCTCTTCTAACGGTAATTTCGAGGACGAAATTTTTTTAAGGGGTAGAGGCGTAACATCCTAAAAGCTGGGGCTATTTGTGATTAAATGATTTTCTTAAATTAAATTGTTGTGTTATTGATTGTGGTGTAATAAGGCTTAGTTAGAGGTCTTGAGTAGGCTCGGTTTAGTAGAAAATTATATTTGGGAACTTTAAAGGTAAGGAGCTCTAGCAAGTAGGGGTTACAAGAATAAATAGAGGATTTATTGACACAAAATAAGCCTTGGAAAAGTGGCAAAAGGAGGGCCAATTGGGAGCTACTTGTGACGCCACAATGGGTGAGGGAGAGCCTGTGTTCGAGTCACAAAAATTCCTTTCTTTTTGCACTTTGTTATGGATGACATAGGGAGGGAGAGATTTTCTCTCTTTAAACTCTTTTATTTATTTATTTAGATGATAAGATTGTAGAAGATAAATAGGGATATTATTTGGATTATTAAGAGATTATTAATTGATTATTTGGGGATTAATTCAAATTAATTTGAATTAATTCAATTAGGTGGCTATGAGTGAATTGGGGAGTTGGCTAGAGTTTGAACTCCATGTTGGAAGGAGTGGACGACAATCTTAAGGGGGGGTGTCGAATGCCTATAAAACATCAACCTATCACCATGTTTTTTTCTTTTTCCATTTTAGCTATTAGCCGAAATTCCTAAACCTCTTCTTTAAGCTATTTTTCTTTCATTTTTCCATCCTCTCAAACCCCTTTAGCCGAAACTCTTATCACCTCTTTCTCTCCATTATTTTTCTTTCATAATAGCCGAATACCCCCAGTGTAAGTGCCGAATTCTTTCTTTGGCAACTGATTTGGTGAAGGTAAGTGTGCCGAAACTACATGGTTTCCCTTCTCTGTTTTTACTAATTCCTATTAAGGGGAAGTGCCGATTTCAGCAATGGTTAACAAGGCTTCTGAACGCTTTGTGGTAATCGATCTCTTCTAGGTACCCCAAGTGCGTGAAGCAGGCAACCCAAGCTCCTAATCTCTAGCATTCGGCTTTGGTAAGTGGTGGTAAGGGCACATTGTTAATGGATTATTCTTTAAAGTGATTAAAAGCGAAGGCTATTGACCTTATCATTTGGTGATTTGGTAAAGCGGATCGTGTATCGAGTCCGTGATTAGTAGCCAAAAAGAAAAGGGACAAGTAGATCTAGGGTGACCGACTTCTCTTTTCGGATTTAGACTTCGTTGATGCGGTGTGTACATACACACTTATAACTATTAATAAAGCGTGCGAAAGGCATGTTATATGTAAATCGCTCTATGTAGATCTGGATTTAGTACCTTAATGGTACAAGCGAGGATCCGGTAAGTCTCTGTCGACATGAGATTGTTAATAATGCTTTTGGGAAGCATGGCTTATTTGATACATGTAATAAATGTATGTTGACTTAAAATCATTTATAAGCGCTTGATATGGGTTGATGAGAGGAGGGCGGTGACATTGTGTCGACGGACACGGTGTTTTAGTAACACACTGTGACTACGGTCACGGAGGTTTGGTACCTCGAGGTTTGGCACCTCGTAGCGTCTCGTCCCAATGGCTTAGTACCACGATGGGTTGGCCCCAGATGATATCTGGGATTGGCGCCAAGTGATTTGGTATCACGCGATAGGTTGGCCCCATCAACCGATTTGTGTCTTGGACACGGAGGTTTGGCACCTCCGGTGATTTGGTATCACATCTGTGACTATCGTCACGGTGGTTTAGCACCACCGGTGGTTTGGTACCACAATGGGGTAGACAGAGGCGTTTGGTTGGCTAGGTTGGGTACATGACTTAATGCATGTTAATTTGTTATAAATTGTGTATGATGTGGTATTTACCCGGGGGAAGGGTTACATACTGAGTCTTGGTGACTCACCTTCTCCTTTATTTTTTTCAGGTGACACGTAGTTCGCGGATATGGAGCCGGAGGGACTTGAGGTGGCCATGCAGTGGGATTTTAATTTAATAGACTTAGAATTTCGGTTCATTTATTTTTTTTATTAATGGTTGATTTTAATTGGGTTGTAATAAGGCCTCCTAGAATTATTTTATTATTGTTACATGTTTAGAATATTTTGTTTTAAATTATTTAATGATGTTAAAACGGGTTCACATGTTTTCTCAAATTGAACGTAAAATGTTTTAAGTGTCATCGGGCACATTCGAAATCTATAAGCAACCCGACTTAATAAATATTTCTAAACAACACTAAGTATGGTTTTTAATAAGAGACTTGAAAACACAAGGTTTTCGACAAAACTTATAACGGTTTAAAAAAGATTTCAAAAATGTTTTCTCCATAGCAAACCAAATTCGGTCGTAGCATTTGGGCCGGGTTTGGGTTGTTACATGATCAATGTTCTGCTAAAAACAACTTGAGTTTTAAAAGAACAAGATACCCTAAATTTCTATTAAGATTCATAAAAGAGATTTACTAATAAGCATGGATTTTCCAAAGAAATTATGTTTTCAAAAAACACTTCAATGTGATATCGCCAGATTCGGCCATAACATTTGGGCAGGGTTTGGGGTGTTACATAAGAAGAACAAGTGAAGAAGGAAAAGTGGAGCAAACTAGTCAAACCACAGAGAAACATCGGATTTGCTTCTTGTTCCCTATCCTTTTTAATTCTGTTGTTGTTATGATGAACATGTCTCTGAATATTTGTAATGTTGATATGTTTAATTTAATTGATATGACTTAAATTTAATTCATGTTAGGTTGATTGCATTTTGTCTACTTTATTTATTAAAATTGTGTTTGTGTTGTTATAGGCCTCGGTAAGATGTTTGATTAAGTAAAACCATGACTAAGTTATTCTTGCATTACAACTGTAAGGTAACTAATGAATTAATTATTTAAATGCATTGAAATTGTAATTAAATGACATGATACTTAATATGTGCTTGTTTAATCATCTAAGGTAGCTGAGGGTTAAATTAGCAGCAGTATCGAGAGATACAATTGCCTTGCATAACTTGTAAGATTTTTGTGATTAAACTATTTCAAGGTAGGAATACATTGTTACCTCACTTAATCTTATGTGCTTATGAGATTGAATTAATTGTTTGAATTGACATAAAGATATGTACAAGAGATTGTTTTGATTTCATAAGTATGTATGTGGATTAATATATTTGTCTACTGAAATTTGTTTAATCAATTGAATTGACTTAGAGATATAGTCAAGAGATGAATGGATTTTTGGTAGGTAAGTATGTTCATAAGTTAGCAAATTATCGAGTTGCCGCAAATTTATTCGTAACAACATAAACATGAGTTTAATAATTCAAAGTTAAGAAATGTAATTAACCTAGCACAATCATGTCATCTTGATTAAAATCATCTTTTGAAATCGTGCATTATAACTTTCATTTTATTTTATCTATTTTACGTTGTTAAAATCCTAGTTTTTAATCACCCTTTCAAATCAAAATATTTTTCTTCACCAAAGTGTGTTTAATTGCATTCATAAATAATTCTTTTCACAGTCCCTGTGGGTATGATAATTCGACATTTTCTTGTCACTTTATTACTTGTTTCGATTGTGTACACTTGCACATTTTCGTCGTTCCACTTACCCTCCTCTAATTAGGGGTGAGAAAAAATTGATTTGATTCGAAAAAATCGATAAAAAAATCAAATTTAGAGTTAAACGAATCAAGTTATTCGAGTCAACTCGAATTTTTTTCGAATTTCAAGTTAGAATCGAGTTGAGTTTTCGAATTCAAAAACTCGAATAATTCAAATAAACCAAATATCAAACTATAATATTTTATATTTTTATCCCAAACTTTTAGATATTTATACTTCCCCCAAAACTTTTACTCGTTCCCACTTTCCCCAAAACTTTTACTCCTACCCAAAACTCATTTTCCTCCAAATTTTTTTTAATATTTCCCTCCAAAATTTTACTCTCATTTACTTTCCCTCAAAATTTTACTCCCCAAAACCCTTAAAACTTTTTATTTTACCCCAAAAATTTTACTCCCTTCCCATCCCACCCCCCATCTACCCCAAACCCATCTCCCCATTTTTCTTGAAAACCCCAAAACTTTTATTTTTCTCCTAAAATTTTTACTTCTCACCCTTTACCCCAAATAAAAAATCAAAATAATCCAAAATATCCCTAAACCTAAATAGTAATAATTTTATTTATATTACTATTTATATTATTAAATAAAATTTTCACATTTTGTACTATTTATATTATTGAAATTTTAATCATATTGAATCTTTATATTAAAATTGAATTGTTAATGATGCCACAAAATATACACGTAAAATTTTATGTTGGTATCAATTTCACATTTTATCTTTAAAATAACTTTTATTAAAAATCACATTTTACATTTAATATATTTTTAATTTCAAAATACATAGTGGCAAGAATTAGAATATAATTGAAGCAACTAGCAAGTAAAGAATCTAACTCGTATATAAAAGATTAATAAATAAATTATGAGGTGATAAAAGTTAATAAAAAATTGATTACGGTGGACAAATTTGATTGCGGTGGGTAACAGTGGTTACAAGGACCCAAAGTTATGTTTTTTTTAAAATTTAACTCAAACAAATATATTCGATTTGATTCGATTCGAATTCCATCTCACTTGACTCGATTCAAGAAAATTTCAAATCAAGTTAGGATGATAAAATAAAATCGCCAACTCGATTAACTCGAAATTTTTTCATTCGATTTGATCGAACGCTCACCCCTACCTCTAGTAGAATCTTATGCATGCAAAAGGAGGAACTTATTCATTGAATGTCAATTATAGTCCAAACAATCACCTTATTGAATTTTTTTAACACTTCAATAAGTTTTCTCTCTTGGCTTTTGGTTAAATATGCTAAAATAATCACAGGAAACATAGAGGAGGTACCTAGATAAACTTATTTTAAATGGGAAAGTAGAACCTTTAGTTCTAATTTGGGTGGTTCCTCAATTAATGCATTGGGTTGTGTCTACTTTCGAGACTCTAGCTCTGATGATTCAAATCGGGCTTATGACACATAACCCTTCGAATTGGCATCGAATAAATCCAAATGTTCCTTACCTTCTTCATAATCCTGTGGGTCAGTCACTAAAACATGCTCTAACATGTCATCTAAGCTCCCATTCTACAGAGACTAAGGACTCTAACTCCGAATCGCAGAGCACTCTTCAAAGGAATCAGATAATTTCATATCTTTGAAAACATTAAAGGTGACTTCATCATCCTGAACTTGCATCGTGAGTTTTCCTTTCTGCGTATCAATTAATGTTCTCTTGGTCACTAGGAAAGGTCTCTCCAGGATAATTGACACCTCCTTATCTGCTTTAAAATCTAAGATAATAAAGTCAGCAGGAAAAATGAATTTATCCATACGCACCAAAACATCCTCAATCTCGATTTGCAAGTTGGAGTGTTACAGTTGTTGGTCTAACTTTGCCTATACCTAACTTCTTAAAGACAAACATGGGCATCAAGGTTGTAACAGCCCAACTTAGGGCCTAGTCAGAATAGTGGTTGCAAGACCACAAATTTGAGGTAGAAATATGTGTTTTATGACTGTTATGAGGCCTAAAGCATGTTTGCATGATTGTGTGCAAAATTCATGAAGAAATTTTATAAATTAGTGAACAGTTTGTCTATTAGGACTAAATTGCAAAGATTAGAAAATATGAGATTCTAGAATATTTAAGTATGAAATATAAATATAAAAATTATTAGAAGTCCTTATTTAACAATTATATCAATATATGTCAAGATGGACAACAATAGACATGGGAAGGAAAAATCTCAAGAAAGGGGCTTTAAGGGCATTTTTGTCATTTGGTTAATAAAAGAATTAAAAGGGAAAAAGAAGTCAAAATTCATGTGCATCTTATTCATGCTAGCCGAAATTTACAAGATCTCCATAGCTAGGGTTTTGTCAACTTTCAAGCTCGATTGTAAGTACCTCTTAGCCCCTTTTTTAATGTTCTTCGTATTTTTGAGATCCTTGTAGCTCATTTAGCTATTTGTAGCTATATTTTGAGCTAGGGTTTATATTCAAAAATTTAGCCATGTATGACATGCATGTATTTTGATGATTTATGGAAGAATATAAAAGTTTGATGCATGATAAACATCTTTTTCTAAGTGATTTTCATGAGAAATTCATAAAAAGGACTAAATTGTCAAAATTCATGAAAATAGTCATACATGAGTGAATTAGTGGAAATTCGGGGCTGTTGTTGTAACACCCCTTACCCGTGTTCGAAGCTGAAACCGGATACAAGGCATTACCAAACTCAAGTTGCTTAAACATGACGTTTTGGGCTATAAAATACCGTTTTGTCTTAAAAACTTTCCATACAAACCCAAAACATACTTATACTAGGCCTACGAGGCCTTAAACATACTTCCAGAAAGTTTCGGGAATTAATCAGAAACTTTTATGCACTTATAAAAATTTTGCCTATGCAGGGGCCATACGCCCGTGTTGTTCAAGGGACATGCTCGTGTGCCCTTGAGACATGTCCGTGTTTTTCATCCGTGGTCGACACTGACTTATTTAATACGGCCAAACACATTCCCGTGCCCTTAGCCCGTGTCCCTCACACGACCTCAACACGCCCGTGTCTTAGCCTGTGTGCCAAAACCTTGGCATTTTGTTTATGACATCATCACCTCACTAAGGTCACACGGCCAAGGCACATGCCCATGCCCTTAGACCGTGTAACATCCTGAAAAGGGCCTATGCATTTTCAGTTTAATTGTGCAAAATGGCATGTCTTATGTGTTATGAATGTATTATGAACATTTTTGGAAACTTTGAAATGTAAGAAATGATTTAAAATGTTAAGTTTCAAAAAGAGGAAAGTGAATATTTTGGAAACTTAAGTTAAAAGAGGAAAGTGAACATTTTGGAAACTTAAGTTAAAAGAGGAAAGTGAACATTTTGGAAACCTGGAAATGTATGGAAATGTTAAGTTTCAAAAGAGGAAACTAAGGCAAGGTAGCCTTAAGAAAATTAATAGGAGGAATTTGACACACAAACAGGCTTGTCAAAGTGGCTTGAAGGCACCACTTAAAAGCCCAGCAAGTGACGCCACAAGCTTGTATATTTGGGCCAGGGATCGAGTCACTTGGGAAGTAAATAAAAGAAATTTTATTTTTTCTTCTAGGAGCAGAAAGATGGATGGCACATGGCTAAATTTTAGGAGTTTTATCCCTTTTATTTTAATTAAGGATAACAGATGATAAATGAAGAATTATTCTTTAATTAGGAGAATGTGGGAGAAGTGATGGCCAAGTAAGGGACTTTGAGTTTAGTAATTTCGGCTAGGTAAGGATAGTTGCTGAATTATCTTTTATTTTAGATGATAATTAAAGAGATAACATTTATCAAAATAGGAAGAGTTGGTGAATGAGGGTCTCTATGTAGATTAATTTCGGCAACAAGGGGAAAAGGGATAGCTATCCTTCATTCTCTCTTTTTCTTCTGCCGAAATTCTCTAGCAAATTTCTCTCTTCTTCATTTGTTCTCCTTCTTTTTGTTAAGTCAAAGCCAAAAATTCAAGATACCACCATTAGCCGATTTCTTCTTCTTTATTTCAATTCATCAAAAGCTGACATCTGTTAAGTGTTTACTTAGGCTATAGCCGAAACTTTGAAGTGGTGTCAGGAGGGAGATTGTCGACTTCTTCAAGTAAGGGTAAGGATCAATTGTTATTATTTTCTTCCTTCTGTAAACCGAAAGTTAAGATTCTAATGCTATATACATGTTGGCTGAAACTTTGAAGGAAAACTTCGGGATTCTATAACTGTCGACTATAAGGAGGAAATTTTCAGGATTTGAAATCACAAGGTATGTGTTTAAGACATTCGGCCAAGACCCATTTTAAGTGATTGGATTTATTCTTAAAAGACGAAAACTAACCTATGTAGAGATTTAGGATTTGGCCGAATACAAGGAGAAGAAAAGCAAAGTTTTTGGGATTTGAGTGATAAGCAAATCGGCATTAAGGTAAGTTCTAGTGCACAAATCCTACTAGGATTTGGTTTTATGACCGAATGAGTTCTTCATTAAACCTTTAATATGGGCCGAATGTAGGGAGTTAAAGATCTAAGGCAGTAGATAGAATTTCGAGATTTCAAGTGAAATTGTTAAGCGAATTAGGTGTGTACCCCACACTACTTTTAATAATATTCATGGCTATAATAAATATATGCATGTTTATAAGAATGTGAATATGGTTAAGGTACCATGTTATGGTACAAAGTACTCAGTATCGCTTCCTAATCCTACCGGGATTACGAAATATGTTATATTTAACATGTGAAAAGTGACATGAATGTGAATTTAAGTATGATATGCATGATATAAATAATATGGGGCATTGAATAATCTGAGAAAGGGAAGTGAATGTGGTGACTTGGTCTCATTATCCGAATGTGGTAACTTTGGCTACATTATCGAATGTGGTGTCACATGACACAATTATTTAATCGGTGGCTATGCCACGAATTTTATCTGGCGATGAGCACGCCGTCATTGCAATGATCGCCTTCGATGGTGTGTAGCGGATGGAGGGTTGACTTAGTAGTCCCCACGGTGTGCAAAAGTTGATACGGGGATGTGTAGCGGATGGCATCTAGGTTTGGGTTTAGGATTGCATCATTATCTTGAATTATTATGTGAACATGATATGTATGGTATGCCTAAATCTATTAAATTTTAGTGTTGGTTGCACATTGAGTCTGTTGACTCACCCCGTTGTGGGAACATGTTTCAGGTGATGAACATTGATGGACCGGGACGGCAGAACTTGTGGTGGCCATGCTCAGCTTGAAGTTTTATTTAATTTGGACATTTTATTTTATTTAAGTACTCTACAATTTTATTTTGGGTTTTGTTTTATGTAATAAGGCCATAGTGATGATTTTATTGTTGTTTTAATTACTATGTTACGAATTTATGGTATTTAAAGATTAAGTCAATTTAATTTAAAATAAACTTTAAATATTTTGTCACCTGAAATAAATGGGTTTCCAATATAAAAATAAACTTGTTTTCAACTCGAGCCCAACCTACTACAAACTATCCTCAAAACACACAGTTTTCAAAGTAACAAAAAAAAATTTGAACCGGTTTACATCGTGGAACATACCAGATCCGGTCCAGGCTCGTGGGCCAGGTGTGGGGTGTTTCAATTTGGTATCAAAGCCAGGTTTTAAACTCTCGGCCTGTGGTCTAAGGCCCAAAACGTTTTCAAATCGAGCCCAAATGAGTTTTATGTAAGTATTTCGAAAATAGGCGGGTTTGATGGCATGGCACCTAAGTCTCAAACCATGATCCACCGGTAAGTACCCCTTAACCATTTGTGTGATTATGTGATTTACAGAAGGGTAGAAAAGGAATGGAACGTAGAATAGAATGATAGGTACTTGAACCCTAGGACTAGTCTACCCCAACTACTACATAAAACTTAAATGCCTAACTAAACAAACCTATGGCTAAGTCAACCGAGTTAGGGTGTGGTAACCCCTGTGCGCATGCCTAGGAATGGTTTCAGTGGGAGCTTGGTATTTAAGTAGTCCGTGTGACTCACCTCCTCTCCACTCGAATCCTACCTGGTGCGTAGCTTTGGTTCACCCTGACCAAGAAGACTCGGTCATAGGCTAAACCCAACAACTAAAACCCGAAAGGGAACTAGCCATGTTTTTTTATAAGAACCCTAATTTTAAAAACTCTTAAAATCATTTTTCTTTAATTCGTGGAAACTATCTTTTCTACACAATTCTCCGAAAAATTTCTGATTTATAAAATTACAAAAATACCCCTAGTGGTAAAATTACAAAAATGCCCTTGGTTTATAAACATGTGTAAAATACCCACAGTTTTAATCAACATTATCATTATTTTATAACAAGTCCAAAAACCCTTATTTGCAAATTATGAAAAATACCTTTATTTTTGGAAAATTACAAAATTGCCCCTAACTTACCAAAATTTCCAAAATGACCACGATTTCCAAAATTTTGCAACTTCATCGTTTTGGAAAATAAATTTCTTAAAAAGAACCCTCAAAGTTTTGCAAATTTTGAAATATCCTCAATTATTAAACTTTACAAATTTACCTCGGTTTATTACCAAGATACCCCGAAATTCAAAATTATCAAAATACCCCGAATTTCCAAATTCTATCAAGAGCCGGGACTTTAAAATTTCAAATACTTTTTGACAAAATTACCAAGGAACCCTATTTGACAAATTATGAAAATACCCCTGTAGGACAAATTACGCAAATACCTCTGGGTAGTGGGAAAACAACAATAATGAAAACTACAACATTTCTCTGAATGAACGGAAGTTCATAATTGATTGATGGATGTATGAATGTGAAGACTGTGTGCATGTATGAATACGAAAGAACCACTCTTAAAATTCTTTTCATAAAACTTCATCGTGGATAATTAGTGGAATAAGGGCTAATTCATAAAACTTTCTTAAATCAGATTAAAGCGCATCGTTAGATATGAATTCTAGAGGACGCGGTCGTCAAGGACGCGGTAGAGGAAGAATGGCTGTGTCAGAACCCGTTAGATCGGGTCAAGGGTCTGACAATGAGTTACCACCACCACCACCCCCCAACTATCGGTGTCGAGCAGCAGGCTCAGACGGGGTATGATGCTATATCGCAGGCTGTGTTGCGAGTTTTGGAAATGGTGGCTGACGTGGGTGAAAATACGGGAGCTCAAAAATTTGTACCCGAGTAACTCGAGCCAACAGAGCTGAGGTGTTCCGTGGAGTATCCGGTGTGGCACCCAAGATCTGTTGAAATCTTGGTTGGAAGCAACCGAGCGCATTATGGATGAGCTCGATCTGAACCCAGAGGAGAAGTTGAAAGGAATGGTGGCACTACTACGAGATGAAGCGTATCAATGGTGGTTAACAGTGAGGGATGGTGCTACTGCTGAGGATCTGACCTGGGAGTATGCTAAGGAGGCATATTAGAAAAAGTATGTCGGCACACGTTATATTGATGAGCAGAGGAAAGCTTTTCTGGGGCTGGTTTAAGGGAACAAGTCAGTAGCAGCGTATGAAGTTGAATTTATGAGGTTAAGCCGATATACTCGAGGAGTAGTGGCTACGGGGCATGAACGCTGTATGCGATTCGAAGACTATCTAAGGGATGACCTAAGGTTATTGATAGCTCCACATCAGGAATGAGAGTTTTCTACTTTAGTAGAAAAGGCTAAGGTAGCCGAGGGAATCAAGGATTCAGTTAAGCAGAGCTCTGATAGGAATAGACCCAAAAGGGGTTATGGGTCATCGGGAAATGTGCAAAAGAGGCCTAGAGTTGATGGTCCGCGGAATCAGCAAGCTGGTACAGGATGGTAGTATCATCCTTGTGATCATTGTGGAAAGAATCACTTAGGGGAGTGCTGGAAAAAGACGGAAGGATGTTTTAGGTGTGGGTCCAAGAACCATATGCTCAAAGATTGTTCTAAGAAACCAGATGAAAGTCGATTAGCAGCTCAGAATGTTAATCTGGCTGGTAGAGGAGGACAGCAGCCTCAACGAGGTCATGGTTCGAATAACAGAGGTAATGGTACTGGCAGAGGACGTGGAAAACAAGGCAGAGGTGCTGCTAACACTGAGGCAAGGCAGCCGAGATTGGTTTATGCAGTTTGCCGGAGGGAGGATGGTGATGCACCGGATGTTATAACCGGTACGTTCCTTATTTATGGCAAACCTTATTATGCCTTAGTTGATGTGGGCTCGACCCATTCTTATGTTGCATGTAGTGCAGTGGAAACACTAGGCCTAGACTTTGAACTTTTCGATAGGCGATGATCGTAGTAAGCCCATTAGGCCAAATCAGAAGCGGTGGATAAGATCTTTCGGAGTGTACCCCTAGAAATTTAGGGAGTGAGCTTTCGGGCTGACTTAATGGAGTTACCCTTCAGAGAATTTGACCTCATACTTAGTATGGATTGGTTAGTAGAACACCGAGCTGTGTTGGATTGTGAGGCTAAACGAATGGAACTAAGGACCCCGGAGGATGAAGTAGTGGTAATGATCGGAGAAAGAAGAAACTACCTATCTAACGTAGTCTCGACATTGAAGGCTGAGAAAATGGTTAGGGAAGGGTACAAGGCATTTCTGGCTTTCGTCAATGCTGTAGACACAAAAGAAGGGGGAGTTAATGGAGTTAGAACAGTAAAGGACTTTAAAGACATATTTTCAAAGGAATTACCAGGAATACCCCTAGATAGGGAGGTGGAATTTGGAATAGATTTGCTACCGAGAATAGCTCTTGTGTCAATCACTCCATACCAAATGGCGCCAAAAGAGTTGGTTGAGCTCGAGGCTCAAATCCAGGAATTACTTGACCGTGGGTTTATCCGGCCCAGTGTGTCTCCACGGGGAGCACCGGTCCTATTTGTAAAGAAGAAGGACGGAACTATACGTATGTGCATAGATTACTATCAGTTAAATAAGCTGACCATTAAGAACAAGTATTCTTTGCCAAGGATCGATGACTTGTTCGATCAGCTGAAAGGGGCCACGGTATTCTCAAAGATAGACTTGAGGTCGGGATATCATCAGTTGAAGGTGAAGGAGGCAGATATCCATAAGACAACTTTTAGGATAAGATACGGCCATTTTGAGTTTGTAGTAATGTCGTTCGGGTTGACAAACGCCCCAGCCGCGTTTATGGATATGATGAACCGAGTTTTCCAACCTTACTTGGATAGGTTCGTCGTTGTGTTCATCGACGATATTTTGGTGTACTCTAAGTCTGAAGAGGAGCATGATGAGCATCTCCGGAATGTGTTGCAAGTGTTGAGGGAGAAGAAGCTTTATGCCAAATTCAGCAAGTGTGAATTTTGGCTTAAGGAAGTTACTTTCCTAGGACACGTGGTGTCTGCTGAAGGAATAAGGGTGGATCCTAAGAAAATTAAAGCAGTGTTGGATTGGAAACCACCTAAGTCGACGGCGGAGATTCGTAGTTTCTTAGGATTGGCAGGCTATTACAGAAGGTTTGTGGAAGGATTTTCACCAATAGCCGCGCCATTAACAAAGTTTTTGAGGAAGGAAGTACCTTTGTATGGACAGATAAGCAGCAGAAGAGCTTTGAGAAGCTTAAGGAAGTATTGACAGAAGCTCCAGTGTTGATTCAGCCGGAGGCAGGAAAGGATTTTACGGTGTATTGTGATGCTTTCTATACAGGTTTGGGTTGCGTATTGATGCAAGACAGAAAGGTAGTCGCGTACGCGTCCCGATAGTTAAGGCCACATGAGGTGAACTACCCGATGCACGACTTGGAATTAGCAGCAGTGGTCTTCGCTCTTAAGGTATGGAGGCACTACCTTTATGGCGAAAAGTCGACGATCTACACAGACCACAAGAGTCTCAAGTACCTGTTGACTCAGAAGGAGTTAAAATTGAGGCAAAGAAGGTGGGTGGAATTACTAAAGGACTATGATTGTTCGATAGAATATCACCCGGGCAAGGCGAATGTAGTAGCAGATGCCCTAAGTCGGAAGGTGGTGTCAAATCTGAGGGCAATGTTCAGCCCTTGGTTTGTACGAGGATGGAAGCCTGTTGGCTGAGTTGCAAGTCAAGCCAACGTGGTTGAAGGAGGTGAAAGAGGGACAGTTGATTGATGAGAATTTAAGTGTTAAGTTACAACAAGTACAGAACGGAGAGTTAAAGGACTACGAAGTTAGTGATGAGGGAATGTTGTGCTTCAAAGGAAAGGTCTGTATGCCGAGGGACAAGGAGTTAAGATAGAGGATTCTTCGGGAAGCGCATGGTAGCCCTTATGCTATGCATCCCGGAGGCACCAAGTTGTATAGGGACTTAAGAGAACAATTTTGGTGGCCTAATCTTAAACGGGAAGTTACTGAATTCGTGGGAAAATGTCTGACGTGTCAGCAAGTTAAGGCTGAACACCAAGTCCCATCGGGATCGCTTCATCCAATCGAGATTCCGCAGTGGAAGTGGGAAAGAATTACCATGGACTTCGTTAGTGGGCTTCCCCTTATGCCTACTAAGAAGGACTTGGTATGGGTAATAGTGGACTGTTTGACTAAGTCCGCACATTTCATCCCGGTAAGAGTGGATTATTCCCTTCAGAAGTTAGCCAAGTTATATGTGGCGGAAATCGTGAGACTACACGGAGTGCCAATGTCTATCATTTTGGATAGAGACCCAAGATTAACGTCTCGATTTTAGAGGGCACTTCATCAAGCTTTAGGCACTAAGTTGGACTTCACTACGGCATTTCATCCACAATCGACGGGCGATCGAGCAGTGATACAAGTGTTGGAGGATATGTTGAGAGGTCGTGTGATGGATTTTGAGGAAGTTGGGAGGATTACTTGCCTTTAGCGAGTTCGCCTACAACAACAGTTATCAGGCTAGCATTCGGATGGCACCATATGAAGCATTGTACGGTTGAAAGTGTCGAACTCCTACTTGTTGGACTGAGTTAGGAGAACGTCGAGTTTTGGGACCAAAGTTGGTGGCAGAAACTGAAGAGAAGGTTGAGATAATCCGAGCACGGTTAAAGGAAGCCTCTGATAGGCAGAAGTCTTATGCCGACCTCAAGCGGAAGGAAATAGAGTTTGAAGTGAGAGACCAAGTGTTTCTAAAAGTATCGCCTTGGAAGAAGGTGATGAGGTTTGGTCGGAAAGAGAAGTTAAGCCCAAGGTTTATAGGGCCCTATCGGGTACTAAAGCGAGTGGGACCAGTGGCATACCAGCTAGAGTTACCACCAGAGTTGCAGCAGATGCACGACATATTCCATGTGTCCATGCTACGTCACTACCGATCGAATCCATCTCACGTGGTACTAGTTGAAGAAGTGGAGCTAAAGCTAGACTTATCCTATGAGGAAGAGCCGATTCAGATTTTGGAATGTGATGTGAAAGTGTTACGGAGGAAGTCAGTTCCTCTAGTCAAAGTGTTATGGCGCAATAATGGATCAGAGGATGCTTCGTGGGAACCAGAGGAGGCAATGCGACAGCAATACCCTCAATTATTTTAGCTAGGAAATTTTGAGGACGAAATTATTTTAAGGGGGTAGAACTGTAACATCCTGAAAAGGGCCTATGCATTTACAAAATGACATGTCTTAATTGTACAAAATGACATGTCTTATGTGTTATGAATGTATTATGAACACTTTTGGAAACTTGGAAATGTAAGAAATGATTTAAAATGTTAAGTTTCAAAAGAGGAAAGTGAACATTTTTTTGGGCTTGTGTGGATCGAGTCACTTGGGAAGTAAATAAAAGAAATTTTATTTTTTCTTCTAGGAGCGAGAAAGATGGATGGCACATGGCTAAATTTTAGGAGTTTTATCCCTTTTATTTTAATTAAGGATAACAGATGATAAATGAAGAATTATTCTTTAATTGGGAGAATGTGGGAGAAGTGATGGCCAAGTAAGGGACTTTGAGTTTAGTAATTTCGGCTAGGTAAGGATAGTTGCTGAATTATCTTTTATTTTAGATGATAATTAAAGAGATAACATTTATCAAAATAGGAAGAGTTGGCTGAATGAGGGTCTCTATGTAGATTAATTTCGGCAACAAGGGGAAAAGGGATAGCTATCCTTCATTCTCTCTTTTCTTCTGCCGAAATTCTCTAGCAAATTTCTCTCTTCTTCATTTGTTCTCCTTCTTTTTGTTAAGTCAAAGCCAAAAATTCAAGATACCACCATTAGCCGATTTCTTCTTCTTTATTTCAATTCATCAAAAGCCGACATCTGTTAAATGTTCACTTAGGCTATAGCCGAAACTTTGAAGTGGTGTCAGGAGGGAGATTGTCGACTTCTTCAAGTAAGGGTAAGGATCAATTGCTATTATTTTCTTCCTTCTGTAAACCGAAAGTTAAGATTCTAATGCCATATACATGTTGGCCAAAACTTTGAAGGAAAACTTCGAGATTCTATGACTGTCCACTACAAGGAGGAAAGTTTCGGGATTTGAAATCACAAGGTATGTGTTTAAGACATTCGGCCAAGACCCATTTTAAGTGATTGGATTTATTCTTAAAAGCCGAAAACTAACCTATGTAGAGATTTAGGATTTGGCCAAATACAAGGAGAAGAAAAGCAAAGTTTTCGAGATTTGAGTGATAAGAAAATCGGCATTAAGTTAAGTTCTAGTGCACAAATCCTACTAGGATTTCTTTTCATGACCGAATGAGTTCTTCATTAAACCTTTAATATGGGTCGAATGTAGGGAGTTAAAGATCTAAGGCAATAGATCAAATTTCGGGATTTCAAGTGAAATTGTTAAGCGAATCAGGTGTGTACCCCACACTACTTTTAATAAGATTCATGGCTATAATAAATATATGCATGTTTAGAAGAATGTGAATATGGCTAAGGAACCATGTTATGGTACAAAGTACTCAGGTACGTTTCCTACTCCTACTAGGATTACGAAATATGTTATATTTAACATGTGAAAAGTGACATGAATGTGAATTTAAGTATGATATGCATGATATAAATAATATGGGGCATTCGAGATATACGAGAAAGGGGAAGTGAATGTGGTGACTTCGGTCTCATTATCTGAATGTGGTAACTTCTATTACCTTATCTGAATGTGGTGTCCCATGACACAATTATTTAATCTGGTGGCTATGCCACGAATTTTATACGGGCGATGAGCACGTCGACTGCAACGACTGCCTTCGATGGTGTGTAATGGATGGAGGGTTGACTTAGTAGTCCCCACGGTGTGCAGGTTGGTACGGGGATGCGTAGCAGATGGCATCTAGGTTTGGGTTCGGGATTGCATCATTATCTTGAATTATTATGTGAACATGATATGTATGGTATGCCTAAATCTATTAAATTTTAGTGTTGGTTACACATTGAGTCATTGACTCACCCGTTAGGGAACATGTTTCTGTGATGAACAAAGTGATGGACCGGACGGCAGAACTTGTGGTGGTACGTCGACTTGAAGTTTTATTTAATTTGGACATTTTATTTTATTTAAGTACTCTACAATTTTATTTTGGGTTTTGTTTTATGTAATAAGGCCATAGTGATGATTTTATTGTTGTTTTAATTACTATGTTACTAATTTATGGTATTTAAAGATTAAGTCAATTTAATTTAAAATAAACTTTAAATATTTTATCACCTGAAATAAATGGGTTTCGATATAGAAAATAAACTTGTTTTCAACTCGAGCCCAACCCACTACAAACTATCCTCAAAACACACAGTTTTTAAAGTAACAAAAAAAAATTTTGAACCGGTTTACATCGAGGAACATACCAGATCCGATCCAGGCTCGTGGGCTGGGTGTAGGGTGTTTCAGACCGTGTGTCAAATTAAATTCCACATTTGAAGTGCAGACTTCAAACGGCCTGGGCACACGCCCATGTCCAATGTCGTGCCTCCCACACGGCTGAGACACACGGCCGTGACTCTGCCCATGTGTTTACTACTAAGCATTCTTACTTTTTAAACCTAGCATGCAGGGGACGCACGGTCAATCGACACGCCCATGGGGCTGACCGTGTGTCCCACATGGCCTAGATGCATGCCCATGTGTCTACCTGTGTAGACATAAAAAAGGTAATATTCCAAGCCAAATGCCACCCTGCATAGCAGACATACTAACTCAAACTCATATAAACATCATTCATGACCCAAAGGCGCATCTAAGAACTCAATTCAAAGCATTCACACAAGCATAAACTTCATAATTTCATTATCATTGAATATATATAAACTTAACAAGTGATGGCCCAATTTTGATGACCATTTACAAAATGACTTTGATAACATACATAGCCAACACTTTGGCTAACAATTACGACCTAACAAAATACCAAGTCCTGTACATGCCATACTCAAAATATGTCTAAATTTTTATACCAAAGTGATGTTGATAGTGTGATTTGCGAACTCCTGCGTCCCATGATCCATGAATTATCTTGGCAATGCTACAAGGAAAAGGGAAATGAGAGGGGTAAGCATAAAGCTTAGTAAGTTTGCATGAAAATAAATAGCAAAAATAAGCTCATAATGACATCAATCCATAGCATTAGATAACAATACAAAGTCATAAGCACTTTGCCATACTTACTCGTACTTGTTCTTATTTAGAACATACCATGCCACATATCATAAACATTCCTCGTAAATTTTCTCACGGGTACCTGTATTCACTTATTCACATGACTTTAATACAATTCTCATTTCTATTTCCAAGCAAATCTATCTATCCCAATAAATCACTAAAGATACTTATAGATGCATGTTCATTATCATTAGCATAAACACGAAGCCAATGCCACATCCCAGATGTGGTCTTACACGGATCATCTCTGAATACCGATGCCATATCACATATATGGTCTTATACGGAACCTTACATCAATATCGATGCCACATCTCGGATATGGCCTTATAGGATTTTTCATGTTCAACGCCGAAGCCATATCCTCGGCATGGTCTTACATGGGACCTCATCCATCTCAACTTTCTCATTCAATACCAAATAATTAATTTTATAGAGCATCATGTATCATTATAACATTAAACATTCTCAAACATGCTAGCATAAATGTTGAATTTATCACATACAAACTTACCTCGATTTCAAAATGAGCTAGATCTTCAATCTAGTCTGAGACTTTATTCTTGCCTCGATCAAGGTTGATTCTTGGTTCTTCTTGCTCTATAATAGCAAATTAGCTCGTTTCAATCATCACATTAATAAAAGCATTTTAATAATCATGCTTTGGAAAAATTACTATTTTCCCTTACACTTTGGCAAAATGAGCATTTTACCCCTAGGCTCGAAAATCAATTCTAATCAAATTTCTACCTTTAATAATCCTAGGTGAACATTTATTTCTCTTATGTCTATCATCAAAACCCAACATTTCACACATTTTACTACCAATTTTACAACTATTACAAAATTGTTCATTTAGGTGTTTTCATGGCAACACCTTTCACAAAAGTTGTTCATCTAACAACTAAGACTCATTTTCTTCCAAAAATGCAGTAAATAAAATTGAAAGCTCTCATGTAAAAAATCTAATCTTTTCACCATATTGTAAGATAGTCCCCTCATTAGAAATCTTAAGCTCTAGGGGTTCTAAAAGTACAACTATCTTCAAGAAAAACCATTAAAATCACTTACTTGTTAGGAAGAAAGATTGCTAAAATTTTTGAGTTTTCAAACCCCTCTTGCTGCTAATTTTTGGTGGTGATGGAAAGAAGAAAAGATGATATATTTTCTTTCTTTATTTTATTAATACAAGTCAATTTAGTCACCAACTTTTACCAATTTTGACCAATTTTATCAATTTTGTTCTCATATGGATGGCCACTTTATTTTTAGGGGTCTAATTGCAGTTTAAAGACCCCAAATTAATATTCTATGGCTATTAGGTACCTTTAGCTTATAAAATACAACTTTCGCACTCTATGCGATTTAGTCCTTTTTCGCGATTAAGCTTGAGATCGCTAAAACTAAAGCACCAAAATTTTCATGCACTTATTTAATCATGCTCTAATTCATAAAATAACATTAAAATAAATTTTCTCTGACATCGGATTAGTGATCCCGAGATCACTGTTCTGACTAGCCCCTAAATCGGGATATTATAGTTGTAGTTAATAAAATAATTTGGCTAGATCTAGAATACGAGGAAATTGAATAAAAATCATTTTACGAGCCTAGGGGTAAAAGTGTAATTATGTGAAAGTTTAGGGGCAAAGTTGTAATTTTTCCAAAGTGTGATTCATAGGTTAATTTAGTCAATGTGAGTATTAAATAAGTGAAATTGTTATTATAGATCAAGATACACGAAGCCCGAACCAAAATCGAGGCAAGAATAAGGTTGTGGACTAAATCAAACAATTATACGTATTTTGAGTACCGAGGTAAGTTTGTGTGAAATTAAAGCTACATAATGTTTTTATATTTTCAATTGCTTAATAGTCTGATAAATGAATATTATTTCTATGAAATTGACTACTGATGCCTCGATGAAGGTATGATAAAAATATGTTAAGTTGAAGACCCGGTTGAACATTCGGAATAACAAGGATACCTATGTCACAACATGAGATAAGGAGGTCCTGTATAAGACCATGTCTGGGACATGGCATCGGCACCAAATAAGGAGGGTCCCGTATAAGACCATGTATGGGACATGGCATTGACACTAAATAAAGGAAGGTCCCAATAAGACCATGTCTGGGACATGACATCGGCACCAAATAAAGGAAGGTCCGTAGAAGACCATGTTTGGGAAATGGCATGTAACATCCCGAAATTGGGCCTAGTAGGATTGGGCCCATTGGGCCTTGGGCGTAGGAATGTTTAAAATTTTGAGAACAAGAGAATGGCATTATTGCAAATTGGACTTATTAGTTAAGTGAATTTGGAAGGTTACGAGGTTTCTATGAAGTCTCGGGTTTAATTGGGCCTTAGGAAAAATTTGGTATTTTAGCACTTTAAGGAGATGGAGTAAATGACCTTAAAGCATATGGAAATAATTAATTAGATAGCTAGCATAAAAGAGCTATTAGTAGAGAGGATATGGCGCCACTTGTAGCAC
This sequence comes from Gossypium rotundifolium, assembly GCA_025506655.1. NCBI lineage: Eukaryota > Viridiplantae > Streptophyta > Magnoliopsida > Malvales > Malvaceae > Gossypium > Gossypium rotundifolium. The sequence goes on along the minus strand of CP106724.1, from coordinate 94,607,129 downwards.
CTTGAGGGAAGGAGTTCGAATCACTTTGTGTGCAATTTGACTTTTATTTTTGCTTCCCTTCCTCATGTGTCGGTCAAGGAATAAATATGGCAAGGGTGGACTTCATTATTTTGGTAAGGTGGCTAAAAGAATAAGGCAAGGTTGAAGTTAGGGAAAGGAATCATGAGAAATAGGTAAGTAAGGGGGACAAGGGGCTTATTTTGAGGATGGTGTTTTGGAAAGTTTGGGTAGCCAAACTCTTATCCTAGGGGGGATGAATGTGGACGACTTGGGGCTAGGATGATAGCCAATTTGGTGCTTGATGTTTTGGTAAAAACAAAAGTGATAGTTTTGGACAAAATATCAATACATCAATTGTTTCTTTTTCTCTCAAAACTCCCTCTCCTAGCCGATTATGATCATTGGTAATTGGTAAATTTTGGTTATTTTGGCCTATTCTTCATTGACAATTTGGTATCATTTTGTTTTCTTCCCAAACTTCTTTTTCATCTTTTTACCAAATCAATGCAACCTTGAAGAGACCTATTCCATTTCTTTTCTTTGCCGAATGCATACAACTTGGAGACCATTTCTTTGTTCATTCATCATCCTTGAAAACCGAAACTAATCCATCATCTTTCTTCTTCTTTTCTTTTAGCAAAAATCCTTCAAGCATCACTTTCACTCTAATATTTTCACCATAGTCGAATCTTCCATCTTTTATTGATCTTCTTTCCATTCGAGTTGTCATTCATCTCTTGAACAATCGGTAAGAACCCTTTCTATTCTTTTTATTTTCTTCTCTCTTTTGCTGAATCTATATTATGGCTTGGGAGGGTTTTTTTGATCGGAATCATCATCTATTCCCTTTTAAACAAATCCTTTTCTTTTTGGTAGTGCTTTAAGTGGGAGATTGTGTATTATTCTAGCCGAAGTCAAACGGTGGTAATTGGATCCAATATCGATAAGGTAAGGGGGTTCGTTTTTGAATTTTTCGTTATATCTCTATTTGGCTAAGTTGCAAATCGGATTGAAGTTTTGACTAATCGACTATGTGTTTTAGGGACAAATCACTCGATATATTTCTACCTTCAGATATAGTGGTAAGTGATTCAAGTGTAAGTGATATGAAATCTTTTGGAAATCCGAGGCTAACTTTTTGTTGGTATTGTTCTAGGTCAACGACGAGTGGTTCATTAGGAAATCGAAATCAAGGTGTGTAATCCCGTACCTTCCAAAAACATGTTTGAAATGGTGTGTAATCTCACATCTCTCTGAAATTTTGTCTGATATGTTCTGTGATTTGGTCGAAATACGAAAGAAAACCAAAAATCGGCGTCCGGGATCACTCGGGGGTGCGTACGTTCATAGTGGTAACCATGTTTTTGTAATAAAATAGTTTTGGTCAGTGGCAGTGATGTGATTTCGAAAAATCATGAAAAATAGGAGAAATAGAATTAATAAGTGAATAAGATATCAAATAAAATCTTACCGTGTCTATGTTGATAAGGAAGAAAGCGGAGAAGGAAAACAAATTTTATATTCTGAGATATGTTAATTTTAGTGAGACTGGTTCTGAATTATTTCGTGGTTCCCTGACCTGTCTTGGAAAAATCGTATAAAATTGTACAAAGTGAACTAAGAGATATAGTTTATATTTTTATTGAGTCTATTTTCAATAGAAACAAGTGGAAACAACATATGAAAACTGTACAGTGAGATATTTGAATTTTGGGTAAGAGAGGTCAGAATTGTTGGACAGTGAAACAAGGGAAATTTTAAGGAATAAACTGTACTAAATGGTTCAGTAAAATATTCTGGAAAAATTGTAGTAAGGAGATATATGAGTCTAGTTTCAAGGAAAATTTACGGATTTATATTTCGAGATTCCTCACTCGAGTTATGGTCAATTTAGTCAGTATGACGCAGATGGACAGTTTCAAACTTTTATGCCCCAAATTTGTAGTTAAGCCTTGGTTACGAAATTACCATAATACCCTTAAAGGGTAAATTATCGAAATACCCTTAGTGGGTAAGATTACCGAATTACCCTTAGCGGGTACGATTACAAAATTAAGAAGATGCCCTTATGGGCCGAATTATGGAAATGCCCCTATTGGGCCGATTTGTAAAGTATTAATGGGCCGAAATACGAAATTGCTTAATGGGCTAAATTGACATATTGCGTTATGGGCCGAATGGACATATTGATCATATGGGCCAATCTGATATATTTTGTTATGTGGGCCAAATTGATATATGATTATATGGGTCAATCTGAAAATATGCAAAATGGGTCAAGATGATATTTGCTTAATGGGCCAACTTTGATAAATTGTTATAATGGGCCATAAAATTTGTAAAGAATATCTGAATACATCGTTGTGAATTGTTGTGCATTATATACATGATTTGCATAGGTTGGGATATTTGACGAAGAGAAGTTCTGGTAGCTTTGCTACAAAGTTCTAGTGGCTTGTCCACAAATTGATATATGGCTTAATGCCCAGTTTAATATATGGCTTAATGCCCAGTTTGGTGTGTTGGCGGGGTGGGTGACTAAAGCTCCCCACAGGTGTGTTGGTTGGTACGGGTGGTGTGTAGTAGATGGAAAACTAGGTTTGGTTTGGGAATTTCATATCACATGCATATTATATACATGTTATTATGTTATAATTGTAAATGGGCTTTGGCCCAATAAATGCTTAATTGGATTTTTGGCCCAGTGGACAATGGTAAGTGGGTTACACACTGAGTTCTTGTAACTCACCCCCTTCTCTTAACCCTTGTAGGTAATGCTCAGTGACGAGGACTTGGGGCCATGGATGACTCGGTGTAGGCCATACATCATAAATGGTTTTATTTGGACTTTAGTTTCTTACTTCGTTTACTTTATTACTTTACTATTTTGGGTTATGTGTTGTAATAAGGCCTCTGGATTATTTTATTCTGCTTTATGTTTGACGTGTTTTTATTTTACTCAAATTATTTTAAATGGGATTTTCTAAAATTATAATAAAGGTTTTCCAAAATCGATTAACAAATTAATTTCAAAATAAACTTTTACAAATATTTTTAATACGGAAATTTCTCTCGAACTATCTACGATATTTCCAAAAGTCACAGTTTTATAAAATTATTACTTCAAATTTAATCGATCAATCTTCGAGGTTAGTAGTATTTTATTAAATATCTCAAGTCAAACTTGATTTTCTTGATTTTAACAAATCAACATCTATTTTTGTACGAATAAAAAGGATCTAACATTTTTTTATCTCATTTGACATGTTTTCTTTATATGTTATCGAAAAACTTTTTAGTGTGACACACCATATTCGGGCCTAACTTCTAGGCCGGGTTTGGGGTGTTACATGGCATCGACACCAAATATGGAGGGTCCCGTATAAGACCATGTCTGGGACATGGCCTCAACACCAAAGAAAGATCTCGTGTAAGACCATGTCTGGGACATGGAATCGACATCTATATACGATCTCGTATAAGACCATATCTGGGATATGGCATCGACATCGAGATATGAGATCTCGTGTAAGACCATAACTGGGATATGGCATCAGCATCAAGATGTGGTCCCATGTAAGACCATATCTGGGATATGGCATTGGCACCATAATACATGTATGATGAGATCGAGTATCCTTCGATATTCCGAGTAGTTCAATGGGCAAAGAGCCAAGTTTATGTATATATGACAAAAAGCTAAGTCTATGTTTAAGAGATTAAAAGTCTAACACTTCTAACACGAGACCGTCAACGGAATAGGGTTTAGAGACATTACCGAACAATAGGATCATTTCGCATCACATTCACGACACAAAGTCAATCATCATCAAACACATTCATATACAATCATAGTGTCCCTTAAATGAGTCATCGAGACTCTAAGCATGCTTATAAACTGAGTCGGGACTAAACCAAAACACATATAAAATTTTCATGAAAATTTGAAACTTTTCTAAAATACAGGGGAAACACGCCCGTGGGGGTAGGCCGTGCCTCTCCCACGGCTACATGAGACATCCATGTGACCTCCCCATGGTTACATACTGCCAAAATCAACACGGCTAACAAGCACGCCCGTGTGCTAAGGTCATGTCCTATAAGGTCATATACTACCATTTTACCCACGGTCTGAGGCACGCCCGTGTGCCCCAACCGTGTAACCTTATAGACCATTTTTTTTGCAAGGCCAACATGCCCCTCACTTAGGGTCAAACCTACAAGCATTTTCAATACCAAAATCTATCTTATCACAAGTGTAATACATTCAATACCAAACATCATTCATTCTCAATTTCACTACTCTCTACTAGCATTTTATCAACACAAGGTTACCATTCAATAGTCATTTTCTCAACCCAAAATTCATGTCAAAAGATACATCACACATATCACATTCATTCATGCCAAACATATCACATATCTAGCCACATCTCATGGCTACTTAAAAACATCAAACTTGATTCAATTAACTAGCCTATACATGCCATATCCTAGCTATATGCATCTTTCCAAAAGTACCAAAATAGAATGCCGATAGTGTGATTACGAAGCTGACAATCCCCGATCCGAGCTAGCTTTACTGACACTGTAAGGCAGGGAACAAATCACACAGTAAGCTTTCCAAAGCTTAGTGAGTTCGGAATATAATACATATTACTCAATACTACAAAGTCAATATGCATAAATATAATACCATCACATAGATAAAGGCGCATCTAATCACATTATCAATCTCAACTACATACCCAATTAGCTATTCATTCAACTCTTGAATCTGTCATCAACCACATAAGTTCAAACGTACATTGATCAACACATAGTTGCTTACCATTTATGCTACTCAATTGTTCGATAGTAGCTCTCGTTCAACCTTGGCTAATCCTTTGATTTATTCACACACTTAGTGCCAATTTTACAACTGAAACATAATCATCACCGCACACTTAGTTCTAATACATTAAACCAAACTTATATCGGTATCGCACACACGGTGCCAATTTGATAAGTTGAAGCTTCTATCTTTTCGCACACACAGTGCTAATCATATCTTTTTCGTTTCCAACTTCGCACACCTAGTGCCCGTTTATCTCAATTCAGCACATAGCGTTTTCAAAACTCATAGATACATATACATCCATTCAGTTTATATCACATAGACATAGTTTACAACTAGTATTATACCTGAACTTACCTCGGACGTCGAACTATCGATACGGTCGATTAATCGAGCACTTTATCTTTGCCTCGATCTCGATCCGAACCTCTCCTCTCTTGGTCTATACATATTTAAATTCAATCCATTCAATCATTAATTCAATCATTTTAATCCAAATACACATATTTAGGGCATTTTACATAATAGCCCTCACATTTTCACATTTTGACACTTTAGTCCCTATCTCACAAAATCATCAAATACTCAAAATTTCATTACACTATGCTTAGGCCGAGTTCTCCTTAGTCTCATAAGAGTCCACACATTTCATTTATTTCACATTTTAGTCCCTCAATTTACACTTTTCACAATTAAGCCCAAAATACTCAATTTCATAAACAATCTCAATACAAACTATGATAATCCAACACCAAGTTTTCATATTTCAAAATCAACTAGCATATAACTCAACATTCATCAATGGCTCATCACAACAACATCATCAATACATGGAATTTGAGCATGGGTTTTGTAAAGCACAAAGCAACGATCACAAAAACGTAGAAATTATCAAAAACTAACCGAAAACATACCTTGAATTAAGCTAAGTAAGTGCCGAAAATCTCAAAGCTTCAATGGCTATTTCTTTTCTCTAGTTTCAGTGGAAGAAAGATGAATAAAAATGGCCATCAAATTGTTTTGTTTTTCATTAATAATAACTTATTAATCAAATCCCAATTTTGCCCTTTTTAAAGCATATAAAACAAATACTTTTTAAGACTAATTTGTCATTTAACACTCCACTAACTTAAAAATGGTTCATTAGCAACATAAGGCCTCTTCCTTAAGAAGCCAACTACATTTAAGTACTCATAAATCAGTACACAGCATTTTACTCTGCATGCAATTAAGTCCTTTCTCTTAATTCGACACTAAAACGATCAAATCATCACACAGAATTTTCACACAGGCTATGTCACATATCATTCACACAAAAAATATCATTAAAATATTTTTACGACTTTGGATTTGTGGTCTCAAACCACTGTTCTGACTAGGGTCTAATCCTGGCTTTTACAACTCTCCCCCCTTAGGGATTTTCATCCCCGAAAATCTTACCAGTGAATAGTTGTGGATGTTGCTCTCTCATAACGTTCTCAGGCTCCCACGTAGCCTCTTCAATTTCGTGTTTGTGCCATAATGCTTTCACTAGAGAAATTTTCTTATTTTTCAACTCCTTAGTCTCTCGTGCCAAAATTTGGATCGGTTCTTCACTATACGACAAATCTGGCTGAATCTCAACCTCAGTAGGTGCAATTATATGAGACGGGTCTAATCGATATCGTCGAAGCATTGACACATGAAACATGTTATGGATTCTTTTCAAATCTGATGGCAATCTCAATCTATAAGCAATCGGCCCAACTCATTCAATAATCTCATACGATCCGATAAATCTCTGACTCAGCTTGCCCTTTTGGCCAAATCAAAGTATTTTCTTCCACGGAGACACTTTCAAAAACACTTTATCACCAACCTCGAATTCAATATCCTTTCGTTTCAAATCTGCATAAGACTTTTGACGATCTGAGGCTGCTTTCAAACTGTCACGAATCACATTCACTTTTCACTCAGTCTCTTTTTATAAGATCGACCCCGTGAATCTTGCTCTCACTTAGTTCGGTCCAATACAATGGAGTTCAACACTTTTGACCGTAAAGATCCTCAAATGGTGCCATTTTGATACTAGACTAAAAAATATTGTTATACGCAAACTCAATCGATGATAGATGCTTTTCCCATGTGCTTTCAAATTCGAGTATACAACATCTTAGCATATCTTCAAGAATCTGAATAATTCATTCGGATTGACCATCCGTTTGTAGATGAAAAGCAGTACTGAAATGAAATTTCATGCTTAAAGCATCTTACAATTTCTTTCAAAATTGTGAGGTAAATCTCGAATCTTTATCAGACACAATAGAGAATGGTACTCCGTGTAATCTCACAATCTCATCGATATACAGTTCAGCCAACTTATCTAAAGAATAATCAGTTCTCACCGGAACGAAATGAGCTACTTTCATCAATCTATCTACTATCACCCAGATCGCATCTTTCTTGTTCAGAGATAAGGGTAAACCAGACACAAAGTCCATTGTGATCCTCTCCCATTTTCACTTAAGAATCATAATCAGTTACAATAAACTGGACGGAACTTGATGTTCAGCCTTAACTTGCTGACAAACTAAACATTTTGACACAAAGTCAGAAATACCTCTCTTCATACCATGCGACCAATAGAACTGTTTCAAATCATTATACATTTTGTACTCCCCGGATGTACAGTCAAATGACTATTGTGAGCTTTAGTCAAAATCATTTGAATCAACTCTGAATTTCTCGGAACGTAAATCCGATCTATGAATCTCAAACAATCATTACTATCAACTCAAAATTCTGATTCTGCATTCGAATTACATTGAACCCTTTTTTCTAACAACTCATTATCAATATTCTGAGTCTCACATATCCTTCAGTATAAACAATCATTTTACTTTCAATTCATTACAATCGCATCATCATCATTCAGATCCATCGACACGCATAGCTCGTAAGGTATATAACGATTTTGACTCAAAGCATCGGCTACAACATTAGCTTTTCCCGGGTGGTAATCTATCACAAGTTCATAGTCTTTCAACAATTCTAACAATCTTATCTGTCGCAGGTTCAAATCTTTCTAAGTCATCAAATACTTTAAACTCTTATGATCAGTATAAATATAACAATTTTTCACCGAATAAATAGTGACGCCAAATCTTCAATGCGAATACAATCGCAGCCAATTCAAGATCATTCGTTGGATAATTCTTTTCATGCGATTTTAACTCTCTCGAAGCATAAGTGATGAATTTTCCTTCTTGCATCAGGACACAGCCCAAACCATTTAATGATGCATCACTATAGTCTATAAACTATTTGCCCGATTCAGGTTGAACTAACACCGGTGCTTCTGTCAATAATACTTTCAACTGCTCAAAACTCTGATGGCACTTTTCTGACCACTCAAGTTTAACATCTTTTTGTAACAACTTTGTCAATTGAGTCGCAATCATCGAGAAGCCTTTCACAAATCATCTATAATATTTCGCTAGTCCCAGAAAACTACTGACTTCGGACACATTTCTTGGAGGCTTTCAATCCAAAAAGCAGAGACTTTATGCGGATCGACTCGTATCCCAGCAGTAGATACAATATGCCCCAAAAAACTGATCTCATGTAACCAAAATTCACACTTGCTAAAATTTGCATATAATTGTTTCTCAGATAGAATTTGTAGCACGATTCTCAAATGCTCAGCATACTGCATCTCATCACACGAATAGATCAAAATATCATCAATAAACACCACCACGAAGCGATCCAAATACGGTCTGAATATTCGATTCATCAAGTCCATAAATATTGCAGGGGCATTTGTTAGTCCAAAAGGCATCACTAGGAATTCATAATGCCCATACCTCATTCTGAAAGCAGTTTTCGGCACATCAGATTCTTTAACTCTCAACTGATAGTAGCCCGATCTTAAATCTATCTTAGAAAATACTATAGCTCCTCTTAACTGATCGAACAAATCATCGATCCGAGGTAACGAATATTCGTTCTTTATCATCACTTTGTTCAATTGTCGATAACCAATGCACATTCTCATAGTTTCATCTTTCTTTTTCACAAATAATACATGAGCTCCCTAGGGTGAAAAACTAGGTCGTGCAAATCCTCTTTCGGTCAGTTCTTGCAACTGAGATTTCAACTCTTTCAATTCTGTTAGTGCCATTCCGTATGGAGCTATCGAAATAGGAGTAGTTCCCGGTACTAACTCAATACCAAATGCGACTTCTCTAATCGAAGGTAACCCCGGTAACTCTTTTGGAGACACATCTGGAAACTCACATATCACAGGCAAAGATTCAATTTTCTTTTTCGACACCTTTGTATCAATCACATACGCCAAATAAGCTTCACAACCTTTTCTCACATAGTTCATAGCTCTCATCACCGATACAATAGCTGGTAGTTCTTTCATATCATTAGACTCAATTCGAACTATCTTACCATTCTGACTCTTCAATTCAACATTCTTTCTCTTACAATTCACCATGGCATTATGCAAAATAAGCCAATCCATACCAAGAATTATGTCAAATTCATCAAATGGTAGCAACATCAAATTGACTGGGAAACATAAATCACGAAACATCAATGGGAAATTCTTGCACACCTTATCCACCAAAACACACTTGCCTAAGGGGTTCGATACTCTAATCACAAATTCAGTATACTCAACAGATAGAGTCTTATTCGATACTAAATTCATACACACATAGGAATGAGTTGATCCAGGATCTATCAATGCAATGACATCAGTATCAAATAAAGTGAAAGTACCAGTGATGATGGCTGGAGATGATGCTTCCTCTCATGCGCGTATGGCATAGGCTCAGACAGGTGCTCTTGCTTCTGACCGCACAGCTGTATCAGTTGTCCCTCTCTGGCTTTCACTTATAATTTTGGTGTTTCTGGGTGGTCTTCCCCTAGCTGCCACGTTACTCGATCTTTCATTCTAAACATTTTTTTCTCCGACCATCTTTGGGCAATGTCAAAATGGTCTCGGGATCCACATTTATAGCATGTTCTATTGTTATACTTGCCCTAGCAGTCTCCCACATGTCATCTCCCACATTGTCTACATTCGGGCTTGTTACTCTTAACACTGCCTACACTTGTTCCATTCGGAGGTTGAATCCATAAACCAGTACTCTATCTCGAACGATCTCTATTTAGATGCCCAAACGAGGCATTTTAACGATTTCTTGCATCTTTATATCTCTTTTCAGAAGTTTGAGAGAACTTATTCATCGATCTCTTTCTTTTATCACGAGCCTCAGAATCAGCTTTCTTCTTTTCTTTACCGAGGTCCTCAGCTTTGCATGCTCTTTCAACTAATACAACAAATTCATTTATATCCAATATTCCAACCAACAACTTAATGTATTCATTCAATCCCGCTATAAAACTTTTACACATAGTAGCTTCAGTCGAAACACATTCTCTTGCATATTGACTCAATCTTACGAATTCTCGCTCGTACTCAGTAATAGACAAACGGCCCTATTTCAACTCTAAAAACTCCTTACGTTTCTGATCAATAAAGTGTTGACTGATATACTTCTTTCTAAACTCAGATTGAAAGAAATCCCAAGTTATTCTCTCTCTCGGAACTACAGATATCAATGTTTTCCACCAATTGTAAGCCGTGTCTCTCAACAAGGAAACTGCACACTTAATGCACTCTTCTGGGTTCAACGACATCTCATCAAATACTCTGATTGTATTTTCAATCCAAAACTAGGCTCGCTCAACATCGTCATCAGCTGTGGCCCTAAACTCTTCTGCCACATACTTGCGAATCTTATCCACAGGAGGTTTATTCAATCTGATCGGATCTACAACTTGTGGCACAATAGGTACTTCTGGGGGTGGAGGTTGTGGAGCAGTCGGATTTGTTCTAACAAATTTTGAAAACCATTCACTCATCATACGGAAGAAGGCTTGCTTAGCCTCACCTTCCTCACCACTATCATTTGACATTGATGTGGCCAGCGCTGTCCCTTGAGCGGGAGCAGGCGCATTACTCTCTACATCATCAACAACTGATCGATCGGGATACATTACTATATTAAAACACATTTCAACTGTCAGATTTTATCATACTATCAAAATTTTACAATATGGCATGTATAGCTAGACTCACGCACGCTACGTTAATCCGAGAATCAACTAAATCATAGCTCTGATACCAATAAAATTGTAACACCCCTAACCCGAGACCGTCACCGAAAAAGGGTTTAGAGGCATTATCGAACAATAGGATCATTTTGCATCACATTCATGACACAAAGTCAATTATCATCAAACACATTCATATACAATTATAGTGTCTCTTAAATGAGTCATTGAGATTCTAAGCATGCTTATAAATCGAGTCGGGGCTCAACCGAAACACATATAAAATTTTCATGAAAATATGAAACATTTCTAAAATACAGGGGAAACACGCCCGTGGAGGTAGGCCGTGCCTCTCCCATGGCTACATGACACACTTGTGTGACCTCCCCGTGGTTACATACTGCCAAAATCAACATGGCTAACAAGCACGCCCGTGTGCTAAGGTCGTGTCTTATAAGGTCATATACTGCCATTTTACTTACGGTCTGAGGCACGCCCGTGTGCCCCAACCATGTAACCTTATAGGCTATTTTTCTTTGCAAGGCCAACATGCCCCCTACTTAGGGTCAAACCTACAAGCCAATCAACCAAACATATCATGCACATAAGGCAACCAAAAACTTAACAATATAACTATCCAATCTATACATTCAATTTCCATTCCAACCATAACAAACTCAATACCAAAATCTATCTTATCACAAGTATAATACATTCAATACCAAACATCATTCCTTCTCAATTTCACTACTCTCAACTAGCATTTTATCAACACAAGGTTACCATTCAATAGTCATTTTCTCAACCCAAAATTCATGTCAAAAGATACATCACACACATCAAATTCATTCATGTCAAACATATCACATATCAAGCCACATCTCATGGCTACTTAAAAAGATCAAACTTGATTCAATTAACTAGCCTATACATGCCATATCCTAGCTATATGCATCTTTCCAAAAGTACCAAAATAGAATGCCGATAGTGTGATTACAAAGCTGACGATCCCCGATCCGAGCTAGCTTTACTGACACTGTAAGGTAGAGAACAAATCACACAGTAAGCTTTCCAAAGCTTAGTAAGTTCGTAATATAATACATATTACTCAATACTACAACATCAATATGTATAAATATAATACCGTCACATAGATAAAGGCACAACTAATCACATTATCAATCTCAACCACAGACCCAATTAGCTATTCATTCAACTCTTGAATCTATCATCAACCACATAGGTTCAAACGTACCTTGATTAACACATAGTTGCTTACCATTTATGCTACTCAATTATTTGATATTACCTCTCGTTCAACCTTGGCTAATCCTTTGATTTATTCGCACACTTAGTTCCAATTTTACAACTAAAACATAATCATCACCGCACACTTAGTGCCAATACATTAAACTAAACTTATATCGGTATCGAACACACAGTGTCAATTCGATAAGCCAGAGCTTCTATCTTTTCGCACACACAGTGCTAATCATCTCTTTTTCGTTTCCAACTTCGCACACATAGTGCCGTTTATCTCAATTCAGCACATAGGATTTTCAAAACTCATAGATACATATACATCCATTCAATTTATATCATATAGACATAGTTTACAACTAGTATTATATTCGAACTTACCTCAGATGTTGAACTATCGATACGGTCGATTAATCGAGCACTTTATCTTTGCCTCGATCTCGATCTGAACCTCTCCTCTCTTGGTCTATACACATTTAATTTCAATACATTCAATCATCAATTCATTCATTTTAATCCAATTACACATATTTAGGGTATTTTACATAATAGCCCTCACATTTTAACATTTTGACACTTTAGTCCCTATCTCACAAAATCGTTAAATACTCAAAATTTCATTACACTATTCTTAGGCCGACTTCTCCTTAGTCTCATAGGAGTGCACACATTTCATTTATTTCACATTTTAGTCCCTCAATTTACACTTTTCAAAATTAAGCCCAAAATACTCAATTTCATCAAAAATCTCAATACAAACTATGATAATCCAACACCAAATTTTCATATTTCAAAATCAACTAGCACATAACTCAACATTCATCAATGGCTCATCACAACAACATCATCAATACATGGAATTTGAGCATGGGTTTTGTAAAGCACAAAGCAACGATCACAAAAACGTAAAAATTATCATAAACTAACGAAAACATACCTTGAATTAAGCTAAGTAAGTGCCAAAAATCTCAAAGCTTCAATGGCTATTTCTTTTCTCTAGTTTCAGTGGAAGAAAGATGAAATAAAAATGGCCATCAAATTATTTTATTTTTCATTAATAATAACTTATTAATCAAATCCCAATTTTTCCCTTTATAAAGCATGTAAAACAAATACTTTTTAAGACTAATTTGTCATTTAACACTCCACTAACTTAAAAATGGTTCATTAGAAACATAAGGCCTCCTCCTTAAGAAGCCAACTACATTTAAGTACTCATAAATCAGCACACAGTTTTTTACTCTGTATGCAATTAAGTCCTTTCTCTTAATTCGACACTAAAATGATCAAATCATCACACAGAATTTTCACATAGGCTATGTCACATATCATTCACACAGAAAATATCTTTAAAATATTTTTACGACATCAGATTTGTGGTCTCGAACCACTGTTCCAACTAGGGTCTAATCCTGGCTGTTACAAAAAGTGCTAAAGTTGTGTAATGAAGTGATACAGGTACCCATGAGTAACTTATGAGAAATGGATGCAAAATGTGATATGTAATTTGGTAAGAGTATGCATGAGTAAGTTATGTTGATGTGTTTGAGAACTTGTGTATTATTCATTGAGATGAATGGATGCTATTATAAGTCTTAATATTGTTATTTATTTCATGCAAACTTACTAAGCTTATTGCTTACCCCTCTCATTTTCCCTTTTCCTTGTAGTATCGCCAAGCTAACTTGGGGATCGTAGGACGTCGGAGTTTGAATCACACTATCAACTATTCTTTTAGTATAGTAAAGTTGATTTATTTTTGGTATGACATGTATAGGAACTTGGTCATTTTGTTATGTCATATTTGTTAGCCAAAGTGTTGGCTATTATTGTTACTCATTCATTTTGTAAATGGCCATTGCGAATTGGCCAATACTTGTTAAGTTATATATATATCCAATGATGATGATATTCATGAAGTGCAAGTTCATGTAATTGATCGAGTAAAATGTGAAGTGTATGCATGATGAATTAGTGATTCTTCATAGTGTATTATTACTATGTTATGTGTTACTTGTGGTGGTATAAGTGTGTTTGTTTTTCAAGGTGGAAATTGGCTTGGTAAATAGCCTTCTAATAGTCCACATGGGTAGACACACGGGGCGTGTGTCTAGGCTGTGTGTGACACACGGTCAACCCCATGGGTGTGTTGATAGGCCGTGTGTCCCCTGCATCAAATTTATGAAAATTTAGTTCGTCACACGGGCCAGCACATGGGCGTGTGACTAGGCCGTGTGCCCCTAAGTGTTTACTGACGTCATAAATAGAATACCAAGGTTTTCACACACGAGTGACGGTACGAATGTGTCTTGGCCGTGTGAAGGACATGGGCCATATACACGGGCGTGTGCCAGGCGGTGTGAAAACCCCTGTAGGTTCGAAATGAAAACTAAAATCCACACGGACTAGGAACATAGGTGTGTGTGACCACACGGCCTTCCTACATGGGTGTGTTCCTTTCCATACGGGTGTGTAGCCCTGTTTTGAGTAAAAATTTTCTAAGTGTGCAAAAGATTCTTGTTTAGTCCCGAACCATTCCGTATGTATGTTTAGGGTCTCGTAGACACATAATAGGGATGTTATGAATATGAATGAAAAAGTTTTAAGTCAAAAAAAATTTTATGGCCCGATGTTATATGTTTGAGCGAGTTAAGTTCGGTAATGCCTCGTATCCAGTTTTGACGTTGAATATGGGTAAGGGGTGTTACAAAAGTGATGCTCGCTCCTAGATCACATAGGGCTTTAGCGTGATGTTTAATGTTCGATGTAATATGGGAAAAGCTCACATGGGCATCAAGGTTGTAACAGTCCGGTTTATACCCTAGTCGGAATAGTGGTTTCGTATGTTAATTCGTTCGTCTGTGTGTTTAATTTGATAAAAGGACTAAATCGCATAAAGCTTAAAATGGCTTTCCATTTGATTAAGTGTTAAATTGATGTGATTTTGGATTGTAAGGGTTTTATGTTGCAATTTGGCCAAAGTTGGTTCATTTTTGATAATTTTTATATTTTTGTAATCGTTGCTTCGAGAGTTATCAAACCCATGTCTCAATTTAATGAATTGATGATGTTTGTGAGTTATGCCATTGATGATATGTTAAGTTTTGTGATGTTTGATAATGATAAATGAAAGATTTGAGCTAGATGAACAAATTTTGTTCTTGAATTCTTGATGAATTTAGCTAATTAGGGCTAAATTGAGAAAATGGTAATTTGAGGGACTAAATTGCAAAATTGATGAAAAGCATGGACTTGTATGATGTTCATAAGTATTCGGCTAAGCTTGTGTATGTGTTGATTTTGTGAATTTGATGTTTTGAGAAAAATAGACTAAATTGATAAAACGTGCAAATATGAGGGTTAATTTGAAAATTACCCTAAATATGTGTCCTTGGATTGAATGGAATGAATTAGTGAATAAAAGGGTTAATTCTGAATACGTTTAGATCAAGAACTGAAGAAAATAGACTTAGATCACGGGAAAGCGAAAGTAACAGAGTAGCCGTTTTCGTTCTGTTAAACCGAATCTGAGGTAAGTCACTATGCAAATAAACATATTTGTATTGAATTGGATATATGTATATGACTTCTAATGATAATGAATGTGTATGAGATGCTATATGCATAAATTTATAGATAAGTTCGATATAGTGATAAACCCCAAGAAGTCCCGTATGAACCTAGGAATAGATAGGATTAGCTATGTCATGACATAGGTATCAATTCAGTTTTATCATGTAAGACCATGTCTAGTACGTTGGCATTGATCTGAGACTCGTGTAAGACCACGTCTAGGACGTTGGCATTGATATAAGATTTACGAGTAAGACCACGTTTGGGATATTGGTATCAGTGCTACAGTTTAGTCGATTCTCGGACTAACGTAGTGTGTCAAAGTCTAGCTATACATGCCATATATCTGAAATGTGATAGTGTGATGAATCCTGACGTATAAATGTGATTTTCGTATAGCAATAGATCCCGAAAGAGCCGTAGCTGACGACGTAGAAAGTAATGCGCCTGCTCCCGCATAAGGGATAGTGTCTTCATATTCAAGACCGACTACGAGTGGTCAAGAGGGAGAAGCTAAGCAAGCTTTCTTCTAGATGATGAGTGAGTGGTTCACTCAATTTATGAGAAATAACCCGACTGTTTCGCAACCTCCGCCCCTAGTTAATCCCCTTCAGTCTATAGTTGTGCCACCGGTTATGTATCCGAATTTGTTGAATAAGCCTCCAGTTGATAAGATTCATAAGTACAGGGCCAAAGAATTCTGGGCTACTAATGATGATGATGCTGAAAAGGCCAAGTTCTGGATTGAAAATACTATCTGAGTATTCGATGAAATGTCTCTGACTCTAGAAGAATGCATTACGTGTGTGGTATCATTGCTCTGAGATGCAACTTATCAATGGTGGAAAACATTAATTTCTGTTGTTCTGAATGAACAAGTTATGTGGGATTTCTTTCAGACTAAGTTTCGGAAGAAATATACCAGTGAGAGATTTGTTGATCAGAAATGAAAGGAATTTCTAGAGCTTAAATAGGGCCGAATGACTGTTACCGAATATGAATGAGAGTTTGTGAGATTGAGTCAATATGCTCGGGAATGTGTATCTTCGAAGCTATAATGTGCAAAAGATTTAAAGATGGCCTTAATGAAGGCATTCGTCTGCTAGTCAAAATTTTAGAAATAAAAGAGTTTGTTGTACTCATTGACCGAGCTTGCAAAGCTAAGAAACTCAGGAAAGATAAAAGAAAAGCTGATTCTGAAGCTCGAGATACGAGAAAGAAATTTCAGAATAATTCATTTTAGTCTACTTTGAAGAGATTCAGAAATGATCAATGTCATTCCAGAGACAATGTGGGACATCCGTATTAAAATTAAGCTAGATTGCAAATGAATTCCAAAACTCCAGTAACTTCAGTGGCCAACATTGGTAATGTTCGATCCGAGAGACCTGGATGTAAACATTGCGAAAAAAGACATCCGAGAAGCTGTAGATTAAATGGCAGAGCTTGTTTTCAATGTGGATCACTTGACCATTTTATCCGTGATTCTCCTGAGTCTGTCGAGCTAGAGACTATTTAAAATTTGAGACCTGATAATGCATCTGTAAGAGGTAAACCTTTGAAGAATACAAGAAATGTTAGTGGTCGTCAAAGGTGCACGAGAGATACTATTGTAAGATCTGAAGCGAGAGCGCCTACCAGATCGTATGCTATCTGAGCTCCTGAGGAAGCTTCATCACCTGATGTCATAACGGGTACTTTTACGCTTCATGATACTTATGTGATTGCATTGATAGACCTTGGTTCTACGCATTTGTATATATGCATGAATTTAGTTTACAGTAAGACTTTGCATGTAGAGTCTACTGAGCTTGCTATAAAAGTATTGAACCCCTTAGGTAAAAATGTCCTTGTTGACAAAGTATGTAAGAATTGTCCGTTATTGTTTCGAGATAATTGTTTCCCTACTGATTTGATGCTTCTGCCATTTGATGAGTTCAATATTATTTGGGTATGGACTAGTTGTCTTTGCATGATGCTGTTGTGAACTGCAAAAGAAAGACTATAGATTTGAGATGTCCGAATAATGAAATTGTATTGGTTGAGTCTAATGATTTGAATGGATTACCTACTGTGATATCGGTTTTGAAAGCTCAAAGTTATGTGAAAAAAGGGTATGAGTCATATTTCGCTTATGTGATTGATTCAAAAGTGTTTGACAAGAAAGTTGAGTCAGTACCTATTACGTATGAGTTTTCTAATGTGTTTCCTAAAGAGTTAACGGGTTTACCTCTGATTCGTGAAGTTGAGTTTGGTATTGAATTGATGCCTGGTATTACACCTATTTCGATAGCTCCGTATAGAATTGAACCAACAGAGTTGAAAGAGTTAAAGTCACAGTTGCAGGAGTTGACTAATAGAGGGTTCGCTAGACCGAGTTTTTCACCTTGGGGTGCTCCTGTTTTGTTTGTGAAAAAGAAAGATGGTATGATGAGAATGTGCATTGATTATCGTCAGTTGAATAAAGTGACAATAAAGAATAAATATTCATTGCCCCAAATAGATGATTTGTTTGATCAGTTAAAAGGAGCTACTGTGTTTTCTAAGATTGATCTGAGATCAGGATACTACCAGTTGAGAGTTAACGATTCAGACATTCCAAAGACTGCTTTCAGAACGAGGTACGGACATTATGAGTTTCTAGTTATGCCATTTGGACTAACCAATGCTCCTGCTGTTTTGATGGATTTGATGAATAGAATTTTTAGACCGTACCTAGATCGATTTGTTGTGGTATTCATAGATGACATCCTGATTTATTCACGTGATGAAAATGAGCATGATGAACATCTAAGAATTGTGTTACAAACTTTGAGAGAAAAGTAATTATACGCGAAATTCAACAAATGTGAATTTTGGTTGCATGAGGTTAGTTTTTTTGGGACATATTGTGTCAGCTTTTGGAATCCGAGTAGATCCAAGCAAGATTTCTGCTATTTTGAATAGGAAACCTCTGAGAAATGTATCTGAAGTCCATAGTTTTCTGGGTTTAGCTGGTTATTACCGCAGATTTGTAAAAGGATTCTCAACTATAGCTACTCCGTTGACTAGATTACTTCAGAAAGATGCTAGATTTGAATGGTCGGATAAATGTCAAAAAAGTTTTGATCAGTTGAAAACTTTGTTAACAGAAGCTCCGATATTAGTACAGCTAAAAACGGGTAGAGAATTTATTATATACAGTGATGCTTCGTTAAATTGTCTGGGATGTGTTTTGATGCAAGAAGGCAAAGTTGTAGCTTATGCCTCGAGACAGTTGAAGCCTCATAAAAAGAATTATCCAACATACGACTTTGAATTAGCTGCAATTGTGTTTGCACTTAAGATTTGGCGTCATTATCTATACGGTGAGAAATGTCATGTATTTTAGAATCATAAAAGTTTAAAATATCTTATGACTCAGAAATATTTTAACCTGCGTCAAATAAGATGGCTTTAGTTGTTGAAAGATTACGAACTTTTGATAGATTATCATCTGGGTAAAGAAAATGTTGTTGCAGATGCTTTGAGTAGAAAATCATTGTTTGCATTACGTGCTTTGAATACTCCGATGGATTTGTCTGATGATTGTTCTGTGTTAGCAGAATTAAAAGAAAAACTATTGTTTTTTATAATAGATTGTGATGCTCAGAAGTTTGATAATGAATTGTTAGCGAAACGAGCTCAGTGTGAAATGAATTCTAAATCTGAATTTCAAATTGTGGATGGTTGTTTGAGATTCCGGATTGTATCTGTGTTCTGAGAAATCCAGAGTTGATTCAGTTGATCTTGAATGAAGACCTAGCAATCATCTATATGTACATCCGAGAAGTACTAAAATGTACCATGATTTGAAGCAACACTACTGGTGGTCTGGTATGAAACGGGACATTTCTGACTTTGTTTCGAAATGTTTAGTTTGTCAGCAATTGAAAGCGGAACATCAACTTCTGTCCGATTTGCTACAATCGATTCTGATTCCTGAGTGGAAATGGAATAAAGTAACGATAGACTTTGTTTCTAGATTGTCTCTAACTTTGAGAAAGAAAGATGTGATTTGGGTCGTAGTTGACCGATTGAAGAAATATGCTCATTTTATTCCGGTGAGATTGCACAGGTTGCCACTATCTATTATGTCAGATAGAGATCCGAGATTTACATCGCGATTATAGAAGAAATTGCAAGAAACTTTGGGTACGAAATTACACTTTAGTACAGCTTTTCATCCATAAATAGATGGTCAGTCAGAATGAATTATTCAGATTCTTGAAGACATGTTAAGATGTTGTATACTTGAGTTTAATGGTTCATGGGAACAGTATTTGTCGTTGATCAAATTTGCGTATAAGAATATTTTTTAGACGAGCATCAAAATGGCACCTTATGAAGCTTTGTACGAACGTAAATGTCGTACACCTCAGTATTGGACTGAACTTAATGAGAATAAGTTGCATGGAGTTGATTTGATTAGAGACTGAAAACAGAAAGTGAAAGTGATCTGAGATTGTTTGAAAGCAGCATTTGATCGCCAGAAGTCTTACGCAGATTTGAAACGAAAAGTATAGAATTTAAAATTCGGTGACAAAGTATTTCTAAAAGTGTCTCCATGGAAGAAAATGCTTTGATTCGAACGTAAATGCAAATTAAGTCCAAGATCCATCGGACCGTATAAGATCATTGAACGTGTTGGGCCTGTTGCATATAGATTAAAATTGCCCTCTGAGTTACAAAAGATTTATAATGTATTTCATGTTTCGATGCTCTGTAGATATCGATTTGATCCGTCACATGTTATTGATCCATCTGAGATTGAAATCAGATCTGATATGACATACGAAGAGGAACCGATCTGTTTCTTAGCTCTTGAAGTGAAAGAGTTGAGAAATAAGAAAATTCCGTTAGAAAAAGTACTATGGAATCGACACGGAATAGAAGAGGCTACGTTGGAGCCTGAGGACTCAATGAGACAACAATATCCGACTCTATTTAATGGTAAGATTTTCAGGGAGGAAAATCCCTAAGGGGGGAGAATTATAATAGTCCGGTTTATACCCTAGTCGGAACAATGGTTTTGGGACCACGAATTCGAGTCTGCATAATATTTTAATATTAATTTCTGTGTCTATGATGAGTGATTAAGCATGTGGTAAAGTTTAGTATGTTAATTCGTCCGTCTGTGTGTTTAATTTGATAAAAGGACTAAATCGCATAAAGTTTAAAAATGGCTTTCCATTTGATTAAGTGTTAAATTCATGTGGCTTTTGATTGTAAAGGGTTTTATGTTGCAATTTGGCCAAAAATATGACTAGTGGTTGGCAACATGGTTTATAATATGTTTTTATATGTTATTTCATAAGTTAAAATTATATTATACTTATTTTATAAGTTATATTATTATGATAAAAAGAAAACATTAGTAAGTGGCTTTATTATCACTATATGTTTGTCGAAAATCAAAAGAAAAAGAAAGAACAAAAGCTTAAGGTTCAGCCATGGTTTTGGTTTGAATTCAAGGTTAGTTTTTGGTCCGTTTTTGATAATTTTTATGTTTTTGTAATCATTGCTTTGAGAGTTATCAAACCCATGTCTCAATTTAATGAATTGATGATGTTTATGAGTTATGCCATTGATGATATGTTAAGTTTTGTGATGTTTGATAATGATAAATGAAATATTTGAGCTAGATGAACATATTTTGTTCTTGAATTCTTGATGAATTTAGCTAATTAGGGCTAAATTGAGAAAATGGTAATTTGAGGGACTAAATTGAAAAATTGATGAAAATTATGGACTTGTATGATGTTCATAAGTATTCGGCTAAGCTTGTGTATGTGTTGATTTTGTGAATTTGATGTTTTGAGAAAAATGGACTAAATTGATAAAATGTATAAATATGAGGGCTAATTTGCAAATTACCCTAAATATGTGTCCTTGGATTGAATGGAATGAGTTAGTGAATAAAAGGCTTAATTCTGAATATGTTTAGATCAAGAACCGAGGAAAATAGACTTAGATCGCGAGAATGTGAAAGTAACAGAGTAGCCATTTTCGTTCCGTTAAACTGAATTCGAGGTAAGTCACTATGCAAATAAACGTATTTGTATTGAATTGGATATATGTATATGACTACTAATGATAATTAATGTGTATGAGATGCTATGTGCATAAATTCAGAGATAAGTTTGATATAGTGATAAAGTCTGAGAAATCCCGTATGAACCTAGGAATAGATAGGATTAGCTACATCATGACATAGGTATCTGTTCAATTTTATCATGTAAGACCATGTCTGGGATGTTGGCATTGATTTGAGACTCGTGTAAGACCACGTCTGGGACGTTGGCATCGATATAAGCTTTACGAGTAAGACCACATTTGGGACGTTAGCATCGATATGAGTTTTACGTGTAAGACCATGTTTGGGACATCGGCATCATATTGATTCGTGTAAGACCCTGTCTGGGATTGTTGCATCGATATCTGAGTGCATGTAAGACCTCGTCTAGGGTGTTGGCATTGTACGATCATTCCGATCCTTCTGAGTATCCTACTAGATTCCTATTGGTTCAACGGGCAAAACTGTGATACAAATTACAAATCTAAGCTATGTACAATTATATGGTTATAAATCCGATTCAGGTACATTGATTATAAACAAAATGTGTATAAAGGGGTAAGCATCTAAATGATCTTACTATGATGATATGTATATGGAATTTATGATATGATAAGAAATGTTTTGGCTAGATGAGCTATGTGTTTATATGATTTTGAATTGTGAAAATGGCTAATGTGGTCAAAAGTGTATGAACCAAAGCAAATAAGTGAAAGTTTGCTAGGTGATTGATATTTGCCAATGTATTTATTTGCATATATGCCTTCCATACCAAGTTTGTTTGTATATTGATTTACTAAGCTTTGGAAAAGCTTACTTTGGGTATTTGTTTTCTCTATTTTATAGGTCGTCAAAGCTACTGAAAACTTGGGACCATCAAGGATTTGTCATCACACTACTAAACTTATTTTGGTACCCTTTTGAAAATGTATATAGCTAATTATGACATGTATAGTCTAGATATGTGTATATGTTTATGAAGTGAACTTAGCCATGAGTTTTGGAAAATTTTGAGTTAGTAATATCCTTGAGTGAATGAGTTATATGATGCATATTTTGGTATGGTTAGTTGGTATATGAAATGGTTAAGTTTTGAATGATCAAATGAATGATTCATGCTTGTAATGATATGAGTTTTAACTTTTGAAATTGTTATGGTTGGAATTGGTATTGAGTACATGTTTTAAATGATTATTTTGGTAAGTATTTGGTGGTTATATGAGTATGAATTGTATTGGTAAATTTTGCTTATAGGTGTGACCCAAATGGGTGGCTTATTGGCTTTGCAAATGGCCTATTATTCACACGGCTATGGCACACGGGCGTGCCTAATAACCGTGGGTAAAATCAGTAGCTAGCTTTAGAAGTACACGGTCACGACACGGGTGTGCCTAAAGGCCGTGTGAGAAATGGCAGTATATGACTTAGTAGGACACGGCCTTAGCGCACGGGCATGCTTGGTAGCCGTGTTGGTTTTGGCAGTATATGACCACGGAGAGGACACACAGGTGTGTCAAGTAGCCGTGGGTGAAGCACGGCCTACCCCACGGGCGTGTATCCCCTATATTTAGAAAAGTTTTTAATTTTCCATGGAATTTTGTATGTGTTTTGATTTAGTCCCGACTCGGTTTATAAGCATGTTTAAGGTCTCGATGACCAACTTAAGGGACATTATGATTAATATTGTTGAATAGTTGTACGATTAATTTTGTAAATGTTTTTGATCTTTTCGGTAATGCCTTTAACCCTAGTTCGGCGTCGGATAAGGGTTCGGGGTGTTACAAAGGTGATGCTCACTCTTAGATTGGGATATGTGTGTTGGTGTGGTGGGAAGTGTCAGTGTAATACCCTGAAAATTTCTACAGTAAGAAAATAAGATATTATCCTTGATATAGTAAAATAAGGAAAGAAAGTGACAAAAAGGGAAGTTTTGAGTTATGACAGCATTGGGAAGTATATTATGATATATTAATTCAAGAAAGGACTAAATTAAAAAAGTGAGAAAAGTTTTGTTGCCCAAGAGTAAAAAATCAAAACTTAAGTGTTTAAAGTGTAAATATGAAAATGTTGAAGGACCAACAGTACAAATATTTTAAAGGTGGAATGATCTAGAATCTAAGGAAAATGGATGAATTAGGACCAAATTGAATAGGTGAAGAATTATGAGGGACTAAATCGTAATTTTACCAAATTAAGTGATGACTCAAGAATGAAATTTTAAAAGATTGTAAAAGGCAAAATGGTCAATTAGAAGAGAGAGAATTCTAGAAAGCAATGATGATGTTGATGATATTTTAGATTAAATAAATAAATATTAGTTTATTAATATTTTGATTTGATTTTTAATTATATTTTATTATTATTTTATTTAGTATATAAAGAAAGAAAGATGAAGAATTCTCTTCATTTTTCCCATGCCACCAACACGAGAAGAGAAAAGAAAGAAAGAAATTTTCTTTTCTTTACAATTTGGTCCTTTACCAAAAATACACCATTTTAACTTAGAAATCAAAAGAATTTCTATAGCTATCAAGAGAGAAAAATAATAAGGAGACTATAGGGATCTAAAATATCAAGTTAGATTCAAGAAATAGAAGTTGGAGGAGAGAGAACATCAAGATTTCAATATATTTTTAAGTTGGATATTATTGAAAAAGCATGAAAATGATGTTAAAGTAGAGCTTTTTTATATAAGGTTATATGTTCTTGATATGTTGGTGAATACAAATAAGAGAAAGTGATGGGAAATTTTGTAGAGAAAGGAAGGAGGGTGTTAAAAACATGGTTATCAACATTTTGCATCAAAACAATTTTGGACAGAAACAGTAGTCTGACTTTGAAAATTCACCAAAAATTGTAGAAATATAATTAGAGGTTAATTAAAGTATTAAATTAAATCCTATTGAGTCTAGTTTTATAGAAGAAACTTTATTAGCAAAAGAAATTCATATTATGAGATATATGAATTTTTAAGAGACAAGGTCAAATTAATTTTGGGTTCCCCTGTTTAGACTTTGGAAAATCATCAAAAATTGTAAAATGATAATTATGAGTTTAAATTTATATGTTTAAATTATTAAATGAGTCTATTTTTAAGAGAAATAAATAGAGACATCATCCAAACCCTGTACTAAGAGATAATTAATTTTTAGTAAAGAAAGGTCAAAGCTATCAAACAGTCGAACAGGGATAAATTTAAAGATTTTACTGTACTTATTGGATAAACTATAAATTCTAAAATTTTATGGTAGAAAGATATTTGAGTATAGTTTCAAAAAATCAAGCTTATCTTAATTTGGAATTCTATAGCTCAAGATATAAATAATTTAGTGACTATGACTCAAGTGGACAACTTTGAATGAACTTTTTATATAAGTAAATAGTGGAATTATAGATAATGTTACATATAAGCAAGTTAAATATATTAAGGATGTGGAATGGAGAGGAGGAGGAGGAAAATATATATATATATATATATATATATATATATATATATATGAATATTCACTAGCATGGGTTTACATTAAAAATGACTAATTTTGCATGTTTTGGCTCAATGACTAAATTGAATAAAAGTAAAACTTTAGGGGCAATTTTGTAAAAATGTCAAAAATGACCAAATTACATGAAATGAATTGTTTTATTGTCTAAATTAATAAATTGAATGAAATTAGTAATTTAGATAAAGATCAGGTGGAAAATCGAGGAAAATGGAGAATTTCCAAAATGCCCCTGAATATTAGTATTTCTACAATTTAGTCAGGTAAGTTCATATGGCTGAACTCTCATGATTATCTATTAATTTAGGAATGATATAATATATTATCTCATACGGTTTTTTTTTTGAATAATGATTCTTGTGAAAATTATGACAATTTGGATCGGATGTTCAAATTAATGGAACGCATGAATTGAGTACTATCGTTCAGTGACAAGTGATGAATTGACGGATAAGACCATGGTTCGACCATGACAAAGTGTTAAATGTAAGACTGTAACACCTAAAAAGACCATAAGTATTTAAATTTGCATGATTTTGGTGTTTAGATTTTAAAGGAAAAATCTTTTATTTTTAATTTGGTGCTTGTTGAAGTCTTTGAGATGGTAAAGCATAATTTGAAGAAGAAATAAATTTCTCGATTGGAAGCCACCAACATCGTGAGTGAAATTGAGTTTCTTAGGCTTGGTGGATACTATAGACGTTTTGTAGAGGGTTTTCATTGATTGTCGCACCCTAACTAAAGCAAGGCGAAAGGGAGCTCCGTATATCTGGACTGAAAAGCAGCAAGAGAGTTTTGAGAAATTGAAGAAGATCCTGACAGAAGCTCCAGTTTTAATTCAACCTGAGGCTGGAAAAGAATTCACTGTTTATTGCGATGCGTCTCACACGGGCCTGGGTTGTGTGTTGATGCAAAATGGAAAGGTGGTGGCCTATGCTTCTCGTCAATTGAGACCACACGAAGTAAACTACCCTACTCATGATTTGGAGTTAGCTGCCGTTGTCTTTGCTCTAAAGATTTGGAGGCACTATCTCTATGGTGAGAAGTCCATAATCTACACGGATCACAAGAGTCTTAAATACCTCCTTACCCAGAAGGAGTTGAATTTAAGACAAAGAAGATGGGTAGAATTGTTAAAAGATTATGATTTCTCCATCGAGTACCATCCTGGAAAGGCTAACGTGGTAGCTGACGCGTTAAGTCGTAAGGCGGTATCTGAATTAAGAGCTTTGTTTGCCCATTTGAGTCTGTACGAGGATGGCAGTTTGTTAGCAGAACTTCAGGTGAAACCTCTGTGGCTGGAACAAATCAAGGAAAAACAGACATCAGATGAGAAGTTGGGACCTTTACTTGACAAGTTGAAAATGGTGAAATTGAGGATTTTGGAATAAACACGGAGGTGTGTTGTGCTTCGAGGAGAGTATGCATGCCTAAGGATCTAGATTTGAGGCAATCGATTCTACGGAGGCGATAGTAGCCCTTATGCTATGCATCCGGAGGAAATAAGATGTATCGAGATCTCCGTGAAGCGTATTGGTGGCGGGGTTGAAGCGTGAGATTACGAGTTCGTGGGAAAATGTTTGACTTGTCGACAAGTGAAGGCGAACACCAATTACCGTCTGGATTGTTACAACCGATAAAGATTCCTCTTTGGAAATGGGAGAGGATAACTATGGATTTTGTTAGTGGGTTACCGTTAACACCGCTAAGAAAAATTCCGTTTGGGTAATTGTTGATCGGTTGATTAAGACCGCTAATTTCTTGCCGATCAGACGGATTATTCATTGCGTAAATTGGCGAAACTTTACATATCCGAAATTGTGAGGTTACATGGGGTACCAGATCTATTATATCGATAGGGACCCTAGGTTCACTTCACGATTCTGGAAAGCTCTGCATGAGGCCTTGGGGACAAAGTTGAATTTCAGTACGGCTTTTCATCCTCAGTCTGATGGTCAGTCGGAAAGAGTAATTCAGATATTGGAAGATATGTTAAGAGGATGTGTAATCGACTTGAGGGTAGTTGGGAGGATTATCTACCACCGCGTAATTTGCGTATAACAAATGCCTATCGCCTAGCATTCGATGGCACCTTACGAGGCATTGTATGGTCGTAAGTGTCGCCTCCTATTTGTTGGACCGAGTTGGGCGAAAGATGATGTTAGGTCCGAGATGATATCGAGACCGAGGATAAGGTAAAGGTTATTCGAGCACGGTTGAAAGAAGCCTCAGATAGACCGAAGTCGTACGCAGATCTGAAGCGGAGGGACATCGAGTATAGTGTGGGAGATCAGGTTTTCTTGAAGGTATCTCCTTGGAAAAAGATCTTTAGATTCGGAAAGAAGGGCAAGCTAAGTCCTAGATATATTGGACCTTATCGTGTGCTGAAGCGTGTTGGTCCAGTGGCATATCAGATTGAGTTACCTCCTGAGTTAGATCAAATTCATAATGTCTTTCATGTTTCCATGTTGAGGCGTTATAGATCGGATCCTTTGCACATTATACCGGTAGAAGAATTGGAGCTGAATTCAGATTTGTCCTTTGAAGAAGAACTAGTGGAAATCCTAGACCGAGATGTCAAGGTATTAAGGAAGAAAACCGTGTCGTTGGTCAAAGTTCTATGGCGTAATCACGGAGTGGAAGAAGCTACGTGGGAGCCAGAGGATGCAATTCAACAACAATACCCTCACCTTTTTCAACTGTAAATTTCGAGGACTAAATTTTCTTTAAGGAGGGTAGAGTTGTAACACCCTAAAAATCTGAGTATTTAAATTTGCATGATTTTGGTGTTTAGATTTTAAAGGAAAAATCTTTTATTTTTAATTTGGTGCTTATTGAAGTCTTTGAGAGGGTAAAGCATAATTTGAAGAAGAAATAAAATTTATTAAAATGAGATTTATGGAAGTGAAACAAAGGTGATTAAGACTTAAGCTAAATTATGTGCTAAAAAGTGTCATAAGTTGAGCATATGGTAAGGTGGAGTTGGCGCATGGGTTCAAGTAAGAGGGAAGAGGTTCGAATCCCTTGTATGACACCTAAATAAATTTTGCTTTTAATTTTACGCTCATGACTAGGAAGTGTCGCAAGGGACTTATAAGGAAGGTGTTGACCATGTATTTTTGGTTAGTGTATCAATGGATTAAGGTAACAACTAACTTATGGCATGGAATCAAAGGTTTAAGGAAAGATAGGGGAACATAAGGCACATATCAAGGGAAAATTTGAAAGAAATCATGGCCTATTGACCATGTGTTGACGGCAATTTGGTAGGGAGGAGAGCCAAAATTTTGTTAGTTTGGCTAAAATCTCATTCTTTTCTCTTTGGTTATTCTTTGCACATTGTGCGATTTTTCTTTGTTTTCTCCTTTCAACATCCCTCTTGTCGAATATTGCATTTGGCAAAGCCAAAATCTCTTGACCATTTGGTCACTTTCATCCACTTTGTTAATTTTCTTTTGTATTCTCCTTGTCGAAATCACCCATACCAAAATCGGTTTCTTTCTTTTCTTTTGCCATGGCCGAATATACCAAGCACCTAAAGTTCATATTTTTCTTTTCTTTTTCTCCTAATCTCCTTGAAATCAAAACAACATCACCATCATCCTTTCGTTCTTATATTATTTCTTTCCAATCGAAAATTCTCTCCATCTTCACGTGAACATAAGACCATGGTTGGCCCATGGTAATGTATGTGAATACGTGCAAGACCATAGCTAGGCTATGGCATCTTGATGGCAAGATCATAATTGGATTATGGCACTACGAGTGTAATACCATGGCAAGGCCATGACAATATACGTGCAAGACCATAGTTCGACTATGGCATTAATAAAATGATGTACTCAAATCCGTTAGACGTTCTTTAATTTGACAATGATTGGTAAGTGACATATGAAATTAATATCTAAAGACTTATGGTTATTTTTAATATTGATCTGAAGTAAGTGTATCCATCGATATTTTAAATGATTCAACGGGCAAAATTCTGATATGAAACAATATGAGTACGAAATGAATTATTACCCGTATATGCCTGAAATATATATAATGATTTGTACATGTTATACGGACACATGGTGTGGAGAGTATATGTACATGGAATTTGATTAATGTTAAGTTCGATATGAATTATTATTGGAATAAATATACATGAAATACATGGAAATTATGGTACATGAAATATTGATATAATGAAATGAATGATATATGTTTATGAAGAAACAGTAAGAGAATGATGTAACAGCTCGGTTTAGACCCTAGTCAGAACAGTGGTTTTGAGACCAAAAATTTGAGGTCAAAATGATAATTTAATATTATTTTCTATGTGAATAGTATATGATTTAGTCTATGTAAAATTTCTGTGTGATAATTTTATCGACTGTATGTCAAATTGTGAGAAAGGACTTAATTGCATAAAGTGTAAAATGCTGTGTTCTGATTGTCAAGTGTTCAATTGTTGATGTCTTTATAATGTGGAGGCCTTATGAGGCAATTAGCCCAAATTTAAGATAGTGGGGTGTTAAATGACAAGATAACCATGTTGATAATTTGTCTTATATGTTTAATGAAAGGGCAAAATAGTAAAATGATAATTAAGTTAAATTAAATGAAACAAAAGCATGGAAATGAGAGAGTTATCATTTTGTTTGTGCCGAAATTGAAGAAAAGAAAAGAAAGAACACTAAGCTATGGTATTCAACCAACATTTGAGCTTGATTGAAGGTATGTTTGAGCTCAGTTTTTGTTAACTTCTACGTTTTCGTAATCGTTGCTTTGTGCTCTAGCTAACCTATGTTGAAATTTTGTGAATTGATGATGTTGTTGAGATGAGCCGTTGATAAATACTTGAGCTATGTGCTAGATGATAGTGAAATATGAAAACTTGGTGTTGGATTAATATAATTCGTATTGAAATTTTTAGTGAAATTGAGTATTTTGGACTTCATTGAGGAAATGAGAAATTGAAGGGATAAAATGTGAAATAAATGAAATGTATGAGCTTGTATTAGCATGGGAAGAATTCGGCTAAGCATATGTGTTTTGAAATTTTGTGTATTTGATGATTTTGTGGAATAGGGACTAAAGTGTCAAAATGTGAAAATGTGAGGGCTATTCTGTAACATGCCCTAAATAAGTGTGTGTGGATTAAATTGAATGAATTGGTGATTGAATGGATTGAATTTAAATATGTATAGACCAAGAGAGAAGAGGTTCGGATTGAGATCGAGGCAAAGATAGAGTGCTCGATTAATCGATCGTTTCGATAGTTTGACGTCCGAGGTAAGTTCGGATATAATACATGTTAAATTATGTTCTATGTGATGTGAATTGATTGAATATCTATATAACTATGAGATTTGAAAATGCTAAGTGCGGAATTGAACTAAAAGGCACTAAGTGTGCGAATTTAGATACGAGATAGAGATGGTTGGCACTGTGTGTGCAAGATGATAAAAGCTTCGACTTAATGAATTGACATTGTGTGCACGATATCGATATAAGCTTTGTTTAACATATTGGCATTAAGTGTGTGGAAACGGCTATGTTTTGGTTATGTAATTTGGCACTAAGTGTGCAAATAACTCAAAGGAATAGCAAAGGTTGGATGAGATGTAATATTGAGCTATAGAATAGCATGAATGGTGAGTAACTATGTGTTGATCAAGGTATGTTGAACCTATGTGGTTGATGATAATCTTAGAAGTTGAATGAATAGATACTTGAGCATATGGTTGAGTTTGATGATGAGCCTAATTGTGCATTTATCTATGTGATAGTTTACTTATGTACTAATGTGGAATATTTAAGTAATATGTATTGTATTTCGAACTTACTAAGCTTTTGAAAGCTTACTATATGATTGTTTCTTTGTTTTACATTGTCAGTAAAGCTAGCTCAGATCTGGGGATCGTCAGCATCTCAATCACACTATTGGCAATCTATTTTGGTACTTTTGGAAACATGTACATAGTTGAAATATGACATGTATAGGCTAGATATGTAAATTATGTATGA
This sequence comes from Gossypium rotundifolium, assembly GCA_025506655.1. NCBI lineage: Eukaryota > Viridiplantae > Streptophyta > Magnoliopsida > Malvales > Malvaceae > Gossypium > Gossypium rotundifolium. The sequence continues at coordinate 94,575,736 of CP106724.1, read as the reverse complement.
GATGTGTAAATAGCCATGTGAGGTGGCTAGATAAATATTTGAAATATGCTTGTATGGATTTGGTATGTGAAATGAGTTTTGGTATGTTTTGATGGCAATAGTGATGTCTTATAAATGATAATCTTAGTGATATTTTGATGCTAGTATGATCAAGTGAATTTGAGGATGAATCATGTTTGGTATTGAATGTGTTCAAATAGTGCAATTTAGTTTGTAGTTGACATGATTAGATATGAGATTGTATGAGATGAATCGATGATCACTTGATATGAAATTGGTTGTCAAGATGTGTGTGAATTTATGCTTAAATGTGCTTGTAGGTTTGACCCTTGTGTGGGTGGCAAATTGGCCTTGCACATGGCCTGTTTTGCCAGCACGATTATAGCGCACGGGTGTGCCTAATGGCCGTGGGAGAATGATAGAATCTATCCTAATAGTACACGCCCTAGACACGGGCATGGCAACTAGCCGTAGGCATAAGTCAGTAGCTAGCTTAAGAGCACACGACCATGGCACATGGGTGTGCCTGGTGGCCGTGTGGAAAAGTCAGAATGCTTGCTCTATTTTGGCATAGCTTGGACACATGGGGGTGTCTGGTGACCGTATGAGGCACACGGCCTGGTGGCACGGACATGTGGCTTCAACAAACTTGTTGAGTGTTTGAAATTTCTAAATCTTTCGTAAGAGCTTGGTTTAGTCTCGATCCATCTCAAGCATGAGTTTGAGGTCTTGTAGGCCTCAATAAGGGATTATTTGATTATGTCTTGATGTGTTATGATGATGATTGACTTTGTGTCGTAAATGGGATGTGAAATGATTCGATTGTTCTGTAATGCCTCTTAACCCTATTTCGGTGATGGTTTCAGGTTAGGGGTGTTACAAATGATATGTATCATGATATGTACATATATGATTATCTTTGATATGTTGATACAAGGAAATTATGTAAATTGATACGAGTATTAAACTCAACTGTGACATGTCGAGAAAATAGGTATATCAATGTTGAATTTATATGAAATATGTGCAAGTACACTAACAAGTGTTGTTGTTTGATGCTTAGACAAGTGCCAAGCTATTGGTTGAATGGTAAAATGTTTATTTATCTGATGCATTGAAGTGGTAAGTACTCAAGAGAAAATATGCTAGTGCTCATGAAAAAGTGGTAAGATTTAAATTATGCAATTTCTTCTGAAATTACTTATCATGTGATTAATTTGAAAAAGGCTTTATTTAAATGCACTAGCTTGAAACCATGGTTGAATGATATGTTTATGACTTGTGAGTCATACACATGAAATGAGTGTGGGAAGTAAAGAAAAGCAAATGAAAATAAAGTAAATTGGAAGAGTTAGAGTTATTTAAAATTCTACTAAGTTTGGGATAATATGAGTGTTAACATTTTAACTAAGATCCAAGTAGATAGAAATTTATTCTAAATTCTTGGGTTGATAGGGTTGCCAAGAGTGCTTTGCTTAGAGTCTTAGAAAGCGATGTTCTTTGCTGACTTGGGATAGAGGAAAGTGGCGGTGATGATCGAGAGAATAAGGATGAGATCTCCCTCCAAGCAAAAAAGCTTATTTAATTATCAGTCAAAGGTTCAATGGTGGTGCCAATATGTACTATTTGGACAGAGAAGCTTTACAATCCTGAAAGTTTTGGGTCTAACATCCCGAATTAAGGCCTAATCAGAACAGTGGTTTCGGGACCACAAATCTGACATAAGAAAATTTATTTTTATTATATTTTTATGGTCTACAATTTCACGGAATGATTTCGTGAAAATTTGATTCGAAAATTTTGACGTTTGGCCACTCAATTTAGTCAAAAGGACTAAATTGTAAAAAGTACAAAACTTGATTTCTAGAAGTTAGATGTGTCAAATTGCTATGAAATTTTAAAGTAGAGGTTCTTAAATGGTAATTAGCACATTGGTTAAATTGTTGTACAAAAAAGGATATGATATATGTTAGATAAGATATTTTTTATAAGGGCATTTTGGTCTTTTTTTTAAATTAAATGAATTAAAAACAAAATTAAAATGCCAAATCTATCCATCTTCTTCATTTACCAAGAGAAGACATGGCTAGGGTTTTCTCAACTTTCAAAGCTCATGGTAAGTCCGTTCTTGTAACATCCTAAAAATTTGAGTATTGATATGATACATGTTTTGGTGCTTAACTTGTGTATATTTAAATTTTTGCATGTTTAGTACAGTCTTGAAATGACTTGAGAACTATTCGAAATTAGAATAAATTTTAGGAAGGAGTACTTCATTGAAATGGATCAAGTGACTTTGAGGTTTAAGTAAGTTTAAGTGTCAAAAGCTAGCATAAGATGAGCTAGTAGCAAGGTGGTGGTGGCGCATGTATGTTTGCTTGAGGGAAAGGTTCGAATCCTTAGATGTGCATTAAGTTTGTTTTTATTTTAGTTTCCTCTTTCAAAGTGTCGGTCATGGATAAGGTTAAAGGATGAGTTGGATAACATTTTTGGCAAGAAGACCAAAGGAAAAAGGTAAGTAAAAGTTTAAGGAAAAGAATCTCTTGATTAAAGGTGATAAGGGGACATAAGGCATGAATCAAGGGCTTTGTTTTGGAAGCTTTGAATGGCCAATTGTCCATGAACATGGACGGTTTTGTGGACTAAAGAGGGAGCCGAAATTTTGGTAGTAAGTTTTGGAAAAGTGGGTAGCTTGAGAGAATTTTCCTTTTGGTCATTTGCTCTCGCAAAAACGAAAATTTTCTCTCATCTTTTCCTCTTGGCCGAATGTGCTTGTGTTAAGAGGAAAATCATCTTTGCTTTGTTTCTTTTGGTTATCCTTTTTGACCATTTGGTCATTTTTCTAACCACTCAAAGTAGCCATTTGGTGCTCTCATCTAGTGCCTAAAACATCAAATACAAATAACATTTTCTTCTCCCTTGTCTTGGCTGAATGCACCATTGTTCAAACTCTCATCCTTTGTTTTTCTTTATTTCAAAAATTTAATCATAAACCTCTTATTCTCATTTTCTTTCTTTCATCGTTTAAATTTTCTTTTCAAACATACTTTCAACATTTTCTTCTCCCTTGGCCGAATGTTAGACTACCTACATAGCTGAATCTTTCCTTTCTCTCATTTGTTTTAGCATAGCCGAATCTTCTTGTAATATCCGGGATTTAGGGGTTATGCATTTTCACTTAAATGTATGTGGTTGCATGCTTGTGTATGATTTGAATGTGTTTTGGGGGCTTCAGGAACCTTGGGATGTAGGTAGAAGCCTTAGAAAAATATTTGATTTTAAGCCTAAACAGGGAACTAAGGGAGCTAGGCCTTAAGTAGAGGTGTGTGAGGGTTATGACACAAGTAAAGCCCTGGTAAAATGGCAAGAGGCTCCACTTAGGGCCTTGTGAGGTGATGCCACAGGGAGAATGAAGGGACCTAGGTTCGAGCAGCAAGGGAAGAGTTTTGGAGCTTTTATTTTTTAGCAAGGAGGTGCGGAGATGGACGACACAGGGACTCTGAAAGGATGAAGTATAGATTGGGCCGACAGCTTAAAGATTCGGCTAAGTAGGAGTGAAAAGGGGGATTTTGATGAGGGAAGAAGAGTTGGCCGGCAGAAGGACTTTGGAGAAGGGGCATATTCGGTCATGTATAGGGGAGTTAGTGCCGAAATTTCTTAATCCCTTTTTCTCATCCTTAGACCGAACCCATCTCCCTCATTTCTCTTTTAATTTGCTTAGGCCAAAAACTCTCTCTCAATTTCACCATAATCGAACCTTAACTTGAGCCTCACCATCATTTTTCTCTTCTTCTTCTCATAATTTCTTCTGTCATCAAAAGCCGAATGTCCCACTGCATCTTTACCCCTTTGAAACCGATTGTTCTTAAGTACTAAAAGCCGATCATCCTTCTCCTCTGAATCTATTTCTCTACTTTGGGTTTCTTCTTGTCGATCACTTAGAGCTAGTTGACCAGTTAAGTTTTGGTCACTCTTTTGCGTGGTAAGGATCTCTGTGGACTGAATTCTTTTTCTTATTCCTTCTTGAACTGTCGAAATAAAGGACTCTAATCCCCTATGTCTCTTTGGCCGAAACCATGAAAGTGGGTTTCGGGATTCTTTTGTAGCCGACGGCTTAAGGGAGATGTTTCGAGATTTTGGATATCCAAGGTAAGCAAGATGTACCATTCGGCCAAGGGCCACTTCTATTGGTTTTAAGGCACTAAGTCGACTCTAACCTAAGCCATGTAGGGATCTCGATAACTTCAGGAGTAGACAATAGTTTTCGGGATTTGAACAAGTAAGGTAAGGGAGTTGTAATATTCGGCCAAAGGCCATATTACCTATTGAGGGTTGCCGATTCTAACTATGGTTTTTAGGGAGGAGTACAACCTGATTCGGTAGATCTTCGAGATTTGGTGGCTGAACTAGGTAAGGGTTCTAGCGTGTAGATCTGTTTCTTATTCATTCAAAAATCGAAGGCTAATCATTTGTGTGTATTAGTGGTTGGCCGATTGCAAGGGAGGTGCATCACGTAGTTTCGGGATTTGGTTGGAAACCAAATCGGCATAAAGGTAAGATGATATCTCCATGTGACATATCCCTCGGGATTTCTAGTTGAGCCGAATTGGCTTTTGGTTACTAACAAGTGTTGGCCAATTGTAGGAAGGGGTAAGGCAAACGCTTTGGGATCTCATTAGTTTCTCGTAGTTTCGAGATTTCACTTAGATCTACGAATAGTCAGGTGTGTAACCCACCCTAAATTCCCGATTAATAATAATAATGTGATGTATATGTTAATAAGGCAATGAATGAATATGGCTAAGGGTACCATTCAAGGGTGCAGTGTATTCAGGTACGTTACCCCTTAATACTCGTTAATAATGTTTATAAACATTGCTATGAAAATATGAGAAACTTCGTTATGGCCATGGGGTAAGGTATATTGCATGATATCTGTATGATTTGTATGTTGCATGGGCATATGGGTGATAATGATAAAGGGGAAGTGTTCCGGTGGTTTTTACCACATTACCTGGTGACCTATGTCACATATTATGAATTCAGTGACTCTGTCACCCTATCTGGTGGCTATGCCATGATTATAAGGGCGATGTGCAGTTGACTACAGCGACTGCCTTCGATGGTGTGTAGCGGATAGAGGGTCGATTTAGTAATCCCCACGGTGTGATTGGCAGGTACGGGTGATGTGTAGAGGATGGATATCTAGGTAGGTTTGGGTTGCATCATTGCTAGTATTTATTCGTATGTGAAATAATATGACTTTATCGATTGGGAATCTGTGATGGTGTTACACACTGAGTCTGTTGACTCACCCTTCGTGGGCTAACATTTTGCAGGTGATACTCAGTAATTGGACCGGGTCGGCAGGGACTTAGTGATGGCCATGCTCAGCTCAGCACTTTTCTGGTTTCTTATGAATAAATTTATCGCGTTTTCTTATTAAGTTTTTTTTTAGATTTATTTCGGGATTTGTTTTGTTGTAATAAGGCCATTACTATTAAACTGTTTCATGCTTGCGGTTTAATTTTTATTATGATACGAACAACATCAAACAAATGATTAAACATTTTTCGTAAAACAACTTCAATTGTTTTGACACCCAAACACCTACGGTTTTCAAGTTAATAATAATAAGCTCTAAAATTCGGCATTTCTTTTAACTTGTAATTTTTGAAACATGAAATTAACGTTTCAATACAAACTTCAAAAACAACACGGTTTTCAAATTGATCATAACTCAAATCTATTATCTTCAAAACCACAAGTTTTTTTCCAACATGACAAAACGAGGATTTGCTACATTTTACTCAAGGAGCATGCTAGATTCGGTCAGGGCTTATGGACCGAGTTTGGGGTGTTTCAATTTGGTATCAGAGCCCTATTCAAAACTCGGCCTTGAGGGCTTTTGGGCCCAAAAGGTTTTTTTAAACTGAGTTTTACTAAAGGATGAGTAAGTTTTCTGGCATGGCACATGAGTCTCCGGCCCGAAGTCCACTAGATAAGTACCCCTAACCACTGTGTGATTTGTATGTGGGTATTACGGGATCGTAGATTAGTAAATTAGGAGCTATTGAACCCTAGGATTAGCTTACTTCAACACAGAATTACATAAAACTTAAAGTCTAATCAAACAAACCTGTGAGTGAGTCGCCGAGTTAAGGGTGTGGCAACCGTTGTGCGCATGTCTAGGATTGGATTCAGGGGGAGCTTGGTATTTAAGCAGTGCTTGTGACTCACCTCCTCTTCGCTCGAATCCTACCTGGTGCGTAGTGACGGTTCACCCTAACCAAGAGGACTTATTCACAGGCTAAATTCAATAATTAAAACTCGAAATGGACTAGCTACACTGTTTTATAAAAACCTTAGTTTTAAAATCACCAAATTACCCCTTTGATTTGTAAAAACTATTTTAGATTTTGAAAAATAATTTCTCTGAAATATCCCCGGTTTACAAAATTACCGAAATACCTCTGGTTTGTAAAATCACTAAAATACCCTCAGTTTATAAAATAGACATACTACCCTCAACTTTTATCAAATATTCCTATTTTGTAAAGATACCAAAAACCCCTATTTTGCAAAGATACCAAAAACCCCTATTTTGCAAAATGTCGAGATACCCTGATTTGAAAAATTACCAAAATACCCCTATAGGACAAATTACGAAAATACCCCTGGGTTGGGAACGGACGAAAATGTTTAAGGTGGTGAATGTGCGTAGTAGATAGTATTGAATGAATGCGCTTCTCTGAATTAGGGTAGAAGACTTGAAACGAAAACCTTGAAATGACCGAAAGAACTACCACTAAACTTCTTTAAATAAAATTTATTCGTGGAAAATTAGTGGAACAGAAAGCTAATACATAAAATTTCGTAAATCAAATTAAACCGCGATCGTAGACATGTGTTCTAGGGGACGTGGTCTTAATGTGCGTGGGCGTGGTAGAGGCAGAATGACCGTATCGGAACCAGTTAGCTCTGGTCAGTCTGGTCAAGGGTTCGAGAATGAAATGCCACCACCACCAGCTGCTGGTGTTGAATATCAGGATCAGACAGGGGATGATGCAGTATCGCAGGCGATGCTATGAGTTCTTGAAAGGGTGGCTAGAGCAGGTGGAGGCATGGGAGCTCAAAAATCTGTACCCGAGCGACTCCGAGCCAATAGAGCGGAGGTATTCCGAGGTGTGTCTAGTGTGGCACCCAATACGGCAGAGTATTGGTTGGAGGTGACGGAGCGAATTATGGACGATTTGGACCTGACTGCTAAGGAGAAACTAAAAGGGGTGGTGTTGCTTCTTTGCGATGAGTCATACCAGTGGTGGATGACGGTTCGGGATGGTGCTGCAGCTGATGATCTCACTTGGGAATATTTTAAGGCGGCGTATCAGAAGAAGTATATTGGGACTAGCTATATTGATGCACAGAGGAAGGCATTTCTGAGGCTGGTTCAAGGGAATAAGTCCGTAATGAAGTATGAGGCAAAATTCTTACGGTTGAGCCGATATGCTTAGGGTATCGTGGCTACGGAGCATGAATGATGTGTCCGGTTTGAGGACGGACTGAGGGATGACCTGAGATTGTTGATTGCTCCATAGCAGGAGCAGGAGTTTACCGTATTGGTAGAAAAGGCTAAGGTAGCCGAAGGGGTTAAGGAATCTGTAAGACAGAATGCAGACAAGAATAGACAAAAGAGAGGTTTTGGATCGTCAGGGTCATCAGAGAATGTTCAAAAGAGACCTAGAGTTGATGGGTCACGAGGTCAGTAGGTTGCTACGGGAGGACAGTACCGTACTTGCACTCAATGTGGAAAGATGCACCTGGGAGAGTGTTGGAAGAAGACAATGGGATGTTTTAAATGTGGGTCCAAGGATCACATGATTAGGGACTGTCCTATGAAAATAGACGGGAGCCGACCAACAAGTCAAGGTCTTAATCAGGCTAGAAGAGGTGGACAACAGCCACCGCGGGGTCGTGGTCTGGTTGGCAGAGGTAATAGTTCTAGAAGAGGTCAGGGAACACCGGGCAGAGGTGTTGGTAGCATGGAGGCAAGACAGTCGGGTCTGGTGTATGCATTTCATCGGAGGGAGGATGGTGACGCACCAGACGTCATAACCGATACGTTCCTTATAGCTGACAAGCCTTACTTTGCTTTAATTGATGTTGGCTTGACCCACTCATATGTTGCATGTAGAATAGCTGAAACATTAGGTGTAGCATCTGAACTGTTTGTTAAGGAGATGACTGTAGTGAGCCTGTTAGGTCAAACGGTAGTGGTGAATAGGATATTCCAGAGTGTGCCTCTAGAGATTCAGGGAGTGGTATTTCCTGTCGACTTGATGGAACTACCTTTTGGGGAATTTGATCTCATTCTAGGCATGGATTGGCTAGTGGAACATCGGGCTAAATTGGATTGCGCGGCTAAGCAAATGGAGTTGAGGACTCCGGAGGATGAGGAGATAATTATGATAGAAGAAAGAAGAAACTATTTGGCTAACGTAGTCTCCGTATTAAAGGCTGATAAAATGGTTCGAAAAAGGGTGCAAGGCATTTCTAGCCTTCGTTAGTGCTTTGGATGCAAAAGAAGAGGGAGTTAGTAGAGTTAGAACGGTAAAGGAATTTGTGGATGTCTTTCCGGAGGAGCTGCCTGGGTTACCCCTAAATTGGGAGGTGGAGTTCGGAATTGATTTACTGCCAGGGATAGCTCCTGTGTCAATTGCTCCGTATAGGATGGCGCCGAAGGAGTTGGTAGAGCTTAAAGCCCAGATCCAAGAGTTACTCGATCGTGGGTTTATTCGACCCAGTATGTCTCCATGGAGAGCACTGGTCCTATTCGTGAAAAAGAAGGACGGGACTATACGCATGTGCATAGATTGTCGCCATTGAATAAGCTGACCATCAAGAACAAGTACCCATTATCGAGGATAGATGACTTGTTCGATCAGCTTAAGGGGGCTGCGGTATTTTCAAAGATAGATCTATGGTCGGGATATCATCAGCTTAGGGTGAAGGAAGCAGATATCCATAAGATAGCTTTCTAGACTAGGTACGGGCATTATGAGTTCTTAGTAATGCCATTCAGATGACGAACGCCCCAACTGCATTCATAGATATGATGAACCAGGTTTTCCAACCCTACTTGGATCGGTTCATCATTGTGTTCATAGACGATATCTTAGTGTATTCCAAGTCTGAGGAAGAACATGATGAGCATCTCCTGGTGGTGTTGCAAGTGTTAAGGGAAAAGAAGTTATACGCCAAGTTCATCAAGTGTGAATTTTGGCTAAAGGAAGTTACGTTCTTAGGGCATGTGGTGTCTACAGAAGGAATAAGGGTGGACCCTCGGAAGATTGAGGCAGTATTAGATTGGAAACCACCTAAGTCTGTGGCTGAGGTTCGTAGTTTCTTGGGGTTAGCAGGCTACTACAGGAGGTTTGTTGAAGGGTTCTCGTCAATAGCAGCACCTCTGACAAAGTTGTTAAGAAAGGAGGTACCTTTCGTATGGGCGGATAAGCAGTAGAAGAGTTTTGAGAAGCTTAAGAAAGTATCGACTGGGGCTCCAATTTTGATTCAGCCAGAAGCGGGGAAAGACTTCGTGCTGTATTGTGATGCTTCCCATACAGGATTGGGATGTGTCCTTATGCAAGACGAAAAAGTGGTCGCTTATGTGTCTCTGCAGTTTAGGCTACATGAGGTTAACTATCCGATGCATGACCTAGAGTTGGCTGTGGTAGTTTTTGCTCTAAAGTGTGAAGGCACTATTTATATGGAGAAAAGTCGGTGATTTACACGGATCACAAGAGTCTGAAGAATCTGTTGACTCAGAGGGAGCTGAATTTGAGATAGCGAAGGTGGGTGGAGTTGTTGAAAGACTATGATTGCTCAATAGAGTATCACCCGGGCAAGGCAAATGTGGTGGCAGATGCCCTAAGTCAGAAAGTGGTGTCAAATTTGAGGGCGATGTTTGCACATCTTAGCCTTTATGAGGACGGAAGTTTGCTAGCGGAGTTACAAGTGAAGCCAACATGGCTAAGTCAGGTAAAGGAGAAACAATTGGTAGATGGTGAACTCAGTGCTAAGCTGCTACAAGTACAAAATGGGGAGTTGGAGGACTATGGTGTAAACAGCGAGGGAGTGCTGTGTTTTCGGGGTTAGGTTTGTATGCCGAAGGATGAAGAATTGAGGCAGAGAATTCTTCGGGAATTGTATAGTAGTCCATATACTATGCATCCTAGAGGAAGTAAGTTATACAGGGATTTACGAGATCAGTTTTGGTGGCCTGGTCTTAAGCGGGAAGTTACCAAATTTGTAGGGAAGTGCTTAACATGTCAGCAAGTCAAGGTTGAACACCAAGTACCGTCAGGATTGTTTCAACCGATAAAGAATCCTCAATGGAAGTGGGAGAGAATTACCATGGACTTCGTTAGTGGGCTTCCCCTTACGCCTACTAAGAAGGACTCGATATGGGTGATAGTAGATCGATTGACGAAGTCTACACATTTCATTCAGTGCGGGTTGACTATTCCCTGCAGAGATTGGCAAAATTTATGTAGCAGAAATCGTGAGGCTGCACGGAGTGCCGTTGTCGTTTATCTCAGATAGGGATCTGAGGTTTACATCTCCATTTTGGAAAGCACTACATCAAGCATTGGGCACTGTGTTGGACTTGATCGGCATTCCATCCGCATGATGGACCGCTAATCTGAATGGGTAATTCAAGTGCTAGAGGATATGTTGAGGGGTTGCATGATAGATTTCAAAGGAAGTTGGGAGGAGTTCCTGCCTTTAGCGGAGTTTGCGTACAATAACAACTATCAAGCAAGTATTTGGTTGGCACCGTACGAAGCACTATATGGAAGGAGGTGTCGCACTCCTATGTGTTGGACAGAATTGGGGGAACGTCATGTTTTAGGTCCGGAGATGGTAGCAGAATCGGAGGAAAAGGTTAAGGTAATTTGGGCACGGTTGAAGGAGGCATCTGACAGGCAGAAGTCATATGCAGATCTTAAGTGGAAGGAGATAGAGTTTGCTGTGGGAGATCAGGTATTTTTAAAAGTTTCACTGTTGAAAAAGGTGATGAGATTTGGTCACAAGGGAAAGTTATGTCCCAGGTTTATAAGACTTTATCGGGTTTTGAAGCGAATTGGACCAGTGGCATATCGGTTAGAGTTGCCTTCGAAATTGAAGCAGATGCACGATGTGTTCCATGTTTCGATGCTACGTCGTTACCAATCAGACCCATCTCATGTAATACCGGTTGAGGAGGTGGAGCTAAGACCAGATTTGTCCTATGAGGAAGAGCCGATTGATTCGGCAGGATGTGATGATGCTTCAGAGGAAATCAGTTCCTCTAGTCAAAGTGTTATGGCGTAACCATGGATCGGAAGAAGCTTTGTACAAGCCATAGGAAGCAATACGACAGTAATACCCTCACTTATTTTAGCCAGGTAATTTCGAGGTTGAAATTATTTTAAAGGGGGTAGAACTGTAATATCCGGGATTTAGGGGATATGCATTTTCACTTAAATGTATGTGGTTGCATGCTTGTGTGTGATTTGAATGTGTTTTGGGGGCTTCAGGAACCTTGGGATGTAGGTAGAAGCCTTAGAAAAATATTTGATTTTAAGCCTAAAAGGGGAACTAAGGGAGCTAGGCCTTAAGTAGAGGTGTGTGAGGGTTATGACACAAGTAAAGCCTTGGTAAAGTGGCAAGAAGCGCCACTTAGGGCCTTGTGAGGTGACGCCACAGGGAGTGTGAAGGGACCTAGGTTCGAGCAGCAAGGGAAGAGTTTTGGAGCTTTTATTTTTCTGCAAGGAGGTGCAGTGATGGACGGTATAGGGACTCTGAAAGGATGAAGTATAGATTGGGTCTGGCAGCTTAAAGATTCGGCTAAGTAGGAGTGAAAAGGTGGATTTTGATGAGGGAAGAAGAGTTGGCCGGCAGAAAGACTTTGGAAAAAGGGCATATTCGGTCATGTATAGGGGAGTTAGTGCCGAAATTTCTTAATCCCTTTTTCTCATTTTTAGACCGAACCCATCTCCCTCCTTTCTCTTTTAATTTGCTTAGGCCGAAAACTCTCTCTCAATTTCACCATAACTGATCCTTAACTTGAGCCTCACCCTGATTTTTCTCTTCTTCTTCTCATAGTTTCTTCTGTCATCAAAAGTCGAAAGTCCCATTGCATCTTTACCCCTTTGAAATCGATTGTTCTTAAGCACTAAAAGCCGATCATCCTTCTCCTCTGAATCTATTTCTCTACTTTGGGTTTCTTCTTGTCGATCACTTAGAGACAGTTGACCAGTTGCATTTTGGTCACTCTTTTGCGTGGTAAGGATCTCTGTGGACTGATTTCTTTTTCTTATTCCTTCTTGAACTGTCAAAATAAAGGACTCTAATCCCCTATGTCTCTTTGGCCAAAACCATGAAAGTGGGTTTCGGGATTCTTTTGTAGCCGACGGTTTAAGGGAGATCTTTCGGGATTTTGGATATCCAAGGTAAGTAAGATATACCATTCGGCCAAGGGCCACTTCTATTGGTTTTAAGGCACTAAACCGATTCTAACCTAAGCCATGTAGGGATCTCGACAGCTTCAGGAGCAGACAATAGTTTTCGGGATTTGAACAAGCAAGGTAAGGGAGTTGTAATATTCAGCCAAAGGCCATATTACCTATTGAGGGTTGCCAATTCTAACTATTGTTTTTAGGGAGGAGTACAACCTGATTCGGTAGATCTTCGGGATTCGTTGGCCGAACTAGGTAAGGGTTCTAGCGTGTAGATCTGTTTCTTATTCATTCAAAAATCGAAGGCTTATCATTTGTGTGTATTAGTGGTTGGCTGATTGCAAGGGAAGTGCATCACGTAGTTTCGGGATTTGGTTGGAAACCAAATCGGCATAAAGGTAATATGATATCTCCATGCGACATATCCTTCGGGATTTCCAGTTGAGTCGAATAGGCTTTTGGTTAGTAACAAGTGTTGGCCGATTATAGGAAAGGGTAAGGCAAACGCTTCGGGATCTCGCTAGTTTCGCGTAGTTTCAGGATTTTGCTTAGATCTACGAATAGTCAGGTGTGTAACCTACCCTAAATTCCCAATTAATAATAATAATGTGATGTATATGTTAATAAGGCAATGAATGAATGTGGCTAAGGGTACCATTCAATGGTGCAGTGTATTCAGGTACGTTACCCCTTAATACTCGTTAATAATGTTTATAAACATTGCTATGAAAATATGAGAAACTTCATTATGGCCATGGGGTAAGGTATATTGCATGATATCTGTATGATTTGTATGTTTCTTGGGCATATGGGTGATAATGATAAAGGGGAAGTGTTCCGGTGGTTTTTACCACATTATCTGGTGACCTATGTCACATATTATGAATTCGGTGACTCTGTCACACTATCTGGTGGCTATGCCACGATTATAAGGGCGATGTGCAGGTGACTGCAGTGACTGCCTTCGATGGTGTATAGCGGATGGAGGGTCGATTTAGTAATCCCCACGGTGTGATTGGCAGGTACGGGTGATGTGTAGAGGATGGATATCTAGGTGGGTTTGGGTTGCATCATTGCTAGTATTTGTTTGTATGTGAAATAATATGACTTTATCGATTGGGAATCTGTGATGGCTATTACACACTGAGTCTGTGTGGGCTAACATTTTACAGGTGATACTCAGTAATTGGACCAGGTCGGCAGGGACTTAGTGGTGGCCATGCTCAGCTCAGCACTTTTCTGGTTTCTTATGAATAAATTTATCGCGTTTTCTTATTAAGTTTTTTTTTTGAGATTTATTTCGGGTTTTGTCTTGTTGTAATAAGGCCATTACTATTAAACTGTTTCATGCTTGCGGTTTAATTTTTATTATGATACGAACAACATCAAACAAATGATTAAACATTTTTCGTAAAACAACTTCAATTGTTTTGACACCCAAACACCTACGATTTTCAAGTTAATAATAATAAGCCCTAAAATTCGGCATTTCTTTTAACTTGTAATTTTTGAAACATGAAATTAACGTTTCAATACAAACTTCAAAAACAACACGGTTTTCAATTTGATCATAACTCAAATCTATTATCTTCAAAACCACAAGTTTTTTCCAATATGAAAAAACGAGGATTTGCTACATTTTACTCAAGGAGCATGCCAGATCCGGTCAGGGCTTGTGGCCGGGTTTGGGGAGTTTCACTTCTATTCTCCATAGCATTTATTTTTTTCAATCATTCTTTTTCTTCTATTCAAACTTTGGATCATCGGTAAGTATAACTACTTTGTCTTTTCTTTTGTTATTTGGTCATTATGGCCAAATGTTAGAATGTCTTTGGAAGAGACTTTTTGACTGATTAACCAACCTTTCATTCAAACATTTTCTTTCGCTATTTTTAGTGAAATAGTGGAAGGGTCAAATCATCATCTTTACGGAGAAATCTTAAAGTTCATTTAAGGTTTGATAATAACGTACAAAGGATTCTCTTGAGATTTTTTTTGGAATATTAAGGTAAGCCGATTACACTCTTCAAGTCTTTAGTCTTAAGATTTTTGATATATTGTTAGGACTAATGATTCTTTATCTTTGAAGACAAACAAAATAGGGACAAAAAGGGCAGTAAATAGTGCTCGTAAGAGGGGTGGTTCCATTATTCCCCCTAAATTCAAGAGAAGGACTATTTCGGGAATTCGAGACTTTCCACCGGGTTGTGGACCCTCATCCAGCAAAAATCAATTATTCGAAGTCGTACGTAGCCCTGAACCATTGTTTACTTGTGGTTCTGAACCTTTGATTAGAGAGAAATCGCAAATAGTGGTTGTTCAAGATTCCGAGGATATCGACGAGTGGGAGAGTGTAGTTCTCACCGTAATCAATCTCACACCGTATCTCATGGGTTAGATGACTATATCGTATAAATCGTTGGATGAAATCACAAGTTAGTGAAATCAGGAAGAATAACATAATTATCATCTTAAAGATAAGATTTTGAAAATTGTATGAAGATCATGAAAATTACGAAATTACCCTTAACAAGCTAATTCGATAAAAGTGATAAGTGGGCCATTTGTGATATTTGACGATTTGGGCCATATGTGATACTTGACAATTTGGGCCATATGTGATATTTGACGATTTGGGCCATATGTGATATTTGATAATTTGGGCCATATGTGATATTTGACAATTTGGGCCATATGTGGTATTTGACAATTTGGGCCATATGTGGTATTTGACAATTTGGGCCATATGTGATAATTGAGAATTTGGGCCATATGTGATATTTGAGAAATTGGGCCATATGTGATAATCGATAAATGGCCCATAAGTGATATTTGATAATTGGGCCATTTATGATAATTGATAAATGCGTTATATGTGATGTGATTTTGTGGGCCAAAATTCTATTTTGATTAATGGGCCAAAATTTGATAAATTGTAATATGGTTTTTTTTTACAATTATTTTGTTATGCATAAACATGATTGCATGGGTTGGGATCAATGATGAAGAGAAGAAAGGCTTGATGCCAAAATTCTAGATAGGTGACTTTGTCACGATGGCCGTTGCCAGAAATCTAGATCAGTGGTTCTACCACAATTATTTAAATGGCCGTTGCCACAAATATTATATTGGGCTTCAAGCTTATTTTTGTGTGTTGGCGAGGTGGGTGACTAAAGCTCCCCACAGGTGTGCTGATTGGTACGGGTGGTGTGTAGCGGATGGAAATTTAGGTTTGGTTTTGGGAATTGCATATCACTTGCATTTTATACATGCTAAATTATTATATTTGAAAAGGGCTTAGGCCCAAATAAATGCTTAAATGGTCATGGCCCAGTGGATTATGGTAAGTGAGTTACACACTGAGTTCTAAGTAACTCACCCCATTTTTTTACCCCTCTCAGGTAATAACAATTGATGGAGACTTGGGTCGGAGATGACTTCGTGGGGAGGCTATACTACAAATGGTGGTTTATAAAACTTTAAGACTTCGTTAATAATTTTTATTAAGTACTATTTTTATGGCGATGTAATAAGGCCTCTTTAATTATTGATTTTATTATGTGGATGGATTTTATTGTGTTTTAGTTTTCCTAAGTTGGATTGATTAGTTTTTATAAATGTTTTTATATAACTCTCGTATAAAATAAAGGTTTTTCTTAAATGTTACTGAAACTTAGAAAAGTCTTTTAAAACTTGTCGACGAAATATTTCGGCTAAATAAATCCAAAGTTTTTATCAATTACTACTCAATAGATCAAACGACAAATTCTTGTGTTTTTTAATTATGGTTTTCAATGAACTTTATTTTTTTTCGATAAAGTCATTCTCTTAATCGTTTTGGAATTTGATTTCTACTTCGTTAAAAGATTTGAATGTACGTTGAATTTGTGTGGCATGCCAAAATCCGAGCTTAATGCATAGGCCGAGTTTGGGGTGTTACATTTTATGGTATCAGAGCCCAGTTTCAAAACTCAGCTGTGGTTTGGGTTCAACAATGATTTTTGTTTAAAAACTATTTAAATTTCTAGACTTTACGTTTTAAAGGTAGTATGGCACAATGAGCATCCGGCACCAAGTCAAGTAAGTATTTGTTTATTAAATATTTATTATTCTGATGAGACCTAAGGAACACTCTAGAACTTCTAGTTTTAGGTGTTGAAAACGATAGAGATCGAGACTATAGGATGTGATGGCGAAAACAACCCTATCTCTTATATCTCATAAAATATCGTTATTAAACACTGAAATAATATTCTGATTCATAAAACTTGTAATCAGATTAAAAGTGAATTAGTCAATATGAGCACTAGGGGACGTGGTTGTGGACGCGATAGACGTGGCCGTGGTAGAGGATGAGGTGCTGCGTCTGAAGCGCAGGGTCATATACCGAAAATGGATGCACATGCGTCATTTAAGAGCGAAACTGGATCTCATTATCATGCGAATGAGGATAATGCTTTGACTCAAGCAATGTTGCGAGTCTTAGAAAAAGTAATTGGAGCCAGAACTGGGCCAGTAGCTCGCGGATCAATATCGGAACGACTCAAGTCTAGTGGTGCAGAAGTTTTTAGAGGTGTCTCTGGTGTAGCTTCGAATGTGGCAGAATATTGGCTTGAGGCTGTAAAACGAATTATGGATGATCTGGAGTGTACCATCGAGCAGAAACTGAAAGGAGCCGTGTCTTTGCTAAGAGACGAGGCGTATCAATAGTGGCTTACTGTTCAAGAAGGCACCGAGGTTGCATTGGTTAATTGGGATTTCTTTAAAGCTACTTTCCAAGGGAAGTACATCGGGACAAGTTATGTAGATGCCCAGAGGAAGGAATTCCTAAATTTGGTTCAAGGAAGTAAGACTGTGGCAGCCTACGAGGTAAAATTTCTTCATTTGAGTCGTTATGCTCGTACTATAGTGTAGACTGATCATGAGCGCTGTGTACGCTTTGAGGATGGACTGAATGATGAGTTGCGGGTATTGATAGCTCCACAACAAGTACGGACTTTTACCTTGCTTGTAGAGAAAGCTAAGATAGCCGAAGAGGCTAAGAATTCAGAACGCCAGAATAGGGAAAAAGTAAGAGGCAAGAGGGATTTTAAGTACTCTAGTTCTTCTAAAAAGTTTCAAAAGAGGCCACGGAATGATGAGCCAGTTCAAGTTAGGGCACCTGTGACTACCAATCAGATCCGAGAATGTGCCAACTGTGGAAGATAACATTTCAGAGAATGTTGGAGGAAAAATAGAGCCTGTTTTAAATGTGGATCCAAGGATCATCAGTTTAAGAATTGTCCTCGACGGACTGAAATGACTCAGGAAGCTCGTAACTTTGAGGCTCAGCCAGCTAGAGGTACTCAGTAGCCACCAAGAGGTCGTGGACCAGGTCGTGGTGGCAATGGTAACGGACGTGGACAAGGTACACCAGGTCGAGGTAATGGTGTTAGAGGTAACACGGAGGCAAGACAGCCAGGATTGGTCTATGCTGTCAGGCATCGTGAGGACGACGATGCACCTGATGTGATAACTGGTACATTCTTCATCTCTCGATGCACTATTCATCGCTTTGTTAGATATCGGATCTACCCACTCGTATGTTGCTAGTGTTATATCTGGAAACCTAAATATTAGATCTAAGATTACCGATAGAGAGATGATGGTAATTAGCCTTTTAGGACAGTCGGTAATAGTGAATAAATTATTTAGAGATATGCCCTTGGAGATTCAAAGAGAGGTATTTCTAGTAGACTTGATGGAATTACCTTTCGGTGAGTTTGATCTTATTTTGGGCATGGATTGGTTGGTGAAGCATCGGGCGCAATTGGATTGTGCCGAAAAGTGGATGTCAATAAGGACTGTGGATGATAAGGAGATAATAATGATAGGCGAGCGAAGAAACTTTTTGGCAAATGTAGTATCTACTTTGAAGGCAGAAAAGTTGGTGCGGAAAGGGAATAGAGCATTCCTAGCATTCATCAGTGCTTTGGATGCCAAGGAATTATCTGTAGAAGGTGTGAGAACGGTGAAAGAATTTTCAGATGTCTTTCCCGCAGAACTTCTAGGTCTACCTCCAGATCGGGAAGTAGAGTTTGGCATTGAGCTTTTGCCCGAAACTGCTCCGGTGCCCATTGCTCCTTATAGAATGGCACCGAAGGAGTTAGCAGAGCTTAAAGCTCAAATTCAAGAACTGCTAGATCGAGGATTTATTCGACCAAGTGTGTCTCCGTGGGGAGCACCGGTTTTGTTCGTCAAGAAGAAGGATGGGTCGATGCGTATGTGCATTGATTATAGGCAGTTGAATAAATTGACGATCAAGAATAGGTATCTATTGCTGAGAATCGATGACCTGTTTGATCAATTAAGAGGAGCTTGAGTCTTCTCCAAGATTGATTTGAGATCGGGTTATCATCAACTCAAGGTGAAAGAGGCAGATATTCAAAATACAGCATTTCGAACTCGCTATGGACATTATGAGTTTTTAGTGATGCCATTTGGTTTGACTAAAACAGCTGCATTTATGGACATGATGAACCGAGTCTTTCAACCCTATTTAGACCGGTTCGTAGTAGTGTTCATAGATGACATCTTGGTATATTCGAGGAATGAAGAAGAGCATGACTCTCATTTGCGCACTGTGTTGCAAATTTTGCGAGATAAGCAACTATATGCCAAATTCACTAAGTGTGAATTTTGGTTGAAGTAAGTGACTTTCTTGGGTCATGTAGTGTCAGTTGAAGGAATAAGAGTTGATCCTCGAAAGGTAGAGGCTGTGTTGGATTGAAAATCGCTGAAGTTAGTAGTTGAGATTCAGAGTTTCTTGGGTTTGGCTAGTTATTATAGACGCTTTGTTGAGGGGTTTTTGTTGATTGCTGCACCCCTAACTAAGCTGTTGCGGAAGAAACTACTGTATGTGTGGACCGATAAACAACAAGAAAGTTTTGAGAAACTGAAGAAGATTCTAACGGAAGTGCCAGTACTGATTCAACCAGAGGCCAAAAAAGAGTTTACCGTTTACTGTGATGCGTCACACACGATTTTAGGATGTGTTCTGATGCAAAGTGGAAAAGTGGTAGCTTATGCTTCTCGGCAGTTGAGGCCGCATGAAGTCAATTATCCTACTCATGATTTGGAGTTGGCTGCGATAGTGTTTGCATTAAAGATTTGGAGACATTATCTTTACGGTGAGAAGTCAATCATTTATACTGACCATAAGAGTCTTAAGTATCTCCTTACCCAAAAGGAATTGAATTTAAGACAACGAAGATGGGTGGAGCTATTAAATGATTATGATTTCTCAATCGAGTATCATCCTGGAAAGGCTAACGTTGTGACAGACGCGTTGAGTCGTAAAGTTGTATCAGAGTTAAGAGCAATGTTTGCTCATCTCAGTTTGTATGAGGATGGCAGTTTGCTAGCGAAACTTCAGGTGAAGTCTCTGTGGTTGGAGCAAATCAAGGAAAATCAATTATCCGATGAAAAGTTGGGTCCTTTATTACAACAAGCTGTAAGTGGTATAATAGGAGATTTTGGTTTGAACAAAGATGGTGTACTGTGTTTTCGTGGAAGGGTTTGTATGCTTGAGGATTCGGATTTGAGGCAAATGATTCTTCTAGAGGCGCATAGTAGCCCTTATGCTATGCACCCTAGAGGAAATAAGATGTATCGGGATCTCCGTGAATAGTATTGGTGGCCAAAGTTGAAACAGGAAGTTACTGATTTTGTGGGAAAGTGTTTGACTTGTCAATAAGTGAAGGTTGAACATCAATTACCATTGGGTTTATTACAACCGGTAAAGATTCCTCTATGGAAATGGGAGTGGATAACAATGGATTTTGTTAGTGGGTTACCCTTAACACTTACTAAGAAAGATTCTCTCTGGGTGGTAGTAGATCGATTAACGAAGACTGCTCATTTTCTACCAATTCGTACGGATTACTCGTTCCAAAAGTTGGCTAAGCTATATGTATATGAAATCGTGAGGTTGCATGGGGTACCAATGTCTATCATATCGGACAGGGATCCTAGGTTTACATCACGGTTTTGGAAAACTTTACATGAGGTTCTGGGTACAAAGTTAAACTTCAGTACGGCTTTTCACCCTCAGTCAGATGGTCAGTCGGAAAGAGTAATCCAGATTTTGGAAGACATGTTACGAGGTTGTGTGATCGACTTCAGAGGTAGTTGGGAGGATTTTCTACCGTTGGCGAGTTTATGATAACAACAGCTTATCAATCCAAAGATTCGAGATGGCACCCTATGAAGCGTTATATGGTCGTAGGTGTCGTACTCTACTTGTTGGATGAATTCGGGAACAACGATTGTTGGGTCTGAATTGATATCCGAGACGGAAGAAAAGTAAAAGTAATTCGAGCGCGGTTAAAGGAAGCCTCGGATAGACAAAAGTCGTACGCGGATCTGAAGCGTAAAGATATTGAGTTTGCGGTGGGAGATCAGGTATTTTTGAAAGTTTCACCGTGGAAAAAGATTTTAGATTCGGAAGGAAAGGTAAGTTGAGCCCTAGGTTCATTGGACCGTACCGTGTGTTGAAGCGTGTAGGACCAGTGGCCTATCAACTTGATTTACCTCCGGAGTTGAGTCAGATTCATAGTGTTTTCCATGATTCTATACTGAGACGCTATAGATCGGATCCATCGTACATAGTACTGGTAGAAGAAGTGGAATTAAGGCCAGATTTGTCTTTCAAGGAGGAACCAGTGAGAATCTTAGACCGAGATGTTAAGGTGTTAAGAAAGATGACTATACAGTTGGTTAAGGTTCTTTGGCGTAATCACGGAGCGAAGGAAGCTACGTGGGAGCCTGAGGATGCAATTCGACAATAATATCCTCATCTCTTTTCGCCAGGTAAATTTCGAGGACGAAATTTTCTTTAAGGAGGGTAGAGTTGTAACATCCTAAAAATTTGAGTTTTGATATGATACATGTTTTGGTGCTTAACTTGTGTATAATTAAATTTTTGCATGTTTAGTATAGTCTTGAGAAGACTTGAGAACTATTCGAAATTAGAATAAATTTTAGTAAGGAGTACTTAATTGAAATGGATCAAGTGACTTTGAGGTTTAAGTAAGTTTAAGTGTCAAAAACTAGAATAAGATGAGCTAGTAGCAAGGTGGTGGTGGCGCATGTATGTTTGCTTGAGGGAAAAGGTTCGAATCCCTAGATGTGCATTAAGTTTGCTTTTATTTTTGTTTCCTCTTTCAAAGTGTCGGTCATGGATAAGGTTAAAGGATGAGTTGGATAACATTTTTGGCAAGAAGACCAAAGGAAAAAGGTAAGTAAAAGTTTAAGGAAAAGAATCACTTGATTAAAGGTGATAAGTGGACATAAGGCATGAATCAAGGGCTTTGTTTTGGAAGCTTTGAATGGCCAATTGTCCATGATCATGGACGGTTTTGTGGACTAAAGAGGGAGCTGAAATTTCGGTAGTAAGTTTTGGAAAAGTGGGTAGCTTGAGAGAATTTTCATTTTGGTCATTTGCTCTCCCAAAAACCAAATTTTTCTCTCATCTTTTCCTCTTGGCCGAATGTGCTTGTGTTAAGAGAAAACCATCTTTGCGTTGTTTCTTTTGGTTATCCTTTTTGACCATTTGGTCATTTTTGCTAATCACTCAAAGTAGCCATTTGGTATTCTCATCTAGTGCCTAAAACATCAAATACAAACAACATTTTCTTCTCCCTTCTCTTGGCCGAATGCACCATTGTTCAAACTCCCATCCGTTGTTTTTTCTTTATTTCAAAAATTTAATCATAAACCTCTCATTCTCATTCTCATTTTCTTTCTTTCATTATTTTAAATTTTCTTTTCAAACATACTTTCAACATTTTCTTCTCCCTTGGCCGAATGTTAGACTACCTCCATAGCCGAATCTTTCCTTTCTCTCCTTTGTTTTAGCATAGCCGAATCTTCCATTCTCCTTAGCATCTATTTTTTTCAATCATTCTTTTTCTTTTATTCAAACTTTGGATCATCGGTAAGTCTCACTACTTTGTCTTTTCTTTTGTTATTTGGTCACTATGGCCGAATGTTAGAATGCTTTGGAAGAGACTTTTTGACTGATTAACCAACCTTTCATTCAAACGTTTTCTTTCGTTATTTTTAGTGAAATAGTGGAAGGGTCAAATCATCATCTTTTCAGAGAAATCTTAAAGTTCATTTAAGATTTGATAATAATGTACAAAGGATTCTCTTGAGATTTTTTTTGGAATATTAAGGTAAGTCGATTACACTCTTCAAGTCTTTAGTCTTAAGATTTTCGATATATTGTTAGGACTAATGATTCTTTGTCTTTGAAGACAATCAAAATAGGGACGAAAAGGGCAGTAAATAGTGTTCGTAAGAGGGGTGGTTCCATTATTCCCCCTAAATTCAAGAGAAGGACAGTTTCGGGGATTCGAGACTTCCCACCAGGTTATGGACCCTCATCCGGTGAAAATCAATTATTCAAAGTCGTATGTACCCTCGAACCATTGTTTACTCGTGGTTCTGAACCATTGATAAGAGAGAAATCGCAAATAGTGGTTGTTCGAGATTTCGAGGATATCGACGAGCGGGAAAGTGTAGTTCTCACCGTAATTAGGTGTGTAATCTCACACTGTATCTCATGGGTTAGATGATTATATCGTATAAATCATTGGATGAAATCACAAGTTAGTGAAATCGGGAAGAATAACATAATTATCATCTTAAAGATAAGATTTTGAAAATTGTATTAAGATCATAAAAATTACAAAATTGCCCTTAACGAGCTAATTCGATAAAAGTGATAAGTGGGCCATTTGTGATATTTGACGATTTGGGCCATATGTGATATTTGACAATTTGGGCCATATGTGATATTCAACGATTTGGGCCATATGTGATATTTGATAATTTGGGCCATATGTGATATTTGACAATTTGGGCCATATGTGGTATTTGACAATTTGGGCCATATGTTATATTTGACAATTTAGGCCATATGTGATATTTGACAATTTGGGCCATATGTGATAATTGAGAATTTGGGCCACATGTGATATTTGAGAAATTGGGCCATATGTGATAATCGATAAATGGGCCATAAGTGATATTTGATAATTGGGCCATTTATGATAATTGATAAATGGGTTATATGTGATATGTGATTTTGTGGGCCAAAATGCTATTTTGATTAATGGGCCAAAATTTGATAAAATGTAATATGGTTTTTTTTTTTACAATTATTTTGTTATGCATAAACATGATTGCATGGGTTGGGATCAATGATGAAGAGAAGAAAGGCTTGATGCCAAAATTCTAGATAGGTGACTTTGTCACGATGGTCGTTGCCCGAAATCTAGATCGGTGGTTCTACCACAATTATTTAAATGGCCGTTGCCACAAATATTATATTGGGCTTAAAGCCTATTTTGGTGTGTTGGCGGGGTGGGTGACTAAAGCTCCCCAGGTGTCTTTGGTTGGTACTGGTGGTGTGTAGTGGATGGAAATCTAGGTTTGGTTTTGGGAGCGCATATCACTTGCATTTTATACATGCTAAATTATTGTATTTGAAAAGGGCTTAGGCCCAAATAAATGCTTAAATGGTCTTGGCCCAGTGGATTATTGTAAGTGAGTTACACACTGAGTTCTAAGTAACTCACCCCATTTTTTACCCTCTCGTGTAATAACAATTGATGGAGACTTGGGTCGGAGATGACTTCGTGGGAGGCTATACTACAAATGGTGGTTTATAAAACTTTAAGACTTCTTTAATAATTTTTATTAAGTACTATTTTTATGGCGATGTATAAGGCCTCTTTAATTATGGATTTTATTATGCAGATGGATTTTATTGTGTTTTAGTTTTCCTAAGTTGGATTGGTTAGTTTTATAAATGTTTTATATAACTCTCATATAAAATAAAGGTTTTTCTTAAATGTCTTGAAACTTAGAAAAGTCTTTTAAAACTTTTCGATGAAATATTTCGATTAAATAAATCCAAAGTTTTTATCAATTACTACTCAATAGATCAAATGGCAAATTATTGTGTTTTTTAATTATGGTTTTCAATGAACTTCATTTTTTTTCGATAAAGTCATTCTCTTAATTGTTTTGGAATTTGATTTCTACTTCGTTAAAAGATTTGAATGTACGTTGAATTTGTGTGGCATACCAAAATCCGGGGTTAATGCATAGGCCGGGTTTGGGGTGTTACAGTTCTAGCCCCGTTTTTCAAGTTATTTATGGTTTTGAAGTCACGGTAGCTCGATTTAGCTTATGCTACCAATAATTCATACTAGGGTTCATCTTTGGAAAATTAACCATAAGTGAAAAGTATGTATTTTGATGTTTTATGGTAGAATATGAAGCTTGAAATTATGTTAAAGAACTTTTGTTAAGCGATTTTAAGTGAAAATGAGTAAAACGACATAATTGGTAAAAATACCTAACATTCATAAGTGTATGTTAGAGTAAGAATTTGAAGTTTCCATAGAAGGGAAAAATGATCAGCATATAAAACATAAGAATAAGGGCTGAAGTTTAATTTTCAAGTATTGGGGCAAAAGTGTAAATATGTAAAAGTTTAGAGGCAAAATTATAATTTTGCAAAAGTTAAGTTAAGGACTATTTTGAATAGTACATTAATTAAATAAGTGAAATGTGATGTTTTAGACCAAGAAGTGGAGGAAAATCAAAAATCAGGAAAGTTGGTAAAATGGTCGTTTCGGCATTCGAGGTAAGTTTGTGTGTTAATAATAATGCAACACTATGCTTGAATTATAATTCTCTATTGATATGGCATAAATTGTATGATTTAATATGTTTAGGAGAAGTTGATGGATGGTATGTATGGTATTGAAAATGTGATGTTTGTGGTGTTATGTGAAATTGAATGACAAGTTAATGTTACAAGAATTGAATGTTAAATTAATATTACATGGGTTGTATGAGTTGCTACACGGTTGTATCTGACGAGATTTCGACAAGAAAGTTTATATGTAAATAATGCATTTATTTTACTTGTACAATAATTATTTTGCTAGATATTATGGAAATCATTGGGTGATAACTAAAATATGAAAATGAATGGAATGGGAAATTCTCGATTGAACCTTCGGAAAACTGAGAGGTACGGACAATATGTAGCTAGGTCACACGAGTGATAAGGAACCTTCACCATGTGCACAAGAAAGCTACTAGATGGAAAAATTTGATATGTAGCTAGGCCACATTGATGATAAGGGACTTTCACCATGTGTGCAAGAAAGCTACGGGATAATAATTTCATATGTAACTAGGTCACATGTGTAATACTGTGTGTATACGATGTGTACAAGAAAGTTACGTGTTATGAGTAGCTACGTCACATGAGTGGTTCCTAGTGTTGGAAGCCATGTAGAGAAGAAAGCTACGAGATGGAATGGCTAGGTCACATGGGTGATAAGGGACCTTCACCATGTGTACAAGAAAGTCGAATTATGTGCAGGTGGAGCTATGTGCTGAGACCACCGAGTATCAGGCGTTTTTCGAAGGGGTTCAACGAGATAATTTACTAATGATGATTGGTGCGATCATGTTATGAATAAGTGCAAGTGTGAATGTGACCAATTGAGAAATGTGGCAAATGTATGTGTGAACAATATGTTCGATATGTAATCGGAAATTAGAAAGGATGGTATAAGCAAGTGATGAACACAACTAAAGTGAAACAGAGAGCAAAAATTTACAATAAAACTGTTTGGACTGCAGCAGTGACATGAGTTTCAAAAATCACTAAAAATAGTAGAGGTTGAATTATAAGTTGTGTAAGATATTGATTTAAATCTTATTGAGTATACTTTCATATAAAAGAAACATAGCAAACAAATGATTCGTATATTTTGAGATATTTGGATTTCTGTGAGACTGGTTCAAAATAATTACGTGATCCCCTATTCTGCCTTGTAAAAATCATTAAAAATTGTACAAAAATAATTGTTGGATATAAATTATATGCCTGAAATACTGAATTAGTATACTTTCAAATGAACTAAATAAGAAGGTCATATGAACTCTGTACGAGGAGAAAATTGATTCGTAGTGAAGAGAGGTCAGAATAGTTGAACAGAAAAATAGGGGAATATTTAATGAATAAACTGTATTGATTCGCTGAACCAAAAAGTCTAGAAATTTTATGGTAAAAATATATTTGAGCCTAGTTTCATGAAAAATTAAAGGATCTTAATTTGGAATTTCGTTGCTCTAGATATAAATAATTTAGTGACTGTAACTTGAGTAGACAGCTTGAGATGAACATGAATAAAAAGTGGAACTATGTTCAATTATGATTGTATTATGTTGAGAACATATTGTGAAGATTTATAAAAGCCTATTAATAAATAAATTATTATTTACATACTTACTTACTAAGCTTTGTAGCTTACTTCCCTTCATTTCCCATATCTTATAGGGTTGTATGCTAACTCGAGTTGGAGATTGCAGGAGATGTAATCACACTATCAAGCTATCATCGTGGGGTAAAAGTGAATACAAACCTCTTAAGTTTATAGCATGTATAGGAGACTTAGTCATTTGTATATGTCATAATTGGTTTGTCCTAAAATGTTGGCCTTTAATATTTATCAGTTCATTTTGTATAATTTGGATGAAATTTTATGACTCAGTTTAATACGTTTTCAAGTGTATGTGTTTTGGTAATGCCTCGTACCCTATTCCAGCGTTGAATATGGGTTAGGGCTGTTACATTTAGTGGTATCAGAGCTATGATTTAGTCAATTCTCGAACTAACATAGCGTATGTGAGTCTAGCTATACATGCCATATTACTACTCGTGATAGTGTGATATCTCTCGACTCTGACGAAATTGTTTTGTTAAGACAAAGATGACTTCCAACCGAGCTATTTTTCAATAATGCTGAGAATGATATTGAAATGATTGAGATGTGCTTATGATGTGTCAAAATTTGGAAAGGTATGAATAGAAGTTCACGATATATATGTGTTAATGTACGAAATGAGATAACCACAAGTTGAGAAATGTGAAAAGTGGAATGAAATGAAAGTTTATAATGTGATAAGCCCATCCATGTTTGTTTGGCATGCATATGATGTTATGTGCCCAACATATTTGATTAAGTGAATACGATAAGTAAATTTTCTCAAATTGACAAAATGTGTGTTTATGTACACTTGTTTGAATAACATAATCGAAAAAGTTCGTGTAACATGACTATGTATCTTAATTAGCTTGAAGTGAATTATGTAATTGTGATTATATGATGTTGGTGATGAATACAAAGTCATATGTATGTATTTATGAGAGTTAAGTCAGAAGCTTTACGACGTCACCCCCTTACCAGTGTTGTTTTATAACGAAAATTCACGAGAACCTAATGGAATAAGTCCATAAATGTGAAACTAAAAAGTTTAGTGGTGAAATACTTAGTAATGCATATAGAGATAAGAATAGTTTGGAAAGTGGAAACAATTTTGGAAGGATATTAGAATGTTTTAAAGATTATACAGATTATGCAATGTCACAGATAAAGGAGAAGTTAGTCTCTGCTAATCAACTTATTTAGATATGATGTCTAAAGTATGTGTTTCCTAAAATTTTTCACGAATTGATTTTCGTTAGTGAGTGGAATAAAGCGGGGTTCATGATGACAGAATTAATCAAAGAAATGATATTTGAGTAGTAAAGATGTCTGTGTGTGTGACAGTTACAGTTGAAATAAATATGATGATCTTTTTTGTGTATTCTATATATTCACTTATCCTTAGATATATGTGTGTGATTGTTCAGTTTCTGATGGATTTCTTATGTTGTGAGAAGCTAACTATGATGTTAGACGAATGCCCTGTTGGTCTGGTCGGTTTATGATTGGTATTTCTTTATCTCTTCGGAATTCTACTTAAATATGTTGGAATGAAGTCGATGGTAAAAATTTATGTGAGACTATTCTTATATTTCTACTGATTATGGTTTTGTTTTATATATACGGGAAATATATTATCTCTGTTATGATAGAAGTCCAGAGTCGGTAAGCATTATTTTTCTGCTGGGTGACTGATTTGTTGAGATATGATTTGAGTTATGTATATTTAAACATGCCTCAACTAAGAGAATAAATTTTGTGTATTCACGAGTATGAAGACGGATAGTCGGAATAAAGAAATTATATTTTAAAAAGCATAATACAGAGATAT
Organism: Gossypium rotundifolium; assembly: GCA_025506655.1. Taxonomy (NCBI): domain Eukaryota; kingdom Viridiplantae; phylum Streptophyta; class Magnoliopsida; order Malvales; family Malvaceae; genus Gossypium; species Gossypium rotundifolium. Next base: position 94,547,063 of record CP106724.1, on the reverse strand, counting down.
GCTTATTGAATTATTCTAACCGGATGATGTTATTATAAGTTAGAGTTGTTTTAATTGGAAAAGTTATCATATTTGTGAAAGTTTGAATGGTCTTGGTATACTAACAAAGTTAAAGCAATTGAAGGTATTATTAACCGAAGCTCTAGTTTTTAGTTTAGTTGGAATTGAGTAATGAGTTTATCATTTTTTTCAGTGATGCACTAGTGAACGGATTAGAATGAGTTTTATTGCTAGAATATAAAGTGATGGTTCATGTTTTCATACGGTTAATGTCACATTAAAAAGAACTGTTCGACTAGTGATTTAGAGATGGTTATTATTATGTCTGTATTGAAAAATTTGGTGACACTATTTGTTTAACGAGGATTTTCATATGTTTCCTGGTTTCGAGAGTTTAATATATCTGATGGCATAGCAAAATTTGAGTTTAAGACAGTGGTTACGAATTAAGCTATTGAAAGATTGTGAGTGATTATCGATTGATCTGTGGGAAGCCAAGAGAAATGCTAGTGGGTTGTTTTCGAACGTTTGAAAGAATTAGCATAATAATTTCAATATGTATCGATTCTTTGTTTGACAGAATTCACTAAGTTCTATTAGGATTCAGATCGATGATAGAGTGTTTCTGAAAGTATCTTCTTGAAAAAGATTATTTAGTGATGTTGGAAATTAAGAGAAAGATACTAAACCACTCTTTTGGTAAAATTTTCGACGACGAAAATCCTAAAAAGGGGGAAGAAATGTAACATCCCGAATTAAGGCCTAGTCGGAACAATGGTTTCGAGACCACAAATTCGACGTAATAAAATTTATTTTTATTATATTTTTATGGTCTACAATTTAACGAAACGATTTCGTGAAAATTTCGTTAAAAAATTTTGACGTTTGGCCACTCAATTTAGTCAAAAGGACTAAATTGTAAAAAGTCCAAAACTTGAGTTCTAGAAGTTACAGGTGTCAAATTACTATGAAATTTTAAATTAGAGGTTCTTAAATGGTAATTAGCCCATTCGTTAAATTGTTGGACAAAAATGGATATGATATATGTTAGATAAGATATTGTTTTGTAAGGGCATTTTGGTCTTTTTTTAAATTAAATGAATTAAAAACAAAATTAAAATGCCAAATCTTTCCATCTTCTTCATATGGACGAAATTTACCAAGAGAAGACATGACTAGGGTTTTCTCAACTTTCCAAGCTCATGGTAAGTCCGTTCTAGCCCCATTTTTCAAGTTATTTACGGTTTTGGAGTCCCAGTAGCTCGATTTAGCTTATGCTACCAATAATTCTTGCTAGGGTTCATCTTTGGAAAATTACCCATAGGTGAAAAGTGTGTATTTTGATGTTTTATGGTAGAATATGAAGCTTGGAATTATGTTAAAAAACTTTTGTTAAGCGATTCTAAGTGAAAATAAGTAAAACGGCATAATCGGTAAAAATACCTAACGTTCATAAGTGTATGTTAGAGTAAGAATTTGATGTTGCCATAGAAGGAAAAATGATCAGCATGTTATAAAACATAAGAATAAGGGCTGATGCTTAATTTTTTAGTATTGGGGCAAAAGTGTAAACATGTAAAAGTTTAGGGGCAAAATGTAATTTTGTAAAAGTTGAGTTAAGGACTGTTTTGAATAGTACATTAATTAAGTAAGTGAAATGTGATGTTTTAGACCCCAAAAAATGAGATTTGGACCTAGAAGTGGAGGAAAATCAAAAATCGGGAAAGTTGGTAAAATGGTCGTTTCGACATTCGAGGTAAGTTTGTGTGTTAATAATAATGCAACACCATGCTTGAATTATAATTCTCTATTGATATGGCATAAATTGTATGATTTAATATGTTTAGGAGAAGTTGATGGATGGTATGTATGGTATGGAAAATGTGATGTTTGTTGTGTCATGTGAAATTGAATGACAAATTAATGTTACAAGAATTGAATGTTAAATTAATATTACATGGGTTGTATGAGTTGCTACACGGTTGTACCTGACGAGATTTCGACAAGAAAGTTTATATGTAAATAATACATTTATTTTACTTGTACAATAATTATTTTGCTAGATATTATGGAAATTATTGGGTGATAACTAAAAAATGAAAATGAATGGAATGGGAAATTCTCGATTGAACCTTCGAAAAACTGAGAGGACGGACAATATGTAGCTTGGTCACACGAGTGATAAGGAACCTTCACCATGTGCACAAGAAAGCTACAAGATGGAAAATTTTGATATGTAGCTAGGCCACATGGATGATAAGGGACTTTCACCATGTGTGCAAGAAAGCTACGGGATAATAATTTCATATGTAACTAGGTCAGATGTGTAATACTGTGTGTATACCATATGTACAAGAAAGTTACGAGTTATGAGTAGCTAGGTCACATGAGTGGTTCCTAGTGTTGGACACCATGTAGACAAGAAAGCTACGAGATGGAATGGCTAGGTCACATGGGTGATAAGGGACCTTCACCATGTGTACAAGAAAACCGAATTATTTGTAGGCGGAGCTATGTGCTGAGACCACCGAGTATCGGGCGTTTTTCGAAGGGGTTCAACGGGATAATTTACTAATGATGATTGGTGCGATCATGTTATGAATAAGTGCAAGTGTGAATGTGACCAATTGAGAAATGTGTCAAATGTACGTATGAACAATATGTTCGATATGTAAGTGGAAATTGGAAAGGTTGGTATAAGCAATTGATGAACACAACTAAAGTGAAATAGAGAGTAAAAATTTACAATAAAACTATTTGGACAGCAGCAGTGACATGAGTTTGAAAAATCACTAAAAATAGTAGAGATTGAATTATAAGTTGGAAGAGATATTTATTTAAATATTATTGAGTATATTTTCAAATAAAATAAACATAGAAAACAAATTATTTGTATATTTTGAGATATTTTAATTTCTGTGAGACTGATTCAGAATGATTATGTGATCCCCTATTCTGCCTTGTAAAAATCATTAAAAATTGTACAAAAATAATTGTGGGATATAAATTATATTCCTAAAATCCTGAATGAGTATACTTTCAACTGAACTAAATAAGAAGGTCATATGAACTCTGAATGAGGAGAAAATTGATTCGTAGTGAAGAGAGGTTAGAATAGTCAAACAGTAAAATAGGGGAATCTGTAATGAATAAACTGTATTGATTGGATAAACCAAAAATTATGGAAATTTTATGGTAAGAATATATGTGAGTCTAGTTTCATGGAAAATTAACGGATCTTATTTTGGAGTTTCGTAGCTCTAGATATAAATAATTTAGTGACTGTGACTTGAGTAGACAGCTTGAGATGAACATGAATAAAAAGTGGAACTATATTCAATTATGATTGTATTATGTTGAGAACATATTGTGAAGATTTATAAAAGCCTATTAATAAATCACTTATTATTTACATACTTACTTACTAAGCTTTGTAGCTTGCTTCCCTTCATTTCCCATATCTTATAGGGTTGTATGCTAACTCGAGTTGGAGATTGCCGGAGATGTAATCACACTATCAAGCTATCATCGTGGGGTAAAAGTGAATACAAACCTCTTAAGTTTATGGCATGTATAGGAGACTTAGTCATTTGTATATGTCATAATTGGTTTGGCCTAAAATGTTGGCCTTTAATATTTAGCAGTTTATTTTGTATAATTTGGATGAAATTTTATGACTCAGTTTAATACGTTTTCAAGTGTATGTATTTTGATAATGCCTCGTACCCTATTCTGGCATTGAATATGGGTAAGGGGTGTTACATTAGTGCACAGATGAAAAGCATATGAAGACAAGGAAGAAATTTGAGATTTAGATGGTAGGACAGAATTTATTTTTGATAGTGTTTGATTTAGAAGAAGATTTGAAGACAATTATGGAGGGGAGACCATGGCTTTTTTCACAAAAATCTTATTTTATTTGACATGTTAATTCAACTGATGGAAAGGACTCAGATTAGGCTCACATATTCACCATTCTGGATTAAGATTGCCTCATGCTTACTAGATTTTGATAAAAAAAGATCTTTTGCATGCCATAGGTGTTACATTTGGAGGGGTAATAAGATCTGAAATAAAAGGGGAGTCATACCGACTTAGGATAAATCTGGATGTGCAAAAACCCCTTCGAATAGGTATTTTCATTTCAATTGTTAATATTAATAAATCATGGATTTCTTTTAAATATGAGAAATTACCGATGTTTTTCTTTGGATGTGAAGAATGACACATGGCCTTAAAGACTGTCTCACATTAAATCCTGTGGAAAAAAATAAAATCAAAGATGATCCACCTTACACATCAGCCTTAAAAGTAGAATCAAATTTAATCGGGAAGGAGAGCTTGAAATTCAACGCTATCTTAAAAAAGGTGGGGTCTCAATGCTCTTATGTAGGAGGTATAGATTCGATGCCAAGTAGTATTAAAATACCAGAAGAGGGGGATAGCACGACTTGGAGAACGCAAAGGAAATTGCAATTGACTGGCGTGGAGGATGTGAAAAAGAAGCAGGAAGAAGTATCCATAATTAATATAGATGAACAGATGAATGATTGCAAGAGCGAGCAAGTTAAAAATCAAAATTCAGCCAAGAAGTCAAGTAGGAAAAGAATTGTTCCAACAACCAAGATGGATCAAAGAAAGGATGGAAGTAGCTTGAGGAAGAGAAAATCCATGGAAGAAGGAATCAGAACTGGCTGTATAGTAGCTGAATATGAAGATGGAACAAAAAGATTGAGAAAAGAAGGTAAAGAGGATTGTGACGAAGTTTTATCGAAAGTGATGATTTAAAATATGGAGAAGAGTGACGTTCCAACAATTATGGAATCAGCGGCTGCCAAGAGGCAAGCCGATCGACCGCAATGAAAAACATAAGTTGGAATGTCCATGGATTTGGGAGTCCATGGGCAGTAAGAAGGTTGCGGTACTTTTTAAAGTAGCACAATCCACATATGGTCTTCTTAATAGAAACAAAAATTGATAAGAAATGCATGGAAAAATTCAGAAGAAGTTGTGATTTTTTGAATGGGATCGATGTTGAAGCATAAGGTTCTCGTGGTGGATTATACTTGGCATGGAATGGGGATATTACAGTTACTTTGAGGAGTTTTTCAAAAAGTCACATCGATGTATTGATCAAAGAGGAAAGTGTTAGAGAGGAATGGAGATTTACAAGGTTCTATGGTTCACCTTATGTGACTAACAAAAATGATTCTTGGAATCTGATAGGGAAATTGGGGCAAGATCAGAATCATCCATGGTTAGTAAGCAATGACTTCAATGAAATCATGTATTCTTTTGAGAAAAATGGAGGTGTTCCAAGAGAAGAAAGACGAATGGAGGCTTTTTGCTAGACTTTGGAAGAATGTCAACTAGAGGACTTAGGGTATTTGGTAGTTTGGTTTACTTGGGAAAGGGGGAATTTGCTAGAAACAAATATCAAGGAAGACTTGATAGGGGAGTTCCGAATGACAAATGGAGGCATCTTTTTCCATCAAGTACTGTTCTAGATTTAACTCATTTAATGTCAGACCATTGCCCACTTCTTTTAAATACTGATAGTGAAAATAATTATATGGGAAGTCCAAGTTTTAAATTTGAGGTGTGGTGGATCATAGAGGAGTCTCTCGAAAGAGAAATCAAGATAACTTGGGAATCATCCACAGGCACGTTGAGAAACTTGAAAGACTACAGCTGAGCTTAAGGAGATGGGCAAGCAATATTAAAAAAGGGCAAGGGGGCTAAACGGAAAGCTAATGAATGAACTTGAAATATTGATGGCGAAAGAAAAGGGATGATGAAACAATGGAAAAGATTATTGATACCAGAGTTCATCTTAATATGGAAATTGATTAAGATGAGACGTACTGGGAACAAAGGGCGAGGGCTAACTGGCTCAAATTAGGGGCTAAGAACTCAAGTTTTTTTCACAATTTGCCTCAGCACATAGATGGATAAATACAATATCTAAGCTGGAATTAGATGAAGGAGGAGAGGTTACTGATGCAATCACGATCATTGAGGCTGCTTCATTATTTTTTAAGAAGTTGTTTTCGTCAAATGGAGTAGGGGATTTATCTCATCTCTTATCTGGCATAGAAAATAATATTTAGCATGATATAAATACAGTTTTACTATCTACTTATACAGTAGAGGAAGTTCATTCAGATTTGAAAGGGATGGGGCCTACTAAGGCACCAAGATTTGATGGTTTTCCAGCACTATTTTTTCAGAGATATTGGCATATAGTAGGTAAAGACATCACAACTTATTGTGTAACATCCTGAATAGGGCCTATGCATTTCCAGTTTAATTGTATGAAATGACAAGTTTCAAGTACTATGAATAAATTTTTGATACTTTTGGAAACCTAGAAATGCATGAAAATAGAAATGAAAATGAAAATGGAAATGGAAATGGAGATGGAAATGAAAATGGAAATGGAAATGGAAATGGACATTTTTGGAAACTTAGACATTTTTGGAAACTTAGACATTTTTGGAAACTTAGGCATTTTTGGAAACTTAGACATTTTTGGAAACCTAAACATTTTTGGAAATGATCCAAAAATGGAAACTTGAACATTTTAGGAAACTTGGATATGTAAGAGAAATAAAGGAGTTTTATTCACATAAATATGTGAGTAATAAGAGATAAATAAAGAAGTTTTATTCACATAAATATGTGAATAATAAAAGATAAATAAAGGAGTTTTATTCACATAAATATGTGAATAATAAGAGAGAAATAAAGGAGTTTTATTCACATAAATATGTGAATAATAAGAGATAAATAAAGGAGTTTTATTCACATAAATATGTGACTAATAAGAGATAAATAAAGGATTATTTTCTAATGAGATAATTGAGGAGATAATGGATGGATTAAAGGCTTTTATCTTTTAAATAAAAGAGATAATATTATCTTAAGGAGAGTGGTGGCCAAGTCAAGGACTCTTGGCCTAGCAAATTGGCTATAAAAGGAGAACCCAAGGTCTTTTCTCTCATCTTTCCAAGTAGCCAAAATCCCTTGCTCTCTCCCCTCTTTGCCGAATTTCTCTTTAAGCAAAATCCATCTCTTCTTCTTCTTCTATTTTCTTCTCCTCTCCTTTGCTATTGTCGAGCCAAAACACTCTTTGATCTCTGTTAAATCTCCATAGCCAAAACCCTGTGACTCTAGGCAAGGAAGCAATCGAATATAAGGATCAAGGATCTAAGGTAAGAGCAATTAATTTTTGTTCTTCCAATTCTTTTAATCAAGATCTAAGAAATAACCCTTTTATGTCTTGTGGCCGAATATCAAAGGAAGAGTTTTCGGGATTTTGGATTCAAGGAAATTAAGGTGAGACACATTCGGCCAAGGCTTGTGTGATTACTTTGATCAATTCTTTAATTATTAAAAAGCCGAAAACTAACCCATATTGAGATTCAAGGTTGGCCGAATATCAGGTAAAGGAAAAACCAAGTTTTCGGGAATTGTATAAACACCAAATAGGCAAAGGTGAGTCTTTTTACAAATCCTACTAGGATTTGGTTTTGTTTTAAGCCAAATAGGTTTATTAATGTGACTTATATAATGGCCGAATATAGGAGTTAACAGATCTAAAGTTAGATCGGGGTTTTCGAGATCTCAAGGAACCTTTTTAAGCAAATCAGGTGTGTACCCTTACTATCCTTCGATATTTCATATGGCTATTATTTTAATATATGAATATGTATAAGAATGTGAATGTGGCTAAGTACCACAAATGTGGTAAAAAGTACCCAGGTACATTTCCTACTTCCAATAGGATTACGAATATGAATATATATATATATATATTTTGAATATGTAATATGAATTAGAAATAAGATATGTATAAATATTTGGGGCATATGGGATATTTGTGAAAGGGAAGAGTAGGTGTTGACTTGGTCTCACCAACGAAGGTGTTGACTTGGTCTCACTAATCTAAATATGGTGACTACGGT